>CM065390.1:33690000-34290000 GCA_033060915.1 Euryodendron excelsum | reverse complement strand
AAGAAGTGCTCAACCATACCTCTAAACGTGCTAAAGCAAAAAAGCTCGTTTGTTGCATCGTTGAGTCATTCGGTTAAAACCAGCGATATGGATGAATACCAAAGCTCAACCATCTATTTGGTGGGTACATACACAAACCTAGTCGGTAACAAATGGTATGGCCAAAAGCGTTGCTTTCTCAACAAACCTATGCTAATGCACGATATGACGGGTCCAGTCAGCCACATCTTCATTAGCGATGCATCCTTAGAACCACCTTGCGGTGTGAGCAACGACCATTGCACAAGGTTACCATGGGAAGACTTATTCAATAAACGGTGTGAACAAGAGATGTATTACTGATGGCATGGTCGCTGTGTCCCAAAAGCACTTTCAGCAGGAGATCACCTAACAATAAGGTCATAAAAGCACTCGAACATGAGATTGATCAAATGTAATAAAGGTTGGATAGATATCATTTTATGGAGATATGCTAATCCAACACAACGAATCATAGAAATTATTGAACATCCGTTACTGATTTTTAACCTAGAACTTTCAAACTTCTCAAAACAAGAAGGCAACCATAACTTTGTTAACTATCTACCTAGTAGCCTTTCCATTACTGGCAAACCACTGTGTTGTTATAAACATGGTCCATAAAGCATGTTCCTGTTTCTAGTTAAGTTTGATGTGATATAAGTTAAAATGCTAGGGTAATATTTGTCATTTTATGTTTCATTTCATACATATCCATGTTATTCCAAGTTAATGGTTTAATAGAGATAGGACAATTATATAACATAACAAAATACATTACATAACATAACATAACATAATATAGTTACTTAATACAACATTAAGCTATGTAAACAACAACTACTAGTCTGCCATGTGTCAAAGCCTTTCCGGACATTTCCGCTTATCATGGTGAGTTTGTCGACAAAGACTACAATGGTAGTTGTGTTTTTGCTTGGAGGTGTCCATTTCATTGTAAATACGGGCCGTTTTGGGCCAACCTAGCTTTGGATTCAGTGATTGCAGATGGCCTGTATTGGGAAGCAACGTGGGCACACTACTCAAGGGCCAATACTCTTCGTGGGGCATTGGGCTAAACCTAGAATCCCAAATGCGTGGGTATACATCAATTCTGTATTCTGACGCCACCAAGTAAAATGGATTGACGTCTAAGTCTGCGGTGATAGCAAGCATGTGTGAATAAGGATATTTGTTGATGATGCATTTCAAAGAAGAACATTTAGGAGGGTTAAGTTTTACAACCTGTTTATGCCCACCTAGTCTCCAAGGGTGTGTGGTTTAGACCTCATATTCACCTTTTTGCCTATGAACAAAATTGAAATGACTATCAGTTTCACAAATAATAGTAATCTTAAAAGTGATGGCAGGGTAATTACCTGTTAAATGCTCTTAATATATGTATATTTCCTTTTTCCTGGTTTTTTTTTTGGACCTCTCTACCGTACTTCACACTAGCAGCCCGATTCTTAATACATTCAATCCTCCTCTCATTAAAATATTTAACAAGCTAGTGGAATGTAGTTTGCACACATGCCATGATGGGCACATTTCGGGCACCCCTCAACACACTATTGAATCCTTCTGATAGGTTTGTAATCAATATCACCCAGCGACGACCTCCATCATGTGCAATTGTCCACTTTTCAGGTGCCATATCTTGCAACCAAGTTAATGCCTCTGGTTTAAGAATTTCAATATCCTTCATAATCAAGTTAAACTTTTGAATTTGATGGCAACTACCAGCCCTCCACACCAAATCCATGAGTTTCGTGTTGTTAAATTTCTTATTAAAGTTACTGCAGATGTGCCTGAGGCAATATTGATGATATCCAACTGGTCGCAAATGCGGATATTCCCAGTACTGCACAACAGCATTCAATAGGCCCGCGTGCCTATCAGATATGCCCTCACGGCTAGGCACTATATGTCGTCTCAAGTTCTTAATGAACCATGACTAAGACACTGTGTTCTCTTCATCTACAATGGCAAAGGCAAGTGGTAAAATGTGTCCATCGCCAGTTGGTACGGTAGTTACTAGCATCTTCCCGGTGTATTTACCATTAAGGAAAGTCCCATCAATGCCGATAAGAGGAGGGCAGTGAGCGAATTTATCGATGGCAGGTTTGAAAGCCCAGAACACATAATTAAACACCACCTCACCCAGCATACTCGATGGCAACACGTTCCATTCTATAACCGTCCCAAGATTAAGGTCTGTAGTGCTGTCATGTATCGGGGAAGCTTTGTGTACGACTCGTCCCAATTCCTAAATATCGCCTTAATGGCTTTTGTTTTTGCAAGCTATACCTTCTTGTAAATTATTGTGTGCTTCAATGCAATTCGTACGGTGGTAATAAACAACGCCACCCTCGTTTCAGCGTCTTTCTATACACGAACACCAAAGTCTATTAAAGTGTACACGTAAACAACTTCCGTTTTAATTTTAAATTACATTACTTGGAATAGAATTATAGCTTACCTTAATTGAGTTCAGGATGATCGTCGTAATGAGATTAGTTTTAATGTTATAGTGGTCATTTTGCAATCTTGCAAACAGACAATGATGTGGACTGGGTGTCGCACCCCAGTTTTTTGCTGTAGGAGTCCTCGTGGGGGCAAAGGACTTAGTGCTGTCTTTTAAAACTCACCCTCCTAGATGCGGGTGCGACGGGGTTTGAATTTTGAAATGAAATTGATTAGGGCTTCTTGAAAAAGTTTTTAGAGTCACCACCTAACATATTTAATGATGTGCTAGGTCATCTATGCTAAGTAAAACCCAAGGGTTAAACTTAGGTTTTGAAGAATGTTTTTTAAAAAACGTCCTCATGAAAGGGTTTTAGAAGGTAAGGTTATTTGACAACCCTAAAAATGTTTGAAAGCCCTTTTGAAAATTGACTCCAGTTTTGGTCTTTGAAATAGAAATTCTTAAGTCCGGGGGTTAGTTACGTGTAGGGAAGATGTCCTAAGACTATCACCCTATTTCGCTCTTATGGTACCTCTATGTCTATTCAACTTTTACTCACCTAATTATGACTCACCGATTACCTATGTTTAATGCCATCCACTTAGAAAACTTTTGAAAATAAAGTTTGAAAGATGGAATTGAGTTTGAAATGGTTATGGAATTAGAAATTTGAAAAGAGTTGTGACCGCACCATATGAAGGGTTGCCTATGCACCTCCTTAAAGATGATCAGGTCAGTCGTAGTTCGGACAAGAGTCCGATGGAGTTGGAATTTTGAAATAGGTTTCTATTTCTAGAAAGTTTCCATTTTTAGAAAGTTTCCATTTCTGAAAAGTTTGAGTTTGAGAATGTTTCCTTTTCAGGAAAGTTTGACTTTGAAAGATTTCATTTTAAGAAATACTGGACTTTGAAAATGTTTACTTTTTAGGAAGATTTGATTTGATTTTGAAAAGATTGAGATTTGAAAAAGATTCGATTTTATTTCCTTTTTGGGAAAGATTTGTTTCCTTTTTGAAAAAGGTTTGATTTGTTTCCTTTCGGAAAGATTTGAAAAGATTTGGAAGGGTTTGAAAAGATTTGAAAAGGTATTATTTCCTTTTTGAAAAAGATTTGATTTGCTTGAAAAAGGTAAGTTTGGATTGTTTCCAAAATGGGAGGAGTTGATTTATGGTTTAAATTTAGAAGGTTTGAAAAATGAGTGATTTGCGGGATTTGAAATGGAAAGTTGTGATTTGATTGATTTTAAAAAGGAAAGTTTGAAAAGGAAAGATTCGATTGATTTGGAAATAAAGGATTTTGAGAGTTTTGAAAAAGGTATGATTTTGGTTTAAAAATGGAAGGTTTCTAGGTTGGCAAAAATAAGATTTTCCTAGGATTAGACTTCTAGGGTTTAACAAATGCTAATTTTGTAAATGGTTCAAAAACCGAGTCTTTTTGAAAACATGTTTTAGGGCCCGAGACCTTAACTTGGATTTTAGACATCTAATTGAATATCACACTTTGCCTAAAGTCATTCTAGCCATTAGAAGGTAAGAATCACTTTAGGCTCGTGACTTGAAAAACAATAAAAGCACGAGGCCAAAAATGTAGACCTTTTCGGGTCATTTTGAATGTCACACATTTTTCGAGACAACTCTAGTTATGAAACGACTAGGACATTTTGGGAACTGTTTTTGAAGAGACACAAATGTAGGCTAACGAGACCCGTTTCAAATATCACACTTTCTTAGGAAAACCCTAACCATGAAAGAGTTGGGATCAACCTTGAATTGTGGTTTTTCGGAAAACAATTATGAAAACAGTTTTTAGAGATAGAAATGGCAAGAATGTAAATGTAATTTGACAATAGTAATGGTATGAATCATACAAGGTTAGCTATCACCATATTGCAAGAGGGCTCTAAGGCCATGCCGTGAAGCAAGTGAGAGTCAAGAAGAGAGTCTCGATTGGTAGTCTCCTCCAGTTCACTCTCGACATGGACTTAACGTCCTCTTATTTCAAGCATATAAGAAAGGGGGGGTTTAGAGATAAGGGTTTAAAAAATAGAAGAACCCAAGTGGATTCAGAGGGAGAAGAGAGAGTGGGGGAGTATGAAAAGGTAAACTAGAGATTACGTTGTCTCGTTTCTTCTTTCTTTGATGGAGGCTCGGGCCATGGACTTAGGAAAACTTCTGGAGCTTCCAGGCAGTGGGGCAGACCTTTGGTGGAGTTGGAGGCTAAGACTTCGGAGCTTCGGGGTAGGGCTCGGCCGGTAGGACTTCGAGAGAGAAAGAGAGAGAGGACTCTGGGAGCTATCTGAATAGGGAGGGAGAGTTTTTGGATTTTTTTTGGACCCAAAATAGTGATGGGGTAGGTCTATATTTATAGTGCAAAATCAGAGGACTTGTGTGCCACTAGGAGTGGCGCACGCCTTCGTTTGGTCATGCGCCATTAAGAGTGGTACAGGCTCGTTTATGAGGGCTCAAAACAAGGCTAGATACGGGGCTTGTTGGGTGTTGGTCGATTTGTAATCGCTTTTGACAGCCTAAGGGATTGGTGTGCGCCTTTAGAAGTGGCTCAAGGCCAAAAATTGGTTATGGTTCACTCAAAGTCTAGCAGGGAGGTTTTGGTTTGAAAAGGAAAGTGCCAGACGGTGTGGCTCGGCCAGAAATGGAAGGGAATACTCTAGAATGTGCCTCAGAGGTTGCCGGATTGATTCCTAGAGCTGGTGTGGTTGAAGAGAGTGATCGGATCGCGGTCACCTCATCTTGGGAGCTCCAGGGTTAACCAAGAATGACGAGGTTAACTGGGGTTGACCAACATTGACTGGGGTTAACCAGAGTTGACTGGGTTAACCAGAGTTGATTGGGTTTATCAGAGTTAACTGGAGTTGACCAGGGTTGACTAGGGTTAACCAGGGTTGAGTAAGGTTGACTGGGGTTGACCAGAGTTAATTGGGGGGTTACCAATTTGATACCCAGGGCCGGTGTGGTTTTTTAGGGCGTTTGGATGCCTAAGGGCAAAATGGTTTTTTTTAACCGAAAAACCTTCAGAAAAGAATCGGGGTTGACTAGATGGCATTGGACATGCTGGACCATCTAGGTACAGCCTAGAAAGGTGGTCTTACCATTATGAGGACTTGGTACTTTCTTACAAAATGTGTCGAGCCCGTTAGGTGCAAAATGATCATTTTTCACCGGGACAGGCTAGCAGGCGTCGGTGTTGACCAGTCTGGATTTGATCTAGACTTTTGGTCAAGGAATTGGTACTTTGTTGGTGGACAGGTTTGAAAAGGCCTTATTGCTTTAAGGGATAAAATGTCTCGAAGGTCGTGCCAAACTTGGACCGTATTTCGTTCTTGAGGGGTTTGTGCTTTCTCAAGAAACGTGCTGGACTTGGACGGTCTTTCGTTCTTAAGAGGTTTGTGCTTTCTCAAAGAACGTGCTGGATTAGCAGACATTCTATATTGCCAGGCTAGCAGGCATCAAAAGTGAACCGCTTTTCCATCTCGGGTGTTTAGGTACTTTCTGGAAATGAGTATGAAAGGGGCTTTACCGGTCTAAGGAATAGACTTTCTCGTTGATCGTGTCGTACTGGGTTGAATGGTCCTCCCATTAATGAGGGATCAACTTTCTCAAATGATGGGATAAATAGATTTGACTTTGAATTTGAATAGACTTATCATTTTATGGAAGACTGTCATGCCCCGATTTTTTGCACTCGAGGAATACATGTACAAGTAGGAGAAATACAATACTCTTTCGTTAGAACTCATCCTCCTAAAAAGACAAGTGTGACTAGGTTTGAATGAGAAATGGTTTTGATTAAGGGCTTTTGGAAAACAGTCTGGAGTTGCTACCTAACTTGATTAAGGTGAGTTAGGTCACCTAAAACTAAGTGCAATCCGAAAATTAAACTTAGGGTTTTTGAAAAGGTTTTGAAAAATTTTCTTAAGAGAGGGTTTTTAGGAAAACGGGTTGTTTGCCAATATTTGAAACGATTTAAGACCTTTTGAAAAAATAACTCCGTTTTGATTTTTGAAAATAGTGATTCTAGGTTCGGAGGTTGGTTACGTATAGGGAAGATATACAAGGCTATCACCCTATCCTGCCCTTGCGGTAACTATATGTCTATTCACCCTAGATTCATTCATTTAGAAATCTTCAATTATTAAATGTCTAATACTATTCATTTTGAAAAGAATTTTAGAACGATATTTAATATGATGCATGACATGCAAGTGTAAGAAAAGAGTTCGATTTGAAAAAGAAATTTGAGATTTGAAAATAGATTGGAATTTGAAAACGATTATAGAATTTGAGATTTGGAAAAGATTTAGGAAATTGGAATTTTTTAAGAAAGGTTGTGAAATTAGATTTTAAAAAAAGGTTTTAGAATTAGAAACTTGAAAAAGGTTGTGACTACACCTATGAGGGTTGCCTATATATCCTTTTGTTGGGAATCAGGTCAGTCGTAGTTCGGAGAAGAGTCCGATAGAAAAACAAAAAGTTTAAAAAGAATTTGGTTTGGAACTTAGATTAGAAGATTGGAATTAGACTTGGTTTAGAAAAATAGAGTCTTGAAAACATCTTGACCTTAATTAGAATTTAAAAACCATCTTGGTTTAGAAAGGAGTTTTCGGAAAGAGTTGGAAGCCTCCTAGCTTTAGGGTTAGAGTTGAACTAGAGTTTAGAAATCCTAAGACTTAGGTAACCTAAGGTTGAAACATGCAACTGGAAAAGACTTGACTTGGACTTAAGAAGTTTGATTTTAGAAAGTTTGGTTTTAGAAAACCTAGAATTAGGAAAGATAGGATTTAGGAAAGACGTAAGACTAAGAAAGATTTGATTTGATACTTGACTTAGAGTGAATTTAGAAAGATATGATTTGAATGTTTGATTTGAAAGACAATTTAGAGAGTGAAGGTTTAGGAAAGATTGGATTTTAAGAAATCTTAAAATTAGAAAAGTTTCAAAATAGGAAAGTTCCATTTTAAGAAAGTTTCGATTTAGGAAAGTTTCAATTTAGGAAAGTTTCAAATTTGGAAAGTTTAAATTTAGGAAAGTTTTGACTTAGAAAAGTTTTCAAATTAGGAAAGTCTTCAAATTAGAAAAGTCTTGAATTAGGAAAGAGTTGATTATGGAAAGATTTCAATTTAGAAAGTTTTCAAATTAGGAAAGTTTTGAATTAGGAAAGAGTTGATTCTGGAAAGATTTGAATTTAGAAATTTTGATATTTTGGAAAGGTTTGAAATTAGAAAGTTTAGGATTTTGGAAAGATTTGGGATTAAAAAGTTTAGAATTAGGAAAGATTTGATAATTTAGAATTAGGGAAGTTGGGATTTGAAAATATTTGAAATTAGGAAAGGTTTGATTTAGGAAGGTTGAAATTAGGAAAGATTTGGATTAAGAAAGATTGAAATTAGAAAAAATTTGAATTAGGAAATATTAGATTTCTATTTTCTAAAATAAAAGATTAGATTTCATTTCCAAAAATAGATGGTTTGATTTTATTTCAAAAAATGGAGGATTTGATTTGGTTTCCTAAATTGGAGATTGGATTTGGTTTCTTAAGTTGGAAGATTAGATTTGATATAGAATTGGAAAGGTGGAGTTTTGAAAATCTTAGATTTGGAAAAGAGATTTAGGAAACCTATGATTTTGATGCAGAAAATAGAATTTTAGAAATCTATGATTTGAAGCAAAATAGGAAGGGGTGATTTTTAGAAAAGGATTAGGGCTTCTTAATCATGAATTCTAGAGTTTGACTTGGATTTCAAGAAAAAGAGATTTTGAAAAGTAGAACTTTTAAAAGATTTTTTAGGAAGGAGATTTTTGAAAAAGAGTTTTTAGAAAGTAAATTTGAAAAGAGTTTTAGAAAGTAGATTTGAGTAGCTATTTGGAAAGGGATTGGAATATGGACTTTTGCAAGTCTCTAAAAAAAATCTCACTTTGCTAAAACAATTCTAACCATAGGAAGATTAGAAGCACTTTAGGGTTGTGATTTTGAAAACAAGAATGATTTTGGAAATATGAACAATGATAGTTGCATTAAATATAACATTTTCCTAAAGCAACCCTAACCATCGAAGGGCTAGATTCACCTTAAGATTGTGATTTTGACAAAAACAATTTTAAGATTTACACCAAAAACTTAAGTAACACTTTTCTAAAACAACCGTAACCATGGAGTGGTTAGAATCATCTTAAAATTGTGATTTTGAAAACAAGTTTGAAAGAGAAGATTTTTAATGTAAGCTTTGCAAGAGATTTTGATGCATGTTTTGAAAGCAAGTTTAAAAAATGATTTTGAAAAGATTTATGAATATGATATGGACAATGCAAGTAGGGTTGTGAACATACAAAGTTTAGGCTTCACCACATAATCAAGGGGGCCGAGTCCACGTGGTCTACGGTTAAACTAAGAGAAAGCCCTCAACACTGTGACTTTCAATAGTCTTTCCTACACATGAATTAGGGAGTCCCTTGTTTGAAGCATGCAAGAAAGGGTCGTAGAAAACGGGGATTAAAATAGGAGAGAACCCAAGTGGGCTAGGAGAGAGAAGAGAGAGGGGGAATTACATAAACGTAAAGAGAAAACCAACCTCGTATCTTCTTACTTTGGTTTACTTCGTTTGCTTTGCTTTACTTGGGCCTTGGGAGCTTCGAACTTGCAACACTTCAATCTTCAATGGCTTCTTTGGAGGCTTGTATACGGGTGTATAGAGTGTATATAGACTAAGGTTAGAGTATATGGAGGGTAAGGTTTGAAGAGGCCTAAGAGAGCTACGGTTTGGAGAGAGTTCGAGGTCTACTTGCAGAGAGACAGAGTTTCTGGACTTAGATTGCCGACCCTTTTTACGTAGGGGGAGAGTCTGTATTTATAGGCAACTTAAACTGACCTGGCGCCTGTTGCAGTGGCGCCATGCTTAAATTTACACTGGCGTCACTAGGGGTGACACGTGGTTAATTTTTAGCTTGGCGTCACTACAACCGTTTAAGAAATGATTTAGGGCAGCAAGAAACGTATCTTCGACCCCTGTTTGCTTTATTTGCTTTGCTTTTCTTGAACTTTGGGAGCCTTGAGATAGCAGCACTTCAGTCTTCAATAGATATTTGGAGGTTTGTATATAAGGGTATGAAGTGTATATAGGCTAGGATTAGAGTGTATAAGGGCTAGGGTTTGAAGAGGCCTAAGAGAGCTAGGTGTAAGCACCCTATTTTTGCTCGTTCAGCAGTTCCCAGTCCATCCAGACTTGTATTCAAGTCGATATGGACGCATTCCAGTTCAAACTAGTTTTTTAGACATAATCCAGCCAATTGATTGCTTTACGGGCCTGTCCGAGAGGCAAAATTACCAAAATGCCCTTGTGGCATTATCCGGTCCAATTCCAGTAGGCACATCTTCTCAAAGATGGTAAGTCCCCGTTTCAATCTCAATTCCAGTTCAAATCAAGTCCGGCATGCCTTTCAAGAAAGTTGATCACTCAGGCAATAAGACCATATAGTCTGACACGTTTTTTGAGAAAAATCTTCGGAATTGGAAGTCCCTTCAAACCCATCGACTGGAACGACACCCTAGGTCCCCGAGATAGTAGAACGGTCCACCTTTGGCGCCTGCTAGCCTACCAATGAAGAATGTTCGTTTTGACATGCCTTTTGAGAAAGTTAATTCCTCAAGCGATAAGTGCACCTAGCAGCTTCCTGAGATCAGGCAATCTCTGGAATGATCGCGAACCGTTAGAGTGGCGGAAACACTCGTAAACATCGCAACTGTCAAAGTGGTGAAAACACTCGTAAATAGGTCGGCATTGGGAATTGCCAACGAAATCCTATGTCACGGGACTACCGTTAGAGTGACGGAAACACTCAAAACCCAGGTTAATACCAGTGCCTGCTAGCCCACTCCGGTGAAAAATAACCAAACTGCCCTTAAGGCTTTCCGGCACATTTTTTTGAAAAAGTACCTAAGTCCTTAAAGTGGAAAGTCCACCTTTCCAGGATTGTTCCAAAGACAATCTAACACGTTCAAGAACCTTCCAGTCGGTTTCGGGCCAATTCCGAGAGCCTTCAATCAAAATGACTATTTTGCCCCTAGGCATCTGAGCGCCTGGGGAACCACACACGCTCTGGGTATCAAATCGGTAACCCTTTGGGGATGTTTTTAATAGTATTCTCGGCCTTTTAGTGCATTTTTAGATCATTCCGAATCAATTCCAGCAAGCCCGATGCAAAATAACCGTTTTGCTCCTAGTGGGCCGGTCACCTTTTTTAGCCACATCGGCTCTGGATGTCAAACTGATAGCCTCCTAGAACATTCTAGGTAATGTCTCCAAGTCTCGAGTCTTCTTCCGGGATATTCCAAGTCCACCTCGATAGTTTTTCGGTCCGATATACCATTTTGCCCCTAATGGCCCGGTCGACCTTTCTCACCAATTTTGACATCATCTTTCAAGTCTACTACCCCTAAGACATTATTTTAGGGGGTTTTTACCCATTTCCAGCCTTCCAAACCATTCCCGGCCCTCTGAAACATTCCCAGACTTTTTGAAATTACCCCTAGTGAAGCTAAGCTAAAAATTGCATGGTAGTCACTAATATAGGCACCCAAATCTTCTGAAGATACGTTGTTTGCCAACTTTAAAAATTTCCAAAGTGGTTGGCGCCATTAGTAGTGGTGCCAAGCCCAAAAAATGGCCTAGCGCCACTCCTAGTGGCGCCAGTGTAAAGTTTGGCCTGACGCCACTGCTGTAAGCGCCCGTTTAGTCTTCTGTCTGTAAATACAAAGCCTCCTCCAATGTGAAAAGGGTCCGCAAACACAGTCCAAAAACCATGCTCTACGATATATAGAGCTCGAAGTCCTTCCAAACCTTAGTTTTCTTTAGGTTCTTCAAACCCTAGCCTCCATATACAAAACCCTAGCTCCTATGCACATAACCCTAGCTCTTATACACTCATTATGAACCTTCGAAGCCTCCATTGAAGACTTGAAGTGCTGCAACTCCGAAGCTCTCGAAGATCAATGCGAAGTAAAGCAAAGTGAAGCAAGCAAACCAAAGAAGACACAAAGTAGGCTTCCTATTTACGCTTACGCAATTCTCCCCTCTCTCTTATCTTTCTTAGTCCATTTGGGTTTTCTTTTATTTTAATCTCCATCTTCTACCCCATTTTCTTGCATGCTTGAAACAAGGAATTCCTCGGTTCATGTGTGGGATTAGGCTAGTGAAAGTCATCATGTCGAGGCCTTTCTCTTAGTCTAACTGGAGACCACATGGGTTCGGTCCCCTTGATTATGTGGTGAAGCATTTAACCTTGTATGTTTACAATCCCAACTTGCATTGTGCATATCATGATCATGCATCTCTCCAAAACTTGTTTTCAAAACTTACATCGAAAATTGTTTTCAAAACTTGCATTAAATCTTCTTTTTCTAAACTTATTTTCAAAATCACAATCCTAATGTGATTCTAGCCTTTCCATGGTTAGGGTTGCTTTAGGAAAGTGTTACATTTAAAGTGACTTTTATGATCCATATTTTCAAATCTTTATTGTTTTCAAAAGCATAATCCTAGAATGGTTCTAATCCCTCCATAGTTAGAATCGTTTTAGAAAAGTAGGATATTTTTAGAGACTTGTAAAAGTCCACATTCAAATCGTTTTTCCAAAATTGTTTTCTAAACCCTCTCCAAAATCTCTTTACAAATCTCCTTTCCAAAACTCTCTTCAAATTTACTTTCCAAAAATCTCTTTCCTAAAAATCTCTTTCCAAAAAGATCTATTTTCCAAAATCCCTTTTTCTTAGAGTTCAAGTCAAACCCTAGAGCCATGGTTAGGAAACCCTAATTTTCTCTCCTAAAACATGATTTTTAATCTTGCCTCAAAATATAGATTTCCAAAACCTCTATTTTCTGCATCAAATTTTAGATTTTCAAAATCACTTTTCCTATACCAAAACTATAGCTTTCCAAACCTAAGTTTTCCAAAATGCCTCATTTCCAATTCTATATCAAATCAAATCTTCTGTTTTTGGAAACTAAATCAAATCTTCCGTTTTTGGAAACTAAATCAAATCCTTTATTTTTGGAAACAAAATCAAATCACCACTTTTTAGAAATAAAATCCAATCTTTTGTTTTAGGAAATAGAAATCTAAATCTTTCCTAATTCGAACATTTCCTAATTCGAATCTTTCCTAATTCCATACCTTTTCAAATTTCAACTTTCTAAATTCTAAATTTTCAAATCTTTCTTAACTTTAAGTTTTTCTAAAACTCAAACTTTGAATCTTTCTAAATGCAAACCTTTCTTAAATCCAAACTTTTCCTAATTCTAAAACTTTCCAAATTCCAAATCTCTCTCAAACCTAATCAAAATTTTCCTAATAAGTAAACTTGCCAAATTCGAAACTTTCTTAAGTTGAAACTTTCTAAATTCAAAACTTTCCAATTTCAAAACCTTTCCTATTTTAAACTTCCCTAATTCTAAACTTTCCTAAAATGAAACTTTCCTAAAGTGAAATTTTCCTATTTTGAAACTTTCCTAAATTCGAGATTTTCTAAATTCAATCTTTGCTAGATTCCAACTCTCCATGTTTTTTAAATCAAACTTTCCAATCAAATCTTTCTTAATCTCAAGTCCTTCCTAAATCCTATCTTCCTAAATCTAGGTTTCCAAAACCAAGCTTTCCAAAGTCAAACTTCTTAAGTTCAAATAAAATTCAATTCAATTACATGTTTCAACCCTAGGTTACCTAAGTCCTAGGATGCCTAAACCCTAGTTCGACCCTAACCCTAGAGTTAGGAAGCTTCCAACTCTTCTCCAAAAATTCTTTTCTAAACCAAGATGGTTTTCCAAACTTTAATTCATGTCAAGATGTTTTTAAAACTTTATATTTCCAAATCAAGTTCAAAGTTAATTCTAAGGTCTATTTCAAATCCTCAAGTTCTATTTTAAATTAAAGTCCAATTTTTTCAAATCTTCCAAGTTAATTTCAAATCAAAGTTCAATTTTCAATCTTCAAATCCGAGTTCCAAATCAAGCTCTTTTCAAATCAAATTTGATACCCAGAGGCTAGGAATGCTCCAGAAGGCCAAAAATGAGTAGAAACTCTTGGATTAGTACAACAGACTTGAAAAAGAATGTCAGGATTGTTGAAATGGTTGGCCGAACCACTAAGGGTGAAATGGTTATTTGGACTGAGAAACTACTAGAATGGACTCGGAATGACTAGGGAGAAGGCTTGAAGCTTGGAAACACCATTGGAAGTGTTCTGGGAAATTGCCAATTTGATACCCAGAGTCGGCGTGGTTGGAAAAGGCGACCGACCCATTAGGGGCAAAATAGTCATTTTACACTGAGCTTGCAGGAATTAACTCAGAATTATTCAAAAATGCATCAAAAGGTCAGGAATACTATTAGAAGTAACTTCGGGAGGTTACTAGTTTGACACTCACAGCCGGTGTGGTTCATTGGACGATCAGATACCTAGGGGCAAAATGCTCATTTTGACCGGATGTTCTCAAAATTGGTTCGAAACTAACTGGAAGGCATTTGAACGTGCCAGATTGTCTATGGGGACAATATAGGGAAGGTGGACTTTCCACTTAGAGGACTTAGGTACTTTCTCCAAAAGCGTGCTGAAAAGGCCCTAGGGGTAATTTGGTCATTTTTCACCGGAGTAGGCTAGTAGGCATTGGTGTTGACCTGAGTTTTGAGTGTTTCTGTCACTCTAACTGTTTGTAACGAGTTGGTTTCCAAAGGTATCCCATTATTTGGTAAACATGTCACGGCTAAGAGGCGTGTTCAGTCCCGTGACGTAGGGGTTTTGTTGGCAATTCCTAATGTCGACCTGTTTGCAAGTGTTTTTGCCACTTTGATTGTTGCGATGTTTACGAGTGTTTCCATCACTCTAATGGTTCGCGTTCATTTTGAAAACTGTCTGATCTCAGTAAGCTACTAGGTGGATTTATCATTTGAGGAATCACTTTCTCGAAAGATGTGCCAAATAACGGACATTTTACATTGGTGGGCTATCAGGCACTGGAAGTGAACCGTTTTACCATCTCGGAGACTTAGGTCTCGTCCCAATCATCGGGTTTTAAAGGACTTACCGTTCCAAACAGTTTTCTTAAAAAATGTGCCAGACTGGATGGACTTACCTCTTGAGGGATCAATTTTCTCGAAAGACGCGCTAGATTTGATTTGAACTGGAATTGGATTAGAATTGGATTTTGAACTTGGAATTGAGATTGAAATGGGGACTTACTGTTTTCGGGAAGACGTACCAACTGGAATTGGATCAAGCAATGCCACAAGAGCATTTTGGTCATTTTGCCTCTATTAGGCCCGACGGGCCCACGAAGCGATTGGTTGATTGGATTGAGTCTGAAAAATTGATTTGAGCTTGAATATATCTATGTTGATTTGAGTGTAGGTCCGGACAGACCAGAGATTGCCGAGCGGGAAAAAATGGGATGCTTACAAAGAACTGTTGGGCTGGACTAGATTGACTGATGCACGAGGGGTATTCTGGTCATTTTGCCTCCACTGGGCCTGCGAAACAGTTGACAAATTGGATTTGATTTGGAAAGCTGGTTTGGGCTTGAGTATGCTTGTGTTGGTTTGTAAGCGCTTCTAGTTGGGCTAGAGATCACCGAGTGGCCAAAATGGGGTGCTAATAGCTACTCCTCTTTTTCTGTCCTTGCTTGCCCAAAATTGAAAACGATAAAGTAAGTACCCAATGAAGGTCATGAGGTGGTCGGAGGGACTGGAGGTTTGAAGTTTTGAAAATTGGAGATTAAAGCTTAAAAAATGGGGTCAAGAAGCCATTTAAAACTGGTTTTGGTAGGCAGTAGGTCGAGGTGGGCCCAGCTTGGGCTGTGCGCCCCTCATAGTAGTGTTAAGCTCAGGCTTCTTTATGTACAGCTGGCTGAGGCTTTGTGCAGCAAGGGTGGTCTCGGTGTTTCTTACTGGAGGAAGCAGTTGCATACGGCTCATATGATTCTCCTTCTGTTTGCTGAGGCGGTGGAACCATCACATCCTAGCAAAGATGGATCCTGCTTTTTCGTTTGATTTTTCTTTTGATGATGATGGGGGTCATATTGTTCTTTCTTCCCATTGTCCATCTAGGATTATGTCCCTAAGATCTTGCAATTTTGAGATAGCAGTTTCTTTAGTTTGTTTTGTTATTTTCAACAAATGATTTACACCATTCGTAGTTGTTTTGGCTTTTGAATAGGCTTTTCCCTGCATGGATATTACAGCATTATGATTCACTATTTTTTATGGTGACTTGACAGGACTTATTTAGAATGTTCTCCACAAGGCTTCCTTTCTTCTTTTACTGTGCCCAGCCGATCTCGAGAATGCCTTTTCATGATCCTCGTGACCTCTTTATCTGATTTCAACTATTGACAGACTATCTTTGCTGGGAACCAAGATCCCAAACTGCAGGAGGTTTTTTTTTTTTTTTTAGCTCGTTTTGCTACTAGTGCCCTTACGGGTTTTCACCAACACCAGCCTTGCCATTGTTGTACTAAGGCACCTTTTGCGAGTTTTCACCTAGCCGGCAGCTTTGTGTCTTGCCAAGCCCTTACTTTTTTACCCGTGACACCCTTTTAGGTTTTCATCATGTCCTTGGGGTTATGCATTTTTTTAGCTCATTTTTCTACTAGTGCCCTTGCTTTCACCAGCACCAGCCTTGCCATTGTTGCACTAAGGGGCCTTTTTGGGTTTTCACCTAGCCGGTAGCTTTGTGTCTTGCCATGCCCCTACTTTTCTACCTATGACGCCCTTTTAGGTTTTCATCATGTCCTCAAGGTTATGCTCTTTTTTTTTTTAATAGGAGTTGAGAAGGCATAAGACATGTTCCTACCATCTCCTTCACTCTTTTTAAGCATCGTCCTCCTTTCTCGCGAGAAGCTCTTTCGGACTAAGCAGTCTATTCCAATAAGAGAAGGCTTTATCAGGGTTATATTGTGGGTTTGGTTTCATGGGTTTTTGGAAAGAAAAGGGTAGAGGCTCCAACCTATCAGTCTACTTTGGGTTTGAAGCCTAAGACCGCTTTCTTTGAGTTGGCTTTTTGCCTTGGACTCTTTAGGGGGGGAATTTCTATACATTTGCTTGCAGAAGCTGGCCACCTTTTTTTTTTTTTTTTTTTTTAAGGATACTTGGCATTTGGTGCTTTTGGTTTCCTTTGTTTTTTTTTTACCCAATGTGTGTGGCGGCCTAAAGGCTAGGTGGATGCTTTTTGAATGAAAATGAAATGGCTCAAATGGGTTTTATAATGGTTATTTTTCGAACTGTGTGGGGATAAGAATGATGGCCTTTCTTTATTTTGGATTTGCACTACTTAGTCTGTAGAACTTCCATTATGCAAATTCAGACTCTGCCATAAAAGGTAAAAGAAGATGATAAGAGTTGTGAAAGATACTCTCTTCATTACTTGTGAAAGTTGCCTTTGCTACATGAAATAACGCTTGACTGCATCAGAGTTTAACGGGTTTGGGAATTCTTGACCGTCCATTTCTTCTAGAATGAGTGCTCCTCTGGTTAGGACCTTCTTTACTACGAATGACCCTTCGTAGTTGGGGGCGAACTTTCCCCGAGCTTCCTTCTAGTTTGGGAGAATTTTCTTTAATACAGGATCCCCTATTTGGAAGGATCAGGGTCGAACCTTTTTGTGGAAGGTTTAGATCATCCGCTTTTTGTAGTACTGGGCATGGTGGATAGTTGCCAATTGTTTCTCATCCAGTAGGTAGATTTGAGCATAGCGATCTTGAACCCACTCTGCTTCTTCTAGCTTTGTTCCATTATGATCCTCAGGGATGAGATTTCCACTTCAACTGGGAGAATGGCTTCTGTCCTGTAGACCAACTCATATAGGGTTCCTTCGATTGATACTCTCATGGTTGTTCGGTAAGCCATCAGTGCAAAGGGGAGCTTCTCCTGCCAATCCTGATGGTTATCAATCATTTTTCGGATGATCCTTTTGATATTCTTATTAGTTGCTTCTATTGCTCCGTTCATCTACGGATGATAGGCAATAAAATTTCGGTAAGTGATATAAAACTTAGAGTAGAGCTGAGACATCATCTCATTATTCAGATTGGAGGTATTATTCGAGAGGAGAAACTCTGGAATTCCAAATTGGTAGATAATGTGATTCTTAATGAACTTGTCGACTACCCTCTTCGTAACTTGGGCGTACGAGGCCGCCTTTAACCACTTGGTAAAGTAGCCTAGAGCAACTAGAATGAACTGGTGGGGGCCTTGGGAGTGACGGGCCTACCATGTCTATCCCCCACATGGAGAAAGGCTATGGTGCTGACATAGACTAGAGCTTAGTCGGTGGGGCTTTGATCATATCCCCACGTGTTTGACGCTTATGGCACTGTAAAACATATCGCATGCAGTTTGATTCCATAGTTGACTAGTAGTAAACTGTCCTGATAATCTTCTTAGAAAGAGTATGGCCGTTCATGTGTGGGCCTCAGGTTCCCCTATGTACCTCTTCTATGATTTTCCTAGCCTCTGTAGCATCTACACATTTCAATGGGCCAAACAAAGACCTTTTGAAAAGCTCATTCCCCGTTATAAAGTAGTGCTTGCCCATTTTGCAGATGGTTTTCTGATCGTTGTGAGAGGCTTAGCTAGGAAACTCTTCTAGTTGTATGTATCTCATAATGTCATAAAACCATGGTCGACCGTCTGGCTCAATGGTAGCATGAAGACAATAAGAAGGGGCATTTCTAATGAAGATTTGGAGTGGTGGGATCTTCGTTCCATTGTCTACCTTGATGGCCGCAGCCAGGGTGGCCAGGGCAACAGCGAAGCTATTCTTTGTGCGAGGAATGTGGCGAAAGTCTATGTTTAAGAACATTTGGCACAGGTCTTTGACTTGTTCGTGTTATGGGGAAAGCTTGACATCTCTGGTTTCGTACACCTCCTTAGACTGTTGAAAGACCAGGTCAGAGTCCCTAAATATGACTAGCTCGTCGATTTTCATCTCTATGGCTAATCTTAAGCCCAGAACACAAGCCTCATATTCAGCGATGTTGTTGGTGCAGAGATCTAATTTCAACTTGATAATGATAGGGTAGTGGCTGCCTGCTTTTGATACTAATACCACCTTAATTTCGGCTCCTTTTTTGTTTGAGGCCCCATCGAAGTACATCTTCTAACCTGGCTCTTCTGTCTTCTCGATTTCAGTTTCAGCATATAGTATGTCCTCATCAAGGAAACGAGGCTGCATTAACTAGTAATCTTCTATGTGATTCTTAGCGAGATAATCAGCTATCACCTCCCCCTTGACCGCCTTGCGAGTAGTGAAGGCGATGTCAAATTCTGATAAGATCATGTGCCATTAGGCAATCCTACTAGATAGGGTTGGTTTCTCAAAGATGTATCTGATCGGATCTATTTGAGAAATGAGAAATGTTATATGGTAGAGCATGTAGTGTCGCAGCTGGTGGGTCGCCCAAGCCAAGGCACAACACCTTTTCCAGAATTGAGTACTTCACTTCATATGGCAAAAATTTCTTACTGAGATAGTAGATAGCTTGCTCCTTCTTTCCAATTTCATCATGTTGCCCCAAGACACATCCCATGGAGGTGTTTAGAATGGTTAGGTACATTAGAAGCGATTTTCCTGGAGTGGGTGCCACCAAGATTAGAGGTTTCCGAAGGTATTCTTTGATCTTCTCAAAAATAGTCTGGCAGTCTTTATTCCATTCTTTTGGAACATCCTTCTTAGGTAGTTTGAAAACAGGCTTGCAAAGGTGAGTCATCTAGGGGATGAAATGGCTGATGAAATTTAACTTCCCTAAAAAAGACAGAATCTTTGTTTCCTCCCTCAGGGGAGGCATTTTGACAATTGATTTGACATTTGCTAGGTCGATCTCAATTCCCTTTTTGTTGATGATGAACCCTAATAATTTCCCGGAAGAAACCTTGAAAGTGTATTTGGACGGATTTAGCTTGAGCCAGTACTTCCCTGGTCGAATACCTTTCGTAGATTGACTAGGTGGTCTTCTCATACTTTTGACTGTATAATCATATCATCGACATAGATTTCCACCTCCTGATGCATCATGCCATGGAATAGGGTTACCATGGCCTTCTGGTAAGTTGCTCCCGCATTTTGAAGCCTAAAGGGCATTACCCGATAGCAATACACTCCCCATAGGGTGCTGAAAGAGGTCTTTTCTCGGTTTTCTTCTGTTATCTTGATTTGGTTGTATCACAAAATCCGTCCATGAATGAGAACATTTTGTGCCCCGTTATGTTGTTGACGAGGAGGTCGATGCGCGGCAAAGGGAAATCATCTTTCGGGCTTACCCTGTTGAGATCTTGGAAGTCAATACACATTCGAAACTTTCCATCCTTCTTTAGGACCGGGACGATGTTGGCAAGCCATTGAGGGTACTCCACCACTTGTCAAAATTCGGCATTAAATTGTTTGATCACTTCTTCCTTCACTTTCAGGCTCCATTAAAGCTTAAGTCTCCATAACTTTTGCTTAAATGGCTTCATCTCAAGATTCAGGGGTAATCTGTGCTCAACAATAGACTCATTCAACCCTGGCATATCCTGATAAAACCAACCGAAGACATCAAGGTATGCGACCAACAGTTTCAGTGGTTCTTTTTGTTGCCTTTGGTCTAGCCCTGTGCTGATTTTGAGTTCCTTTGGATTTTCAATGTTCCCCAAGTTAACTATTTCTGTTTTCTCAATGTTAGGGGTAGTGCGGTTCTTATGCTTTTCCACTTGTTCTCGAATTTTTTCTGGTATTTCATCCATATGATCTATCTAAAATTCTACTCCCAAGGATTGGTAATCAAACTTAGCATCGAAATCATGGTTTTCAACAAAAGGCATTCTCTCAATTAGCTGAGCTTGGCATTGAATTTGGGGGTCCCTGGTAAAGAACAAAATAAAGATATTTGTCTCACAATCTAAACAATAATTTTATTTGATGACTCACATTTGCAAAAATACAAAACATGATTTAAAGAAAATAAGAAAGGTGAGTCTGCCACTCTTGGACTCCTTGTTGATGATCTTTAATATCGAAAGTTTCGGGCTTGGATGAGACTTTTGCTGGTCCAATTACTGCATTTTTTGCCCGGGCCAGCTAGCCACATGGGGATAATCTGTACTAACCATTAGGACTTCTTGAGAAGAGCTAGGAGCATCTTCTTGCTATTTTCCCTCTTTCTTCTGATGTGGCCCAAGTAGACTAAGCACGGTGAAGTGGTCAATCAATCCGCCTTCAATGGTAGGTCTTTCCCTTTCTCTCCTTTGTTGTCATACCTCTTTCCTAGTTGGTTTATACCCTAGCCCGAACGGGGGTTCTGCCGGTGGCAACTCCACTTTCTCCGGTCTTCCTTGCAAATTTTTCCCGAGCCCCTTTCTGGGTTGATACCTTCTTGTTTGGAAGTAGCGAGCTATCATTTGGGCATTTTAAGAATGTTTTGGCTTTACTTGATTTTCTTCTTGTACCACCACGATGTACTCAAAGGACTAGAAACTAGAGGAAATTGTAACTCCATCATATGGGATCTCATCTGCTTTGTAGATGGCATACTCAGTTTCGGCGATGATGGTGATCAGCTTGGCACCAATGATGAACTTGACCTTTTGATAGAGACTGGAGGGTACAACATCTGCCGAATGGATCTATGTTTGACCTAACAACATGTTGTAGGCTGAAGGTATCTGTAGGACTTGGAACTTTATAGTGAAGCTTACAGGCCCCACTATAACAGGCATCTCGATCTCTCCCATGGTTTCTCGTCGGGATCCGTCGAAGGCTCAGATAATGGTAGTGTTGCGGTTAAGGTACTTTTAGTCTATACCCAGCCTTACCAAAGTCGAGTACGAGATAACATTTAAAGTTGACCCATTGTCCACCAGGACCCTTGACACCATGTTTCCATTGGTTTTCAAGATTATGTGCAAAGCATGTGTGTGCCCCATCCCATCGGCCTGGATTTCATCATCGAAGAATGTAATGGCTTTGGGTGCCATGATGAGGCTAACCATGTCATGTAAATTGTCAGGGGTGAAGCTTTCTGGCACATGGGCATCTTTTAGGAACTTAAGCAAAGCATCTTGATGAGTCTCAGAAGAGAGCAACAAACCTAGCATGGAGATGTGAGTAAGTGTTTTTCTGAGTTGTTCCATGATATCGTAATCATTCTTTTTCAGAGCTTCAGTGAACTCTGAGATTTCCTATTCGATAAGAGTGTTTGAGCTTTCCCCTTCTTTGCCTTTTCTTTTTCTTTTTCTTTTTCCTTCTACCTCGGCGGAGGTATGACAACGCCCAAATTTAGTCATCCCATTTATTTTGGATACTAGTTCTACAGTTTTCTGAGGCATGGCTAGAGAATAGTTCCACGGGACATGGTGAAGGCTTGCAATGGGCATTTAGGTCATGATAGGCAGAACCACCTTTGTAGAGGAAATGACAGGGATTGGTTTAGGCTTTGTTGCTGGGGTGGCGATTATGGGTAGTATAAAGGGTAGTGGCAGAATGCTCTGTAGGAGGAATGGCTGGTTAGGCTGCACGACTCTTCTGGCACTAGTTTAGGATGTAAACCCAATCATTGTGACTATAGGCTCAAGTTCTGGAAACGAGGTAAGGATGATGCGAAAGTATGGAGAGCGAGAGGTGGCTTCAAGGGTTAGGTCTAGATTAGTTTGTTGGGATTGGATAGTGATGAGGTGTGAGTTTTGGATTTCAGGTCCTTGGACCCTTACCGGAAAGGGTGTACCCTTAGGAATGAAGATTTCGTGAGGGTGATTTGTAGTTGCATTGGTGTTTGGGTCCCACTTTTCACTATTTGGTGGTAACATTCTTTGCAATTGAAGGGCTGCTTCTAGAAGCAAAGATGATATGTCAATAGTTTCCTTACTGCTGACAAGGTTGTCTGAAAGTTTCTCTCCTGCTTTCATTTGTCCTGTAAGGAAAGAAAGACCAGCATTCAGTATGGCATTTTGAAATTTTCTATGTAATGCATGTCCTAGAGGTGTCCCCGGTTGTCAGAGGTTTAGGTATGATGCTAAGGCTCATTTTGGAGATAGGAGATTGCCTTTTTTGTAAATACCATACACGTGCCTATTTCATACATTCTGTGCAGCCATTCATTCAAAGGAAATAGAAAGAGCAATTTTATTTTCTTTGGTATAAAAAGTTAAAATTACATATATTGGGGGAATGGAACATTTTCCATGGGACTTTCCACTTATCTACCTAAACTACTTTTTGAGTCTTTGGTTTCGCCTTAATGATATTAGGAGGTCGTTGAATGACCTTGTCTTCGGATTGCCCCTTGTCTTGTGGCAACCTTATCTCCATGACCAAGGGGGATTGGGGCCCCTCTTATAAAATGATTCTTGGATGCATGCCATGATCCTTAGGGTTTGGAACCCTTAGGCATTGGGTAGGCTTATGATTTGAGATCGACTTGTGGGCCATTCTCTTTAGGGTTGATCATATACATAGAGTGCAAGTGACTTGAGTTACTTTGGAACTCATACCTTGGAATGATTACATATACGTGAGCAGTTTAAAGGCATGAATGAAAAGATATTGATAGCAAAGCATTCATGTATGTAAGTATAATAACAACATGAGTAAGAAAATTGAAAAGCGGGCGCTCTTTCCTCCTTGATTTTAAAAAATACACGTGCCTTAAATCGGGAGGAGGTTCAGCTATGCATTGGTGCTATATGAGCATGTGGTTGAGAGCAACTAATGCTTCACAAAAAGCTCGGCTCCCGGATCTTTCAAACCTAGGCCCACTTCCTCGGGTGGTGCCATTATAAGTTGGTGATCCGAGCGGGGGAACTATCTAAAAACTGTTGGTTAGGTGACACATCTGCCTACCACCAACAGTCAATGTACTGTTCCCCCTTCTAACTAGAGATAGTAATTAAGGTTAATATTCCATAAAAAAGCACATGCAAGTGTGTGTGTGATTTTAAAAATTGGAGGAAAGAGCCTAACAACTCCCATGTATCCTGTCATACATAACATACATGGCAGTTTATGAACACAAATTAAAATGTAAACAAGGGTCCACCTACAAAACAAATGCACAGAGTTAGTAGTTTAAGAGGAACTCAAATATAAAATAAAGTATGGCGTATAAACAATGTAAGGGCATGTAATGAATGCAATGTTTGACATTTTGCAAAACAAAGATCATTTTGAGAAATTTGGAATTTTGAAAAGTTTAGAAAGTGGATTTAATTAAACAAGGTAACCGATGAGCCTAAGGTGAGTGAAGGGTGATTAGACATGAGATAGGCCTAACCCTCTAAATTTTTCCAGTGGAGTTGCTAAGCTGTTGCACCTCTATTTTCTGCCGTACGGGTCCCCGTGGGGGGAAAGGACTCGGTGTTCTCTTTTAGAACTTGCCCTCCTAGAAGGGCGGGTGCGTCGGGGTTTGAATTTTGAAATGGAATTGATTAGGACTTCTTGAAAAGGTCTTTAGAAGGTAGGGTTGTTCAACAACCCTAAAAATGTTTGAAAGCTGTTTTGAAAATTGACTCTAGTTTTGGTCTTCGAAACAAAAATTCTTAAGTTCGGGGGTTGATTACGTGTAAGGAAGATATCCTAAGATTATCACCCTACCCCGCCCTTACGGTACCTATATGTCTATTCACCTTTTACTCACCTAATTATGACTCACTGGTTACCTATGTTTAATGTCATCCACTTAGAAAACTTTTGAAAATAAAGTTTGAAAAAGAGTTTGAAAGATGAAATTGAGTTTGAAAATGGTTATGGAATTGGAAATTTGAAAAGGGTTATGACCGCACCCCATGAAGGGTTGCCTATGTAACTCATTAAAGAGGATCACGTCAGCCGTAGTTCAGACAAGACTCCGATAGAGTTGGAATTTTGAAATGGGTTTCTATTTCTAGAAAATTTTCATTTTTAGAAAGTTTTCATTTCTGGAAAATTTGAGTTTGAGAATGTTTCCTTTTTAGGAAAGTTTGCCTTTGAAAGATTTCCTTTTCTGGAATATTAGACTTTAAAAATGTTTCATTTTTAGGAAGATTTGATTTGATTTTGAAATATTGAGATTTGAAAAAGATTTAATTTTATTTCCCTTTTGGGAAAGATTTGTTTCCTTTTTGAAAAAGGTTTGATTTGTTTCCTTTCGGAAAGATTTAAAAGATTTGGAAGGGTTTGAAAAGATTTGAAAAGGTATTATTTCCTTTTTGAAAAAGATTTGATTTGCTTGAAAAAGTTAAGTTTGGTTTGTTTCCAAAATGGGAGGAGTTGATTTATGATTTAAATTTAGAAGGTTTGAAAATGAGTGATTTGCGGAATTTGAAATGGAAGGTTTTGATTTGATTGATTTTAAAAAGGAAAGATTCGATTGATTTGGAAATAAAGGATTTTGAGAGTTTTGAAAAAGGTATGATTTTGGTTTAAAAATGGAAGGTTTCTAGGTTGGCAAAACCAAGATTTTCCTAGGATTAGACTTCTGGGGTTTAACAAATGCTAGTTTTGTAAATGGTTCAAAAACCGAGTCTTTTTAAAAACATGTTTTAGGGCCTGAGACCCTAACTTGGATTTTAGACATCCAATTGAATATCATACTTTACCTAAAGCCATTCTAGCCATTAGAAGGCAAGAATCACTTTAGGCTCGTGACTTGAAAAACAATAAAGGCATGAGGCCAAAAATGTAGACATTTTTGGGTCGTTTTGAATGTCACACATTTTTTGAGGCAAATCTAGTTATGAAATGACTAGAATCATTTCGGGAACGTGTTTTTGAATAGACACAAATGTAGGCTAACGAGAGTCGTTTCAAATATCACTTTTCTAGGAAAATCCTAACTATTAAAGAGTTGGGATCAACCTTGAATTGTGGATTTTAGGAAAACAATTATGAAAACAGTTTTTAGAGATAGAAATGGTAAGAATGCAAATGTAATTTGACAATAGTAATGGTATGAATCATACAAGGTTAGGTATTACCATATTGCAAAAGGGCCCTAAGGCTATGCCGTGAAGCAAATGCGAGTCAAGAAGAGAGTCCCGATCGGTAGTCTCCTCCCTCTCATTCTTGACATGGACTTAACATCCTCTTATTCCAAGCATGCAAGAAAGGGGAGGTTTAGAGATAGGGGTTTAAAAAAGAGAAGAACCAAAGTAGATTCAGAGGGAGAAGAGAGAGTGAGGGAGGGTAAACTAGAGATTACGTTGTCTCATTACTTCTTTCTTTGATAAAGGCTCGGGACTTGGACATGAGAAGACTTCGGGAGCTTCTAGGTAGCGGGGCGGACCTTTGGTGGAGCTCTAAGGCTAAGGCTTCGGAGCTTCGGGGTAAGGCTTGACTGGTAGGACTAAGAGAGAGAGAGAGAGAGAGAGAGAGAGAGAGAGAGAGAGGGTTCCAGAAGCTGTCTGAAGACTCCGGGAGCTGTTTGAAGAGCGAGGGAGAGTTTTTGGTATTTTTTTGGACCTAAAACAGTGATGGCGGAGGTTTATATTTATAGTGCAAAATCAGAGGACTTCTGCGCCACTCTTAGCAGCGCACGCCTTAGGTTTGGTCGTGCTCCAATAAGAGTGGCGCAGGCTATTTATGAGGGATGGTGAAAAGGCTTGATGCGGGGCTTGTTGGGTGCTAGTCAATTTGTAATCGCTTTTGACAGCTTGGGTGGGTTGGGTGCACCTTTAGAAGTGGCTCAAGGCCAAAAATTGGTCATGTTTCACTTAAAGTCAAAAAGAAAAGTGCCAAACGGTGGGGCCTGACTAGAAATGGAAGGGAATTCTTTGGAAAGTGCCTCGGAGGTTACCGGTTTGATTCCCAGAGTTGGTGTGGTTGAAGAGAGTGACCGGATCGCTATCACCTCTTCTCGGGAGCTCTAAGATTGACCAAAATTGACCAGGGTTGACTGGGTCAACCAAAGTTGACTGGAGTTGACTAGGGTTAACCCGAGTTTATTAGGATTGACTAGAGTTGACTAGTGACTAGAGTTGATTGGGTTGACCAAAGTTAACTAGGTTAACCAGGGTTGACTGGGTTTAACCAAAGTTGACTGGGGTTGACTAGGGTTGACTGGGGTTAACCAAAGTTGACTAGAGTTGACCAAAGTTAATTGGGGTTGACCAGAGTTAATTGGGGGGTTGCCAGTTTGATACCCAGAGCTCGTGTGGTTTTATCTAAGGATTAGACATGCCGGATCGTTTAGGGACTTGCCAGACCGGGATTGACTAGATGACACTAGACATGCCGAATTGTCTAGGGACGGCCTAGAAAGGTGGTCTTACCGTTCTGAGGACATGGTACTTTCTCAAAGAATGTGTCGGGCCCCCTAAGGGCAAAATGATCATTTTTCACCAGGATGGGCTAATAGGCATTGGTGTTAACCAGTCTGGATCTGGTCTGGACTTCTGTCTGAGGAATTGGTACTTTCGTGGTGAACAGGTTTGAAAGGGCCTAATCACCTTGAGGGATAAACTTTCTCAAAGGTTGTGCTGGACTTGGATGGTCTTCTGTTCTTAAGAGGTTTGTACTTTCTCAACGAACGTGCTGGACTTGGACGGTCTTTCATTCTCAAGGGGTTTGTGCTTTCTCAAAGAAAGTGCCGGATTAGCGGACATTCTACATTAGCAGGCTAGTAGGCGCTAGAAGTGAACCGCTCTTCCATCTCGGGTGCTTAGGTATTTTCCGGATATGAGTGTGAATGGGTTTTACCGATCCGGGGAATAGACTTTCTCAGTGATCATGCCATACTAGGTTGAATGGTCCTACCGTCAACAAGGGATCAACTTTCTCGAATGATGGGACAAATGGATTTGACTTTGAATTTGAATGGACTTATCGTCTTAGGGAAAACATGCCGGGCTAGATTGGATTGACTAATGCACGAGGGGCATTATGGTCATTTTGCCTTTACTGGGCCCAGTGGGTCCGTGAAGCGGTTGACAGATTGGATTGGATTTGATAAGTCGGTTTGGGCTTAAATATGCATGTGTTGGTTTGTAGGTGCTTCTGGTCGAACTGGAGATTGCTGAATGGCCAAAATAGGGTGCTAACACCTAGATATGTCTTAATCTCAAAGAAACCGTGTTTCTCTTTCTTTGACGCTCGAAACCTCCAGCTGCATAAGTTCCCACGACAATAAAGGTCTTGACTAGTTATGGTAGTATCACCACCGCCTTCCAAGTTTGTAAAGAAAGGGATAGAAGTGTATCATTCGGGTATATCAACCGGGGACGATGGTGGTTCACCAAATTCCTGCCCCTCATCATCTAATTCTCCATCGGCCATTAGTTTAGTATCAATGTCCTCGTCCTCGTCCACGTCTAGATTAGGACAGACACTATCAGGTATGCATCCATTAGCTCCATCACCACTCAAATTAATATACTCCTTAACCAGTAGGTGGAGCTTGTCAACTGGGGAAGTCAACAGGTGTAGTGGAGATAGATGCTCAGTCCCTAAACTTGTACCAATTTCATGCTGCATTTGTGACCCACAGGCAGTGTATGACTCGTACCTTGGATAATACGGATGTGGGGACATATGGGCATACTGTGAAGCCATGGTGTAAGAATCTTGTGTCAACATTCCAGTGAATGAGCTGAGAATCCTACTTTGGGCCTCTTGAGTCATCAATGAAATGTACGTCCCGCCAAATTGATTGCAACTTCCCTCAACATTGTACGCCCCATAACCTAAATACATCGACTCCATTCAACCTACTCGTTATGTTCTCTTTCTCCACGTACAGTTTAACATAATTTAGTGTCAAAAAACACAGCGGGATGTCTAGCATACTATCCAAGGTCATGTTATCGTTGATGGGCACTTTCTTATAATAAATGAACCTTTCCCATTGTTTATGGGGATGCCTACATATCAAGTTCAAACGGATGTTTTCCCCTTCATCTACAACCTTGGGCATGAGAAACTTTTCTAATTCTTCAAGTGTTATTCTAAGTTGTATAGTGTAAAACCCCTTCGCTTCAGTATCATATGATATGCCTTCGTCAGCGTCTTGTACTATAGTCCCACCCCAACAGCACATCACCTTTACGGTATTCATTCAGTCAAACTTACTCTAACTCAACAATTGAAAATACGTTAAATCAAGTTAAAATTAAATTTAAATATTCACTATCAACAAGTTGCACAAAGTTAAAAAGTTCAAAGACAAATTTTACACCTTTTCTTTATTTCCTACAGCTTGTTATATGGGCTACAAATGCAGTTAATTGTTTTTCTTGTCTCTAGCCACAACACCACCTATTGGCCACCACCCACTTTGTCTGTACCAAAACCTAGACTTAGTGAAATTTAAGATAGCACATACACAAATCACATATACCCAACTCCTAATTAAATAGAGAACCTAATTACATACACACAAAAAAAAAAAAGAACCAATAAAAAGATTGTGAAGCATTAACAATTTTATTCCTAAGATCAACAATTTTTCATTAATTTGAAATCTCAGTCACATAAAAAGGCCATTATATTACAAAAATCTATATATATATGGACATGTATACATTTGAACAATACGACTTCAAAATTCTAAGTAGAACAATCAGAAAGCTAATCAACAATATTAGCAAAACCAATTCAAATTCTAAAAAAGTCAAAGCTATAGCAAAGCAACAACACAATAAAAAGCTGACAACACATAAATGTAGCATCATTTTTGTAAGCTTAAAGGAAACCCTTACCAGTAGCTGGCACACACTATTGGAAAGCTTCTTATAGAGATCTGCTCCCACTGGAAAAAGAACACATTTTGTCCTCTTACTAGGACCAGTTGCAACATAACAAGCTTTTAAAAAATTTAACAAGCCGTAGGGTTCAATCAATGCCCTATATCAGAGAGAGAGAGAGAGAGAGAGAGAGAGAGAGAGAGAGAATGTAGGGCTCATTCAAAGCCCTAACTCCACATTCCTACACTTTGTGCTAAGAGAGAGCGTTGCACTTCAAGATGATGATGATGATCCCCGACAAAGAAAGATCTGTTGAGATGAGTTGAGAAGGAGAGAGAAGGTTAAAAGGGCTTCGAGAGCTCAAAGGGAGAGAGCTCTGAAGAAATAAGAGAGATCTCTCTTATCAATCGTGCAAGAGCATAGATATATATAATATAAATGCGTTATTTAGACTGATACTTTTTTCTTTAAATCTAAAGGCGTCAATGTGACTAACGCTTTTAGTTTTAAAACTAAGGGCATCAATAATATTGACGTTTTTAGTGCTAAAACGAAAAACGTCATTAATATTGACACTTTTAGACTTAACACCAAAAATATCAGTAGCAATGACGCTTTTAGTATTAGTTGTTTGTTTTTTTAATTTTTAAAATTCCATTAACATTTCAAAAATATGCTAAAATAGTGGCAAATAAAATTTAAAAGCGTCATTAGCAATAACGCTTTTCATAAAGACGTCAATGCCAATAACGCCTAACCAGTACCTTGTAAATAAGTTTAAATGGATCCTAATTTAATAAATAAGTATTAAAATAAATATACTTTGATAAACACCTCCAGTAAATCACTCTTTCTCTCTTTCTAATATTTACGAGTTCAACTTTGCCAAGGAATTGCAGTGCGCAAATCCTTCTTCACCGAGCTCCGGATTTCTCATTCTCCATGGCTCCATTCCGAATAACCGGCGCTTGTGAATTTCCTGCTATGCTTACACGTGTTACCGGCATGGGAATTTTGATTTGCTTTTCGGCCCCGCTTGAAAATACATATGCGCGCAATTAGGGTTGCACAAAAACCCGAAAGACAAGAGAACCGAATTAAGTGGTCTTTATAAGTCAATTCAATTTGGCTTGAATTTATCAGGTATTTGGTTAAGTTATGAGCTTTTACAATGATCAAACCGATAAATTCAATGTGGTTCTCAAGACTGACCTAAGAGAGGGGTGACAAATGGATGGGTTTAGATAGATTTGAATGGATTTAAATAGGTTTGAATTTAAATAGATTCAACTCATACTCGCCGCATCAGCAAATAAGTTGAATATGGGCATGTCATTAATGGGTCAAATTAAAAACTCATGAATCCCAATTTAACCCGTTTATATATTGTCTAAAATTTGTGACTTATTATAATTTATATATATATATATATTTTCATTTTTTTTTTATAATTTAGGCTTGTGTCTATTTTTAATAGATATTATTCATATAGAAATTATTATGCATTTCTTTTCTTTTCTTTTTGTTGGATCATGATTCTTGATCCAATCCTATAATTAGATCATGTAAACCCCTCGAACAAATCAACGTAGGATCTCATCTTTCTATAGATTTTTTTTGTATAAATTTTTTGAAAGAATATCATTTTCTAAAGGCATCATCATCCATGCCTTTAATGCTATTCATTTACGATTATCTTAAGCAAGTAGTAACTTCATACTTGAAATTTCTAAGTTTCACAAAGCCTTAAATTTGAAATTATAGTTGTAAACACATGGAACGTTTCAACTTTACTGAAAGTCTATTTTTTGATATTGCCGTTTTACTTTTGTTTGTAATTGTAATGGCGAACTCTAAACATATGACCGGGTAAACCTTAATTTCCCTCAATCATAGGACATGTAAATCAAACCTGTGTGGGCTGCCTTCACAAATTTTTTTTTTTTTTGGGGGGGGGTGTTGGGGTCGGACCCTGAGTCTTGATCGAGCTGATAATGCTATGTAAAATTTTTATATATAAACATATGTATATATATTTATGTGAGAGAGAGTTAAGAAATCATTTTGTATGCTTTCAGCTTTAAATTTTTCTTTTTATCAATTTCACATGTGATGGTAGGTGGTTGTGGTGGTGATGAGTGGAGCGGAGGTGGTTGGCAGCGGTGGTGGTGGTGGTTGGTGGTGCTTGACATTGGTGGTGAGTGGTGGTGGTAGGTAGGGGGCGGTGCTTGGCGGCTGTGTTAGGGGTGGGTAGTGGTGGTTTGTGGTGGTTGGAGGTGGCAGCGATGATGCTGAGCATTAGAGACAAGAAAAGAAAGAAAGATTTGTTTGACATATATTCAGCTTTGCCGTTTCAATTTGCATTTTCCTCAATGTTATCTCTTATTTCTCATTTATACCCCTATTCTAAGAAAAACCTTTTCATCCGTTTTCACATTGTGCCCTTATGCTCCCTAGTATTATCTTTACACTTATGCTCCCTAGTATTATCTTTACACTATATAGGACGCTGACATAAGGTCTTTTTGTTGATAAATCTAAATAAATTGATCAATTATGTGCATGGATAATTTGTTAGTCTTGTGACTTGTATTTCAAACGAAATTCCACTACTCACAGGTTATCAATCAAATGCAAGTATGCACCTGGATATTTGAAAATTTTAAAACATACATTTAAGAGACAATTTGATTGCCTAAAATTTGGTCATTTGAAATCACAAGGTTTCAACAAAACACTAAAATCTAATTAATTACTCAAGAAAGTCATAATTAGTTTTTCACATTAATTTCACCAAAAAATAAAAAGAAAACCCAAAAAGTGACGCACAAATGAAATAGTACTAAAATATTGGGCAACATTTGATTAGAACAATTATACCATTGACAATTCAAAATTTTTATAATTATTCAACATATAAACTACGAAAGAGAAATAGTTTCCCAATAAAAAAAAAATAAGAAAGTCAATACATGACAAAAGGTTTCCCTCACCAAATAATCACAAAATAGGGTAGGCCACTGAATCATCAGATGTAAACTTTAGAGTACAAAGGTCTCACTTCCAAATGCCCACTGTATGTTGAATCTTGCTATCTGCGCAAATTCTTCAATACACACTCCTGTATGTTGCGCACCTTAAAGTTGGGATTCATATTGAGAAACTTATGATACATCTGTGGAAAAATAAGTTACGATCGATATAATTTGTTAGTTACAATCCAAGTGACTAAAGAGACGATTTTAATTGTAACAATCCATGTGGTAAAAGTTACGACATAGGTTACAAAATTTATGATTCATGTGATCAAGAGCAAAGTCAATATAAGCCCAAAAAGGCATATGCCGCCAAATTTTTAAAAATGCAATTTTTTCCATATACTTTTTGAAAATTTTCTCAAATTTTCCCCCTCTGACATTTATAAATTCCTCCTCAAGTTTCAATCAATGCAATTTTTACGTATAATAATATTTTAAATACTTCTCAATTTGCCACCTCTGAAAATTTAGACTTATACCTCTTAAATATATATATATATATATATATTTTTGCATTAAAGTCCCAAATATGTTATATATTAAATTTATATACATTATACATATGTATATGCAAGTTAAGCGTCCTATTTTTTTACTATGAAAAAAATTTCTGGTTTTGATTAAGCAGTAATTACACATACTTTCTTAAAAAAAGATTTAGCATCACTTCACCCACTTTAACTAAAAAACGTTACAACTTGACTCCCTAAAGTAAGAATTCATATCAATTTAACCTTTATATTAGTCATGCGTTAGTAAATGGATGGATAATGATCATTTACTGTTGTGATAATTTAATACTCGCAAATGCACGAATCGTAGTGAAGTCTAAAATAGTGAGTGCGAGGTCAATTCAACAAGAACTTGTGAATCTTTTAAAAATTAATTAAAATAAATCTAGTTCATCTTAACCTAATTAATAAATCTTGAGTTTATTTAACTATTCTAGCCATGAGCAAAAATTACTAAATAACCAAATTGACAACTAAATAATTAATCTAGCAAATAATTATATTGAGATAAGAAAAATCAAATTAAGATGACTAAGGTTTCAAAATCCACAGACACACATTATAATAAATTTTTATGTAATTCAACTTATTCTCCTAATTCACTTCATAATAATGTTGTAATCAAACTTTTCATTATGAAAAATATAATATTAAAATCACTTTAATAAATCAACTAATGTATACTCTTTCTAACCTTAATGTATAATAATAAAAATTCATAGGTATCCATTTAAAAACAAATCACATAAGAAATTCAATATTTGCAATTAAACAAATGAATAACAACGCTAAATAATTAATCTAATAATTCCAAGTCATGATTGAATTCAAATCCAAATTTTTTAACTTTAATCAAATATAGACTAAACAATCAAAGCCCATGGTGAAAATTAAATATGAATTACATGTTCAAGTTATTACAAAGTCTGGAGTTTAATTCTTAATCCTAATATTAAAACTTAACCCCTCATCATTTTAACATACATGTAAAGTTAAAAAAATGAAATAAAAAAATTATAAAATAATACGTTCTAATAGCACTTTATTTCAATTCAATGTCTCTCTTTTTTTCCTTTTTTCTTTTGTACTTTTTCTTCTCTTTTTTTCTTGACTTCTTTCTCTCCACCACAATATACAGGGGGTATAATATATATATATATATATATGTATACATATATATTATATCTCTTCTTTATACAAACTAAATTCTCAGAAATAACTCACAGCTTTTTTTGTTAGTTGAAACTCTTCTTTTAATCTCTTTGCTTTAGTAGAATTATGGAACGATATGATTCCTTAAACACATGTTTCCTATTTTGGATGAAACTCTTCATCTTTGCTTCTATATCGTAATTTGCAACAAAAATAATAATTTAAGTAAATAATTAACAACTAAATAACATAGTTAAAGGGTAAAAAAATATATAAATTCTGCGACATATCATTTGCCATAAACATAATAAATTAATGAGTTTCCTAAAGAAATAAATTTTATTCTTTTATCCAGTGTATTTATACATGAAGTCCTCCATTTCTCTCTCCCCATATGTTCTTTTTAGCATTCTTCTTAAACATATCTATATGGTGGTTAAGGATCTTTATATAATATGAAGAGCTACCCAACTATATAAACTTTTTCAAAATTTATTACAAAATTTTACTAGGTTAAGTCACTCTCTCAACTTATATTATAATTACAAATTTAGTAAATTCTGTGCATCGCATTGGTCAATACTTATATAGATATATATAAACTAATGATGTACCTGCGTAATGCACATATAAAAGAAAAATGAGGTAAACATACATATTGAAAATTTGGTCAAGAAACAAACATATAGTATGAATTATAAATTATCAAATACTAATAGAAAATTTGATATTTAAATAAAATAAATAAATTCTAAACTTATATAGTTATGCACTTGTTGTAAAATCCTCTTTTATAATATATAAGATCTTCTATATGCATTCAATATTATTTATTTACTTTTAAAAAAATTATAATATGAAGAGAAAATGTTATGAATATTTTATCCATTCAATTGTTATGTATTTTAATGTTCTAATTTGTAGAGATTTAGTTAGATAGTGTTGGCCTAAAGATGCAATCTAGGAAGGGGGGTGAATTGTGTTTTTTCAAATATAATCACCAAATAATGCAATAGAAAACTAATTAAGCAATGGAATAGTAAAATCAAATTGTGTGAGCAAAGTAAATGAGCAACAGAGAGCAAGTAATAAAAAACAGAGCACAACAAGAACACAAAGATTTAACAAAGTTCAACCACAGCGTGTGACCTACGTCCTCACTCCCAAGACTCTCTTGAAAACTCGTCCACTATGTAAAAACTTATTACACAGTAAGTGCTAATTATCCAAGTGCCCAACTCACTTTTTACAAGAGCTCTTCCCAAGCTTTTACTAAATCAAGTGACTTTATCCAAACTTCACTCAAACTTAAAAGTGTTTTTACCAAGAACACTTAAACTCTCAGATATACAAACCCTCCCAATCAAATAAATGAAGATTATACAAGGGTTAACTCTCTCAAAGAGTGAATAAATGAATTCAACTCAGTAAATCCCCCAAATCTCAACAAAGAGAATGATTTTTGGTAGGATCATGAATTCCAGCTTTCAATCACATGTGTAGCACTTAGATACTTAGAATCATACATATAAATGCTATGGGGGTCTTATTTTTATTATCTTGCATTGATTCTAGCTATTGGTGATAGTTGAGGAAGCATTAAATGCGAAATTAGACCTTTGGAACGTTAAAAAATATGACCGTTACAGTCAAGGAGTCAACCATTTTTCTGAATATGTCAACTCTTTTTGTTTTGATCTCAACTTCACAACAATTTATCTTAATGTGTCAACTCCTAAAAATCAATGAGTTGACTTTTTTTGCATTTTAGCAGATATCACCAAGGCACTGTACAAATAAGTTAGCTTCTAAAGGACAATGTGTCGACTTTTTTTGGACTTCCTCCAAGATTTGCTCTCTGGACTAATATGTCGACTCTTTTTCTCAAGGAGTCGACTTTTTTTGAGTTTCACTAAACTTCACCAAGGCACTCTCTGAATGAGTCAGTTCTTAAAAAATGAGTCGACTCTTTTTGTACTCTCTCCAAGATCTTGCTTTTTGGACCAATGTGTCAACTCTTTTTCTGAGAGAGTTGACTCTTTTTCTAGGAAGCCTTGGTCCAAGGCCATCATCTCAATGTGTTGACTCCTGGAAGACATGAGTAGGCTCTTTTTGACTTAGAGACTTCAACTTTGCAAGACTTCTTCAATCTTCTTCAATGTTTTCAAACTTTTTCAGGATTTTTCAAATAAGGCCTCTATGCCTTAAAATAGCTTCTTCAATGCATTTTGATCTTTAAGAACACATTCAATCTCTTTGAGATGTGATTAATTCAATTTGATTGCTTGTAAGCTTCTTTAATCATGACTCCTTCCATTCTTTTAAGTCTTCATCAATTCTTCAATAAAGTTTCCAAAACTTATGATCTTCACTTCATTTGATATGTAACTCCTTGAACACCTTTAAGCTCTTCGAAATCAGATTTTGAGCATGATTTTGTTGAAATATTTCTCTTCAAGGTTTCAACTCATCTTGGTCAACAATCTTCAACTCAAGCTTCTCAACTCACATGTTCTTCAATGTCTTCCAATGAGTTAAGCTTCAAGTTATGATCTAATTGAGATGAAAGATAATCTGCATACTAATTAAGCTCATTAGATCACTAGCACAATATTTTATTATCATCAAAATTAAGGCATGGAGTCAACATATAGGACTTTGTATCTAAAATCATATTTCGCATTATATATGATGAGATATTTTGTAGAAACTTTTAAATATAAAAGTTTAGTGGATTATAATACAAATTCTGTCTTGAATGGATATAACTATGTATATGTATTATATTTCATGAGATAATTTGTAGAGACTTAATTGAACAACAATTTCTATCTAAATAGGGAATTATATTGGATTGCAATAGGAATTGGTAAAGCAATACGACTTTATACTTAAATAAAAAACTTCTTAGGATTAATATTAGATTTGGTGAACCAATTCTTATTGACCCCAATGAAGTGGCATCTATATTATTATAAATAGCAAAACGTTGTGGGGCCTTGAGCCCAAAACTTTCATTACATTCTTCTTATAATTTTAGATTTTTAAATTTCAATTAATAGCAAGTCACATTCTATGTAACATTTGATTGGTTAATTTTTTATAGCACTATCAGTTTTTAAATTAAAAAAAAATTCAAACTATCTTATCGCTACAATATCAAATTTAAAATATATTATCACTACAATATCAAAGGTTGTTGGTCAATTGTTAATTGAAATTTAAAATAACTAACAAATATACTAGTTTAAATATCTTATCACTTACGATATCAAAAGAAGTTGGTTAATTGATACTCTATCATAATACTTATACTATTAGAATTCTAGGACCTCAACAATTTGTCTTCACGTATATGAGATCTTAAGCTGACAATATGCTTATGTGGTTGCTCAATTGCTGATTAGTCACTTGAAATTTAAAATAACTAAACTACAGTAATATCTTATCACGATTGTCAATTGGTCTATCAGTGATTAAGTACACTTACTTACATAACTCGAATTCAATTAAAATTTATAATATTTTATCACTATAGTATATATTTAAAATTGAACCGATTGGTCATTTCAAATTCAAATAATACCATGCTAGTTCATAATATCTTATCTTCAAATAACATGTATCTATAATATAAAAAAAATTAAATAAATTACTTATCAAAACAGAAGTCCACCACACATATATCGGACTAATATACTCAAATTTTGTTGCTATTCATTTGAACTTATCAAACAAGAAGTCAGAAACATTAATTCAAATTTGAGTTTCTGATCAAATTTTAGAAGTTATCCATTGAGCTTAACTACTCCACCTATAAAAGGTAACACAAATTTTAATTTTATTATCATAACAATTCAAGTGTGAGAGTGAGCATTTGACGTATGATGAAGAAAAATCCAATTATCATTCTCAACTAGATTTGAGGTGACGGTGCATGAGATGATGATGCATATAAAGCACTGTGACATTGGAGATCTTGGAGACCTATTGGAGTTTCGTTTTTTTGCTTGGAAAGACAAAGTTTATCGCATTTATTTTCAACTATCATGTGCTTTATTTATCTTTTATTTTGTTATTATGATGTTATGGCAATGTGAAACCACCAGCGTAAGGAATTGTAAATACATACGACTGGAAACTTAATTATTATTATTTTTTATTTTTGGTATTCGATTTTGGTTTTATCTTTTTTATTTAACGTACAATTCATGTATGTGAGTATTTCTATTTCATCTTATAAAGGAGAATAATATTTTTTGAATTGGTTGAAATGTGTTATAACCACGAAGCAGATGAAGCACATGGGTAACACCACATATGCTATAATTAGACATGTTATTTTGTTTATCCATTTGTGACTTTTGATAAGATAGATAACTAAGTTACACCTTTTCTAATAACTAATAATTCTTATACAAATGTACATTTTGTAATAGGTGTGTTGTAACAAATTCTGTGTATCGCATGGGCTTACTGTTAGTTTTAAAAATATATGAACATAAGAGAGGTACTACCTAGAAGAAAGAGTAAAAGTTTAGACAAACACAATATATATATATATATATATATATACGATGTAAGGGAAACTCCGAAGCCCCTATGTTGCCATACTTAATTTTCTATAAAAGAAAAAAAAAAAGCTAAACAAAAATGCGACGTGCCAATCCTAACTCTTGCAGCTCCTATCTCCCTTCACTAAGAAAATAATACCCAACAATAGACGGACTAAAATAAGAAGAAAAAAAAAGTCCTAAAATTGTGGACACTCTAAAAAGTTTATATTCAACTTGGGTTTGGCTCCCCTCTAAATTTTAATGTTCCAGAGTACTCGAGAGTTCTTATTTCACTACGACAAAAAAGGCCTTTCTCGGTGCTTCAAAAAAGGCCGGGAAAAGTCTTAAAAACGACAATATAATTTTTTCCCGACGCTTTTCTTGGCGCTTTTACAAAACGCCGACGATATCGGTGTCGGAAAAAATCACCGGCGTTTTATGGACTTTTCCTGGCATTTTTTATCCCGGCGTTTTGCAAGTGCCTGAAATAACCTATCGTCGGCCCCCTTTTTTCGGCCGGCAAGTTATAGCGCCATTTTAAAAACGCCGGTAAAAGTCTGCAAATTGCTTGGAAAACTCTTAAATTAGTGGTGCTTCTCAAAAACGCCAGTGAAAGTTTAATTAATTTAAAAAATATAAATACATTTTGTCCCCATGTTACTTTGCTAATATATCCAATAATTATTAAAAATGAAAATTATCCCATAATATTAAAAAAGCAAATTAAGGAGAATAAACTCTGAGATCTAAATTTTAAGGCCAAAGGAAGGGGAAAAAAAAAAACAACAACATTTAAAGAGTTCAGCCTTGAAAGCATAAATCACAATTATACAATCAAGAACTTCAAATTGAAATGAAATTTCAAAGAGTTGAGCCTTGATGAATCTGCCAGCACTCTGACCATCTCAAGTAAGCACTTTGATGCCGTATGGAATTAGGTTTTTCTTAGATGTAGGAAGCTAGTCAAATGTGATAAGAGAAGATTCGTACAATTGAGATACAATGGATGAGAGCAAGTTAGCACTGACTACTGGATAGAAATTCATTTAGGGGAAATGCCACAAAATTGAATGATAAAAGTTCAAGTCATGAAGCATTTGAGAACACAAATCCTTCACAAAGAAGGCAGCTATGGAAGACATAGGAATCATGCCTACAAATGGTGGAAACATCAGGACATGTTATGAACCCATGAAATCAAGCCATACTAACACAAACACGCAAACATAGAAGGGGAAAAAGAAGAAAAAAAGAACCCTTGATCCATTCAAACCCATTTCAGTCAATAAAAAGAGGCCCTTCTCCCAATTGAAATCACCAACGAGATAAATAAATAAATAAAACAACAACCACCACCTTGATCTGCAAAATTGTTCTTCCATTTTGAGTAAGCAATAAGCATATAAAAGCATCAATCTTTACGATTATCTAAGAACAATCAAGGAAACCCACATTTTAAAACACTAAGCTAAAGCCATAGAGCACAATCATTCACTAGTCTACAGCTCATAAAACAGAACGATGGAGAACAGCTAAGAATGTTTTGTGTGTCCTTTTCCTTTGTAAAAGGTTTTTGCCAAAATAGCAAGTTAGATATCTGTTCTACTCAAAGCACAAAATCGACTTCATCATTACCAGCTAGTCAAACTATTTAATGAGCAACTCAATAAGTAAAGTGATTCTGTTACACAACAGAAGCAAGTATTTCCTTGTAACGCATATGTATAGACAAGTGAGCTTTGAAAGAAGACAAGAAAGTTGCAACTTAAGCAGGAAGAAGAGAACAGTTTGGTTGCAAATTAGTAAAGAACTTCTCTGCAGGTACAAAAGCAAGCTTATTCAAGTAATTCTAAATGTATGTGTTGTGAAATAATGAGTGTTCATTGCATGAACTATGATGCTTCATGACAGGGAAACGTCAATAGATTGCTAGTCGTGGAAACAGAGATAATTGCAGATCAATTCGGAAGGCCTTTCGTGGTTGACTAGTATATTAAATGAATTATTTTTTTGGTAGCATGATTCAACACAGGCAACAGAATTTCATCTTAAAAGAACCAAGCACCACAGTTGAAGCATCCAAGAATTTTTCAAAAAAAAATTTGAAGTACCATTTCAGGAAGGACTTCATTAGTGAGCTTGTGATTTCCCTTTGTGGTGGCAAAACCGTTTTGAGTAGCTCCTAGCCTATGTCTGTGGAACTCTTCCCAGGTCCAATTAGCAAAGTCTGTTCAACAAAATATACAGAATCAACAAATAAAAGTAGAACAACAACTAACTATTAGCAAGTGGAGAAACAAGCCGGTATGAAACATCTCCCATGTACATGTATATATGCTTGAATCAAATGGAAAATATAATCTAAATCCATAGGTGCGCATAAATATATGTATGTGTCTGTGTAGGTGTATGTACAACTGTACAAACATATGCACATACAAACAACAAATAAAATATATGGAAAAAAATGTTTGTATCTCATTTGTATATGCACTTCCACACGTGCATATACGAGCTCGTGTGTGTGTGTGTGTGTGAGTATTTCTTTTCAAAACTAGTTGGGTACTTATCAAGTGAGTCCATAAGACGAAGTGAGGTCACTCAACTACCAAATGGATCAAAAACAATATTAACAAACAAGAAAATTTAGCAATTTACCATCAGTTATAGCATTCAATTTTGTTGTAAAAAATAAATATTTCATGCCATTATTTCAGCTCAAAATCTGATTAAAGCTCAATTGAGGCCAATACAGCATATTATCACCAATCAAATGGTGAATTGGAAGCTGTGATTGCTCAAAAGATCAAAACTTCACTCAAAAGCTTTTAAGCCACAGTTCTTAAGCGATCACTGACTTTAGAATTCAGATTAACAACAAGAGAATAAGCAAAATAAATAAAAAAAACGATATTTTTATAGCTCATATATACATGTTTATAAGTATACACGCATATATAGATACATATGTAGAGAGAGAAAAAAACAGAATTAGACTTAAGATTAACAGCAAGAATGTAGGGAAGGCCCTTTTTGTTGTGCAATCTGATCAGCGTCAAGTTCTTTGAGAAAATCGCGAAACGTGGCTTCATTTCTTCCATCGACTCAAAGCTCTTGTCATACCTGCAAATTTCAGAGATGAAAGTAAGAGACAGATATCTAGTGCGTCCAATCGTCGATCGGAAGGAGAGAGAGGGAGGGAGGAAAGGACGAATGTTTATTTTGCTTTAAATACCCCTTTATATGTATATATATATATATATAGATGTGTGTGTGTGTTTATATTGTAGGTATATATTTGAATTAAACTTATACACATACGTCAAAATTTTTTTTTCTCTCTCTCATCCAACTTCATTATCTAGTCTCTCTACTTTAATAATTCCAGACCTGCGTGATTGACAATTGGAAGTAGCTATGCTATGGGTATTCTATAATTGACAATCAAAAGGATGAAGATACATATTGGGCAGGGGCCATGGCCCATTAAAGTTTAAAAAGATGTTATATTATTATAAATAGCAAAATATTATTGGGTCCTTGGACTTAAAAGTTTTGATCTAAATTTTTTAAATTTTTAGATTTTATAAAATAAAAAATACACATGTAACATGATCATTGGTTCTTTTAACTTATATGTAATTACTTATTTCTATTGATAAGGATAACATTCTTTCTGTTTAAACTTTAATTTTAAATCTGAACAATTCTAAATTTCATTTTCAATTTTTGTATTTATCTTTATCTGATATTTTAAACTTGATTGTATCTCTTTTTATATATATGTATATCTATCACCAAATCATTTAATCCCAACTGAACAAAATATTAAAATTTCTAGATTATCAAATTTATAAACATATAAATTGATCACTAATTTTTATTGATAAGGATAACATTCTTTTTAAACTTTAATTTTAAAATTTTTCTTGATTGTAATATTTTAAACTTAAACTGTTTTCTCTTATACAAAGCAATTAATCCCAACCATGACGAATAATTTAATTCTAAAGTAGTTAGTAGATTCATATACCAGTCAGTTTCTCAAATAATTTAAACTGTTGCTGACCCATTGTTTTGATGCATTTTATAATCCTGAAAAAGCAGAAGAGAAACTGATTTTCAGTTGGTTCTTGTGGTTCTACTTATCACTCTTGGGGTAATTATACTTTATTCTCTTGTTGTTTAGACAAAAATCAGATGATTTTTTAGTGGTTTAAAAGTGAACACATAGCCCTCTTGTGGTTTGGACTTAACTATAAAATGGATGGAGACCATTAAAATTAACGGCAATTCTATCACAGGTGTATTTTTGTCATTGGACTTATCTATAAAATGGATAGAATCTTGACAAATTTAGTGAAATAACAAAAATATCAGAGCGAAGATTAACATAAAGGGAAATATCGTCTTTTGAATATTTCATTTTGGAGGAATAAAATGATAAAAATATCCCTGTGATGGAATTGCCGTTAATTCTAAAAGTTTTCATCTATTTTATAACTAAGTCTAAATTATAAAGGGACTATGTGTTCACTTTTGAACTATATGAGAGTCATCTAATTTTCATCCAAACCACAAGAGAGTGAAGTGTAATTAGCCCATCACCTTTTTTTTGGGTTGGGCATCTATATTTTTTTTTTGGTAGAGCACAGGCGGCTGGCTTTCCATTAGAATAAAATGCTACATCCTTTTTTTTTGTGAAACAATTGATGCTCCTAGCAACATTAATTTCTTTTGAGCTAGTAATATAGAGAATTTGGGTGATTGAAACACAGTTTTTGGACAGTTGCCAACTCTCCTTAACTTATTTTTCATACTTTTAACAGGGGAAAGGACATCAGCATCAAGAACAAGCATCAAAGTTTCACCCATGTTTTTTAGTCAACATTTGAGAGCATGGAAGACATTGCAGAGTACTATGATCATCCAGCCCATGTTGAATTGGCGAATATATTCCTCTCTGCTTCGGAGAAAATCCTTGTTGCTGACTACCAACCCGAACCAGTCCAGCTTTGAAGCAAAAGGGTGATGGTGTCTATCTCGAGTCTATTTGCTTTTGTCCCCTTAATGAAAGTTTGTTTTGTATCTTTTCTGTATCTGGATCCAATTTATCTCAACTTACTGGATGTGTGTACCATGAGTGTTTTTATGTGAGTTTCTCTCTGATGATTAGTTATTAAAGTGTTTTGATGATAACCCAAGATCTGCAGCTTATTATGCCTTCTGATTGTGGAATTTTGAACTCTGGACTTGAAACATTGGATACAATAGGGGGCTCCTTCAGAGCAACTGATCTCCTTTCTGTCTTGTTTGACGCTCTTCCATTAATATTCTCAAAATTGCGAGACACGACGGAATTGATTGGTGCCAATGTTTATGAATAATTGGCATGTTGAAAAGGAGATAAACTCTGAAGGTAGGCTTCCAGAGAAGCAAAACAATGAATCTTATTCCTAAATGATTGAATGCCTGGTGTGCATTTTGAAAGATTAGCTATAAGTTGTACTCTTCCTACTCAATGGCCTTAGTGCTACGCCAATTTGTCAACAGTGAAGAAAAACATCTTCAAGAACTGCATTTAGCTAGTGTCCTACCCCCATACATTTACGTTGAGAACAAAGGCTTATCACCAAAGTGAAATACAGGGTGATTATGATCATGGAATATCCTAAGCTTGGTGATAAGCTTGCTTACCAATCAAATGATTCTTGGCTTAAGCTTGAGTATTTACCTTATTTGGTGGTTCTAGCTGTGATTTCAAGCACAGATTTAAGAAAAGCTTGATCACCATCTCGGCAGAGCAATTAAGTTCATGAATAACACAGATTAAGAAAAATTCTTTGATAAGAAAAGAACAGTTTAATTAAGCATTCAAATTAGCTTAGCTCTTACCTAGTTGAAGCAGAAGCAAAAGTAAAAGAAAGGCAAAAAGACCAACAAAAAAAGCAAGTTAGCTTAGCTTGTTGGGAGATACAAAGCAAAGTTTCACTAGCTAGGCTGCATCTTGTATTGATTACTTGTAAAAGAAAATGAGTTATAGTTTCTCTTGACTAATTATCTTATTAGATGGTTAGATGCTTGTACTGGTATGATAGTAGCTACTGTTGTCACTGAAATTCAAATTTTACTTATTAAATGCCTAGAAAAATAAAATCTTAAAAAAATAGTATAAAAAATAACGTAGGTGCCACCCGTCTACTACAATTTTTTTGACATGATAATATGCATTTCTTTCTTTTTTTTTTTTTTCTTTTTTACTATACCATAAACCAAATGAAGTTGACAGTTAAGGGAGGGTGTGAAATGTCAAAAGGAAATTTTTTTTGATTTGACCAAACTGCTACTTGCTGGCCACATCTTACTAGTCCGAGATACGAACTTTGACTACCTACCTACCAATTCCTCACCACAATATCACCACATCCCCACACCTCCGGCCAAGAGCACGCCCACGCCCGCCGGCGCCCGCCAATTCACTTTAGCCAAAGCACTTGTATATAAGAACATAAAAAAAGGGGTAAGGTAAAAGGGAGAGGAGTGAGGAGGAGGAGGAGGAGAGAGAGTCTAGAGAGAGAGGGGAAGGAATGGAGGAGGTGAAGCCCAAGGGAGTGGCGAAGCACATCTTGCTAGCCAAGTTCAAAGATGGGATCCCACCAGACCAGATTGACCAACTCATCAAGGGCTACGCCAAACTTGTCCTTCTCATCGAACCCATGAAGGCTTTCCACTGGTACCATTCAACTCACCCTATACCTTTGCATATATATATATATATATATATATATGTATCTATGGATCTATACGTGTGTATTCTGGGTTTTTTTTTCCTTCTTAAGTTTGTTAATTTGAATCTAACACTCTTATGGGTATCTCTTAATTGGTTTCTTTAGAGAGCTTTAAGTTGATTCTGAATCAACCTTACCTCTGTGAAGTTCACATTTTTTTGTTGTTTGATCAGTCAATCAATTCTGATCAGTGCAATGTATTGATTTGCTACTAATCCAATAGAACAACCTATAAATTGACCAGCCAAGAAAAATTGTATGACTACTGTTATCCCGCTAATTGGTACTGAAGAGGATGTGTAGTCTTCCCATTTCAAATAATGTTTATAGAGTAAAATTTTATGCTACTTACGATAATTTGATTCTTATGATCTACTTTATTTAGACTTGGATTTATTTGTATCAGAAACCTTTTGTTGCCGATCCATTTGATGCCTTTTAGAATAAAAAAACATCGGAGAACTGATTTTAAGTTGGTTCTTGTGGTTCTACTGATAAGCCAAAAATCACTCTTTTATTTGGTTGGTCATCTATTGTCTGTTTGGCAGACGACAGGCTGACTTCCCATTAGAGTGAAATGCCACATCCTTTTTTGTTTATGACCACTTGCACATTCCAACAATATTTGGTAATATATAGGATGGTGCTGGCTTGTTGGCAAATTTTGCCGCTGTGGGTATCAAAAGGTTTTTCAAAATATCTGAAAAATTGGGTGATTCCATAAAGTTGATTTCCATCCCAAATCAATGAATTTCATAGAATGTTCTTCATAGAATGTAATGAACTTGTGGCTCTAAATCAGTTAACAACCTTATTAATTACATGAGATGAATTTCTTAACCATTTCAACTGATTGATCAGTCGTAACCTGCCTTGGCGCCTTTTACACATAGCAAGAAGCCATAGGTAATGAATCATTTATTGTTATTTCAGACTTTTTTGTTTCAGTTTCCCCTTCAATGTGTATGCAACTCTTTGTAATTTTCTAAGCAAAGCCATTGGTCTCACTATAGTATTAGATCTCACTAATCCTGGGTTTTGTGTGGATAACCCTGGTTTAATTCAGTGATTGATGCTGGGCATCTACAACAAAAGTTCATACGTCATTGTTATAAGACTCATAACAGGAATTAGTTAATGAAGGGTTTCAAACATAATAGATGAAGTTTCTGTTTCCCTTCGGTAGCAAGACATTGCGGTTTGCACAAGAACACAAGCGATTCCAATCACCAATCTGAACAAGGGGATACAGGTTTTTGTTGAAAAATGATCTCTAGTATTATAACTAACAAGCTAGCATCCACTTTTATGATGGTAGAAGCATAGGCTATTTCATTACACCTTGCCAAGAGATGTGTCAAGTCAGTTCCCTCAACCGAGCTTTCTGTCACGTGAGCAGTTTCAGTATTCTCTTGAACAAAGCTTCTTATCATCACAGAGTGTTCTCATATGTTGACGGTTCTTGGATTAATACATTCTGGTATTTTAAAGATTGGATGCTACATCAAAACTTATTTCCTGTTTTGTTAGGAGTCCTCAAATTATTGTTCTACGACCTTTTTCAAAATATAGCTCTTGGTGCCAAAGAATATATATATTTTTAATGTTTTTATAAGTAAGGGGATACTGACCAATTTGGTGCTTTAAATCTCTATTGAGTCGTGACGCCTTTTTTGACAATAATACTCTTGCAAAACTTGGTTCATTTCTCTAGGATACTGCACTAAATGCTTTTGGAGTTTAAATTGTATCTGTGAAATGAATATATCTTTTCAGAATATTGCTTATCCAAAAAAAAGAAAAAAAGAAAGATATTCACAACATACTTGTAGAAAAAGAAGACACTTTCCCCACTTCTTCCTCAAAGTTCAGAAACTAATCATAGTTCTAGTATGTCTCCTCCAACATAGCTTCAAAACTATCTATTACACCATCTGCCTTTTGAGCATCATGGTCAAAACTGTCTTGTCTTGCTCACAGAAAGTTTTTCATGCCATGTTTATATGACGATGAAAGGGGCAATTTCAGCCAATATTTTTTTGTAGTGGCTATGCATTAGAGATTGTATAACAATTGGTGCTCATAGCCACGTTTCCTGTGGGCTAGTAACATAGAAAATTTTTGTGATTGAAACCGAGGTTCTGGATATTTGCCAACTGTTCTTAATTTTTTTTTTCATCCGTTAAACAGGGGAAAGGACATCAGCGTTGAGAACCTGCATCAAGGTTTCACACACGTTTTTAAGTCAACTTTTGAGAGTGTGGAAGGCATTGCAGAGTATGTTGCTCATCGAGCCCATGTTGAGTTTGCAAATGTATTCCTCGCTGCTTCGGAGAAAGTCCTTGTCATTGACTACAAACCCACACACCAGTCCAGCTTTGAAGCAAAAGGGTGATGGTGTCTATCAGGCTTTTGTCTGTTAACGAACCTTTGTTGTATCTGGATCCAATTTATCTGAACTTCTACCATTTGGTGAATACACGAATGGTCAACTTATTGGTGTCTGTACCATGAGTGTTTTTTTTGAGTTTCTTTCTGATGATTTGTTTGATGATAACCCAAAATCTGCAAATCATAACCTTATGCTTGTAAAATTTTGAACTCGACTACTAGAAATGTAGGACACAGTTGTCAACAACTTACGGGCATATTCTATTGCTTTCTCAAGAATCAAGAGATAACAAAATTAGGCGCGACTTAGGTAATTTTTTATTTGCTTCATAGTTATTAGAAAGAGAAGAAACAACAGTAATACTAGATGTAGAATGTATAAACAAAGTTTATGTGTAGAATTATATACATGATTTAAGTGCTCTGATACCAATAACAATAATTATAATAATAATAAACAAATTATAATAACAATATTATAAAACACAACGTAGAAGAAGAATAACCTAGGCGAAGGTAACTTACAAAAGAGCTAGAAGCTCGAACTTTAAATATAGGAAGAAGTAGTTTTACAGAGAGGATATAGCGAAAAATGGAGAACAAGAAATAATGAAAATTGGGTGGTGCCTCTAACAAGGGTGAACGTTCCCTTAAATACTAAAATTTCCATTAATTATTTTAGATACCAAAATAAACTTTACAAGTCTGAAGAAAGAAAGAAACAACTTTATATTAGCTTTATTAAAGCATCACATGGTGGCGTGTCCTTGACTGGCTGAAGTCAGTTGTCTACATGATAAAAGCAAGATGTTTTAATTTGAATCTATTAGACACATTGTAAAGAAGATTCCTTCACATGATTATCACATGGGGTAACTACTTTGAGTCATGTCACTCTGTCTTTACCTTGAGATGAGTGAGACATAGGTTTTCCTGACTTGTGTTCTTTTTGCTCAAAATATTCGAACATGGCATCAAACAAATCAGCTGTGGACAGAGTAGGCTCTGTTGGTTGTTGACTCAAGGTTGATCCTCATGTTGATTTTGATGATAACAAAACCATATGGTTATTATATAATAATTTCAATTGAGTGTACAGGTTAGATTATAATCATTTGATAACAAGAAAAATAATTGAGCTGTTTGATTGAGTATCCACAAGAAGATTACTTTGGTAATCTTATTCTTGAAGAGATTGAAAATGCTCAAAAAGTTCAACAAGTATTGAGAATAAGAATGCAAGATCTAGAATTCTATCATGGTGATCTGTTTTGAAAACATGAAGATTTATAGAAGAATTTAAAGATTGATAGAGGAACGTATTGGATTAATTATATTTCAAAGTGACTAAAGATCTTATGAGAATTCAAGAACTTATTCACTATGAAGACCCTCGATCCTCATGGTCATATCAATCCACTAAAGTATCAATTGCATAAGAAAGGGAGAGTAAAAGTTTGTATGCTTTGAGGCATAAAGCACAAAAGAAAAGGGGAGTAAGTTTCTGTTTATCACATTGGAAGATATTAAAGAACTTGTGTTGAGAAGCTTGTCAAGAAAGATCAAAAATTGATGAGCATGACGGATTAACACATTCAACAAGTTCATCTTATAGATTAAAGATATTCAAAATATGAAGAAGATCGGTAACAAGAGCTTATACTTTCTACATTGAACATATTCAAAGCAATGAAGACCTATTGATAAGAAATTATATGACTAGGAAGCTTCATTGAACATTGTGTTAAAGTCTTGAATGAATAGAAGAAGTTATATTGATTGAAGAATTCTAGAAGAAAACAAGTTGATGAAAATCAAGTAAAGAGATTGAAGATATTCAAAGAAGCATAGAAGATCAGTTGAAGAAAAAAGATCTCAAGTCTTGGAAGCTCTCTTGAAGATTGTGAAGAAGACTTAGATCCACAGAAGAAGTGATATTGATTAAAGAACTCTAAATGTAATCAAAAGTGAATTGAAATCATTTCGAAGAGATTGAAGGTGTTCTTGAAGTCAACATACCTTGAAGAAGTAGTGTTTTTAAGCCTTAGAAAGCTTATTTGGATGACCCTTGAAAAACTTGAAAACAATAGAAAAGATCGGACAAACTTTGTAAAAATCAAATTTTTTGGGTGATGTGTCAACATACGGATTTGAAGTGTCAACACATGAAGACAGTAGTCAAAATCTGAAGAACGGATGGTTATGTATCGACAAATGGGGTTGATGTGTCGACACATAGAGATAGTGAACAAAATTTAAGAAATGCAAACTTGAAGTGTCGACACATGAAATCAGGTGTTGACTCTTGGGCTCCAACGGCTATATCTTTTACCATTATAACAGTGTGATTTTGTATCAAATGGTCTCCCATCTACCACCAACGGCCATAATCAACTCAAAGCTATATATAGGAGATTCCCAACACATATATGGAGAAGAAGAACACAAGATCAAAGACTAGAAAGTGAGATTTCATCTCCTACATCTTATACTTTGTTTTTATTCTTTTTTTTTTTTTTGGGGGGGGGGGGGGGGGGGGTTCTTGAGTGAGCTGAAAATTTTCTTATTTACTCTTTGAGAGAGAGTTATTCATTGTACAACCTTCATCTATTGTTGGGTTGGATTGTAAATGTGTGAGTTTGAGTGTTCTTAAGAAAAACACTTGTAAGTTTAAGTGAAGTTTGGACAAAATCATTTGTAAGTTTGAGTGAAGCTTGGACAAAATCACTTGGGATTTTGAGAGATTGGGAAGAGCTCTTGTAAGAGTGAGTTGGGCACTTGGAGCAAAACCAGCAGTTGTATAAGGGAATTTTACATAGTGAAATACCTTCGAGAGGGTCGAGGAAGAGAAGACGTAGGCAAGGGTTAGCCGAACCACTGTAAAATTCTTGTGCCTTCATTATTCATTTCTTGCTGTGTTTATCTTCCTTGCTCATAATACTTACTGGCATTGCATCTTATTATTTGCTTGCTTGGCTTTTAGTTTGATTACCCATTGCTATATTTCTTAATAAGTTTTTAATTGCATTGTTTGTTAGTAATTTCATAAAACCCAATTCACCTCCTCTCTTGGGTTGCCTTTTGGGCCAATATTGGTGCTGTATCCTCATTTTGGATATTGTGATTCACCTGCTAGACAAGTGTGCTGAGATGACTGAGATTTTGTTTCTTCATCTTCATCTTCATTATCAGACGAATCAGTCTGAAATGTAGAGAGGAATTCTTCCTTTACTTGACGCATACGTTCATACATCATTTCTTTTTTAGTTATGAGAGGATTCTTCATTTTTACATAATGACGAATTGCTTTCAGTTTGGTAGAAAAAGTAGAATTAGGATGATAAGCTTGAGCTCATTAAAGCTCATTTTCTTTTTGACATCCATAAGTAATTGTAGACATTTCTGCTATAGCTTTATCCAGACCTTTATCAAAACCTTTCCAATAGACAACATGAAATTGGCAAAAAAGACAAAGCATATTATCTTGGTCCTTCTTAACAATAGTAGTCTATTTTCAAATCTAGGGAATGCCGAATTCGGTGAAGAAATACATAAAGTTAGATCTTTCAATAAATTGTTGAGAATCAATGCTAGCAAGTTTCGGGGAGTTTGTTGTCCAAAGTCTCAATTATTCTTGAAGAACATTTGGTAAAAAAGTATGAGCTGGACCAAAAATTTTTCACCAAGAATAAAACCATCATAATGAGATTCTAATGTAACTCTAAGGAGAATATGATTTTCTAATGAGTTTTTCCTCAAGTAAGGAGGCAATTTCCTTCTTTCAATGTTCAAGATATTCTTGATTCATTTGATAAGGACGTGCTCGAGTAGGAATCTATCTATTGTTAAAAGCATCCTTATAAGGAAGATAAACAATATGTTTCTTTCTGTCCCAAAAAATATTATGATGAGCACTACAAATTTCACTAAGAAATCAAGATTCAATCAATTGCTTTTATCTTGAATCTTAGGTTTTAATAATGATTCATTAATTGTCCAAATAAAAATTTCTTGTTTCAATAAATTAAGTTGATTTTCTTTAGCGAGGAGTAGATCCTTAACTTCATTTAAAAATCATGTTTGAGGATCAGTTATAAACTGAAACACAGTGTGTTGATTATTTAAATTAGTATAAATACCAGTTGAATTAATTTTTTTAATAGGCATTAAATCATTAAGAAATAGAGTACCAAGTATAACATGATGCTATAAGTTTTTTACAAGAAAAAATGTAGATGGGAAACAAATATCATTATTACATATATAAGTATTAGAAATTTTATACTGAATTTGTAGTTTATTCCCACCAACAGATGTCAAAAAATGTTTTGTTTTTTTGAAATATGAAGTGGGTATTAAACCTTCTTGGACACTGTTCAGGTCTGCACCACAATCAACAAGAGCAATTAAATTTTTAATTAGTAATTCACTATGAATGAATAATGTGATTTTTATGAACCACTTTTGCGAAGTTACTTCATTTAAAATTTTCAAATATTGTAGAATAGGAGGTTCTATATTTGAGATCGAACTTGAGGCTTGATTTCTTAATTCTAGTTTACTAAATCTAATATTTAGAGTTTGATTGTCTTGTTTAAGAAATTTAATTTCTTCTTTTAAGTGATTAATTTTAGTTTGTAAGTTCTGTAAAATGACAAGTTTATCCTTTAGCCATACTATAGACATTTGTAATATAAGGTTTATCTTCCTGTTTTGCCTGTTTAAGATAATTTTCAATCATTTGGGTTTTAGTTGTGCTAGTAGGAATTTGATCTAGAATTTTAATAATGGCTTCCTGATCTTGAGTAAGCATATTAATACTTATGCCATGCATATCAACTATAACTTTATAGTAATTAATACATGTACCTTGACAAGAACCTGAATTGTCAAGTTCTACTTTGCTAGAAGAGGAAATATCTTATTCTATTTCTTAGTATAAATATCTTCTTATGATTCGTCAGACGCGTTATTAGAGTCATGATCTGGGTCATCAGATTCACAACTACTATTGAGAAGGAGTTTAGCTAAAGTATTTTTTAGCTATTCATCAATTTGAAATTCATTCAATTTATTTTTTGTTAAGCATTTATTGGCATAGTGACCAATTTTTTCACACTTCCAACACTTAATTTCTTTTTTGGAAGAAGTAGATTGTTTTTTATAAGAAGGTTTTGTAATAAACTTTTTAGAAGATTGACTAGAAGTGGAAGCTTCGGTAGTTCGCTTCTTTTTTCTATAAGAAGATTTATGTTTGGAAGAATATTTTTTCTTACCATGTGATTTAGAATGACCATCAGGTGGAGATTTTGGAATATCCATTGCAAAATTATCACTTTAAGCTTAATGTCATTACATAAAACTAATACTTCTTGGATACAGGTATCAATTAAACTACTAAAAGTATGATTTTAGTAGGAAATGGAAATACCATAATTTCTATCTCTAAGGGCTTTCTTAACTCTTTCAGTAAAAAGAAAGGGAAGGTCATCAATAAATTTATACTTCTAATGATCACTATTAACAATAGGAAGTTGTATGACTTGAATAAGGAAAACATAAACATCCTTATATCACCTAAAATAGGTAAGGGTAGGACATCTAAGATTTTGAATAAGAGTCCTAATATTTTCATTATTACTGAAATATCCTCCAATGAAATATTCACAAATGACAAGACACAGTGTATAAACTGCTTCTTCACTGATACCAATAATATTATAAAACAACAATTATAATAAAAAAAATAATAACAATAACAACAATTATAATAACAATAAACAAATTATAATAACAATATTATAAAACATAACACAAGAGAAGAATAATCTAGGCAAAATGTTACTTACAAAAGAGCTAGAAGTTTGAACTTTAAATATTAGAAAGAAATAGTTTTACAGAGAGGATATAAAGGAAATCTGGAGAACAAGAAATAATGAAAATTGGGTGGTGCCTCCAACAAGGGTGAAGGTTCCCTTAAATACTAAAATTTCAACTAACTATTCTGGATACCAAAATAAAATTTACAAGTCTGGAGAAACAAACAAACAACTTTATATTAGCTTTATTAAAGTATCACATGGTGGCTTGTCCTTGACTGACTAGAGTCGGTTGCCCACATAATAAAAGCAAAATGCTTTGATTTGTATCTATCAGACACCTTGTAAAGGAGATTCCTTCACATGGTTATCACATAGGGCAACTACTTTGAGTCATGTTGCCCTTTGTCTTTACTCTGAGATGAGTGAGACCTAGGTTTTCTTGACTTGTGTGCTTTTTGTTTAAAATATTTGAGCATGGCATCAAAAAATCAGCCGTGGATGAAGTAGGCTCTGTTGGTGCTGTATCCTCATTTGGATCCTGTGATTCACTTGCCAGACAAGTGTGCTGAGATGACTGGGATTTCATTTTTTCATCTTCATCTTCATCTTCATTATCAGACGAATTAGTCTAAAATGTAGAGAGGAATTCTTCCTTTACTTGACGCATACATTCATACATCATTTCTTTGTCAGTTATGAGAGGATTCTTCATTTTTAAAGAATGATGAATGGCTTCCAGTTTGTTGGAAAAATTAGAATTAGGATGAAAAGCTCGAGCTCATTAAAGTTAAATTTCTTTTTGATATCCATGAATAACTGTAGACATTTCTACTATAGCTTTATCTAGACCTTTATCAAAACCTTTGCAGTAGCTAATATGAAATTGGCAAAAAGACAAAGTATATTATCTTGGTCCTTCTTAACAATAGGAGTTCATTTCCAAATCCAGGGAATGCCGAATTTGGTGAAGAAATACATCAACTTAGATCCTTCAATATATTGTTGAGGATCAATGCAGGCAAGTTTCGAGGAGTATGCTGCCCAAAGTCCCAATTGTTCTTGAAGAACATCTGATAAAATAGTATGAGGTGGACCAAAGCTTTTTCACCAAGAATAAAACCATCTAGGAAAATATTTTTTTATTTTTTATTTTTTCTATAAATTTTTTGTTATAATTTAAACCACCATGAATATATTTTCTTTGAATTTTCATAATAAAAAGCCAAAATGAAAGCTTGGATATAATCCCAGTAGTTATAAGTGTGTTTGACATCACCCAAGAAAAAAGATTTCTCATTATGAGGAATAAGACCTCATTCATGAGGAAAAATTATCTTTTTGATATAACATTTACTGAAATTAATATGATCAGTTTTAGTAGTCATATTTTGGTAAAAATTTGTAAATTCACATCAATCAATAAGTGCCAAAATGTTTTGCATTACTGACCGGAATTTACCACTAGATCATGGGTAAGAAAAAGTTTGAAAATACTTATCCATGAGATACCATGGATCATTAACCCATTAATTATCAATAGGTTCTAAATACATAATATGTTTTGTAAACGGAAGTACTTCATATTTAGTTGGCTGATGTCGAGGTTTGTTCTTCATTATCCTTTGGGTCAATTTGTTGTTGTTGTCGTTATTATTCAATAAATTTTTGAACACTCATAGAGAGAGTCTTCAATAGGTATGACTGTGACTTTTTCTGATTTAGTACCAGAAGTAGAGGTTTTGTGGGTATTTCTATGGCCTCGTCCATGGGGGTTATTTCCCCTTCCTCGACCCTTTCCTCTTTCAAAAGGATTCATTCTTGTAAGAATTCACCAGTCACGAAATCAAGAAAAAAATTATTATTCCCTTTGATGTTCTATATCAAAATCAAAAGCAGATAATTGAGCCTGCCATATAGCAAACATATGTTTAGAAACTTTATGTTTGACATCTTTGCTGAAAATATATTTTGCAGCTTGACAATTTGTTCTCAACAGAAATTTCTGATTTAGTAGATCATTATGAAATTTTGAGATACATTTAACAATAGAAAGAAGTTCTTTTTATACAGCAACAAATTTCAGCTGAGCTGCCATCCATTTGCCAGAAGCATAGCATATGAGGACCTCTTTTTCGGTATCAAGTATAACCTATTTAAGAATGCCACCATAGCCAATATGACTGTCATCGATTTCGACAATTTTAAACCAATTAAGATTGGCTAAAGAAAGACATGGAAAATTTTTAACTTTTGCTTTAATTTCCTTGACAGCTTGAGTATATTCTAACGTCCATGGAGAATGTGTTTTCTTTAATCTATCATATAAGATTTGCAGAATCTTTAGCAAAATCTTTATAATAAGGGCTAATATAATTTGAACTCCCTAAAAATCTTTGAAATTGAGTTTTACCTAAAATTTCATTAGGAAATTTGGATGCAAATTCAATATTTCTATCAATAGGAATAATATGTCGTTGATGTATATTATGTTCCAAAAAGCAAAAAGTAGTTTGAAAAAGTTTCATTTTGGGAGCAGAAATAACTAAACCATTATGCAAAATAATTTTGCAAAATATTTTAAAATGTTAGAAATGTTGTTTAATAGTTTGAGAAAATACTAAGATATCATTAATATATACTATTATAAATTCAATATAAGGAATGAATATATCATTTATAATATTCTAAAATTCAGAAGGAGCGTTTTCAAATTGAAAGGCATCACATTCCATTCAAAATGTTCTATAGGAACAGTAAAAGCAGGATTATATCTATCTTCCTCAGCAATTTGAATTTAGCAATATCCCGACTTTAAATCAAATGAAACTATAAGAGTCTTATTAAGGCGATCTAACAAATCTTTTTTACTAGATATAGGATACCTAATCTATTTTAACACCTTATTAAGGGGTTTATAGTTAATAACTAATCTAGGAACACCATGTTCTTTTTTAGCATTTTTAAATACATAAAGTCCAGTGCAACGCCAAGGAGAATATGATTTTCTAATGAGTTTTTTTCTCAAGGAGGCAATTTCCTTTTTACAATGTTTAAGATATTTTTGATTCATTTGACAAGGACATGGCCGAGTAGGGATCTGTCTATTATTAAAATCATCTTCATAAGGAAGAGAAACAATATGTTTCTTTCTGTCCCAAAAAGCATTAGGAAGATCATTACCAATTTCGCTAAGAAATCGAGATTAAATCAATTTGATTTTATCTTGAATCTTAGGTTTTAATAATGATTTATTTAATTGTCCAAATAGAAATTTGTTGTTTCAAGAAATTAAGTTGATTTTCTTTAACAAGGAGTAGATCCTTAACTTCATTTAAAAATTGTGTTTGAGGATTCGTTATAAATTGAAACACAATGTGATGATTATTTAAATTAGTATAAATACTAGTTGAATCAAATTTTTCAATAGGCATTAAATCATTGAGAAATAGAGTACCAAGTATAACATGACGCTGTAAGTTTTTTACAAGTAAAAATGTAGAGGGGACACAAATATCATTATTACATATATAGGTATTAGAAATTTTATACCGAATTTGTAGTTTATTCCCACTAGTAGATGTCAAAGAATGTTTTGATTTTTTTGAAATATTGAGTGTGTATTAAACATTCCTGGTTTGCACCACTATCAACAAGAGCAATTAAATTTTCAATTAGTAATTCATTATGAATAAATAATGTGATTTTTATGAACCACTTTTGAGAAGTTACTTCATTTAAAATTTCTAAATATTGTGGAATAGGAGGTTCTATTTTGAGATCAAACTTGAGGCTTGATTTCTTAATTCTAGTTTATTAACTCTAGTATTTAGAGTTTGATTGTCTTATTTAAGAAATTTAATTTCTTCCTTTAAGTAATTAATTTCAATTTGTAAATCCTGTAAAGTGACAGTTTTGTCCTTAGTTTTTTAAAGTCTTTTCAAAATTTCAGCTATACAATAGACATTTGTAATATCAGGTTTCTCTTCCTATTTTGTCTGTTTCAGATAATTTTCAATCATTTGGGTTTTAGTTATGCTATCAGGATTTTGATCTAGAATTTTAATAGTTGCTTCCTGATCTTGAGTAAGCATAATAATACTTAAGCCATGCATATCAACTATAACTTTATAGTAATTACTACATGTACCTTGACAAGAACCTGAATTATCAAGTTTAGCTTCGCTAGAAGAGGAAATATCTTCTTCTATTTCTTGTATGGCATCTGATTCATTAGACGCATTATTAGAGTCGTGATTTGGGTCATCAGGTTCACTACTCCTATTGAGAAGGAGCTTAGCTAAAATATCTTTTAGCTGTTCATCAATTTGAAGTTTATTCAACTTTTGTTTTTGTTAAGCATTTATTAGCATAGTGACCAATTTTTCATACTTTCAACAGTTAATTTCTTTTTTGGAAGAAATAGATCGTTTTTTATAGGAAGGTTTTCTAATAATATTTTTAGAAGGTTGACTAGAAGTGGAAGCTTCGGTAGTAAGCTTTTTTTTTTTTTTTTTTTTTTCTCTATAAGAAGATTTATGTTTAGAAGAATATTTCTTCTTACCATGTGATTTAGTATGATGATTAGGTGGAGGTTTTGGAATATCCATTGCAAAATTATCACAAAAATCTCCAAGTTGAGTTCTTTCAGCAAGTCTTTGCTTTTTAAGCTGACTTTTTAAGCCAATCCTTATTGGATACATGTATCAATTAAACTACCAAAAGTATGATTTTGGTAGGGAATGGAAATACCATCATTTCTATCCCTAAGGGATTTCTTAACTCTTTCAACAAAAGAAAGGGAAGATCATCAATAAATATAGATTTCCAATGATCACTATTAGCATAAGGAAGTTGCATGACTCGATTAAGAAAAACATTCTTATACAACTTAAAATGGGTAAGGGTAGGACATCTAATATTTTGAAGAAGAGTCCTAATATTTTTATTATTACTAGAATATTGTCTAGTGAAATGTTCACAAATGGTAAAGACACAGTGTATAAATTGCTTCTTCACTAAGAAAATAATACTCAACAATAGACGGACTAAAAATAAGGAAAAAAAAGGTCCTAAAACTGTGGACACTCCAAAAAAATTGTATTCAACTGTTCAGCTCCTCTCTAAATTTTAATATTCCAGAGTATTCGAGTGTTGTTGCACTTGGATTTTTTGTACTCGAGGAATACACACACAAGCAGGAAATACACTGTACTCTCATGTTAGAACTCATCCTCCTAGAAAGATGAGTACGATTAGGTTTGAATTGAAAACTGAATTGAATAAAGGGTTTTTGAAAAACATTTGGAGTCGCCACCTAACTTGATTAAGGTGAGTTAGGTCACCTAAAAACTAAGCACAATCCGAAGATTACACTTAGGGTTTTTGAAAAAGGTTTTAGAAAACTTCCTTAAGAGAGGGCTTTTAAGAAAACAGATTGTTTGGCAACCTTTGAAAAAATTTAAGCCATTTTTGAAAATAACTCCATTTGGTCTTTGAAAACAGTGATCTAGGTTCAGAGGTTGGTTACGTGTAGGGAAAACGCACTAAGCCATCACCCTACTCCGCCCTTGCAGTACTTACATGTCTATTCATCCTAGATTCACCCATTAAAGTCTTTGATTAATAAATGTCCAATACTATCCACCTTAGAAAAGAATTTTTAGAAAGAAATTGATATGATGCATGATATGTAAGTGCAAGAATAAGATTTTGATTTTGAAAATAGATTTGAAAAGAACTTGATTTGATTTTGAAAGAGATTTGAAAAGAGAAATTTGAAAATAGAATTTTGGAATTGGAAGTTTGAAAAAGATTGTGGAAATAGAAACTTAAAAAAGGTTGTGACCGCACCCATGAGGGTTGCCTACGTATCTTTTTTACGGAATCAGGTCAGTCGTAGTTCGGGCAATAGTCTGATAGAAGATTTTGATTTGGAAAAAAGAGATTTTCATTTGAAAAAGGATTTCAATTGAACTTAGAATAGAAGATTGGAAATTGGAATTTGGAATTGAAAATATTGGACTTTGATTTGAAAATATAGAACTTCGAAGAAAGATTTGGACTTGTTTTGAAAAGATTGAGATTTAGGAAACCTAGACTTAAGAAAGATAGGATTCAGGAGGGACTTGAGATTAAGAAAGATTTGACTCGAATGTTGGACTTGAAAGATTAGGGAAAGATTGGATTTAGGAAAGGTTCTAATTAGGAAAGATTTGTTTTAGGAAAGTTTCAATTTAGAAAAGTTTCATTTTTAGGAAAGATTTATTTTAGGAAAGATTTCGAATTAGGAAAGGTTTAGTTTTAGGGAAGTTTCGAATTAGGAAAGTTTTGAATTAGGAAAGTTTTGAGATTGGAAAGTTTTGAATTAAGAAAGTTTTAACTTGAGAAAGTTTCGAATTTAGAAAGTTTAGGATTTGGAAAGATTTGAAATTTAGGAAGTTTAGGATTTGGAAAGATTTGAAATTTAGAAAGTTTAGAATTTTAAAAAGATTCAAAGTTTGAGTTGTAGAAATATTTGAAATTAAGGAAAGGTTTGAGTTTAAGAAAGATTTGAAAATTTAGATTTGGAAAGTTAAAATTTGAAAAGATATGGAATTAGGAAATGTTGAAATTAAGAAGATATGAAAGTTTAAATTTTGGAAACTTAAGGTTTAGGAAGGTATGAGATTAGGAAGGATTGGATTAGGAAAGATTTGGATTGTGAAAGATTTGGATTTCTATTTCCTAAAACAAAAAATTGGATTTCGTTTCTAAAAAAGGATGATTTGATTTTATTTCCAAAAACGGAGGATTAGATCTAGTTTCCTAAATGGGGAGATTGGATTTGGTTTTCTAACGGGAAGATTGGATTTGGCATGGAATTGGAAAGATGAAGTTTTGGAAATCCTAGATTTTGGTGTAGAAAATAGGGTTTGAAAATATATGGTTTTGATGTAGAAAATGGAGATTTTGGAAACCTAGGTTTTGAGGCAAGATTGGAAATCGTGTTTTAGGAAAGAAAATTAGGATTTCCTAATCGTTGGCTTTACGGCTTGATGTGGGCTCCAAGAAAAGAGATTTTGGAAAGTAGAACTTTTGGAAAGAAAGATTTTTAGAAGAAGATCTTAGAAAGGAGTTTTCAGAAAGTAAACTTGAAAAGTGTTTTGGAAAGAAGATTTTTGAAAAGAGTTTTTAGGAAAGAGATTTTTGGAAAGAGTTTTAGGAAGTGAATTTTGAAGAGAGCTTTTTGGAAAGGAGTTTGAAAAGAAGTTTTTAGAAAGTGTATTGGAAAAGAGATTTTTAGAAAGTAGATTTGGAAATAGATTTTGGAGAGGATTTAAAAAGGGGTTTTGGAAAGTAAGTTTGAAAAACAATTTGGAAAGGGATTTGAATGTGGACTTTTGCAAGCCTCTAAAAATATCTCATTTTCCTAAAACGATTCTAACCATAAGAAGATTAGAACTATTCTAGGATTGCGATTTTGAAAATAACAAGGATTTGGAAATATGGACCATGAAAGTCACTTTAAATGTAACACTTTCCTAAAACAACCCTAACCATGTAAAAGATAGAATCACTTTAGGATTGTAATTTTGAAAATAAGTTTGGAAAAAGAAGACTTAACGCAAGTTTTGAAAACAAGTTTTGGAGAGATGCATGATCATGATATGCACAATGCAAGTTGGGGTCGTGAACATACAAGGTTAAAGGCTTCATCACATAATCAAGAGGGCAGTTAGACTAAGAGAAAGCCCCCGACACGGTGACCTTCAATAGCCTAATCCTACACATGAACCGGGGAGTCCCTTGTTTCAAGCATGTAAGAAAGAGGGGTAGAAGATGGGGATTAAAATAGAAGAAAACCCAAGAGGGTTAGGAGAGAGAAGAAGGGGGGGGGGGGGGGGGGGGGGAATCCCATAAACGTAAATAGAGAGCCTACCTTGTATCTTCTTTGTTTTGCTTGCTTGCTTTCCTTGCTTTGCCTCCATCTTCGAGAGCTTCGAAGTTGCAGTACTTCAAGTCTTCAATGGAGGCTTTGGAGGCTTGTATATAAGTGTATAAGAGTGTATATGAGCTAATATTTAGTATATGGGGGCTAGGGTTTGGAGAACCTAAAGAAAAATAGGGTTTGGAAGGGCTTCGAGCTCTGTGTATCGAAGAATAAGGTTTTTGGATTGAGTTTACAAACCCTTTTCATGCTGGAAGAGGCTTTGTATTCATAGACAGAGGATTGACCTGACACCTGTTACAGTGGCGCTAGGCCAAAGATTACAATGGCGCTACTAGGAGTGGCACCAGGCCATTTTTGGCTTGGCGCCACTATTAGTGGTGCCAGCCATTTAGGAAATGTTTAAGGTCGGCAAGCAACATATATTCAGAAGATTTGGGCACCTGTATTAGTGACTACCATATAATTTTTGGCCTGACTTTACTAGGAGTGACTCCGGAAGGTCCGAAAATGGCCCAGAGGGCTGGAAAGGGACATAAACCCTTAGAATAATGTCTCGGGGGTAGTAGACTTGAAAAATGATGACAAGACGTGTTGGAAGGGTTGACTGGGCCATTAGGGGCAAAATGGTCAATCGGGCCGGAAAGCTGCCGGGATGGACTTGAAATGTCCCGGAAGAAGACTCGAGGTTTGAAAACATTACTTAGAATGTTCCAGGAGGTTACCAATTTGATACCCAGAGTCGATGTGGTTGGAAAAGGCGACTGGCCCATTAGGGGCAAAACGATCATTTTGCACCAGGTTTGCCAGAACTGACTTGGAATGATCTGAAATGTATTGGAAGGCCGGGGATACTATTAGAAGCATCCCCAGGAGGTTACCAGTTTGATACCCAGAGCTGGTGTGGTTCCCGAGTCGCTCAGATGCCTAGGGGCAAAATGGTTATCTTGATTGGAGAGTCTCGGAATCGGCCCGAACCTGATTGGAAGGCACCTAATCATGTTGGATTGTCTTTAAGACAATCTTGGTAGGGTGGACTTATCGTTCTAAGGACTTAGATACTTTCTCAAGCAACGTGCCAAAAATGGCCCTAGGGGCAGGTTGGTCAGTTTTCACCGAAGTGGGCTAGCAAGCACTGGTGTTGACTTGGGTTTTGAGTATTTCTGTCAATCTGATGGTGGTCCTGTGACATAGGGTTTTGTGGGCAATTCCCTATATCAACCTATTTACAAGTGTTTCCATCACACTGACGGTTGCGACGCTTATGAGTATTTTCGCTACTTTAACGGGTCGCGATCATTCCAGAGACTGCCTAATCTCGGGAAGCTGCTAGGTGGACTTAGCGCCTGAGGAATCAACTTTCTAGAAAGTCGTGCCGAAACGAACATTTCTTTATTGGCAAGCTAGCAGGTGCCAAAGGTGAACCATTATACCATCTAGGGGACTTGGGGTCACGTCCTGGTCGACGGGTTTGAAAGGATTTACCGTTCCGAAGAGTTCTTTCAGAAACGTGCCAGACAGGATGGACTTACCACCACGAGGAATTAACTTTCTTGAAAGGCGTGCCGAATTTAATTGGAATTGGAATTGGAATTGGACTGGAATTGAATTGAAAAGGGGACTTACCGTCTTCAAGAAGACGTGCCCACTGGAATTGGACCGGATAGTGCCCCAAGAGCACTTTGGTTATTTTGTCTCTATTGGGTCCAATGGGCCCGTGAAGCGATCGATTGACTGGATTAGGTTTGGAAAACTGGTTTGAACTAGAATGTGTCCATATTGACTTGAATACAAGTTTGGATAACCTGGAGACTGCCGAGAAGGCAAAAATAGGGTGCTTACAAGTGTTTTTATTTCATTATAACAAGTTTTAGTAAATCATATCAAACGGATGTTATTATCTTATTTAAAATTAACAAAATGAGAGTGTGGGTTCAATTAAGATTATAACTTAAATATGATTTACGAACACATGACGTAGTAAGATGAAGAGTCAAAAAATTTCTAAATATCAAAGTTCGGAGGGAAAATATAATGTAATTTTTCAAATTCACAAGTTACTCTAGGAACAATGGTGGAGCTATAGTAGGCCCAGAAGGGGAAGCTTTCCCTCTCAAATTTTTAAAAACTCTATTCATACTTACAATTTTAGTTATGTTTCTCAATTGCCATATGAAAATTCATAAATAACAGTCTTAAAATGTTATTTTGCTTTAAATACCCCTTTATATATATATATATAGATGTGTGTGTGCGTGTTTATATTGTAGGTATATATTTGAATTAAACATATACACAGAGGTCAAAATTTTTTTTTCTCTCTCTCATCTAACTTCATTCTCTAGTCTCTCTACTTTAATAATTCCAGACCTGTGTGATTGACAATTGGAAGTAGCTATGGGTATTCTATAATTGACAATCAAAAGGATGAAGATACATATTGGCCAGGGGCCATGGCCCCCTAAAGTTTAAAAAGATGTTATACTATTATAAATAGCAAAACGTTGTTGGGTCCTTGGACTTAAAAGTCTTGATCCAAATTTTCTAGATTTTTAGATTTTATAAAATAAAAAATACACATGTAACATGATCATTGGTTCTTTTAACGTATATGTAATTACTTATTTCTATTGATAAGGATAACATTCTTTCTGCTTAAACTTCAATTTTAAATTTGAACAATTCTAAATTTCATTTTCAATTTTTGTATTTATCTTTATCTGATATTTTAAACTTGATTGTATCTCTTTTTATATACATGTATATCTATCACCAAATCATTTAATCCCAACTGACCAAAATATTAAAATTTCTAGATTTTCGAATTTATAAACATGTAAATTGATCACTAATTTTTATTGATAAGGATAACATTCTTTTTAAACTTCAATTGTAAAATTTTTCTTGATTGTAATATTTTAAACTTAAACTGTTCTCTCTTATACAAAGCAATTAATCCCAACTATGATGAAAGAATTTAATTCTAAAGTAGTCAGTAGATTCATATACCATTCAATTTTGCAAATTTTTCAGTTTGCCTCATAGTTTCTCTCTTCAAGAACTAAGTGGTGATAAACCTATAAAGTAACGTGTTCAATGTCAAGGGCCTTATTGATCATCACTTCTCCTACACCTAGCCATTCAAAGTCATTGCTATCTTGATAACAAACCCATGATAGTCGTCAACTACAAAGGTAAAGTGAAACAATTGGCGGCCGAAGTGGTATCATTTATGTTACTGACAAAGATGAAGAAAAAGAAAATCCCTTAATACTGTAGTACAATGTAATTTGTGTACTACGATAAAATATCAATACAAGAATTTTTAGAAGGAAGATACAATATTTCCATTATGCATTGATAACCTAATTTATTTAAAAAAAAACCATTTTGATTGTCATCCAACCTTTTTAACTCACAATAATAGTATCATTTCACTTGCTTAAGGTAAGGTCTCAAGTGGAGAATCAAACCAGCCAAAGCCACTTTTGTTTGGTATCTTTAGTCTTTGAGTATTTTCATTTGATTTTTGTGGTGATTAGATAATTAATTTAATTTGGTTCGACTCTGAGTTCATTAGTTAGGTAATCTAACCTAAGTTGAGAATTATCTTTAGATCTATAGGTATATTTAAGTTTCATCCACATTGTATAGATGCCATTTTAGACAAAATTATTCAAATATTTTTAACACTAAAGTTTTTAATACTTAATTATCTATTTTACCAAACAATAAAATATAAATTAAAAAAAAACCATGTCTTCAAACTCTTTTATTTTTTTAGTTAACCATGCATAGCATGGGGTTCCCTGCTAGTATAGTACAAATACTGGTCCAAAAATTTTACATAATAAAGTGACCCCCTTAATGTTAAAAAAAACTTATTATATTTAGTGTGGAATTAAGACCCACAAAAACTTACATAATAAAATGGCAATTTTCCTGTGTAATTTATATTATGGTCTATTTTTGTTTGCTATGTAGCCTTCTTTTTTTTTTTAAATTTTTTTAAATTTTATTTATGATTTTATATATTTGTGGTCCAAGGTCTATGCTTACCTATATTCATTTAATTTAGGTTCAGGGTAGAATTTAAAAAAAAATGTAACTTACCATTTCTTCTAAAGTCTATAAACAAACGCTATTAGCGTTATCCATTTTGTCTTGCCCCCTAAGATGAATCTTGGCTTTGTCCCTGAACAATCACTAATAGGCGACAAGGTTGATCCTAAAGTTGTTAGACCGTAACCTCTCCCTTTATTTCTCTCTCCAATTCTTTGACTCTCTTGTAAGCACCACATTTTTGCACGCTCGGCGGCCTCCAGTCTGTCCAGACTTGAGTTCAAGTCAATATAGACATATTTCAGTTTAAACCAGCTCCCAAACATAATCTAGTCAATCAATCACTTCACGGGCCTATTGAGCCCAAGTAGAGGCGAGATGACCAAAATGCCCTTGGGGCATTATCCGGTCCAATTCCAGTGGGCACGTATTCTCAAAGACGGTAAGTCCCTGTTTCCAGTCTCAATTCCAAGATTAAAATCCAATTCCAGTCCAGTTCCAGTTCAAATCCAATTCCAGTCCAATTCCAATTCAAATTGAATCTGGCATGTCTATCGAGAAAGTTGATCCCTTAGATAGTAAGACCCTCCAGCTTGACACGTTTTTCAAGAAATTCTTCAGAACGGTAAGTCCCTTCAAACCCGTCGACTGAGACGAGACCCCAAGTTCCCAAGATGGTAGAACGGTCCACCTTTGGCACCTGCTAGCCCGCCAATGAAGAAATGTTTGTTATTCGGCACGCCTTCTGAGAAAGTTGATTTCTCACATGATAAGTCCACTTAACAACTTTTCAAGATCAGGCAGTCTCCGGAATGATTGTGAATAGTTAGAGTAACGGAAGTACTCATTAATATCGCAACCGTCAGAGTGACAGAAACACTTGTACACATGTCGACATTGGGAATTGCCAACAAACCTCTTATGTCACGGGACCGAACTCGCCTCTTGGCCGTGACACGTTTACTAAAGGAAGAGATACCTTTGGAAACCAACTTATCACAGATCGTCAGAGTGACGGAAACACTCAAAACCCAAGTCAACATCAATGATTGCTAGCCCACTCTAGTAAAAAATGACCAAACTCCCATTAGGGCTTTTCTGGCACGCTTTTTCGAGAAAGTATCTAAATCCTCAAAGCAGTAAGTCCACCCTTCCAAGATTGTCCTAAAAGACAGTCTGGCATGTTCAAGTATCTTCCAGTCAGTTTCGGGCCAATTCCGAGACCATCTGGTTAAAATGACCATTTTGCCCCTAGGCATTCGAGCTCCACGGGAACCACGCTGGCTCTAGGTATCAAATTGGCAAACTCCATAAATATTCTTAGTAATATTTCCAAGCCTCAAGCCTTCTTCCGGGACATTTCAAGTCCATCCCGTCAGCTTTCTGGCCCAATTGACCGTTTTGCCCTTAATGGCCTGGTTAACCCTTCCAACAAATCTTGACATCATTTTTCAAGTCTACTACCCCTGAGACACTATTCTAAGGGTACCTGTCCCTTTTCGAACCTCTGGGCCATTCCCTGCCCTTTAAATCATTTCCAGACCTTCCGAAATCACTCTTAGTGCAGCTAGGCTAAAAATTGCATGGTAGTCACTAGTATAGGAGCCCAAATCTTTGAAAGATACGTTGCTTGCCAACTTTAAAAGTTTTCTAAGTCGCTAGCACCGCTAGTAGTGGCGCCAAGCCAAAAAATGGCCTAGCGCCACTCTTTGTGGCGCCAGTGTAAAGTTTTGGCTTGCGCCACTGCAGCAGTAGTCTTCTGTCTATAAATACAGAGACTTCTCCAGCTTGAAAAAGGTCCGCAAACACAGTCTAAAAACTTTGCTTTTTGATATACAGAGCTCGAAGCCTCTCTAAATCCTAGCTCTCTTTAGGTTCTCCAAACCCTAGCCCCAATACACTAAACCCTAGCATACATACACACATATACACTCATATACTAGCCTCTGAAGCCTCCATTGAAGACTTGAAGTGCTACAACTTGGAAGCTCTTGAAGACCGAAGTAAAACAAAGTAAATAAAGCAAGCAAAACGAAGAAGACACAAGGTAGGCTTCCTATTTACGTTTACGCAATTGCCCCCTCTCTCTTCTCTCTCCTAACCCACTTGGATTTTCTTCTATTTTAACCCCCATCTTCTACCCCCTTTTCTTGTATGCTTGAAACAAGGGACTCCCTGGTTCATGTGTAGGATTAGGCTATTGAAAGTCATTGTGTCAGGAGTTTTCTCTTAGTTTAATCGGAGACCACGTGGGTTTGGCCCTCTTGATTATATGGTGAAGCCTTTAACCTTATATGTTCACGACCCCAACTTCCATTGTGCATATCATGATCATGCATCTCTCCAAAACTTGCATCGAAAATCGTTTTTAAAACTTGCATTAAATCTTCTTTTTCCAAACTTATTTTCAAAATCACAATCCTAAGGTGATTCTAGCATTTCCATGATTCTAGCCTTTCCATGATTCTAGCCCTTCCATGATTTTCATGGTTCATATTTTCAAATCCTTGTTATTTTCAAATCACAATCCTTGAATGGTTCTAATCTTCTTATGGTTAGAATCATTTTAGGAAAGTGAGATATTTTTAAAGGCTTGCAAAAGTCCACATTCAAATCCCTTTCCAAATTATACTTTAAACTTACTTTCCAAAACCTTTTTTTAAATCTTCTCAAAAATCTCTTTCCCAAAAATATCACTTTCCAAAAAGATCTATTTTTCAAAATCTCTTTTTCTTGGAGTTCAAGCCAAACCCTAGAGCCATGGTTACGAAACCCTAATTTTCTCTCCTAAAACTTGATTTCCAATCTTACCTAAAAACATAAATTTCCAAAGAATCTATTTTCTAAGTCAAATCTTAGATTTCCCAAATCACTTTTCCTATACCAAAACTATAGCTTTCCAAAGCTAAGTTTTCTAAAATTTCTCCTCTCTAATTCTACGTCAAATCAAATCTTTCGCTTTTGGAAACTAAATCAAATCTTCCGTATTTGGAAACAAAATCAAATCATCTCTTTTTGGAAATCAAATCCAATCTTTTATTTTAGGAAATAAAAATCAAATCTTTCTCAATCCAAACCTTTTCCTAATTTCTATCTTTCCTAATCCCAATCATTCCTAATCCAAATCTTTCTTAAATTCCAATATTTTTTAATCTCATACCTTCTTAAATCTTGAGTTTCCAAAACTTAAACTTTTAAATCTTTCCTTAAACTTTAAACTTCTTAATCTTTCTAAACCTAAACTTTTCCTAATTCTAAAACTTTTCAAATTCCAAATCTTTCTCAAACCTAATCAAATCTTTCCTAACAAGAAAATTTTTCAAATTCGAAACTTTCTTAAGTTGAAACTTTCTAAATTCAAAACTTTCCAATTTCAAAACCTTTCCTATTTTAAAATTTCCTAATTCGAAACTTTCCTAAAACTTTCCTAATACGAAACTTTCCTAAAATGAAACTTTCCTATTTTGAAACTTTCCTAATTTCAAGATTTTCTAAATTCAATCTTTCCTAGACTCCAACTCTTCATGTTTTCTAAATCAAGCTTTCCAATTAAATCTTTCTTAAACCTCAAGTCTTTCCTAAGTCCTATCTTTCTTTAGTCTAGGTTTCCTAAAACCAAAATCAAGCTTTTCAAGTTCAACTCAAATTCAATTCAATTACATGCTTCAACCTTAGGTTACCTTAAGTTCTAGGATGTCTAGACCCTAGTTCGACCCTAACCCTAAAGTTAGGAAGTTTCCAACTCTTCTCCAAAGATTCTTTTCTAAACCAAGATGGGTTTTTCCAAATAAGTCAAGATGTTTTCAAAACTCTATGTTTTCAAATAAAGTTCAAAGTCAATTCTAAGGTCTATTTCAAATCCTCAAGTTCTATTTTAAATTAAAGTCCAATCTTTTCAAATCTTCCAAGTCAAAGTTCAATTTTCAATCTTCAAATCCAAGTTCCAAATCAAACTCTTTTCAAACTAAATTTTCTAGTAGACTCTCTTTCGAACTACAACTGACCTGATTCCCAAAAAGAGATACGTAGACAACCCTCATGGATGGGGTCATAACCTTTTTCAAATTTCCATTTTTATAACTTTTCTTAAGCTTCCAATTCCATAACTATTTCTCAAACTTTCAATTCCATAATCTATTTCAAGTTTCTAATTCTAAAAATCTATTTTCAAATCTCTATTTCCAAATTCTAAAACTTTCTTTCAAATCAAATCAAGTTCTTTTCAAATTTACTTTCCAAAATCAAATCAAATTCTTGGACTTGCCTATCATGCATCATGTCAAACATCTTTTCAAAGTTCTTTTCTAAAGTGGATAGTTTTGGACGTCTATTAATCAAAGATTTTGAATGGGTGAACCTAGGGTGAATAGACATGTAGGTACCGCAAGGGCAGGGTAGGGTGATGACTTAGTGCATCTTCCCTACACATAACCAACCTTCGAACCTTGATCACTGTTTTCAAAGACCAAATGGAGTTATTTTAAAAAAAGGGCTTAAATATTTTTCAAAGGTTTCCAAACAACCTCTTTTCTTAAAAACCCTCTCTTAAGAAAGTTTTCAAAAACCATAAGTGTAATATTCGGATTGTGCTTAGTTTTAGGTGACCTAACTCAACTTAATCAAGCTAGGTGGCGACTCCAAATGTTTTCCAAAAGCCCTTTATTCAAATCACATTACCAATTCAAACCTAGTCGCACTCGTCCTTCTAGGAGGATGAGTTCTAATGAGAAAACACTGTGTTTTTCTCACTTGTCTTTTTCGGGTGCGAAAAATCGGGGCGCAACAGTTGGCGACTTCACTAGAGACACTTAGAGGGTTAGGCTATTGTCATGTCTTTTCACCTTTCACCATGTAGAGTCTTCGATTAATTTATTCAATCCTATCCACTCCAAAATTTCCAAAATCAAAATTTTAAAGTTGTTTTCAAAAGTATACATCTAATTTATTTCCATTCATATTATCTTGTATTAAGTTTGTTATTGGCATACTAACTGTTGCATATTTGTTTTGTAGGTGGATTTTTATTCACGTTTTGTTTTATTTCATGCTAACTGCTCTACATATTATGAATGAATGGAATGAATAGGATGAATGAGAGTTGTTGGGCTCTTTCTTCCAATTTTTAAAAATACACACGCACTGCACGTGCACTTGCATTCTGTATATTTGCATTCTCTACCCTAATATGTCTCTTCTAGTTAGAAGGGGGAACGGTATATTGCTTGTGGGTAAGATGCTGTATCAGTTTCTTCGCCTACGACCTCTTGATGGTTTCCCCGCTCAAATCACCAACCGATCATGGCACCACCTCGGGGGGTGAGCCTAGGTTTGAAGATCTGGGAACCGAGCCTTTTTAGGACGCATTAGTAAACCCTCAACCTCATGCTCATATAGACACCATGCATAGCTCCACTTCTGCCGGAGTTAAGACATGCACATCATTTTCAAAATTATGGAGGAAAGGACGACTGCTTTTACTTTTCTTGATATTTGTTTATTCTTATTGTTATAATGACTGTACTCTTACTGTTATAATGCTTGTCTAACTGTTCATGCATGCATATTTACTTCAATTGCATTATCTCTCCTTATACCCTTTGCATCCATATTCATGCATACAATATTCCATATCAAGACAAAAGTTTCAAAGTAACTCAAGTCATTGCATTCTCATGCATATAATCAACCCATTGAGAGTGACACCAAGGTTACTCTCCCTTACATTAAACCTATCCAAACCCTAAGGGTTCCCATGTAACTCTAAGGATTCATGGCATGCATTTCAAGTCATTCCATAAGAGGGGCCCTAATCCCTCCATGCTCACATGTAAACACCTCATTTTTGCCCGCTCAGCAATCTCCAGTCCGTCCAGATTTGTATTCAAGTAAATGTGGACATATTCTAGTTCAAATCAGTTTTCTAGACATAATCCCATCAATCGATCGTTTTGCCAAACCATTAGACCCAATAGAGGCAAAATGATCAAAGTGCCCTTGGTGGCATTGTCGGTCCAATTCCAGTGCACACGTCTTCTAAAAAACGGTAAGTCCCATTTTTAATCCAATTTCAAGTCCAATTCCAACTCCAATTAAATTTGGCACACCTTCTGAGAAAGTTGATTCCTCAAGATGGTAAGTCCATACTGTCTGGCACATTTCTGAGTGAACTCTTCAGAATGATAAGTCCCTTTAAACCCGTCGATCGGGACAAGACCCCAAGTCCTCGAGATGGTAGAACAGTCCACCTTTGGCGCCTACTAGCCCACCAATGAAGAAATGTCAGTTTCGGCACGCCTTTCTAGAAAGTTGATTCCTCAAGCACTAAGTCTACCTAGCAGCTTCTCGAGATTAGATAGTCTCTGGAATGATCGCGACATGTTAGAGTAACGAAAATACTCGTAAACATCGCAACCGTTAGAGTGACCAAAACACTCGTAAACATGTCAATATAGGGAATTGCCAACAAACCCCTATGCCACAGGACCGCCGTCAGAGTGGTGGAAACATTCAAAACCTAGGTCAACACTAGTGCCTGCTAGCCCACTCTGGTGAAAAATGACCAAATTGCTCCTAGGGCCATTTTCGGCACGTTTCTTGAGAAGGTACCTAAGTCCTTAGAACGATAAGTCCACCCTTCCAAGATTGTCTTAAAGACAATCCAGCATGATTAGGTGCCTTCCAGCCAGTTTCAGGCCAATTCCGAGACCTTCCAATCAAGATGACCATTTTGCCCCTAGGCATCTGAGCGCCCCGGGAACCATATCGGCTCTAGGTATCAAACTGGTGACCTCCCGGGGATGTTTCTGATAGTACCCTCGGCTTTGCAATACCTTTTCATATCATTTCAAGTCAATTTCGGCAAGCCCGATGCAAAATGACCGTTTTGCCTCTAGTGGGTCGGTGGCCTTTTCCAACCACACCGGTTGTGGGTATCAAACTGGTAACCTCCTAGGACATTGTAAGTAATATTTTTAAACCTTGAGTCTTCTTTCGGGATATTTTGAGTCCATCCTAGCAACTTTTTAGTTCGATTGACCGTTTTGCCCTTAATGGCCCGGTCAACCCCTTTGACACTTCTTGTCATCATTTTTCAAGTCTACTACCCTCGGGACACTATTCTAAGGGTTCTTGTCCCTTTCCAGCTCTTCGGGCCATTCTCGGCCCTCTAAATCATTCTTAGACCTTCTGGAGTCACTCCTAGTGAAGCTAGGCTAAAAATTGCATGGTAGTCACTAGTACAGGCGCCCAAATCTTCTGAAGATACATTGCTTGCCGACCTTAAAACTTTCCTAAGTGGCTAGTGCCATTGCTAGTGGCGCCAAGCCAAAATTTGATGTGGCGCCACTCCTGGTGGCGTAAGAAGAAAATTTTACCTGGTGCCATTACAACAGGCGCCGGGTCAATCCTCTGTCTATAAATACAGAGCCTCTTCCAGTGTGAAAAGGGTCACAAACTTAGTCCAAAAATCCTATTCTTTGATACACAGAGCTCGTAGCCTCTTCAAACCCTAGTCTCCTTTAGGTTTTCCAAATCTTATCCTCCATACACAAACCCTAGTTCTCATACACTCATATACACTCCCATACGCCCTTATACACTCATATACTAGCCTCCAAAACCTCTATTGAAGACTTAAAGTACTGTAACTCTGAAACTCTCCAAGATCAAAGTAAGCTCTCGAAGAACGATGCAAAGCAAAGCTAAGATTGGAGTAAAGAAAGCAAACCAAGCAAGCAAATAAAAGAAGACGCAAGGTAGGCTCTCTCTTTACGTTTTCACAATTCCCCCTTCTCTCTTCTCTCTCTTAACCCACTTGGGTTTTCTTCTATTTTAATCTCCCATCTTCTTTCCCCCCTTTCTTGCATGCTTGAAACAAGGGACTCCCCGGTTCATGTGTAGGATTAGGCTATTGAAAGTCACCGTGTCGGGGGCTTTCTCTTAGTCTAACTGGAGATCACGTGGGTTCGGCCCCCTTGATTATGTGGTGAAACCTTTGACCTTATATGTTCACAACCCCCTTTGCATTGTGCATATCATGATCATACATCTCTTCAAAATCCGTTTTCAAACTTGTTTTCAAAACTTGCATTAAAATCGTTTTCAAAACTTGTTTTCAAAATCACAATCCTAAGGTGATTCTAGCCTTTTCATGGTTAGGGTTGCTTTAGGAAAGTGTTGCATTTAAAGTGACCAATATGGTCCATATTTTCAAATCCTTGTTGTTTTCAAAACTACAATCCTAGAATGGTTTTAATCCTCTTATGGTTAGAGTCATTTTAGGAAAGTGAGATATTTTTAGAGGCTTGCGAAAATCCATCCCTTTCCAAATTGCTTTTCAAACTTATTTTCCAAAACCCCTTTTTAAATCCTCTTCAAAATCTCTTTTTACATCTACTTTTTAAAATCTCTTCTCCAATATACTTTTTAAAAACTCTTTCCAATCTCCTTTTCAAAAATTGCTTTCTAAAACTTCCCTTCACAAAACTCACTTTCCTAAAAACTCCTTTCCAAAAAGCTCTCCTCAAAATTCACTTTCTAAAAACATTCCCTAAGTTTTCTTCCTAACAACTCTTTCCAAAAATCTTTTTCCTAAAAACTCTTTCCAAAAATCTCTTTCTAAAAACTCCTTTCTAGGATTTCCTTCCAAAAATCTTCCTTTCCAAAAACTCATTTTCTAAAATCTCTTTACCTTGGAGCCCAAGTCAAGCCGTAGAGCCAACGATTAGGAAACCCTAATTTTCTTTCTTAAAACATTTTTACATCAAAATCATAAATTTTCAAAAACTTATTTCCTACATCAAATCATAGACTTCCAAATCTAGGGTTTCTAAAATTTCCCTTTCCAATTCTATGTCAAATTCAATCTTCCCTTTAAGAATCCAATCTTCCATTTAGGAAACTAGATCCAATCCTCTGTTTTTGGAAATAAAATCAAATCACCTCCTTTTAGAAACAAAATCCAATCTTTTGTTTTAAGAAATAGAAATCCTAATCTTTCCTAATCTAAATCTCTCCTAGTCCAATCCTTTCTAATCTCATACCTTCTTAAACCATAAGTTTCTAAAACTTAAACTTTCAAATCTTTCCTTAAACTTTAAGTTTTTTAATTTTTCTAATTCCATACCTTTCCAAATTTCAACTTTCCAAATCTAAATTTTCAAATCTTTCTTAAACTCAAACCTTTCTTAAATTCAAATCTTCCCAAAATTCTAAACTTTCTAAATTTTAAATCTTTCCAAAAACCTATCTTTCTTAAGTCAAAACTTTCTAAGTTTGAAACTTTCCTAAGTTAAAACTTTCTTCATTTGAAAATTTTCAATTTCAAAACTTTCCTAATTTGAAATCTTTCCTAAAATGAAACTTTCCTGATTCTAACATTTCTTAAATCTAATCTTTCTTAAATTCCAACTTTCCTAATCTTCCAAGTCCAACATTCGAGTCAAGTCTTTTCAAAATCCCTTCCAAGTCAAATAAAATCTTTCTTAATCTCAAGTCTTTCCTAAATCCTATCTTTCCTAAGTCTAGGTTTCCCAAAACTTTATCTTTCCGAATCTAGTCTAGGTTCTCTTTCAAGGGTCAAATCTTCTTTCAAGTTCAATCCTAGGTCTAAGTTCAATCCTGGTTTCAAATCTTCTATTCCGATTTCCAAATCAAAATCTCTTTTTCCAATCAAACCTTCTAGTTTCTATCAGACTTTTGTCTGAACTACGGCTGACCTGATTCCTCCAAAGGGATACGTAGGCAACCCTCATGGGTGCGGTCATAACTTTTTTCAAATCTCTAATTCCATAATCTTTTTTTTCAAATTTCCATTTCCATAATCCATTTCAAGCTTCTAATTCTAAAATCTATTTTTTCAAATCTTCAATCTATTTCTAATTCTTCAATCCTTCTTTTAAGTTTCAAATCACAAATCTCTTTCCCAAATCTATTTTCAAAATCAAAGTCTTTTCTTGCACTTGCATATCATGCATCATGTCAAACATCTTTTCAAATTTCTTTTCTAAAGTGGATTTTTTTGGACATATATTAGTTAAAGACTCTAATGGATGAATCTAGGGTAAATAGATATGTAGGTACCGCAAGGGCGGGGTAGGGTGATGGCTTGGTGCATTTTTCCTACACGTAATCAACCTCTGAACTTAGGATCATTGATTTCGAAAGACCAAATAGAGTTATTTTCAAAAAAGGGCTTAAATCTTTCCAAAGGTTGCCAAACAACCTATTTTCTTAAAAACCCTCTCTTGAGGAAGTATTTTCAAAAACCTTTTTCAAAAACCTTAAGTGTAATTTTCGGATTGTGCTTAGTTTTAGGTGACCTAACTCACCTTAATCAAGTTCAGTGGTGACTCCAAATTTTTTTCAAGAGCCCTTTATCCAAATCAATTTTCAATTCAAACCTAGTCGCACTCATTCTTCTAGGAGGATGAGTTCTAATGAGAGAGTACAATATTTTTCCCGCTTGTGTATGTATTCCTCGAGTGCAAAAAATTTGGGTGCGATATCACGGAGATGGGATTGCCAAGAAGACAAGGGGCAATCAATCAACAAGGTCTCTCAACGACCTCCTTGACATCAAATCCAAAGAAGGCGAATCTGAAAACATAAGAGTAGTTTAGGATTTCATATGTAAAATTAGATAGGTGGGAGTCCTGAGGAAATTGTTCCCTTTCCCCCCATTAAAATGTATTTTAATTCTATTGTATTTAGACTCTGAAGTTCAATATATTTCCTCATTTTTGAATGAACAAATGAATGAATGAATATTCCCACCTAAAGATAAAGTATCTGTATGCAAGGGCAAATCCCCTATCTCAAAAAGTGAGCAAATACATTGTGTTTAGTTTCTCTCTCAAGCAAGGGCACCCCTAGGACATGCATTGCATAAATTTTTTTAAATCAAGGCACTAACTTCTCTTTGATTTCTTATCTTCTATCCTCCCCCTCCTCGTCTCCAAGTATCAAGAGAACCGAAGACAGAAGCAAGACAAGAAGGAGGTTTTTCTAAACCATTCATTTAATGTCATCATATTGCTCACACGTTCACTTCTATTATGCTCCCGCATCCATATTCATTCAGAGACAAGAGTTCCAATAAACTCAAGTCACTTCATTCTCATATATCTAATCAACTGTAGAGAGAAAGAAGTAATCTGATCTCATGTTAATCGAACGTACCAAAACTCCTAAGGGTTCCTCAACCTTAAGGATTCATGGCATGCATAGAACCATGTCTCAAGAGAGGCCCAAATCTCTCTCCGTCCATGGAGGCAGGATTGCCCAAACAAGAAAATATCAACCGGCCCATGCTGAAGAGGTATTGTATTGCATAATAGGGGGCAAAACCCTACCTCCAAAATGGACTTGTCATCATGCCTAGATTCCCTCAAAGAAGGGATCTCCATAGGACATGCATCGCATAGAACCTCCAACTCCACATGCTGACTGTATTCTGTTTTTCTTTTTCTTTTTCTAGGTCAAAGAGTATAACCAAATTTATGGAATCCCTGTAGCACTCCACTTGATTTAAACTCATGGAAGTATGAGCCTAATTGCTAGAAGAGACCAAACATACATTAAGGAGCAAGAAGAACTAACCATCCGTCTACAAGACGTTACTTCCACACCATGCCACGACAATCACCATCCATGTAGAAGAAGGCTTCACCATTTGCAAAGTCCCGTCAGACTCGTGCATTGCTACAAAAGAATCTCCTAACTTCCAAATGCATGGCAAAAACCGTAAAAAATTTATCAGTCTGCCCTTGTTCGTTTGGTGATACACCCGAAGAATGGAAATACCAAAGAAGTTGACATAGTTTCAAAACCCTTTTAGGGGTTCTCACCAAGAGTTCCACAAGAAAAGGGAGGTTTTCACAAAATTTGGCTATTTTCTTTTCGTCTTTCTATTTCTCACATATCTTCTTTAAATAAACATTGCATGCCATATAATCATGTTTTTAAATGAAAATAGGTAGTTTCCAGTCTATACCCTTTGTCTCATACTCTTATGGATGATCATTACTTTTAGGAATTCTTTTCCATTCAGTAATGACTTGACTTGAAGGATGGGATAGTATGGACAACTCATTTATAGGGGGTTAAAACCTTTGAGAGATAAAGAGAGAGTAAGAGGAAGGAAGAAGACAGTCTCAACAAAGAGCTGTGCAGTTCATTGAAGAGGTGACACTTACATGATATCCTGGCTAAGCAATGGGTAGCTGAGACCTCAAAATGATGAGAAACTATTATTTTATTTATTCTAAATAAACACTACCCTTTGCTCAGCCCACTATAGTCATACATGATTTCTTTTTAGATATCCCCAAACCAATAACCATCCCCCACACTGGGGTAAGCACAGAGTAGTTGATTCGATAGAATATATAGTGGTTTACTGGTAGAAATATATCATCTCTAGGGACATTGTCTAAATTTTGTACAAAGACTCTATGGACTAAGCAATTTAATTTGAAATGATGAGAGGACCTTGATTCTGCTACCATAAATAAAGAAAATCCCTTTGTAAAGCTCACTTGAGCCGGTTATAATTTTCTAAGAAAACCAACCAGATGTTTACCGCCCACACTGGGTTAAGGCAAAAGTTATAAGTAAGAACTAATCAGCAATGATGGAAAGGGTGATTTTCAAGAAGATATAATGAGCAACGTTAAAAATGGTGATTTTCAAGAAGTTATGGCATCAAAGGCGTCTTTAGTAAAGAAAATATTGTGTTCGTGGGAATCTTTGAAAGAAGATATTGTCATCCCAAAATATAAATGAACAAGCTGGCATCTCCAAAAGTTGACTTAGCAACAAATTTCTTGATGAAAAAAAAAAATCCTAAATTAGAAGGCAGAAAGCGATCTAGAAAAACAACAAGAGTATGAAGGAAAGAAGAAAGTAGTGAATGGAGGTTAAATTGACAAAGGTGATCATTGGTCTTTCAAAACTCTACAAGTGATAATTTTGAGCCTTTATACCTTTTCATTTATAAGCCCTTTAACCTGGCCTACGTTACGGTCTAAATTAAATTCCTCTCTAATCAAAGAAAATTACTTAGTCTAAATAAGCTTGAACAGTACCATGACAAATAGGATAAGAAAGGAGAACTGAGGAGGAGTGTAGGGGCAATCTCATGTTCCAAAGTGTGCTCAGCTAGTTCTGGTTTAAACAACCCACTAAAAGAAAATCTTTGAGCCTAAATATCCCTTTATTTCTTACAACCCGTAAACCTAGCCTGCATTACGGTCCTAAAAGAAGTCTTCTCGAATTGTCGCTCCAGGCATAATGGCATTTTGAAATTTGAGAGAGAAAACCAAGTGAGTTCAGAAAAACCCCAAGCATCAACCCTGTAGAAAGTAGGGATAGGGTAGCAAACCAAAAGGTCAAGATCCTTGGAGAATGGTGTAAATGCTATCACACCCCGATAAGAATAAGACAAAATTGAATGGGGCAGAATCCTAGACGGGAAACAGAATCTTGAGAGTATAGGCCCTGGGACAATCTTGGTACGTTCTTTGTAAATAGCCTATATACATGTAGTGCTAATGCATACATGACATGTATAACCTGTACATCCATGAAATTTCTGTGTAGTTTGTATCTATTCATGCATTCATTAAACAAAAAAAAAAAAAAAAAAAAGAGGATATGCATTCAATTCTATTTCTATATATACATTAGTAAAAAAATATGACATGCATTCAATTCCATTCCCGTATGTGCATTCATCGAAAAGTATAACATGCATTTACCCATTTACCTATGCATTTTTAGCATTGGTAGAAATAAACTGTTTTTGTATAAAAACTTGTTTTATGTCTTTCTCTCTCTCTTTCCCAAATAGGGAACAAAAACGAAGCAAAGCATAAAAAGGAGCTAAAAAAAAAAGAAAGAAAGATAAGCACATTCCTGAGGATGCGGTGAAAACTCGAAAGGGCACTGTAGGTAAAAGAGTAGGGATGTGGCAAGAAACAAAATTGTCGACCTTGGTGAAAACCTACAAAGGCGCCTTGGTACAAAAATGACAAAGCTGGGACTGGTGAAAACCCTCACGGGCGCCAGTAGTAAAAATAGCAATAAATAAATAAATAAATAAATAAATGGGGGCACGAGTATGAAAGTAGCAGTAAGAAAGTCAGAAGGTGTCTCGAAAAGCCTTCTCCAAATTAGTCCAAGTTAAGGCTAAAAGAAGCAAAGGTTCCCCTCTCGGGGAAATAAGTCAGTCAAAGCGTCAAACAAAAAGGAGAATCAATAAATCTAGGAGTAAGGGGCAAAAATATATCACTCTCCATCATCATCAGAAGAGGAGTCAACTAGGAAGGGATTAATCGGCTCGCCACCTGCAAGAGGAGCACTCGAAGAAGCACCAACAATCGATGATCTAAGCAGGCCTAGCTCATAGTCTGCACACATCTGGCTAGAAGCATATCCTTCTCTCCAGTAAGGGACGCCACGGTCTCTCGTAAAGACTAAATATCAACAATATCATCCTTCGGGAGAGTGGAAACGTATAGGGCACCTCGCGACCGCTTATGTCCCCATGAAGTACTCAAGGTTAGGCTATCGTGTGTCGATCTGGCCGCTGCTGACTAAATCTCTATGAAAGTTACCTCAGTGTCTCTCGCCCTCAATCGATCATGCAATACCTATGTACCACCTGACCGTGCCTAATCTCATGCTCCGAAGGTAGTCAGCCCAAGCCGCAACACTCCATTGGAATCTCTCATCATCCGCCATAGCTCGCTAGAATCTCACCGAGGAGCGTATATGGTCAAGTTCGGGGGTACCATGTATGCTGGAATAGAGGAGTAACAAATAAATGCCCGATCGCCCAAAGCTGGAAGAGCGCAACACATCCCCGAGAATGAGCATCAACCCTTTGCTAAAATTTAGTAAGGCTCACAAAGGTCTCCCCCACAACCATGGGAGCATAAGAGTGCCCCTCACGAACCCTGGCTAGTAATGCACATAATCGGCAATTAACCAAATCATCTCATTGTAGAAACATCAAGAAGTTTAGAAGAAGCAGAGCTAGAGTAATCATGAGAGAAACAGACCAATCCTGAGAAGTATGCCAATCACCCGAATGAGTCCTCAGACCCGTAGTAAATTCAAGGCAGGAAAATATGAACTCCATTGGAATGCAAGAAAACTGGGGCAGAACGGTAGATGAAAGAACTGCGTGCTGGAGTCCGAGTTGGGATGAGACAACCATGATGCAACCGTGACGCAACCGTGATGTAGCAGAATCATCTCGGAAACCAAGAAAAAGACTATACTCGTGAGGAGTGGGGTAAGCTTGCACTCTTTGAAATGGAAAAGAGACAAGCTAGGCTGCTAAAAGGGAGTCAATGTCTCCATGAATCCTGGAATAAGCTGCATCGATAGGAGTGAAACCACCTAACCAAAGGATCAACGAAAGATATCCCGCTCATCTAGGGCATAGTTGTCATGCCAAGCTCTCAGCCAACTTAAAATCGCATCTGCCATCCTAAAGATCAAAGGTAAGAATATCGACATATGGTAAGTATAGCTCAAAAAGTTAAAAGAGATAAAAAGAAGGAAAAAGAAGAAAGAAAAAATGAAAAAGATTTCAAATGATAAGTCAAAATGAATTTTCTATATATTTTTATTTTAAAATGTCAAATTTCAAGTCCAAATGAATTTTCTACACATTTTGATTTTAAAAGGTCAAGTTTCAAGTTAAAATAAATTTCCTACACATTTTCATTTTAAAAGGTCAAGTTTCGAGTCAAAATGAATTTTCTACACAGTTTGACTTTAAAATGTCAAGTTTCAAGTCAAAATGAATTTTTTATACAATTTTTTTTTTCAAAAAATGTTAAGTTTCGAGTCAAAAAGAATTTCCTATGCTTTTTGCTTTCAAAAGATTTCCAGTTTCAAGTCAAAATGAATCTTCTAAACATTGTGCCTTCAAAAGTTTCAAATGTCAAGTCAAAGCGAATTTTCTACACGTTTTGTCCAAATTTCAAAATGGTTTCTAATCCAAAGTCAAAGATTCATTTCAAAGAAAAATTAAAAATTTACAATCAAAGTTTATGTCAAACTTCTACTCTAAAAGATTTCTATTCCAAACAAACTTCAAGATTTTCCAAAACTCTTTTTCTCAAAAAGTCAAGTTGCAAGTCAAAATGAATTTTCTACACATTTTGTTTTCAAAAAAGTCAAATTCAAGTCAAAGCGAATTTTCCATACAAATCAAGATAGTTTCAAATTCAAAATCAAAAGTTCATTTCAATATGAATCTAAAAAATCTTCAATTAAAATCTATCTCAAAGCTTCTTCCTAACTCTGTTTCAAAAGGATTTCCATTCTAGTCAAGTTTTCAGATTTTCTAAAAAAAAAAACTTTCCCGAAAAACAAATCTTTCAAGGTTCCAACCAAAAATTCCTTTTTCAAAAATGTCTATCACATTCCAAAGTTTTCTCAAAAACTCCTTCAGTCAAAGTTTGCGTCAATTTCAAAAGATTTTTCTAAGTCCAAAATCTATTTCCAAAAGCTTTTCCTCCAAAGTCTCTTTTCGAAAATTCTCTTAAATGTTCGTTCCAAGAAGTTTCTAAAAGACTCCTCGAGTTTCTCGGGACCTTCTCTGGCAAAAAGCCCCACATTCCAAAGGTTTTACCTCTTTTTCCTTCAAAAAGATTTCTTTTCAAAATTTTTAACTCTTTCTTTGTTTCAAAAATTTTTCCCCCGAGTTTCTCGGGGCCTTCTTTTCCAAAAAGGCCCTGCCCTTAATGGTTTTATATTTTTTTTCCTTCAAAAAGATTTATTCCAAAACTTTTCCAACCCTCTTCTGAATTTCGAAAAATTTTGGCAGAGTTTTGCTTAGAAATGGTCCTTACAATGCCCGCTACACTAGCACGAAAAGTAAACCACGCACTTCACAGCATCACAATCACGTAGCACTAACACCCGTACACGTTGTCAAGGATTTTGAAATTTTCAAAAGACATGTTTTAATTTTCAAAAAACCCATGGGTTCCAAAGTTTCCACAAAATCTCTCAAGATCATTTCAAATATTTTCTACAACGCTCTCATATTTTTCTAAATATTAAAATTTAATAATTCTATCAATTTTTGAAATTTTCTTAATTTTCTCTATTTTCTAAGTATTTTTTTTTTGTTTTTTAGAAAATAAAAATTTACCAAGTTTTCAAAAAATTACAAAATTTCACACAGTTATTAAACACATTTTTCTAAGGCACACAGTATAAAAATCTAGCCAGAAAACTCAATGCCCAAGGCTATAGGGACAAACTTCCGATTCCTACAGAAACCCCCTTCACATAATCATGCAAAATTGCTTAAACTAAATAAAAAAAGCATCAAAACATCAAAATAACTTCACTCGGGCATTCAAAATATGTTGAAACATCAATTTGGACTTTTTACGTGACTCAAACGGAATGCTACACATCAAAATCAACATAAAATCAAAAACTCACTTCTTGGAGTTCTCCGGCGAAATCTTCTCTTTCGACGGCTTTTCCAACGATGGTGACTACTTCCGACAACCCTTAGCGGTCCCTAGGAAGCACTCTTTCAATGTCCAAGTCAATTTCCTCGCAAAGGCTCTCAGTTTTTTGAAAACTTTTCAAATCTCGCAAAACATCGAACCAACAATTTGTTGGTTTTGATCCAAGGCCTGGCATCACTGCTAGTGATGCTAAGCCAAATTTAGTAAGGGCGCCACTGCTAGTGGAGCCAGTTTCAAATTCCAGGCAGTTTTGCCTTTTTCCTACCAAAACTCGATTTCGAACCCCCTTTGGGCCAAATATCCATTTTCAAACTCCAGTTTCCAAAACATTCTCAAAGTCTGTCCCTTTGACCGCCTCATGATCAACATGGGACTCTTACTCTATCGTTTTTTGCCTTCGACAAGTAAAGACAAAAAAAGAGGGGCAGCTGTAAGCACTCTATTTTTGCCTACTCGACGGCCTCTAGTCTATCCGGACTTGAGTTAAAGTCAATATAGATATATTCCAGTTCAAACTAGCTTTCCAAACATAATCCAGTCAATCAATCGCTTCGTGGGCCTATTGGCCCCAAGTAGAGGCGAGATGACCAAAATTCCCTTAAGGCATTATCCGGTCCAATTCTAGTGGCACATATTCTCAAAGACGGTAAGTCCCTGTTTCGAGTCTCAATTCCAAGATTAAAATCCAATTCCAATCTAGTTCCAGTTCAAATCGAATCCGACACGTCTTTCGAGAAAGTTAATCCCTCAGATAGTAAGACCTTTCAGCTTGGCACGTTTTCTAAGAAATTCTTTAGAACGGTAAGTTCCTTCAAACCCGTCAACCGGGATGATACCCCAAGTCCGCGAGATGGTAAAATGGTCCACCTTTGGTGCCTACTAGCCCGCCAATAAAGAAATGTCCGTTATTCGGCACATCTTCCGAGAAAGTTGATTCCTCAAGCGATAAGTCCACTTAGCAGCTTCCCGAGATTAGGCAGTCTCTGGAATGATCACAAACCACTAGAGTAATGGAAGTACTTGTAAACATCGCAACTGTCAGAATGGCGGAAACACTGGTAAACATGTCAATATTGGGAATTGCCAACAAACTCATTATGTCACGGGACCGAACTCGCCACTTGGCCGTGACACGTTTACCAAAGGACGAGATACCTTTGGAAACGAACTCGTCACAGACTGTTAGAGTGACAGAAACACTCAAAACCCACATTAACACAAGTGCTTGCTAGCCCACTCCGGTGAAAAATGACCAAATTGTCCTCAGGGCTTTTCCGGCATGCTTTTTCGAGAAAGTACCAAAGTTCTCAAAGCGGTAAGTTCACCCTTCCAAGATTATCCTAAAAGACAGTTTGGCACATGCAAGTATCTTCCAGTCAGTTTCGGACCAATTCCGAGACCATCGGGTCAAAATGACTATTTTGCCCCTAAGCATCCGAGCGCCCCGGGAACCACGCCGGCTCTGGGTATCAAACTGGAAAACTCTAGGAATATTCTCAGTAATATTTCTAAGCCTCAAGCTTTCTTCTGGGAGATTCCAAGTCCATCCCATCAGCTTTCCAGCCCGATTGATCGTTTTGCCCCTAATGGTCTGGTTAACCCTTCCAACAAATCCTGATATCATTTTTCAAGTCTACTATCCCGGAGACACTATTCTAAGGGTTCTTATCCCTTTCCTGCCCTCCGGGCCATTCCCAGCCCTTTAAATCATTCCCAGACCTCCTGGAGTCACTCCTACTGAAGCCAGGCTAAAAATTGCATGGTAGTCACTAGTACAGGCGCCCAAATCTTTGAAAGATACGTTGCTTGCCGACTTTAAAAGTTTTCTAAGTGGCTGGTGCCACTAGTAGTGGTGCCAGACCACTCCTAGTGGCACCAGTGTAAAGTTTTGCTTGGCGCCACTGCAACAGGCGCTAGTTTAGTCTTCTGTCTATAAATACAGAGCCTCCTCCAGCATGAAAAAGGTCCGCAAACACAGTCTAAACACTCTGCTCTTATATATACAGAGCTCGAAGCCTCTCCAAACCTTAGCTCTCTTTAGGTTCTCCAAACCCTAGCCCTCATACATTAAACCCTAGTATACATACACTCATATACTAGCCACTGAAGCCTCCATTGAAGATTTGAAGTGCTACAACTTGGAAGATCTGGAAGATCGGAGTAAAATAAAGCAAATAAAACAAGCAAAACGAAGAAGACACAAGGTAGGTTTCCTATTTGGGTTTACGCAATTCCCCCTTCTCTCTTCTCTCTGCTAACCCATTTGGGTTTTTTTTTTTCTATTTTAACCACTATCTTCTACCCCTCTTTCTTGCATGCTTGAAACAAGGGACTCCCCGATTTATGTGTAAGATTAGGCTATTGAAAGTCACCGTGTCGGGAGTTTTCTCTTAGTCTAACCGGAGACCATGTGGGTTTGGCCCCCTTGATTATGTGGTGAAGCCTTTAACCTTGTATGTTCACGACCGCAACTTGCATTGTGCATATCATGGTGATGCATCTCTCCAAAACTTGTTTTCAAAACTTGCATCCAAAATTGTTTTCAAAACTTGCATTAAATCTTCTTTTTCCAAACTTATTTTCAAAATCACAATTCTAAGGTAATTCTAGCATTTCCATGGTTAGGGTTACTTTAAGGAAGTGTTATATTTAAAATGATTTTCATGGTCCATATTTTCAAATCTTTGTTGTTTTCAAAATCACCATCCTAGAATGGTTCTAATCTTCTTATAGTTAGATTCGTTTTAGGAAAGTGAGATATTTTTAGAGGCTTGCAAATGTCTACATTCAAATCCATTTCCAAATTGCTTTTCAAACTTACTTTCCAAAACCTCTTTTTAAATCCTCTCAAAAATCTATTTTCAAACTTACTTTCTTAAAAACTCTTTCCAAAAATATCTTTCCTAAAAATATCTCTTTCCAAAAAGATCTATTTTTCAAAATTCATTTTTCTTAGAGTTCAAGTTAAACCCTAGAGCCATGGTTAGGAAACCCTAATTTTCTCTTGTAAAACGTGATTTTCAATCTTGCCTCAAAACATAGATTTCCAAAGCCTTTATTTTCTATGTCAAATCTTAGATTTCCCAAATCACTTTTCCTATACGAAAACTATAGCTTTCCAAACCTAGGTTTTTGAAAATTCCTCCTTTCTAATTCTATGTCAAATCAAATCTTCCATTTTTGGAAAATAAATCAAATCATCTCTTTTTGAAAATATAATTCAATCTTTTATTTTAGGAAATAAAAATCAAATCTTTTGTAATCCAAACCTTTTTCTAATTTCAATCTTTCCTAATCCAAACCTTTTCCTAATTTCATCATTTCCTAATCCCTGTCTTAATCTCTTTCCTAATCTCATACCTTCCTAAATCTTAAGTTTCTAAAACTTAAACTTTCAAATCTTTCCTTAAACTTTAAGCTTCTTAATCTTTCTAAACCCAAACTTTTCCTAATTCTAAAACTTTCCAAATTCCAAATCTTTCTCAAACCTAATCAAAATTTTCCTAACAAGGAAACTTTCCAAATTCGAAAATTTCTTAAGTTGAAACTTTCTAAATTCAAAACTTTCCAATTTCAAAACCTTTCATCTTTTAAACTTTCCTAATTTGAAACTTTCCTTAAATGATACTTTCCTACAATGGAACTTTTCTATTTTGAAACTTTCCTAATTTCAAGATTTTCTAAATTCAATCTTTCCTAGACTCCAACTCTCCATGTTTTCTAAATCAAACTTTCCAATCAAATCTTTCTTAAACTTCAAGTCTTTCCTAAGTCCTATCTTTTCTAAGTCTAGGTTTCTTAAAACCAAAATCTAGCTTTTCAAGTTTAAGTCAAATTCAATTCAATTACATGCTTCAACCCTAGGTTACCCTAAGTCCTAGGATGTCTGGACCCTAGTTTGTCCCTAACCCTAAAGTGAGGAAGCTTCCAACTCTTCTCTATAAATTCTTTTCTAAACCAAGATGGTTTTTTTCAAACAAGTCAAGATGTTTTCAAAACTGTATGTTTCCATATCTAATTCAAAGTCAATTCTAAGGTCTATTGCAAAACCTCAAGTTCTATTTTCAATTAAAGTCCAATCTTTTCAAATCTTCCAAGTCAATTTCAAATCAAAATTCAATTTTTAATTTGCAAATCCAAGTTCCAAATCAAACTCTTTTCAAACCAAATTTTCTATCGGACTATCATCCGAACTACGACTGGCCTGATTCCTAAAAAGGGATACGTAAGCAACCCTCATGAGTGCGGTCATAACCTTTTTCAAACTTTCATTTTCATAACTTTTCTTAGGCTTCTAATTCCATAACTATTTTTCGAACTTTCAATTCCATAATCTATTTCAAGTTTCTAATTCTAAAAATCTATTTCCAAATCTCTATTTCCAAATTCTAAAACTTTCTTTCAAATCAAATCAAGTTCTTTTCAAATTTACTTTCCAAAATCAAATCAAATTCTTACACTTGCATATCATGCATCATGTCAAACATCTTTTCAAAGTTCTTTTCTAAAGTGGATACTATTGGACGTTTATTAATCAAAGATTCTAAATGAGTGAACCTAGAGTGAATAGACATGTAGGTACTGCAAAGGCGGGGTAGAGTGATGGCTTAGTGCGTCTTCCCTACACGTAACCAACCTCCGAACGTAGATCACTGCTTTCAAAGATCAAATGGAGTTATTTTCAAAAAAAAGGCTTAAATCATTCCAAAGATTGCAAAACAACCTCTTTTCTTAAAAACCCTCTGTTAAGGAAGTTTTTAAAAACCCTAAGTGTAATCTTCGGATTGTGCTTAGTTTTAGGTGACCTAACTCACCTTAATCAAGTTAGGTGACAACTCCAAATGTTTTTGAAAAGCCCTTTATTCAAATCACATTTTCAATTCAAACCTAGTCGTACTCATCTTTCTAGGAGGATGAGTTTTAACGAGAGAGGACTGTGTTTTTCTCACTTATTTTTTTCGGGTGTGAAAAATCAGGGCACGACATCTCTCTTATATAAAACAATACTCGTCAATTCTTAATCTTCTCTTAGAGTGAAAAATTCGTCTCCAGCTCCTAAATCTAGAAATCTTGATAGAGAGTAACACATAGTAACTGTTCAAAATCTACTTAATTTTCTTTATTTCTTTCATGTTTCTAAAAATATTACGATGATTTGTGCCAAAATTAAGGATTTTTGAGTTTGATTTATTGGGTTTTGAATTAGAGCGTTATGATGTGAATCTATGATGATGTGGGATTTGGGGTTCTTGGGATTTGGAATTTGGAATTTGAGATGAATTCTTGATTATGGAGAGACCTACTTTATATATATATATATATGTGTGTGTGTGTGTGTATCCCAATCAACTATACCTTTCTTATTCCTTCTATGTTATTTTTTGAGAAATATGTAATGTTTTTATATGAGGAATCTAGTATATGTTGTTTCAGTGAATACATTAATAATGCATTGTGATGATGAATGTGTTTCAATGTTCAGTAGTATGTTAAATTTTGAGTAAATACATTATTGATGCATTTTTATTAAAATCTAAAGGATAAGGAGGAGGAGTGGGGGGAATTTGGGGGGTGGGGGGAGGTTCTTTATTTGATGATGTTTTTATTTTTGTGAAAGACATGGAATTGATGTTCCCATATGGATAATCTATTCATAAATCGAGGGCAAAGAATTGTAAGGCTTAACAAATGACAAACTTAACATTTAAGGTGTGCTAGGGCACCAAAAAATGTGTTTTCGCAAACATGAATATAGAGGCTAAAAATATGGTTTTAATACAGAAAATATATATGAAGGCTTGGAAAGATTCCAATTATTTTGAAAAGGCATTTGTGCCCGTTTTGAAAGGCCCTTAATGGTTGGACTCCATGTTAGTTTGCGTAATTAGGGTTAGGCTAGGGGATCCTATTACGTGTTGGGAAGCGTATGTTTTTGAAGCATAAACATCCAACCCTGCCCAAAGTTGGCACACCCCCACTCTAAAAACCTCTTTTCCAGTGTCTATTAGATTCAACATCATCATCATCATCATCGTGCTTGTATGCATGGATAATGTCAATTGTATGCAATTGAGAATGATTTTGTTTTACATGCTTATGTTGCGTGTTGGTGTGCATGTATAGTGAATGCACAAACGCGGGTAACATAACTGCTATGAATCCTATGAATGCAATTGCTTGTTGATTGAGAAAGGGGTTTGTGCTCGGCTTTGAAAGACTTATTTTTGAAAAGGTAATTTTGACCTTTTTTTAAAGGTTTGTCATTCTTCTGAGGAGGGTTTGAAAGGTTGTTCCAATTAAGGAACAAAAATACTAATGCTTATGATGAGTTTTGGTTGAGCTTGAAAAGAGAATTTAGATTGCCTATATATCCTAATTGTGTAGTGTTGTGCTCTAGTTTTCACCTAAGCCCTCTTAGCTCAAGAAAAACATGGTACTCTCTCTGTTAGAACTTATCCTCCTAGAAGGACAAGTGCAATGGGGGTTTGAACTTGAAAACTTGATTTTGATTAAGGGCTTTTTGAAAAAGGTCACTACTTAACATGATTAAAGGTGTGTTAGGTCACCCAAAACTAAGTGTAATCTGAAGATCAAACTTAAGTTTTTGAAAATGATTTGAAAATGTCCTCTTGAGAGGTGTTTTGAAAAATTGGCTTGTTTGGCAACCTTTGAAAATATTTTAAGCTCTTTTGAAAAATGACTCCATTTTTGGTCTTTGAAATATAGATCTATCGTTTGGGGGTTGGTTACGTGTAGGGAAGATATCCTAAGATCATCACCCTACCCCGGCCTTTTAGTACCTACATTTTTATTCACCTTCTATTCACTCACTTGAATCTCCGGTTACTAAATATCCAAATTATATCCACTTTAAGAATTTTGACAAGGGGTTTTTATCATCACTTTTTGGATGGTATGATGCGTGATGTAAGTTTTGACAAGAGTTAGAAAGAAGTTTGGAATGGAAGTTTGGAAAAGGTATTTTGAGTTTGAAAAGGAGTTATGACTCTACCTATTTAAAGGTTGTCTACATATTTCATATGGCGAGAATCTGGTCAGTCGTAGTTCAAACTTAGGGTTTGATTGAAAATAGGCACATTGGGGCTTTTGAAAAGTTTTAAAGACTCATTGGGATCTTGTTTTGAAAAAAAGAGCTTGAGAGTTTTTGACTCAAAATTTGGAAATAACTCGAGAGTTTTGATTTAAAATTGAATATTGGAGTGTTTTTGAAATAGAACTTGAAGGTTTTTGGAAGCGCCTTTGAAATAGGACTTTGGAGAGTTTTCAAGTGTCTTTGAAAGTAACTCAAGAGAGCTTTGGAAAATTTTGAAAATTTGATTAGAGGTCCTTGAAAATGAGATTTGGATTCGGAAAAACTCTTGTGAACTCGTCTGGAAAAGATTTTTGAAAATAATTTTTGAACACCTTAAGAAATGTATATTGATGTTTCATTGCCTTTAAGAGGTTAGCTTTATGGGAACTAAACTCCTTTAAAGCAATGAATTTTGGAAAACATTTTTAGAAAAAGGGACTAGAAACTTCTCTAGTTTTAATATCTCACTTTAACTTGGACAACCCTAACCATAGGTGGCCTAGGGTTACTTCAAGTGTGTGATGTTTGAAAATTAGTTTTGAAAAAGGTTTCTGAAAATGTTTAGGGTTTAAGAACCCTAAAATGAGCCATGTAGGTTTTATTTGATGTATCGCTTTTCTTAGGCAACCCTAACCATGAAAGGGTTAGGATAATCTTAGGGTTGTGAGATTTTAAAATTATTTTTGAAAGTAGTTTTTTGAAAAATGGTAAGTGTCTGGTGATTTTGGATTTAGACAAGTTTGAGAGAGCTTTTGAAAACATTTTTAGTGGAGTAGGAGTATTTTGAAAGGACTTTTGGATTAGGGTTTTTGGAAACTCGAAGGAGAAAGTGATTTTTGAAAACATGTTTTGGAAAGACCATTTGAGTTGAAAAGATGGTTTGAAAATAGGTTTAGAGTTGGAGTCTTGAAGCCATCTAACCTTGGTTGGACAAATTAGGGTTAAGGCAACCTAGGGTTGGACCAACTAAGGCTAGGTTGACCTAGGGTTGGACCACTTAGGATTAGGTTGACCTAAGGTTTTGTAAGGTTGTTTTGGAATATGGTTTAGGGTTAGGGTTTGGGCCTAATAGTTTGGAGATGGTTTAGGAATGTGGTTTTATGCTTGCACTTGATAAGAAAATTTGAAAATCTATGATTTTATGTAAGAAAAGAAAGATTTGATTTGAAAAGGAAAGATTTGATTTGAAATTAAAAAAGGAAGGATTTGATTTTATTTCCAAAATCGATGTTTGTTTATAAAATAGAAAGATTTGATTTTGTTTCCAAAATGGAAAGATTTGATTTGGTTTGATTTGAAATTGAAAATGGTAATATTGGATTTGAAAATCTTATGATTTTTTGTAAAATATTTTTGAAAACAACTCAAGAGAGTTATGTACTTTTTGAAAATATAATGCAACAAGGGTTCTAAAACTATTTTGATGTAAAGAATGCAAAGATGCAAAATGAGGTTAAGGGGACAAAAGAGGGCTTCTAAAAATCAGGGTTCCCACCCAGATTCAAGAAAACAACTATGGGACCAATTTTTGAAAAACCATTTGAATATGCAATTTAGAAAATAAAATATTAATTATGACAACTAGAGTTTTGAAAAGGATGTTTAGGTTCAAAGCCCTAATATGGACTTTGGAAGTCACATTGAATGTTTCACTTTCCTAAAGCAAGCCTAACTATGAAAAATGCTAGAATCACTTTAGGGTTGTGATTTTGAAAAATAAATTCGGGTTTTGAAACCCTAATATGGACCTTGGTGGCCACTTTGAATATGTCACTTTCCTAGGGAAACCCTAACCATGAAAAGGTTAGAATTAACCTAGGATTGTGAGTTTGAAAGCAAAGCAATTGTAAACAATGCATGATCATGACAATTATAATGTAAAGGGTCGTGAACATACAAGGTTTAAGGTTTCACTATATAATTAAGAGGGCTCGAGACCACACTATCACAAGGTAGACTATAGGAAGGCCCCTGATTGGTGACCTCCCCAAGGCTTTCCCTAGGCATGGACCCAAGGTCCTCCTGTTTCAAGCATACAAGAAGAGGAGGTAGAAGATGAGAATTAAAATAGAAACTAGTACAAGTGGACTAGGAGGGAGAAGGGAGAGAGGGGGAGAGCATAAACTTAAAGAAAACCCTACCTTGTCTTCATTTCTTCTTCAACTTTTAATGGTGACTTTGTCTTGGACTTGAGAGGCCTTCAAGAGCTTTGAAGGGGCTGGAGTTTGCCTTCAATCATGCTTGAAAGCTAGGTTAGGGGTGTAGAGACTAGGGTTTCAGTGCATAGGGCTAAGGAGGCTTAAACCTTTAGAGAGATTAGGGTTTTTTGGAATTTTCAGGGGTTGTCTCAAGAGTGGCACAACTTATGATTTTTTGGACCTAGAATATGCTTGGGGGTGCACTGTATTTATAGGCAAAAATCAGAGGAGGTGGTGCCATGAGGGGTGGCACTAGGCTAAAATTTGGCCAGGCGTCACTTGTAGTGGCGCCCAACCCCAGATTCTGTGGAGATTTGATTTGATTCGATCTTGGCTTGCAAAACAAGGATATGGGTGCCACTCTAGTGGCTACTAGCCATTTTTTTTTTGGCTAGGCTCCACTACAAGTGACTTTGGGAAAATTCGGTTTGATTTGGAAAGGTGTAAGGCTGCGGGGCCTAGTTAGAAAAGGACAGGGACACTCAAGGGAGTGCCCCAGAGGTCGTCAGGTTGATAACCAGAGCCAGTATGGTTGAAAAGTACGATTGGCCCACCAAAGGTAAAATGGTCATTTTGACCAGGAGCTACTGAAACTGGTTCGAAGTTGACTGGAATAGGATTTAAAGGTTAAGGACACTCAGGGGATTGTCCTGGGGGCTACCGGTTTGATATCTAGAGCCGGTGTGGTTGAAAAAGAGTGATCGGCTCGCTAGGGGCAAAATGGTCATTTTGACTGGGAGTCACCGGAATTGGTCCGGAGTTGGTTTGAATGGAATTTTGAGGATGCCAGACTGTCTCGGGATAATCTTGTTAAGGACTTAGGTACTTTCTCGAAGAGTGTGTAGGGTGGAGCCCACCAGGGACGATGTGGTCATTTTTTCATCAAAATGGGCTAGCAGGCATTGGTGTTGATTGATCTGGATTTGATACAAACTTTTCATCTCAAGGACTTTGTACTTTCTTAGAGATGTGCCAATAGGGACTTATCATTTTAAGGAATTATATACATTCTCGGTGAACGTGCTGTCTTGAAATTTGACTGGGTGGACTCTCGTCTTCGAGGGATTTTGCACTTTCTCAAAAGACATGCCAATAACGAATATTCTACATTGGCGGGCTAGCAGGTGCTAGAAGTGAACTGTTTATGATTGATGTGGTGTTGGTTCCTGAGACCTCCTAGTCTCAAAAAGCTACATGTGTGGTGTTGGTTCCCGAGACCGCCTGGTCTTGGAAAGCTACCTGTGTGGTGGTGGTTCTCGAGACCGCCCGATCTCGAAAAGCTGCATGATTGTAAGGGGACGCCAATGAGGCATTTTGGTCATTTGGTTTCGATTAGGACCAACAGGCCAGAGAAGTGATTTATTGATTGGGTGATGCCTCAAGGGCATTTTGGTTATTGGGCTTCAAGTGGGCCCAATGGGCTCAGGAAGCGATCATTTGATTGGATTGGAGTCCAAAAAGTTGGTTTGGGTTTGAATGTGCATATGAAGTTTAAATGTGAGTTTGGTTAGGCCGGGGAGATTATCGAGCGAGCAAAAATGGGGTGCTTACCTATAGGAATTAGGCCAAAGTAGTTCAGACTTTGACTGGAGGTCGGGGTTTGTGAACATAACTCTGACTTAAAGGGTATGGCTCTCCACATGTTGGGAGAAAGGTGACCGTGCCTGGAAAGAGAGCCTAGACTACCTACATATCCTGGTTTGATAGGAATCAAGTCAAACATAGTTCAATTAATTAATGGCCTAGAGTTTGTGAACAAAACTTTGGCTTAAACATGGTATGGTTCTCCACATGTAGGGAGAAAGGTAACCGAGCCTTCGCTTAGGTTGCCTACGTATCTTATGAATCTGAGAATTAGGTCAGGCGTAGTTTAGACTGAAGTGGAAAGAGGCTGACACCACAAAGGTTTCCGATCTTGACTGAAGGGCTATAAGAAGATTATGATTCTATATGCATGACTTTAATGAATGTTATGAAACTGGATTATTGAAAAAGGATCTTTCTCGATTTTATATAATTTTGGCAAGTTTGTATCATTTTGAAAAGACTGATTTAGTCTACTGAAGAGTTTGGTATTTCTAATATGGAAGTTATGGCTAGCGGTAATCATAGAGCATACGCACATAAACTTAGAACTAAGTTTGGGCCATTTTTGAGAAAATAGATGTTCTCCATGAAAAGGGCATTTTTGTCATTTTGGTGGGCCACATATTTTTGGTACAAGAGATTCGTGTAATGGCAACTGTAGAGCATGCGTGCTATGCCTATGACGTTGGTCTATGCTTTTGTTAAGAAAATGTTATTTTTCCAAGAATGGGTATTTTTGTCATTTTGACAGGTCACATATTTCTGATACAAAAGATCTATGTAACAGCAACCACAAAGCATACGTACAGAGGCTCATGATGATGGTCAAGACATTTGTTTTGAAAAAGCTATTTTTTGAATTTTTAACCGAGGATTACAACGGCTTATAACCGGCCAAAAATGCACTTTTGGGTTTGAAAATAGGTATTACTACTACTCAAATGAGTCAGTATGTAACTTTTATGATTTTGAAACGGGAATTATAATAGGTTATAATGGGTCAAAATGTAGCTACGGATGGATATGCTGATGCAGTATGCTAGCTAAAAGTTTAAGTAAGCCACCAGAAACTAAGAAAGAGTATAAACAGAAATGCATGGTTCCCATGGATTTGAATGTAAATTTGTGTACTAGAAGTGATTTCGGTAGAGTTTTAGATTAGTACAGAAGTAGTTTGGTTATCGAAAATTGGGCAGAGTGACGCCTAGGCAAGGGCCTGATTAAAGCCAAAAATTGAACATAGTAACAGCTAGGCAGGGGCCTATTTTGAGCTGGGAAACGGATAGGGGTTCGGCTATGCTGGAGGGATGGTAGGTGTTGGAATTTTCCCTCGGTAACAGTTTAGATACCAACTAAGCCATACTAGACATTGTAGTACCGTAATGGCGTCAGTTGGAACCTAAATTGACTGGTTTGAATTACACCTTGTTACAGGTGGGATTTCAACAGCACTTCGCCCTAACAAGAGACCGTTTTCACCGTTCTTGTTGGGCAGAGTTCTGGCTAGTTGTAAACACTATTTGACCCAAAAATCAAACAGAGTTCTAACTAGTCGGGAGGAGTTTCTGAACCTTGGGCCTAAAAATTGGCATTATTCTGACTAGGAGGGAGCGCTGTCAGGATCTGTTGATCGAGCAAACCTTCGGCTAGGATTGGGTGATTTTGGACTGGTCAATTGTACAAGGTTCTGGCTAGGCTAACGCTGACTGGGCCAAATTTGGCAGCGTGAGGCCAGAAGGCTCACTTCTCTAAAGAAAGAGACAGAGAGCTTTAGAGAGAGAGAGAGAGTGTGTGAATTGGTGAGAAAAAATGAAAGGGGGGGGGGGGGGGGGGGTCCTATCTATAGGCAAAATTTGACTACGCCATCCTAATGCCACAAATGTGGCATTTAATTGCTGTGAAGAGCATTTTTGCTCTTTGTGGCACTAGAGTGGCGTTCTGCTTGGTGATTGCGCTAAAAAAATACAATTATTATGCCCTAATTAGTTATTTGTTAGACCTAGATTAGGGTTATATTTGTATTTGTAACTTTATTTTGTTACTAACTTAATTTTTTTCATTGTAAATAGGATTCCCATGCAATAGAGGAGAAATCAGACGAAAATATAAAAGGGCGTTCGTTCGAACGTAACACGAGTGTGTTCGAATGGAGCCACAAGGCATTCAAACAGATTTCTAGGCGTCAAAAACTACTGAGAGTAGAAAACCCATCATAATCAGGTCAGAAAGGCATCAAATACCCATTAGAACGATGGCATGGGCGTTTGAACGGTGGCAGGGACTTTAGTTTTTCATTGCCTATATAAGTTGGGATTGAGCCTTGTTTTGGGGGATAGTTAGTTTTTACGAGTTTTAGGGTTTCTTTGAGAGCTTTAGGAGTAGATTACAGTAGAACTTTATAGTTTTTCATAATTTTCTCAATTCCTATAATTAGATTCAACAGTTTTTAATAGATTTCAATGCATATTTTTGTGTATCTATTATGTCTTTGAATAGTTGATTCTCATATTGGGATCAATTGTGAAGATCGATTGAGGATCTCGGATGAACAATAGAGGTAACTAGGGTTTCAAAGTTTATATTTTCTTCTTCTTAATCCTTTAGGATCAAACCCTAAATATTTATGAAAACTTAGATGTTTGATTATGCTTGGTAACATTTATGCACAAACCCTAGTTTGGCATATTTATTGCACAAGTCGATGGTATGCATCTATGATTCTAAATCTGATTAATTCTAGGTTTGATTGTTAAAGAACACAAGTTTTCTAAATATTTTGAATCAATTACTCACGACACTATTAATGATTTAAGTTATCAAAAACTTCCATTAGAATTCCAAATGAAGCAATTGATTGGAACAATTGGTTTCGAGACTTTATTTTATTAGTTAAAAATCATTTTCAGTAGTTTAGTTTAGTTAAACCATTCTATATCCCAAAACTATTTTCTTTTTATTTTATGAGAGTGCTCACTTAGGGTTTCTAAACCAAGGTAAGTTTTCCTTAATGCCCCAACCCTCTTCCCCGTGGATCGACTTCGGACTTTATCGAGTTATTACTATATCGTGCCGTGCACTTGTGGTTTTATCGCACATTTTTAGAGCGATCAATTTTTAGTGCCGTTGCTGGGGGAGCTTTGGTGATTGGCGTGTTGACTTAAGGTTGATCCTTATGTTGATTTTGATGATAACAAAACCATGTGGTTGTTATCTAATGATTTCAATTGAGTGTGTAGGTTAGATTATAATCATTTGATAATAAAACAATATTATTAAGCTGATTGGTTAAGTACCCAACAAGAAGATTACTCAGGTTATCTTATTCTCAAAGAGATTGAAGATGCTCAAGAAGTTCAATAAACATTGAAAAGAAGGATACAAGCTGTGGAATTCTATCATGGTGATTTGTTAACTTTGTGAAAACATGAAGATTGATAGAAGAGCTTGAAGATTGATGGAGGAACATTAATTCCGGTTCAAATAAACTAAAGATCTTATGAAAATTCAACAGCTTATTCAAAGAATCAATGCATTCAAGCATGATCATTTGAAGAAGCTTCAAGATGACAAATAATCAATTCTTAAAGACTAAAGTAAAAACAAGAATGCCGACATCATGAACTGTGAAGATCTTGTCAGCATCTCATAAGAGTGTCGACATTGTAAAGGGCACACAAGAAGTTTGTGAAAGATCAAATCAAATTTGTTAGTGCCAGAACCTCAATCAGATTGGTGATACCTGACAATTTGTCATAATGAAAGACTTCATTAGCGTAAGCAGTTCGTTAACTTCTAAATGGTTTGATGAATAAAGAGTTACCAACGGATAAAAATGCTTAAGAAGTTCAAAAAGCTACCAAGAAGATCAGTAGAGTTCAGACATATTCACACCATTGAAGACTGATTGACAAAAGGAATAAAAGACGGTTTGTGGATAGCAACAACAGCTGCAGCAGGGAACTTGATTGTTGACACTAACAAAGGTTGCTGACAATCTTGTAAAAGAGCAAAACGGAAAAAGAAGTAGGGAGACATATTAGCAGCACAAGAGAAAGATAGCTGACAATCTTGTGGAAGAGAAAATGGAGAAAGATGCAGAAAGATAGATTGGCAGCACAAGAGAAAGATTGCTGACAATCTTATGGAAGAGAAAATGGTAAAAAAAGTAGGAAGATAGATTGGTAGCACAAGAGAAAGATTGTTGACAATCTTATTGAGAGTAAATGAGAAAAGAAATAAGAAGCCAGATTAACAGCACTAGAAAAATATTACGGACAATCTTGTTGAAGAGCAAACATCAAAAGAAGTGGGAAGCCAAGATTGGCGACACTAGAAAAATGATTGCTGACAGTCTTGTTAAAAAGCCACAATGAAAGAAAGGAGGAAGCCAGATTGGTGAGACTAGCATAGATTACTGACAATCTAGGGTGATGATGGGAATTTGCTCCAACGGTCAGATTTTTGAATCTGTCTTAGCCACCCATGCTGTCAGTGCACTTCCAACGACTCTAACGACTAGTTTCTGTGGAAGACTATATATATAAGGGTTCAAACTCATATGTGGGTATGGGCGAAGGATCTAGAAGTGCCAAAATCCAAAAGCCCTAGATATTCCTCACTAATCTGCAACTGCTACTGTTTGAGAGGAAATATGAGCTTGAATCTACATTATTTCACTTCCCAGAGTGATACCCATTATATAACCTTTAACTATTTTACTTGGGTGGGTTTGTAAACCTAAGAGTTTGAGTGTTCTTGAGAAAAACACTTGTGAGCTTGAGTGTAGCTTGGGTAATACATTTGTAAGACTAAGTGATCTTAGACAACATCACTTGGAGTTGAGAGTTTGGTGTAAACTCTTGTGTAAGAGTGAGTTGGGCACTTGGAGCAAAACTAGCAACTATGTATGGGGCTTTACATAGTGGAATACCTTTGAGAGGATCGAGGAAGAGATGACGTATGCAAGGTTGGCCGAACCTCTGTAAAATCTGTGTGTCTCCCACTATTTATTTTTTGCTCTGTTTTCATTCACTACATATTCATAAGCTGTCTGCATATATATATTTTGTATTGTGTTGATTGTTCCATTGGTGTATTTTGTTAATTTGTGATTATTGATTAAAGTTCTAAAAACCCAATTTACCCCCCTATTAGTTAGCTATTTTGGGAATACAATTGGTATCAGAGTAGGTGCTCATTATTAGGCTTTACATCCTAGAGTAAAAGGTCAATGGCAACAAGTTTTGGAACTTCCCTTTAGGAAGGTCAATCTACTAGTAGACTGCCTTTATTCAATAGAACAAATTATAGCTATTGGAAAAATAGAATGAAGATTTACATACAATCTGTGAATTATGAAATCTGGAAAATTGTTGTGTGTGGATCCAAAGTCCCTACGAAAATAATAGAAACAGTGGTTGTTATCAAACCAGAAAATGAATGGGATGAATCTGATTTAAGGCTTATACAGCTGAATGCTAAAGCTATGGATTTATTATATTATGCATTAAACCCAACTGACTTTAATAGAATTTCTACATGTGAATCAGCAAAAGAACTTTGGGACAGATTAGAGCTGAACCATGAAGGTAAAAACCAGGGTAAGGAGTCGAAAATAAATATTCTTGTGCATAACTATGAGTTGCTTAGAATGAAATCTGAAGAAACTATTACTGAAATGTTTACAAGGTTTATTGACATTGTAAATGGATTAAAATCTCTTGGAAAGGTTTATTCTAATAGTGAATAGGTAAGGAAGATACTTAGATCTTTGCCAAGAACATGGGACGCCAAGGTGACTGCAATTCAAGAAGCAAAAAATCTAGACAGCTTGCCCTTGGAAGAGCTACTTGGATCTCTCATGACTTATGAGCTGACATAATGGCAAAATATTTAAGAAGAAGATGAGAAAAAGAAAAAGGACATTGCATTCAAATTTATAACTACTAAAAATGAATTTGATGATGATGAGGAAAATGAAGAAGAACTTGTTGTGCTCACTAGAAAATTCAAAAGGTTCATGAAGAAGAAATAGAGAAAAGAAAGAAAACCAGAACCAAAGAGAGAAATCAAGTAGAGGAGACTTCATCATCTGTTTTGACTGCAAAAGGCCTGTACACACCAAAGCTGAATATCCTCAACTCAAAAAGAGATGGAAGAATGACAAAAGAATAAAAGCATTGGCTACAACATGGATTGACACTGAAAGCTCCAGCTCGGATGAAGAATTTGAAAACTCTAGCTCAGATGAAAATTCTGAAACTGAAGAAGTGGCCAAACTATGTCTAATGGCACATAGAAATGAAGAAGAAAACGAGGTAACAACTAAATTTTCTTTTGAAGAATTACATGATACTTCAATGATTTATTATTTGAATTTAAAAAATTTGCAATCAAGAGCAGTCTTTTGAAGAAATTAGTTTCATCTTTAACCAAAAAAAATGAAGTTTCGAAATTTGAAAATGAGACTTTAAAAAAGGAGAACGAAATTTTAAAAGAAAAGTTAAAGATTTGGATAGATCACTGGTTAGGTTTGTTAAAGGAAGAGAAAACTTGAATACCATTATTAAAAAACAAAAATGTACATTTGAGAAAGCTGGTATTGGGTATAACCCTTTCAAAAATAAAAAGGTTTCTGAAAATTAGTTTAATGCCTCTTTTAGAAAAACTCAAATTAGATGCTTTTATTGCCAAAAGAAAGGACACAAGGCTGATCAATGTTTTCTTATGAACAAGTCTCAAATAGTTAAGACGGTTTTGGCTCCGAAAGGCACTTTGAATACTAACCTCCAAGGACCCAACATGATGTGGGTACCAATGAACAAAGCTTGAAATGTATTTATTGTAGGTTTGCCTACAATCCAATCTAAAGTCAAGAAGGATTGTTGGCAAGAGAAAGACCATTCATGGGCATTGGAAGCATTGTTGAAAATGTGGATGTAGTTGAAACAAAACAAAGTACTAGCAATATCGATAAAGTGCCAGCACGTGAAGAAGCAGTGCCAAGAAAATTCAGAGAAGTAGATTATAAAGAAAAGAGCCAACTCCAACTATATCTCGACAGCAAATTGATGTAAATGAGGGGCTACCAAAAGAATGGAAATTTGTATAGAATTATCCTCAAGATCATATCCTTGGAGATACATTAAAAGGAGTGAGAACGATAGCTTCACTCATAAACTTATGACTTCACTCTGCATTCTTATTACAAATGGAGCCAAAGACTTTTCAAGAAGCTGAAGGAGATAAATATTGGATTAATGCAATGCAAGAAGAGCTAAATCAGTTTGAAAGAAGCAAAGTTTGGAACCTTGTGCCCAGACCTGAAGAGCATCCAGTCATAGGCACAAAATGGATTTTCAGAAACAAGATGGATGAAGTAAGAATTGACATTCTTTCTAGGTCTTTAAATCAAAGGATGACATATTCATCAACCACACCAAATATGTCAAGGACTTAAAATGTTTGATGCTGAAAACTTGAAGCCAATTGGAACCCCTATGTGTACCTCAACAAAAAATGGATGGTGATGATTGAGGTACTCCTTTTCATACTAAAATTTATAGAAGCATGATAGGATACTTGTTATTATATTTTATTGTTATCTGACTGTGAGCACCCTAATTTTTGCCTGCTCGGCAATCTCCTGTCTGTCCGGACTCATATTCAAATCGACACAGACACATTCAAGTCTAAATAAATTTTTTAGACAATTCAATCAATTAATTGCTTCGCTGGCCCACCGGGCCTACCGAAATGCCCCTATGGCATTGCTAGGTCCAATTCCAATGGGCATGCCTTCCCAAAGACGGCAAGTCCTTATTTCAATTTGAAATCCAATTCCAATCCAAATTAAATCCAGCATGTCTTTTGAGAAAGTTGATCTTTCAGATGGTAAGTCCATCCAGTCCGGCACGTTTTTTGAGAAAATTCTTCAGAACGGTAAGTCCCTTCAAACCTGTCAACTGAGATAGAACCCAAGTCCCCGAGATGGTAGAACAGTTCACTTCTGGTGCCTACTAGTCCACCAATGTAAAATGTTTGTTATTCAATACATCTTTTGAGAAAGTTAATTCCTCAGATGATAAGTCCACCTCGCAGTTTCTCGAGATCAGGCTACCTTCAGAATGAATGCGCACCATTAGAGTGACGGAAACACTTGCAAACATCGCAATCATCGAAGTGGCGGAAACACTCGCAAATAGGTCGACATTGGGAATTGTCGACAAAACCCCTATGTCACAGGACCAAACACGCTTCTTGGTCGTGACACGTTTACCAAAGGATGAGATAATTTTGGAAACCAACTCATTACACACTATTAGAGTGATGGAAACACTCAAAACCTGGGTCAACACCAATGCCTGGTAACCCACACTGCTAAAAAATGACCAAACTGCCCTTAGGGCCTTTCCGGCACACTTTTTGAGAAAGTACCTAAGTTCTTAGAGTGGTAAGTCTACCTTTCTAAGATTGTCCTAAAGACAATTTGGCACGTTCAAGTGCCTTCCAGTCGGTTCCGGACCAATTCCGAGACCATCTGGTCAAAATGACCATTTTGCTTTTAGATATCCGATCGCCTCTAGGAACCACACCGGCTCTGGGTATCAAATCAGTAACCTCCTAAGGATGCTTCTAATAGTATTCCTAACCTTCCAACACGTTTTTTGATCATTCCGAGTCTATTCCGGCAAGTCCAGTGTAAAATGACTATTTTGCCCCTAGGGGCTGGTCGCCTTTCAAACCACGCCGACTCTGGGTATTAAACCAGAAATCCCCCGAAACATTCTAGATAGTGTTTCCAACCTTCAAGCCTTCTCATGGGACATTTCAAGTCCATTTTGGTAGTTTTTCGGTCTAGTTGACCGTTTTGTCCCTAGTGGCCTGGTCGACCATTTCAATAATCTCGACATTGCTTTTCAAGCTCATTACCCCTTGGGACACTATTTTAAGGGTTACTACCCATTTTCGGCCTTTCGGATCATTCCCGGCCTCCTAAAACATTCCCAGACCTTCCGGAGTCACTCCTAGTGGAGCCAAACCAAAAATTGTATAGTAGTCATTAGAACAGGCGCCCAAATCTTTTGCCTTGCGTACCAAGGTTCGAAGATAAGTTTCTTGCCACCCTAAACACTTTCCTAAGTGGTTGGTGCCAATAGTAGTTGTGCCAATGTAAAGTTTTGCCTAACGCCACTGCAACAGGTACCCGGTCAATTTAAGTTGCCTATAAATACAAACCCTCCCCCCTGCGTAAAAGGACCTGCGTAAAAGGATCTAGAATCTCAGTCTAGAAATGCTGCCTCTCTGAAAACAGAGCTTGAAATCTCTCCAAACCCTAGCTCCCTCAAGTTTCTTCAAGCCCTAGGCTCCATACGCTCTAACCCTAGCTTATGCACACTCCATACACTTATACACAAGCCTCAAAGCAAGCCATTGAAGACTCAAGTGCTACAAGTTCAAAGCTTTCAAAGTCTAAGAAAAGCAAAAAAAATAAAGCAAAAAAAATAAGAAGAACTTGAGGTTGGTTTTCTCTTTATGTTTATGTACTTTCCCCCTCTCTCTTCTCTCTCCTAACCCACTTGGGTTCTCTTCAATTTTAATCTCCATCTTCTACCTCTTTTTTTTGCATGCTTGAAATAAGGGACTCCCGATTCATGCATAGAGAGAATTGTTGAAAGTTACCGTGTGAGGGGCTTTCTTCTAGTTTAACCTTAGACCGTGTGGATTTGGCCCCCTTGATTATATGGTGAAGCCTAGCCATGTATGTTCACAACCCTACTTGTATTGTGCATGTCATATTCAAAGCTTGTTTTCAAAATCGTTTTCAAAACTTGCATCAAAATCATATTTCAAAAGCTTGCATTAAAAATCTTCTTCTTTCAAACTTGTTTTCAAAACCACAATCTTAAGATGATTCTAGCCATTCCATGGTTAGGGTTGTTTTAGGAAAGTATATTACATTCAATGTGACCATTAAGGTCGAAATTTTGGGTGTAAACACTAAATTATTTTTGTCAAAATCACAATCTTAAGATGATTCTAGCATGATTAGGGTTGTTTTATGAAAGTGTTATATTTAATATGACCAATATGCTCCATATTTTCAAACCTTATTTTGTTCTCAAAATCACAACCCTAGGATGGTTCTAATCTTCTTATAGTTAGAATCATTTTAGGAAAGTGAGATATTTTAAGGGACTTATAAAAGTCCATATTCAAATCTCTTTCAAAATTGCTTCTCAAATCTATTTTCTAAAAACTCTCTTTTCGAAGATCCTACTTTCCAAAAATTCTTTGTCTTGAAACCCAAATCAAGCCCTAGAAACCATGATTATGAAATCCTAATTCTTTTCTTAAAATCATGACTTCCTATTTTGCCTCAAATCATTGGAGTTTTCAAAACCATTTTTTACATCAAAATCATAGGTTTTCAAAATCTCTTTTTCATACCAAATCATAGCTTTCCAAATCTCAGGTTTTCTAAATATCAACCTTTCCAATTTCATGTCAAATCAAATCTTCTAACTTAGGAAACCAAATCCAATCTCCTATTTAGGAAACTAAATCAAATCTTCCACTTTTGGAAACAAAATCAAATCATCTATTTTTGGAAACAAAATCTAATCTATTTTAGGAAATAGAAATCAAATCTTTCCTAATTTGAATATTTCTTAATTCAAACCTTTCTTAATTCCAACCTTTCTTAATTCCATTCTTTTCCTAATTTCAAACCTTTCCAAATCTCGACTTTCTAAATTCTAAATTTTCAATTCTTTCTAAATTCTAAACTCTCTAAATTCAAACCTTTCTTAAATTCAAGACTTTCCAAAATTCTAAATTTTCTAAATTTCAAATCTTTCTCAAATCAAACTTTCCAAGTTCAAATCTTTCGAAAATCAATTCTTTCTAAAAAATGAAACTTTTCTAATTCAAAATTTTCCTAAAATAAAACTTTCCTAAATTAAAATAAAACTTTCCTAAAATGGAACTTTGTTATTTTGAAAATTTCCTAAATCAAATCTTTCCTAAACCTTCCCTTTCTAAATTGTCTTTCAAATCAAACATTCAAGTTAATTCTTTTCTAAATCTATTCCAAGCCAAGCGTTTCTCAATCAAATCAAATCTTTCTCAATCTCAAGTCCTTAATTCAAATTTTTCTAAAACCAAACATTCTAGAATCAAACTTCTCAAGTTCAAGTTGAGTCAATTCAATTGCATGCTTCAACCCTAGGTGACCTAAATTATAGGATGTATAAACCCTAGTTTAACCCTAACCCTAAAGTTAGAAGACTTCCAACTCTTTTCTAAAAACTCTTTTGTAAAACCAAAATGGGTTTCAAACTCTAATTAAGATCAAGATGTTTTCAAAACTCAATCTTTCCAAATCAAGTTTAAGTCAATTTCAAATCAAAGTTTAATATTCCAATCCAAGTTCCAAATCAAACTCTTTTTCAAATCAAATCTTCTATTTCAATCGGACTCTTGTCTGAACTACAATTAACCTGATTCCCAACAAAGGGATACATAGGCAACCCTCATGGGTGCGGTCACAACCTTTTTCAAGTTTCTAATTCCATAATCTTTTTCAAATTCCAATTTCCTTTTTCAAACTTCAAATCTTTTCTTCAAAATCTATTTTCAAAATCAAATTCTTTTCTTGCACTTGCATGTCATGCCTCATATCAAACTTCTTTCAAACATTCTTTTAAAGTGGATAGTAATGGACAATTGATAATTGAAGATTCTAAATGAATGAATCTAGGGTGAATAGACATGTAAGTACCACAAGGGCAGGATAGGGTAATAGTCTAGTGCATATTCTCTATACATAACCAACCTCTGAACCTAGAATCACTGTTTTCAAAAACCAAAAATGGAGTTATTTTTGAAAAAGGACTTAAATTTTTTCAAAGGTTGCTAAACAACCTATTTTCTTAAAAACCCTCTCTTGAGGAAGTTTTCAAAACCTTTTAAAAAATCCTAAGTTTAATCTTCGGATTGCACTTAGTTTTAGGTGACCTAACTCACTTTAATCAAGTTAGGCGGCAATTTCAAATCTTTTTCCACAATCCCTTAATCAAATCATTTTCTAATTAAAACCTAGTTGCACTTATGCTTGTAAGAGGATGAGTTCTAACGAGAGAGTACTGTATTTTTTTCACTTGTGCGTGTATTGCTCGAGGTGCAAAAAATTAGGGCGTGACACTGACCAGATATCATGCTTAGTGTGTGTATGTATGTAAGATTTCAAGTCATGTTTAAAAGATCACACGTTATGACTGTCAAGAGAGTTAAGCATGTACAATCCATTAATTTGATTGATTTTGATGATATATATTATTGGCATGCTCATATATGTGTTTGAATTGTATTGATTGTGTGCATACATTTTGTGTTTGGCAAACTGAGTGTCAACACTATGTCAAAAGATGTGCAAACACTTGTTTTACAAAAGCTATTTTCTGACAAAGAAGTGCTGACAGTTTTATCTAGTGTTAGCAATATCGTCTTAGAAAATCTTTAATTTGCATAATAGTGTTGACAGTTTGAAAACATATTCAAAACTATTTGAGCATAGAAAAATAGTGTCAACAATTTGAAAATAGATTCAAAACTGTTTGAGAATAGAAAAATAGTGTCAAGACATTTGACAAGTAGTGTCCACACATTGACATGTGCATACATAAATTTCAATCCTTTTTATTGACTAATTTGCTGCAATTCCAAACACCTATAATGTTATGCCCAATAACCTGGTCTATACAGATTTAGGGTGCATAACCGGCCAGTAGCTTGGTTACCCAAGGCCGCATTACATAAACCGGTTGAACATCTATGCATTTATCATTTTAAAGATACATAATTGCGGAATTAAAGTTTTGTAAACGTGAATTAAAAATGTGTGTCATACATAGCAGAGCCATGCCTAATCTCGAAAACATAAACATATCATAAAATGGACCTATTGAAGGACACCACGGTTATAACATGATAATATTACAAAACATTAGGGTCTAGCCCATAAACATTTTACACATCATATGGCCCGTGGGCCACAGTCTAGATATCCACGTAATGCACTTCCCTCTAAGACCTTCCAGGTTGGTTACCTGAAAATATTTTTAGAAAATGTAAGCTAATGCATAGTGAATAACAATGATGCATGAGCATGAAATTACCATAGACTAGCAGTTATAGCTACATATAAGCCATTAGGTAAACATTTGTGCATATGGAGCATGAGCACCATATTAAAACAATATACCATTTCGAAACATGATATCATAGAGGAGAGATGCGATGTATATAACTCATCATAAGCGTTTAACATATCTTGATTCTTGTTCTAAAACATAAGTATGCTACCACCCGACTAGTATTTCTATTCAATTTATATGATAATAGCTGAACGTTTATGCATATATCTCATGTACTTAGAAATGTATAAGTGTAAGCTTGAAAACGCATAGCTTAGGTTACCGTATTAACATATTTCGTTATTTCTTGGCGTGTTGTAGCGTGACCTTGTAGACTATGACATAGCAGAAAAGTATATCTTAGCTTGTTCGATAAGATTAGACACATCAATTATCATCATTCTTGGGAATGTATAGAGCGTAGATTTGAAAACATAGGTAGCATAAGAAGCATAAGCATCGTATTAAAATATTATATCGTGAGCTTTCATAATGACATGTTATGACATTTAGAACATAATATCATAGAAGTGAGATGCAAACGTAACATGATCATGTATGATATAACGTAGCTTATCACAAGCATTCTATGGTGTAGTTCTGTAAAACATATCATAACACCAAAAAAGGGAGATATACCGTGATATTAGTACTTGTGGAAATATACACATGTCATGAAGCATTTGAATAAATCGTATTTCTCATTCTAGAACCTAAGTGTGTCATTCATAGTGGAGACATGGTCATGCTTACCCCGTGGGCGCTTTGAACTTATGGTCTACACATAGGACTCTTTAGGCCAACCTAATAATCGTGAAGGTCACGTATAGGCTCTTTAGGCTAACATAGTAACCATAAAAGTCATGCATAGGCTCTTTAGGCCAATATAGTAACCATGAAAGTCATGCATAGGCTTTTTAGGCCAATATAGTAACTATAAAGGTCACGCATAGGCTCTTTAGGCCGTGGGAAGTCTCCCGAACATGGCGATAGATTGTTTCATGTCCCCTACCATAGGACTATCGTTGCTAGGTTAGGGTCTTAACATGAAAGACCTTACATCTCGATAGTCTATTTCACGTCCCCTTTCTTAGGATTAGTATAGTTTATTTCATGTCCCCTAACGTAGGACTATCGGGCCAGTTTAAGGTCTCGCCATAAAAAAACCTTGAGTTGGCACCATACATTGGAAAGTTCTTGCATTTCTGTCATGTAAGCATTCTAGTCCATAGGTTTCAATTCATATCATGAGTACAGTTTGTTTGTAATACAAGGCATGGCGTTTATACTTGAACGTAATCATTGATGCATTGAAATAAATGGAAAACAATGCATGAAACGTAATTGAACTCGAAAGCATTTGGAGAGTAATAGATCTTACTCATGGCATATCGTTACTCATCACTCTCCGATTGAACTGGTGTTAAACAAGGTGTTCCTACACAAAATGCATATAGAAGCATAGAAACATCAATACAAGGTTGTAAGGTAAAGCCGTAACACATTAGCCGAAACTAAGCATATAAGTCCCTCGACCCCGACTCATCAACACCTCACTCTCACAACGGAAGAACGAGGCTAATCTCTAGGGCAAAGTTCCAACGTAAAACGAGAACATAAAGTTAAGGGTGAAGTATGAAACCCGAAACATAGATTCTTTCATCACATCCCAACCACCCCGAACAAAGGATTCACACTCTAGGCTAGTTCCATATGAAAATAGAGTTAAAGGCCTTTAACTTTATGGGTCAAAAATGCATTTCGGGTGAAGAAATTGGGTCCCGTGAAAAACGGGCTAATATATTGGAAAATAAGGTTTTTAGCATAGTTTTGGGTCAAATTCAAACCCCAAAATCTCACAATCCATAAGGAGTTAAGGTGCAAACTTTACATGGATAAAAAGATGTGTGAGTATACTATCCAACACTTCAAACGGTGCTTAAAACTGAGTTTTTGGAGTAAGTTATGCTTAAATTGCCAAAGAGTGTCAAAATAGGCCAATCGTTCGAATGCCCAAGTGGGCCATTCGAATGCCAGGCTAAAAAAATGGCCAACCCAGAAAACAGCTTTCGGGCCATTCGAACGCCAAGGCAAAATGGGGATTTCTCCTTTTGGGCCGTTTGAACGCCATGCCAAAATGGGGGTGTCTTGCCACGGCCTGTTCGAACCCCCCAGAGGGCTGTTCGAATGCTAAGACAAAAATGGCACTCCTTCCTCTTACCGTTCGAACGCTATATTGGGTGTTCAAATGCCTTGCTGTGCAGCAGCAGCAATTCGAACTCCAAACCCTTTAAACCTCACCCAAATGCAACCAAACCATCTCAACTCTCCAAGGACTTGAAAGTGAACTCAAGAACATCACAATAACTCAAAATGGAGAGAAATGAATGGCCAAAACAAAGGGATCTAGGGTTTTGGGAACCCAAACCTTAACTTGCATAAATTGGGGATTTCAACCCCAAACTCTCAAATCCTATAATAAGGTTTACAATACTCAAATGAGTCCCCTAGAACAACCCAACATCATAACCCATCAAGATACATGCATATACATATACAATTTGTAAAAAGAAATGAAGCTTACCTCTCTTCAAGCTTGTTCAAGCCTCCAATGGCTTCTCTTGACTTGGGTGAAGGCTCTCCAAGTTCTCTCTCTTCCTTCAATCTCCTCCCTCCTCTTTCTCTTCTCCTCTTTTCCCTTTCCTCTTCTCTCAATTGGTTGTGGGTGTGTGTGTGTGTGGAAATGTGGGTGTGTATAAGTGTATAAGTATGATACACATGGGAATAATCCCATATGTCTCACTCCATGGGCTTAAGTTACAACATAGTCTCTCATTGATCATTTTTCACCCCAAGGATGCAATAACTAGCATTAAATAACACAACACTATAAATTCACATTAATTTAAATAAATAGAGATTTGGGATATTACTTTAATGATTTTTTCCTCTCATTTTACCTATTCAAATCTATCATATTAACCATTGTCCATCTAAACGTCTCACAAAGAAGAAAGAGGTCAAGGAGAAAGTTTTGAATAAGGAAACAATAAGATATAATAAACTAGAAATGAGAAACAAGAAGAGGAAAGGGAATGATGAATCCTCAAAGGTTGTAAAGAAGAGAAAAGAAAAGGAGGTCATTGAAGAAGCAGATGATTGGCTATAAAATGATCCATATTTTGAGAAAATATTTTCAAAATGATCCATATTTTTTTATGATGAACTGCTCTTTATGTGGGCTTATATGATTGAGACCAAGGTTACTTTGGGAATATATATTGATGGCTGAAACTGAGAAGATCTTGCTTGTACCATAAAATGATCTTGCCTAAGTTCTTTCAAATTCTTGAAAATAAACTTTGAAAGAGGAAATGAAGAAGAAATTGGTGTCAAAGACTGATGAGTATAATCAGTCTACTTTAAAGAGAGTGAGATATCAGTTGAATGAAGCAAGAAGAGTTTGGTTTTTAAAGCAAGAAAGAACAAGAATTGAATATCATTTTGAGGGGAAGAATACTCTCATCAATAGGAAATTCTAAAGCAAGAGAAGAAATTTCAAGAGCTGCAAAGAACATTCTTTTCATGATGAAAATTTCAGAAAATTGACAAATAGATGTTCTAATGGGCATGATGAAGGAGACGAAGGAACATCAAGATAATATGTTTACTCAATTGAACACCAAAATGGATAATGAATTTACAAGGCTTATGATTGTGGAGAACAATGTGATGAGAATGAACAAAAATTGTGGCTGCCAATAACAAGATAGAGGAGGAGCTTGAAAGAGTTTATACTATGGACTACACTTCAGCAAGAAGTGAGTCAAGCAAAAATTTCTCTAAAAGAAGAAGATAACACTTTATCCTCAAATTGTGAGAATGTTACATTTGATGATGTGCAATTGATAATGAGCCACCTACTGAAATTTAGCAAGCCATTCCCACTCAAACTTGTCCATCATTTACTTCCAAAACAGTCCCAAAGCCAAGGCCATACTATCTTAGACCAAGATCCGTATCTTCCAAACTTTCCGAAGATTCAATTGATATGACCAAATTTCCACTTGCACGATTTTGCGTAAATTGCAATAGCATTGCTACACTTTAAATTTTTTGATTACATGGGTTATGATCTAAAAGAAAATTTATTTTGGTTTGCATTATTTTGTGAATGTTGAATGACTATCTTTCGTTTGGAATATTTTGCATGCTAGTATATGTTTGATGCTTCAAATGGTTTAAATATCTTTCTACACATTTTGAATATCTTTCTTCTTGATTTTGATGAATTAATGTTTCAAATGGTTGAATGCACTTTTTATGTTTCTTTCCATATTGCTTGCTTAGTTGTGGTCTAATTGCTTACTGAGTGGCTATTCACAGCTTGATTAATTGCTGATTGGTTGCTTGTTGATTGGTTGTTTGCTGCTTGGTTAATTACTGATTGGTTGTTGATTGCTCGCTTGCTGTAACACAGTTTTACTTGACTGTTTGCTGCACTTTCAATAATTTCAATTCTATTTTAATATTTTTGTTATTGTACCTTTCATAAGTCTCTCATAAATTCTTTTTGATTTCTTAAAAAAAAAGGGGAGAACTTGAAGAATGGTTGTATGCTGAATAGGAAAATGATTGAATGCTACATAATAAGAGAATGATTGTATGCTGAATAAGAAGAAATTCTCCATTAAGGGGGAGAGATAATCTTTATAAAAATAAGAGAGAAATATTTGAGTACATGATATTATATCTTCCATAGGATGAGAAATATTTTTTTTTGGAGAAAATCTGGAATATGCATGAATTTTTTTTATTCTCAATTTGCATTATATTTTTTTGGTCCTTTTTGACTGATTGACAAAAAGGGGGAGAGATACTCTATAAAAAATATATGAACACGAGGGAGAAATATTATGTGTAAGAGTATCATTATAGTGAGGGGGAGCCTTATAAGAAACATGTTGCTTTAAATTCTTTAATTTTATTAATCCTTATGTTTCACATATATTGAGCTTAATTGGATATATTTTTAAGATTTCGTCATCATAAAAAAGGGAGAGATTATTGATTTAAGGTTGATCCCCATGTTGATTTTGATGATAATAAAATTATGTGGTTGTTATCTAATGATTTCAATTGAGTGTGCAGGTTACATTATAATCATTTGATAATAAGAAATATTATTGAGCTGATTGGTTAAGTACTCAACAAGAATATTACTTAGGTTATCTTATTCTCAAAGAGATTGAAGATGCTTAAGAAGTTCAACAAGCATTGAAAAGAAGGATGCAAGCTGTGGAATTCTATCATGGTAATTTGTTGACTTTATGAAAACATGAAGATTGATAGAAGAGCTTGAAGATTAGTAGAGGATTATTAATTTCGGTTCAAATAGATTGAAGATCTTATGAAGATTCAAGAACTTATTCAAATAATCAATGCACTCAAGTATGATCATTTGAAGAAGCTTCAAGATGACAAAAAATCAATTCTTGAAGATTGAAGTAAAAACAAGAATGCCGACATCATGAACTGTGAAGATCTGTCCGCACCTTATAAGAATGCCGACACTGTAAAGGGCACACGAGAAATTTGTGAAAGATAAAATCAAATCTATTAGTGTCAGAACCTCAATCAGATTGGTGACACCTGATAATCTATCAGAGTGAAAGACTTCACTAGCTTAAGCAGTTCGTTGACTTCTAAATGGTTTGATGAACAAAGGCCTAACAAGGGATAGAAATGCTTTAGAAGTTCAGAAAGCTATCAAGAAGATCAGTAGAGCTCAGACATTCGCACCATTGAAGACTGATTGACAAAAGAAATAAAAGACAGTTTGTGGATAACAACAGCAACTGGAGAAGGGAACCTGGTTGCTGACAATCTTATGAAAGAGTAAAACAGCAAAAGAAGTAGGAAGATAGATTGGCAGCACAGGAGAAAGATTGCTAACAATCTTGTGGAAGAGAAAACAAAAAAAGAAGCAGAAAGACAGACTAGTAGCACAAAAGAAAGATTGCTGACAATCTTGTGGAAGAGAAAACAAAAAAAGAAGCAGAAAGACAGACTAGTAGCACAAAAGAAAGATTGCTGACAATCTTGTGGAAGAGAAAACGGCATAAGAAGCAGGAAGATGGATTGGTAGCACAAGAGAAAGATTTCTAAAAATCTTGTTAAGAGCAAATGGCAAAAGAAACAAGAAGCCAGATTGGTAACATGAGAAAAAGATTGCTAACAATCTTGTTGAAGAGTAAACGTCAAAAGAAGTGGGAAGCCAAGATTGGTGACACTAGAAAAAACGATTGCTGACAGTCTCATTAAAAAGCCATAGTGAAAGAAAGGAAGAAGCCAGATTGCTGACAATCTCGAGTGACGATGGGAATTCACTCTAACGGTTAGATTTTTGAATTTGTCTTAGCTGCCCACGTTATCAGTGCACTTCCAACGGCTCTAACAGCTAGTTTCTGTGGAAGGCTATATATATATGGGTTCAAACTCATATGTGGGTATGGGTGAAAGATCAAAAGTGCCAAAATCCAAAAGCCCTAAATATTTCTCACTAATCTGCAACAACTACACTCGGAGAGGAAACAGTGAGCTTGAACTTGCATTATTTCACTTCTAAGAGCAATACCCATTGTATAACCTTTATCTATTTTACTTGGGTGGGTTTGTAAACTTGAGAGTTTGAGTGTTCTTGAGAAAAACACTTGTGAGCTTGAGTATAGCTTAGGTAATAAACTTATAAGATAGAGTGATCTTGGACAACATCACTTAGAATTGAGAGTTTGGTGTAAACTCTTGTGTAAGAGTGAGCTGGGTACTTAGAGCAAAACCAGCAGCTGCGTAAGGGGATTGACATTGTAGAATATGTTCAAGAGGATTAATGAAAAGAGGATGTAGACAAGGTTGGCCGAACCTCTATAAAATCTATGTGTCTTCCACTCTTTATTTTCTACTCTGTTTCATTCATTGCATACTCATAAGTTGCCTGTATATATATATCTTGTATTGTGTTGATTGTTCCATTGGTGTATTTTGTTAATCTGTGATTATTGATTAAAGTTCTAAAAACTCAATTCACCCACCCTCTTGGTTAGCTATTTTGGGCCAACATGGTATTGGTGGAAGAACTTTGGAGATTAATTTGGACGAAAACACTTCACCATCATTCTACGACCACGAGGAGACTCAATAGCCTGCTTAGGTAACTTCGTTCCATTCTTCATTTTGAGCAATTCTTTTTGTATTTTTATTATTTTTTTAGTTAAGTTGGAGTGGTGCTATTTGCTAATTGGTAGTATATTTTGTGGAGATTTGATGGATAGGTTGGTTTGAATTTGTCAAATTGGTGGTTTGTTATGTGGAGATTTCGAGGTTGAATTAGGATTACTTATGGATAATTATTTGACCATGCATGGTGTGAGGGATGCGTCTGCAACCCCTTATCGTTCTCTTCGAGATTACATAATTACTGCTAATTCTAATCCTTACTCATGCATGGTACCTACCATCCGGGGTGGTGTTCTCAAGCTCCATCACAATACTATGAACCACCACCACTATATTACTATGCACCATATCTTCCTTCACCCTACATACCTCTCATAGAGAGGCAAGAGAACATACTTTCACAATTTCTGCGACATCAAACAAATGTGTACTCTGGGTTCGATGAAACTCTAGAACAACAAAGGAGAGATCGAGAACAACATGCTAGTGTTAGAGAACAATGATGGGAGAGGGTCGCTAATGAAATAAAGAGGCATTTGCCTCTTTTAACACAACTCTTAGTTGTTCAAAAGGATAATGAGTGTTCGGCCCAAACATAACCCAACTTTGAATATCACGAACAAGAGGCTGAAACTAACTTAAACCTTTCTCACCCTAATGACCAAGACTAAGCCATCACCAACCCTAGGAGTGAGACAATTATAGATGAAACCCTTCTCCCCATAGTGTCTGAACTAAGGGAAGAAGTTCCTAGGGTGGATAAGGATGAGAATGAGGATAAAGAAGAGGTACTTATTTTTCCCAAGGTGTTTGAACCAAGGGAAGTAGTACCTAAAGAAGATGTGAGGAAGGAAGGAATAGTGTAGAGTGAGAGAGAGGAAGAAAGAATTGACATGTTTAAAGATAGTTATCAAGTATTGTTATCATATACTCCTCTCTATCATAGATTGAGCCTTATTATCACTATCATGCCTAATGCTTTTTTCTTTCTTTATCTTTTCAAAACTTGCATGATTGTTTTGCATGATTTTGAGTTCAATAGTATTCTTACATTTACATATTTATTGATGTTGAACTCAATACTAATGGTGAATGATGTTGAACTTAATACTAATGGTGAATGGTAGGCAACTACATATATGCAAGCATCCACGAAGTGGTGTGGAGTGATCTCTACCCAACTATGTTTTTGTCTATTAGTGTTGTTATTTGTATATTATTATATTTTTCTTTTTGATTGTTTTAATCAGTTTTTGCAGGTTTCTCGATTTTTGAGAATTTTTCTTCTTTCAGGATAACTTTTACACCTTACTTGCTTACGCATTATTAAATATTATCACATTGAGGATAATGTTTTATTTAAGTTTTTTTTTTTGGGGGGGGGGGGGTGTAAGGTTGTTACCTTAGGTTAGTTTTTGTTTTGAAAAATTTTTGGAGAAAAAATAAAAAAAATTAGAAAATTGGAAATTTAAAAAAAATATATATAAATTAATCTCATTCCTTGGATTTCTTTGGATGTATGTTCTAATTATTCAATGCTTAGAAGGAAGAGATTTTTAGCATGTGATTTGGATGCTTTAATTTGGTACCAAGTAGTTTCTTATTCTATTATGTTGCCAGGATATTCTATGATTGTTTGAAACTCATCTTTGCACATTTACAATAGCCATGCATATATAAACTTTAGTTGAAGAGTGTATATCTAGGTCACCTAATTCACCCAACCCATGGGACGAACTATGCACTTGACGGTGAATTAGGAGCAAAATTTTGTCAAATTCGCGGATTACATTGGTCAAATATGCACACTAGCTTGTATAGACCATTCAACAAGTGACATGTGTCACTATTATGAAGAATTGCACAACATTGGATTATTTTCGTATCACTGTTAAGGGGACTCACACATGGTTGATCAATTCCTTTGCACAAAGAATATTCAAAATGTCAAATCCAACTAGCGGGGATTTGAAACCAAGACCAAAGGCAAATTTTAAGAGCAATTACCACCACACTACATTACTCGTAAGTGTAAGTATAGTAAACTAAAAAGTTATATATGATAAATACTTGGAATAAAAATCATAAAATACACAATTTTATAACATAAGAATTGTATAAATATCTAATAATACCAAATTTCATTATATTAAAATATAAAAATAACATAATATAGATGCTCTCGAGGTGCTCTCGACCCCACAAATTTTGAAAGTTGATGCGCTCCCACACCCGCACTTGCTTGCGATTGACGAACATGTGACTTAGGTATATACAATTTGAATTCTTGAAGAATTTAGTAGAGATTTTTGACCCTTGTGAGGTTTAGAGCCATTATTTTCTTTGGAGGGTTAAATACATTTATTCCTTTTGAAAATTATCATTCAGCATTGTTTTGATGAATAGTCTCATTATTTTTGTTTTAGTTATTAAGTTTTTGAGTAATTGTTATATTTCGATTCCCTTTAGTTCATGAAAGTAGAAGAATCACATGAATCCTAAGAGATGACACTAGGCCATCTTTCCTATTTTGAGCCCTATATTTTATTGTTGATACCATGTTTAAACCTATGTTTGAGTTGATCTTTGTTGAATATGCCATTGTTAAAGTATTTTCCCTAGTATGCAAACACAAGTATCTTCACTTGTAAGAGTTGAATTGAAAGAAGGGAGATATGTTTGCGATGTGATGAAAAAAAGAAACTAGTAAAGAAAGAAAAAAACAAGGGGAAGTGCAAAAAAAAGAAAAAGAAATAAAGAGGTTAGATGTTTGAAAAAGAGAGAGAAGAAGAAGAAAAAAAATCAATGGAAATTGAGAAATTGAAAGTATATGCTTATTGATCATTACATGCCTTGATCACACATGTTTTGAATTATTTATCCTTTCCTTTCCCACCTTATACCTATTGGCCAAAATTACAATCTAAAGAAAGTCCTATTTGATCTTAGGATGATTGTGATTTGTATATTGAAGTAAATGAAGTGGGATGATTGATATGATAATTATCTTGTTTTCTTGGTAATAGCATTCTTTGCATGAGACTATGCTAAGTTCCTTATTGTTCTTGAATGCGGTTTTTCATTATGATAAGTATATGTGAGATATTTTGCTTTATATATCATTACTTCAAATCACATGCAGTACATAAGGATTTACACCATGTTTATGAGTGTTTTATTTGTTGAGAGTAATTTGTGAGATTTAAGTCAAAGGTTACCTCCGAGAGAATTTGGGTTGCGTACACTTGGATACTAGATTCTATGTATATGTTGGCTATAAATTCACACACAATGAGTTTTAAATATGATTGGAATGCGTTTGTTAAGTGTAATAGTGTTGGAAACTATTTTGAGCTAAATTAAAGTGTTTGAATTTATTGTTAAACTATGACTCTTTTGCATTGATCGATAGGATCATAACATTCATATATGGGCTTTAATGGAGGTAAGGGATGATTTTAGTTGATGTTTGTAGGTATCATTACTGCAAATCCTCACGAGACATCACTCGTCCATTAGGGGTAACCTAGGGGTTTAAAGGCTTGCTGCATATGCTAAATGCAATCGTGACTTTGACGAAAGTGAAGATTATCCTTTGCTTTTAGCATTTTGCTAGGGACTAGTAAAAAACTCGTTAGGGGATGTGATTGCGCTCCAAAAATGCAATTATTATGCCTTAATTAGTTATTTGTTAGACCTAAATTAGGATTATATTTGTATTTTTATCTTTATTTTGTTATTAACTTAATTTATTTCATTGTAAACAGGATTCCCATGCAAAAGAGGAGAAATTGGATGAAAATATAAAAGGGCGTTTGAACGGTTGTTCGAACATAACGTGAGTGCGTTTGAATGGAGTGACAAGGCGTTCGAACAGATGTCCAGGCGTTAGAAACTACTGAGAGTAGAAAAGTCGTCAAAATCGTATTAGAAAGGCATCAAAAGTGTGTCAGATACCTGTTCGAATGCACAAGTAGGAAAAACACTGTACTCTCTTGTTAGAACTCATCCTCCTAAAAGAATGAGTGCGACTAGGTTTGAATGGAAAATTGATTTGAATAAAGGGCTTTTGGAAAACATTTGGAGTCGCCACCTAACTTGATTAAGGTGAGTTAGGTCACCTAAAAACTAAGCACAATTCGAGGATCACGCTTAGGATTTTTTGAAAAAGGTTTTGGAAAAGGTCCTCAAGAGAAGGTTTTTAAGAAAACAAGTTATTTGGCAACCTTTGAAAAACATTTAAGCTCTTTTTAGAAAATAAACTCCATTTTGGTCTTTCGAAAACAGTGATCTTAGGTTTGGAGGTTGGTTACGTGTAGGGAAGATGCACTAAGCCATCACCCTACCCCGCCCTTGCGGTACCTACATGTCTATTTACCCTAGATTCACCTATGAGAGTCTTCAATTAACAAATGTCCAATCCTATTCACTTTAGAAAATAATTTTGAAAAGAATGATGCATGATATGCAATTGCAAAAGAAAAAGAGTTGGAAAATAGATTTGGAAAGAGATTTGAAAAGAAATTGATTTGATTTAAAAAGAAATTTGAAAAGATAGATTTGAAATTGGAAAGAAAGTTTTAGAAATCGAAAATAGAGATTTGGAAATAGAAATTTAGAATTGGAAGTTTGAAATAGATCATGGAACTAGAAACTTGAAAAAGGTTGTGACCGCACCCATGAAGGTTGCCGACGTATCTTTTTGGAGGAATCAGGTCAGTCATAGTTCGGACAAGAGTCCGATAGAAAATAGAAGGTATGATTGGAAGAAAGAGATTTTGATTAGAAGATTTGAAAAGATTTGATTTTGGAAAGCTTGATTTTAGAAAACCTAGACTTAGGAAAGAAAGATTTTAGGAAGGATTTGAGATTTAGAAGGATTTGACTCAAATGTTGGACTTGAAAGATTAGGAAAGTTGAAATTAGGAAAGGTTTGAATTAGGAAAGTTTTGTTTTAGGAAAGTTCCATTTTAGGAAAGGTTTCATTTTAAGAAAAATTTAAATTAGGAAAGTTTCATCTTAGGAAAGTTTTGGATTAAGAAAGTTTTGAATTAGGAAAGTTTTGAAATAGGAAAGTTTTGAAAGTTGGAAAGTTTAGAATTTAGAAAATTCTTGAAGTTAGAAAAGGTTTGAGTTTAAGAAATATTTGAAAACTTACATTTAGAAAGTTAAGATTTGGAAAGGGGTGAAATTAGGAAGGAATGAATTAGGAAAGATTTGGAAGCTTGAAGTTTAAGAAAAGATTTAAAAGTTTAGGTTTAGGAAACTTATGATTTAGGAAGGTAGGAGATTAGGAACGATTTGAATTAGGAAATGTTTAGACTAGGAAGGATTGAGATTCCTATTTCCTAAATTGACGAATTGGATTTTGTTTCTAAAAGATGCGTTTTGATTTTGTTTCCAAAAACGGAGGATATGATCTAGTTTCCTAAACGGAAGATTGGATTTGACATGAATTTGGAAAAGGGAAGTTTTAGAAATCCTAGATTTTGAAGACTATAGTTTTGCGTAGAAAAGAGGTTTTGGCAATATATATAATTTTGATATAGAAAACAAGAGGTTTTGGAAACCTAGGTTTTGAGGCAAAAGTAAGGAATTGGAAATTATGTTTTTGGGAAGGAAAATTAGGGTTTCCTAATCGTGGGTTCTAGGATTTAACTTGGGCACCAAGAAAAGAGATTTTGGAAAGTGATTTTTTGGAAAGGAAGATTTTAGGAAGGAAATCATAGGGAGGAATTTCTAGAAGGTGAGTTTTGAAGAGAGAGTTTTTAGAAAAAATTTTGGACGGAGATTGTTGGAAAGAGTTTTTTGGAAAGAGATTTAGGAAGCGTTTTTAGAAAGTAAATTTTGAGGAGAGTGTTTTGGAAAGGAGTTTAAAAAGGGAGGTTTGAAAAATAGATTTTTGGAGGGAGTTTTTAGAAAATAATTTTGGAAAGAAGTGTTTTTGGAAAGCATATTGAAAAAGAAGAGGGTTTTAGAAAGAGAGACTTTTGAAAAGAGACTTTTTAGAAATTATAAAAATGTCTCACTTTCCTAAAGCGATTCTAACCATAAGAAGGCTAGAACCACTTTAAGAAAGTGGTTTTAAAAACAACAAGGATTTGAAAATATGGACCATATTGGTCACTTTAGATATAACACTTTCCTAAAGGAACCTTATAAGCACCCCATTTTTGATCGCTCGGCAGTCTACGCTCTGTCCGGACTTGTACTTAACTCAATATGGACGTATTCCAATCAAAACCAACTCTCTAAGTCTAAATATCGTCTGTCCATCACTTTACGGGCCCGCCAGGCCCAAATAGAGGCAAAATGACCAAAATGCCCTTAGGGGCATTGTCCTTTCCAATTTCAACTCCAACCCCTCTCTTGAGATAGTTGATTCCTCGAGACGGTAAATCTATTCCAAACCAGGCACGTCTTTCCGAAGATGGTAAGTCCCCTTTCCAATTTCAAATCAGGCACGTCTTTTCGAAGACGATAAGACCCCTTTCTAATTTCGATCCCTCTCTTAAGACAGTTTATTCCTTGAGACGGTTCCAAATCAGGCTCGTCTTTCCGAAGACGATAAGACCCCTTTCCAATTCTAATCCCTCTCTTGGGACAGTTTATTCCTTGAGACGGTTCCAATTAGGCGCGTCTTTCCGAAGACGATAAGACCCCTTTCCAATTGCAATCCCTCTCTCGAGACAGTTTATTCCTTGAGATGGTCCGACACGTTTTTCAAAAAAAATCTCTTTGAAATGGTAAGTCCCTTTAAACCTGTCGACCGGGACAAGATCCCAAGTCCCCTAGATGGTAGAACGGTCCACCTTTGGCGCCTACTAGCCCGCCAATGTAGAAATGTCTATTTAGGCATGCCTTCTGAGAAAATTGACTTCTCAGACGCTAAGTCCCTTTAGCAGCTCCCCGAGATCAAGCAGTCTCAGGAATGATCGCGAACTGTCAGAGTAGCGAAAATACTCGTAAACATCACAAACCGTCAGAGTAGCGGAAATACTCGCAAATAGGTCGATATAGGGAATTGCCAACAAACCCCTGTGTCACGACGACCGTTGTCAGAGTGGTGGAAACACTCAAAACCTAGGTCAACACCGGTACCTGCTAGCCCACTTCGGTGAAAAATGACCAAACTGCCCCTTGGACCTTTTCTGAGTCTTTTCGGTCAAGATGACCATTTTGCCCCGAGGCATCCGAACGCTCCGGGAACCCCACCGGCTTTGGGTATCAAACCGGTAACCTTTTAAGATTGTTTCTTATAGTATTCTCAACCTTCCTTTATCCTTTTGGATCATTCTGAGTTAGTTCCGGCAAACCCGGTGCAAAATGACCGTTTTGTCCCTAGTGGGCTGGTCTCCTTTTCCGACCACGCCGGCTCTGGGTATCAAACTGGTAACTCCCTGAGAATGCTTCTTATAGTATTCTCAACCTTCTTTATCCTTTCGAATCATTCCGAGTCAATTCCGGCAAACCTGGTGTAAAATGACCGTTTTGCCCCTGGTGGGCCGGTCACCTTTTCTGACCACACTGGCTATGGGTATCAAACCGGCAACCTTTGGGAACATTTTGAATAATGTTTCCAAATCTCGAGTCTTCTTCTGGGACAGTCCGAGTCCGTCCCGGTAGCTTTCCGGCCCGATTGATCGTTTTGCCCCTAAAGGCCCGGTCAACACTTCCGACACATCTTGTCCTCATTTTTCAAGTCAAATATCTTTAGGACACTATTTTAAGTGTTCCTTCTCTTTTCCGGTCTTCTAGGTCATTCCCAGTCCCTTAAATCATTCCCGGACTTTCCGGAGTCACTCCTAGTGAAGCTAGGCTAAAAATTACATGGTAGTTGTTGCGCCCCGGTTTTTGGGGTGTCCAAGGTCCTTTCGGCTCGGAGACCCTAAAGTACGGAACTCTGTCACTAGAACTCATCCTCGTAGAAGGACAAGTGCGACTAGGTTTGAAAATTGGTTTGACTAAGGGCTTTTTAGAAAAATAGGAGTCGCCACCTAACTTCATTAAGGTGAGTTAGGACACCTAAAACTAAGTGTTAATTCGAAGATTAAACTTAGGGTTTCTTGGAAAAGGTTTTGAAAAACTCCCTCAAGAGAGGGTTTTTAAGAAAATAGGTTGTTTGGCAACCTTTTGAAATGTTTAAGCCCTTTTTTGAAAATAACTCCATTTTGGTATTTCGAAAACAGAAATCTGAGGTTCGGGGGTTGGTTACGTGTAGGGAAGATATGCTAAGATCATCACCCTACCCCGCCCTTTCGGTACCTACATATCTAATCACCCTTAGTCCACTCACTAGAATAACCGATTACCATGGTCCACTTTATATCCACTTTAGAATTTTGAAAACGGGGTTTAGCCATCACTTTTCGGATGGATGATGCATGATGCATGATGCATGATGCAAGTTTTTTGAAGAAGTTTAAAAATAATAAGGGTTTTGGAAGGGTTTGGAATTGATTAGAATTTTTGAAAAAAAGGGATTGGAGTTGGAATAAAAGTTATGATTGCACCATTTTAGGTTGCTTACGTATCTCATTTGGCGAGAATCGGGTCATTCGTAGTTCGGGCAAGAGCCCGAGGGGAAAATAGGTGCATTAGGGTCTTTGGAAGGTTTGAAGACACTTTGGGGTCTTTGAAAAGTTTAAGACACTTTGAGATCTTTGGAAAAGTTTAAGACACTTTGGGGTCTTTGAAAAGTTTAAGACACTTCGAGATCTTTGGAAAAGTTTAAGACACTTTGAGGTCTTTGGAAAAGTTTAAGACACTTTGAGGTCTTGGAAAAGTTTAAGACACTTTGAGGTCTTTGAAAAAGTTTAAGAAAGTTTAAGACACTTTGAGGTCTTTGGAAAAGTTTAAGACACTTTAAGGTCTTGGAAGTCTTGGAAAGTTTTAAGACACTTTGAGGTCTTGGAAGCTTTGACTTGAAATTGGAAGTGAAGTGTTTTGAAAATACTTTTGAATTGACTCTAAGGGAGTTTTGGAAAAATGCTTTGGCATGACTCAAGAGAACTTGAAAGTATTTTTGAAGTCTTGTTTTGAAATCCTAGGAGGCATGATTTTAGAATGTTTTGATGATTGGTTTTTGAAAATGGCTAAGTGTTTGGAATCCTAACATGGACAACCTTAGAAGTTGTTCTTGATTTGTCACTTGTTCTTGGAATCCCCAACCATGAGAGGGCTAGGGACACCTTAGGCTTGTGACTCTTTGAAAACACTTTTGGAAAAGTCTTGAAGAGGGAATGTAAGAACATTGGAAGAGTTTATGGAGTTGGGTTATTGAAGTCATGGGGTAGGAGGTTTTGGAGGAATAGGTTATGAGGATAATTTAAAAGTTTGAATGATCATTTGAAAAAAAGGGTTCAAGAGTTGGAACCTTGAAGTGTATTAACCTAGGTTGGGTTAGCCTAGGGTTAGGGGGAAGCTAAGGTTAACTAACTCGGGTTAGGTTAACCTTGGGTTAAGAAGACTAAGGGTTAACTAACTAGGGTTAAGTTAACCTAAGGTGAGTGAACTAGGGTCAATTTAACTTAGGGTCGGGTAACTAGGGTTAGGTAACTAGGGTCAAGTTAACCTAGGGTTTGGTAACTAGGGTCAAGTTAACCTAGGGTTTGGTGACTAGGGTCAAGTTAACTTTGGGTTAGGTAACTAGGGTCAAGTTAACTTAGGGTTTGGTAACTAGGGTCAAGTTAACCTAGGGTTATATTTGAAGTTGGTTTTGAAAATTGGTTTAATGCATTTTTGGAGAGAATTTTGAAGGACAAAACATGTTATGCAAGGGAATTTGGTGGACAACCCTTTTGAAGATCATTTCCATGAAAATTTTGACTCTAGCCAAGAGCATGGTTTATATGGATGGTGATTGGAGCCATTCCAAGGAAGGTTTTCTTATGACCATTATAACCACTATTTTGACAAGAGTATAAGGGGTCAAAAATCAACATAATGATGGTCAGTTTTGGAAAATCATTTTTGATGCAAAGATGGAGAGAATGTATTTTCGAAATCATCTTTGGAGAAGGATTTTGAAAACCATTTTTCAAGGGAACCATTCCATTAAGAGAGAGTTCATATGGCCAATGAAAGGGAGACCACTCAAGAGAGGGTTCCATGGGGCCATTCCAACCACTAAACTTGAGAGAATAGAAACTATAGAATTCAAAGAGTTTGAACATCATTCTTTGGCAAGCATAAAGTGAGAAAGGAGCCATTCTAACAATTTAGGGCTCCTACGGCCAATATAAAGGGAGACCACTCAAGAGAGGGTTCCATGGGGCCATTTTAGCCACTAAATTTGAGAGAATGGAAACCTTGAAAATTAAGGAGTTTGAAAGCAACTTTTGTGCAAGTTGAAATGCAATGATGCAAAAGTGTGAATTAGGGGGTAGAGAGGGATTTTCTAAGGCATGACTCCTAAGGTCTCATCCTAGACTTCAAAGGGCCAACTCTTGGAACAATTTTTGAAAGACATATAGAGTTTGGAAATGGCCTAAAATTAAGAGCAATGTAAGCATGGTGGAGCACAGCAACAAGCTTAAAATGAAGGCAAGCACACAAGACATGATCAAAATAGCAATATGCAAGGGGTCATGATTCATATACAAGGCTTTTAGGTTACACCACATAAACAAGGAGCTTCTAGGCCATACCATCTTAAAGTAGGCTAATGAGAGATCCCCCTACACGGTGGCTCTCACTTGCTTTCCTCTAGGCATGATCTAAGAGCCCTCTTGGCTCAAGCATGTAAGAAAGGGGGGTAGAAGATGGGGATTAGAATAGAGAATAGCCTAAGTAGGCTAGGAGGGAGAAGAGAAGAGTAGGGGAGAGCATAAATGTAAAAGGGATACCACCTTTTGCCTTCAACACATTTGTAGTCTCTAATGGATGCCTTGATTGAAGTTTGAGTGACTTCAAGAAAGCGTGAGAGGCTAGAGTGGAGTGTATAAGTGTGTATAAGGCCTTGTATATGAGATGTATAGGCTTAGGGGGGTAGAATCTAGCCTAAGTGTTGGAGGGGAGGTATATATGTAGAGATTCGAGTTTCTGGAGTGATTTTAGTAGAGTTTCGTATCAATTTTAGACCTGGAATATGCAAGGGTGGAGGCCTCTATTTATAGGCAGTCTGGAATAGGCCTTGCGCATGTGCTACATGCGCATGGCCAAATTTTGGCCGTGCGCAGGTACTGTTCCATTGTCAGAATAACACGTGGCACCCTGTGTACTGGTTAAATCTAGATCGTTGATCGAAAGTCGGTCGATCTGATGAAAATTTGAGCACATGTAGCATACGCTCCATTACCGAAAAAGTTCGTCCAAACTTTGCCTCGATAATTGGGCCAATTGGGAAGGTTTCGGGGGAATCGGTCGCACTCGGGATGTTCTCCTAGTGCTTTTGATGAACTTTCATGTTTTCGAAAAGTTTGAAGTATGTTTGGAGGTGAGTGATATCGTCTTGGGAAGTGTGCCAAAAAGGACACCTTTGCAGAGCGTCTGTGATACGCTCCGTGGTTGTTCGAAAGTGGCTGTTTTCGTTTCATGTGATCGAGGCTTTCGGGAAGCGATCTACTTGATCGAACCGTATCGATGGAAAGTACTCTGGAAATACTTTCGAGAATTCCCAAATTTACGCATTTCTCAAGTCATTTGACGTTGCGTTTTGATTAGGGAATCGGGAAAAAAGTCAACCTTGGCAGAGAGTCTGTGAGACGCTTTAGGGGTTGTCGAAAGTAGCCATGTTTGGGCTATACGATGAAGGGCTTCGGGGGGCGATCTATTCGATCGAACTCTATTGATGGAAAGATCTATGGACGAGCTTTCGAGAATTCCATGATTTACGCATTTCTCAAGTCGGTTGACGGTGCGTTATAACTAGGGAATCGGGGGAAAAGGCAATTTATGCAGAGCGTTTGCGAGACGCTTCAGGGAACTTTTATCGCATCGTGTGAGCTTAGTGTCGCATGGTGCTCCTTAGGTTAAACAAGGACATGTGGTGGAACCCTTTGCTCGAAACCCCAATGCTGGTGTTGTTTCGGGGCATTTTTTGGGCTTCAAGGGGCAAAACGATCATTTTGACCGGAGTTGGCTGGAAATGGTCAGGAATGGTTTGGTATATTGTGTTACGCGTGTAGGGCTGTTCAGGGATGGTTTTGAGAGAGTCTTTTACCGTTCAGCGGGGTTTGTGCCGTGCTGAGGCGTTTAGGAGCAAAATGGTCATTTTAACCAGAGTGAGCTGGAATAGGACCGGATTTGGACCAAATGGCGTGCGGGGGACGCCTAATGATTTGAAAACATTCTGGAAGGATGGACTTATCGTTTTGAGGGATTTTGAACTTTCCCAAAACGTTCCTGGAGGCCTAAGGGGCAGGTTTGGTCATTTTTCATCGAGTCGGGCTAGCAGGCGCCAGTGTTGACCTAGGTGTTGGTATCCGAGACCGCCCGGTCTCGGAAAACTACCTGTGCCGTATTGGTCTCTAAGAACGCCCGTTCTTAGAGAGCTACCTGTAGGGGTGGTGTTGGTTTCTGAGAACGCCTGGTCCTAGAAAGCTACCTAGAAGGGTGGTGTTGGTCTCCGAGAACGCCCGGTCTCAGAGAGCTACCAAATGATGGACATTTTAGATTGGCGAGCTAGCAGGCGCTAGAAGTGAACCGTCTGAAATTTTGATGAGGTGTTGGTCCCTAAGATTGCCTGATCTTGGGAAGCTACCTAGATGGCGTTGGTTTCTAGGACCGCCCTGTCCGAAAAACTGCATGAAGTAATGGTGCTTAAGGCTCCAACGGATCCTTGTGGACCCGAGAAGTGACTAGTTGGTTGGTTTGGAGATTGAAAGGCTCATCTTGAGCTTGCATGTGTTGTGACGTTGGAAACCGGTCCCGGTCGGGCTGGAGATTACCGAGCGGGCAAAAATAGGGTGCTTACAGCTGTCCCTCTTTTTCTGGCTTTGCTTGTCGAAGATAGAAAAATAATAAGGAAGGATCCCATGTTGACCGCGAGGCGATCGAAGGGACGATGTATTGGTGGATTTGGGAATGCTTCGAAACCTCTTGTGGGTTATCGGTTTGGAAGATCTTGGAATTCGAAAAGTCTTAGGCCTAGGTCAGGAACCGGGTTGCCAGCCTGACACATTTTGGTCCAGGGCAACTGATTCCTGCCAGTGAAAGTTGAAGGCTCAACTTTCGGCTTTTGACAAGGCCATCACGAGCGAGTTCGGGTTTTTGGGAAGCTCGAAATTGGTTTTGGCGGGAAGCTGGAGGGCTAGGCGCTTGTATTACATGCGCATTTCTTTATATAAGCCGTGCGCATCTATTACATGTGCTAGTTGAGTTTTTGTTTTGGCGCATCTACTATATGCACGAGCTCGTGGCCCTTAAAACAGAGCAAGTAGGCGTTTTGCTCACTTGTGCTTTCGAATTTCGGTTGATTTCTGGATTTTCTCTGAAGTGTTTCGCAGAGTTTCAGTCGGGAATCGTTAGAGGAGTGTTAGGTGACGTTGGGCACGTGCTGGAGATCACCATCGTCATTGGATTGTAGCCGGAAACTTTGTTTTCGCCGGTGAATTCGAAAGGTTAGTTTTTTGAAAATTTGTCTATTTTGATGCATATGTCTCCGTTTTCTACAAGTGATCAGTGTGTATTCCTATGCTTTAGGGTGTTTAGAACACAATGATTGGATCACTTTTGTGATTTGGTGGAGATTTGAATGTGTTTTGAATGTTTTTGCGCGTTTGGGGAAGTGGGTTTCCTGCAGGACTCGAAAAATTGCCACTACAGGCTTAGGCATTGACTTTTTGTGAGAGATTTTTATACCGAGAACCTTAGAAAAATGTGTAGAACAACCGTATGAAACTTCGTAATTTTCTAAAAAATCTTGAATTTTTTGAATTTTAGAAATTACGAAAAATAGGAAAAATTGAAGAAAATTATAAAATGGATCCCGTCGACGGTTGAAAAATCATAAAATATTTTTGAAAATTGTAGTGATATTCTTGCATGTTCCAAGAAATTTTGTGAAATTTTTGGAAATTTAGATGAAATAGAAAAATTTGAAAAGATCGAAAAATTGGCTTAAAAATTGTGTTTGAGAACGGGATGCATGTTTTGGAGGATGGGGTTGTTTTAATTGATGGTTTGAGATGTTTCAGGCTGTGTTTGTGATTTGTGAAATTTCGGGGTAGCGACTTTTTAAAGCGAAACTCCGCCGAAATGTTCAAAATTTTTAGCACTTAGCTTTAAAACCTTCGATAAAGCAACTCCTTTTGAGAAAGGGGTTTTCAAAGGAGGAAGCCCGGAGGAACTAGAGTTGTAGGAAGTTTTCAAGAGTGGGATTTTCGAAGGAGAAAATTCGGGGAACCAGTTTCGAATTTCGGAACTGGACTTTTTGAGAAAAAGCTTGAAAACCTGTAGAGAATTTTTGAACCAGGGTTTTTGAAGGCGAAAACCCAAAAAACCTGACTTTGAAATTTAGAAACCGAACCTTTTGAGGAAGAAGCTTGAAAACCCTGTAGAAATTTTTGAACTGGGGTTTTTTTTTTTAAGGAGAAAACCCGAAAAATCGGTTTGAATTTTAGAAATCGAACTTTTGAGGAAAAAGCTTGAAAACCTTATAAAAATTTTTGAACCGGGGTTTTTGAAGAAGAAAACCCGAAAAACCGGTTTGAATTTTAGAAACCGATCTTTTGAGGAAAAAGCTTGAAAACCTTGTAGAAATTTTTGAACCGGGGTTTTTGAAGGAGAAAACCCGAAAAACCAGTTTGAATTTTAGAAACTGAACTTTGGATGAAAAAGCTTGAAAACCTTGTAGAAATTTTTGAACCGGGGTTTTCGAAGGAGAAAACCCGAAAAACCGGTTTGAATTTTAGAAACCAAACTTTTGGGGGAAAAGCTTGAAAACCCTGTAGAAATTTTTGAACCGGGGTTTTTGAAGGCAAAAACCTGAAAAACCTGACTTTGAAATTTAGAAACTGAACCTTTTGAGGAAGAAGCTTGAAAACCCTAAAGAAATTTTTGAACCGGGGGTGTTTTTTTGAAGGAGAAAACCCGAAAAACCGGTTTGAATTTTAGAAACTAAACTTTTGAGGAAAAAGCTTGAAAACCTTGTAAAAATTTTTGAACCGGGATTTTTGAAGGAGAAAACCCGAAAAACCGGTTTGAATTTTAGAAACCAAACTTTTAAGGAAAAAGCTTGAAAACCTTGTAAAAATTTTTGAACTGGGGTTTTTCAGGGAGAAAACCTGAAAAACCGGTTTGAATTTTAGAAACCAAACTTTTGGGGGAAAAACTTGAAAACCCTGTAGAAATTTTTGAACCAAGGTTTTTGAAGGAGAAAACCCAAAAAACCGGTTTGAATTTCAAACTTTTGAGGAGAAAGCTTGAAAACCTTGTAGAAATTTTTGAACCGGGGTTTTTGAAGGAGAAAACCCGAAAAACCGGTTTGAATTTCAAACTTTTAAGGAGAAAGCTTGAAAACCTTGTAGAAATTTTTGAACCGGGGTTTTTGAAGGAGAAAACCCCAAAAACCGGTTTGAATTTTAGAAACCAAACTTTTGAGGAAAAAGCTTGAAAACTTTGTAAAAATTTTTGAACCAGGGTTTTTGAAGGAGAAAACCCGAAAAACCGGCTTTGAAATTTAGAAACTAAACTTTTCGAGGAAGAGCTTTGAAAACCTTTAGAGAATTTTGACAGTGATATGTGGGGCCCTTGGCCTTCCACATTTTCGTTCTTTTTCTTTTTCTTCTTTTCTTCTTTTTTTTTTTCTTTTTCCTCCTCTTTTTTTTCTTTTTCTTTCTTTTTTCATTCATTTTTTTTTGTGTATACATTGCTGCACTTATCTTTGCGCTTTTCGTATATTAGTGACTGACTGATCCTCTTGAACGTTGTCATTTTTTAGGATGTCGGAGGTTGGGGGCGATGGTCCGGACAGGAGGCGTCACGGGAAGGCGCTGCGGATTGAGCTCGAGGAGGGCGGCAGTAGTCGGGGTACCTCAGCTAGAGGTAGCAGTCGGAGCGGCTCAGCTCGGATTAGCAGTCGGGGTGGCATGGCGTGTCGAGGCAGTAGGGATGTTTCTGTGCGGGGCAGTGGTTGTTGCGCCTAGATTTTTCGCACTCGAGGAATACTCACACAAGCGGGAAAAATGTTGTACTCTCTCGTTAGAACTTACCCTTCTAGAAGAATGAGTGCGACTAGGTTTGAATTGAAAATCTGATTTGAATAAAGGGCTTTTGGAAAAAGTTTGGAGTCGCCACCTAACTTGATTAAGGTGAGTTAGGTCACCTAAAAACTAAGCATAATCCGAAAACTATACTTAGGGTTTTTGAAAAACGATTTTGAAAATATCTCTTCAAGAGAGGGTTTTTAAGAAAATAGGTTGTTTGGCAATCTTTGGAAAACATTTAGCCCTTTTTGAAAAATAACTCCTTTTGGTCTTTAAAATCAATGATCTAGGTTCGGAGGTTGGTTACGTGTAGGGAAGACGCACTAAGCCATCACCCTACCCCGCCCTTTCGGTACTTACATGTCAATCTATCCTAGATTCACCTACGAGAGTCTTTAACTAACTAATATTCAATCCCATCCACTTTGAAAAACAATGTTTTGAAAAGAAATTGACATGATGCATGATATGCAAGTGTAATAGAAGAGAGTTGATTTTGAAAAAGATTTGAAAAGAAATTGATTTGATTTGAAAAGAGATTTGAAGAGATAGAATTGAAATTGGAAAGTTTTGGAAATTGAAAGTAGAGATTTGAAAATAGAAATTTGAAATTGGAAATTTGAAAATAAATTGGAGATTTGGAAAGATTTTGGAATTTGAAATTTGGAAAATATGGTGGAATTTGAAATTTGAAAGAAGTTGTAAAATTGAAAATTTGAAAAATGTGGAGACCACACCCATGAGGGTTGCCTACGTATCCTTTTGGGGGAATCAAGTTAGTCGTAGTTCGGACCGGAGTCCGATTGAAAATAGAAGAGTTGATTTGAAGAAGGAGATTGAATTGGAAATTGAATTGAAGGATTGAGAGATTGAATTTTGAATAAAGGATTGAAAATTGGAATTTAGAATTTTGGAATTGAAAAGATTGAATTTTGATTTGAAAAGATAGAACTTGGAAGAGAGATTTAGACTTGTTTTGGAAAGATGGAGGTTTAGGAACCCTAGACTTAGGAAAGAGAAGAGACTTAGGAAAGATTCGACTTGACTTGGAAGGTTTAGGAGATTAGGAAAGATTGGATTTAGGAAATGTTTGAATTAGGAAAAGGTCCGATTTAGGAAAGTTTCGAATTAGGAAAGGTTTTGAAATAAAAAAGTGTTGAACTTAGAAATTTTTTGAATTAGAAAAGTTTAGTTTAAGAAAGGTTTAGAATTTGGAAAGTTTCAAGTTAAGAAAGTTTTGAATTTGGAAAGCTTAGAATTTTAGTAAGATTTTAAATGAGGAAAGATTTAGAAAAGGTTTGAATTAAGAAAGTTTCAACTTAGGAAAATTTTTAAATTAGGAAAGTTTTTAAATTAGAAAAGTTTTGAAATTAGCAAAGTTTTGAAAGTTGGAAAAATTCGAAAACAAGGAAGTGTTGAAAATAAGAAAGTTTTGAGTTTAGAAATCTTTGGATTTGGAAAGATTTGAAATTTAGAAAGTTTAGGATTGAGAAAGTTTTAGAGTTTGAGTTTTAGAAAATCTTGAAATTAAGAAAGGTTTGAATTTAGCAAAGGTTTGAAAACTTAGATTTGGAAAGTTGAGATTTGGAAAGGGATAGAGTTAGGAAAGGGTTGAATTTTAGAATTTTAGGAAAAGTTTTGGAAACTTAAGGTTTAGGAAAGTGGAGGGTTAGGAAGGATTTGAATTAGAAAAGATTTGGATTAGGAAGGGATTGGATTTTGTTTTTTTAAAAAAGAAGTGTTTGATTTTGTTTCCAAAAACGGAGGATAAGATCTAGCTTCCTAAACGGGGAGATTGGATTTGGTTTCTTAAAGGGGAGATTGGATTCGGCATGAATTTGGAAAAGGGAAAATTTTGGAAACCCTAGATTTGAAAGGCTATAGTTTTGACGTAGAAAAGAGGTTTTGGAAATGTGTATAGTTTGGATGTAGAAAATGAGAGATTTTGGAAACCTAGGTTTGGGGCAAAGTTTGAAAACCATGTTTTTGGAAGGGAAAATTAGGGTTTCCTAATTGTGAGTTCTAGGGCTTGACTTGGGCTCTAAGGAAAGAGTTTTTGGAAGGTACGTTTTTGGAAATGAAGGTTTTTAGAAGAGGATCCTAGGGAGGAGTTTTCTAAAAGGAAGATTTTGGAAAGAGAGTTTTTTAGAAAGATTTTTGGGGAGAGTTTTCCTAGGAAAGAGACCTAGTGAACGTTTTTGGAAAGTGGACTTTGAAGAGTGCGTTTTGGAAAGGAGTGGAAAAAGGAGGTTTTGAAAAATAGATTTTTGAAAAGAGTTTTTGAAGACAACTTTGAAGAGGAGAGTTTTAGGAAAGTATGTTGAAAAAGAGATTTTTGAAAAGAGAGTTTTTTTGGAAAATGTAAAAGATCTCACTTTCCTAAAGCGATTCTAACCATAAGAAGGCTAGAACCACTTTAGGAAAGCAGTTTTGAAAACAACAAGATTTGAAAATATGGACCATATTGGTCACTTTGAATATAACACTTTCCTAAAGCAACCCCAGCCATGGAAAGGCTAGAATCACCCTAGGATTGTGATTTTGAAAACATGTTTTGAAAAAGGAAATTTTGATGCAATTTTGGAAAACGACTTTTGGAAGCAAGCACAATGCAATTTTGGGGTCACCACATACAAGGTTAAGGCTTCACTACATAATCAAGGGGGCCGAACCCACGTGGTTTCTGGTTAGACTAGAAGAAAGCCCCCGACACGGTGACTCTCCAATAGCCCAATCCTACACATGGACTGGGAATCCCCTTGTTTCAAGCATGCAAAGAAGGGGGGGGGGAAAGAGATGGGGGATTAAAATAGAGAAAACCCAAGTGGGTTAGGAGAGAGAAGAGAGAGGGGGGAGGTGCGGAAATTTAAATGGAGAACCTACCTTGTATCTTGTTTATTTTGCACGTCTTACTTTCTTCGGTCTTCAGTCTTCATCTTGATTTTCGTCTTCAATCTTCAAGAGATGTCTTCAAGCTTTAGATTGCAACTCTTCAAGTCTTCAAAGGAGGGTTGAAGGTTAGTGTATGAGTGTATGGGGGTGTATAGGAGGCTAGGGTTTAGTGTATGGTGGCTAGGGTTTGGAAAACCTAAGGAGGCTAGGGTTTAGGGAGTGTTCGAGCTCTGTATATCGAATTATATGATTTTTAGACTGAGTTGACGGATCCTTTTCACGTTGGATGAGGCTCTGTATTCATAGAGGTTGGACAATACTGGCGCTTGTTGCAGTGGCGCCAGGCCAGAATTTACACTGGCGCCACTAGGAGTGGCGCCAGCCATTTAGGAAATATTTAAGGTCGGCAAGAAACGTAACTTTGACTAGATTTGGGCGCCTGTACTAGTGACTACCATGCAATTTTTAGCCTGGCTTCACTAGGAGTGACTCCGGAAAGTCCGGGAATGATTTGAAGGACCTGGGAATGATCCGAAAGGTCAGAATGGAGCAGGAACACTTAAAATAGTATCCTGGAGGTATTTGACTTGAAAAATGAGGATAAGATGGGTCGAAAAGGTTGACCGGGCCTTTAGGGGTAAAACGGTCAATCGGACCGGGAAACTGCTGGGACAGACTCGTACTGTCCTGGAAGAAGACTTGGGATTTGGAAACATTATTTAGAATGTTCCCAAAGGTTTTCGGTTTGATACCCAGAGCCGATGTGGTCGGAAAAGGAGACCGGCCCACTAGGGGCAAAACGGTCATTTTGTACCGAATTTGCCAGAACTGACTCGGAATGATCCGGAAAGATAAGGAAAGGTTGGAAATACTATAAGAAGCAATCTCAGGAGATTACCGGTTTGATACTTAGAGCCGGTGTGGTTCTCGGGCATTCGGATGCCTAGGGGCAAAATGGTCATCTTGACCGGAAAGTCTCGGAAAAGGTCCAAAGGGCAGTTTGGTCATTTTTTACCGAAGTGAGCTAATAGACACTGGTGTTGACGTGGGTTTTGAGTGTTTCCACCATTCTGACGGCGGTCATCGTGACACAAGGGTTTGTCCTATATCGACCTATTTGTAAGTATTTCCGCTACTCTTACGGTTGTGATATTTACGAGTATTTTCGCTACTCGGACCGTCTCGATAAATAAACTGTCTCGAGAGAGGGGTTGGAAAGGGGACTTACCGTCTCTGAAAAGACATGCCTAATTTGGAACCGTCTCAAGGAATAAACTGTCCCGAGAAAGGGATTGGAAAGGGGTCTTACCGTCCTCGAAAAGACGTGCCTGAATTGGAACCGTCTCGAGGAATAAATTGTCTCGAGAGAGGGGTTGGAAAGGGGTCTTATCGTCTTCGAAAAGATGTGCCTGGATGGAACCGTCTCGAGTAATAAACTATCTCGAGAAAGGGATTGGAAATGGGACTTACCGTCTTCGAAAAGACATGCCTGGATTGGAACCGTCTCAAGGAATAAACTGTCTCGAGAGTGGGATTGGCAAAGGGTCTTACCGTCTTCGAAAAGACTTGCCTGGATGGAACCCTCTCGAGGAATAAACTGTCTCGAGAGAGGGATTGGAAAGGGGACTTACCGTCTTCGAAAAGACGTGCCTAGATTGGAACCGTCTTGAGGAATAAACTGTCTCGAGAAAGAACAATTCTCCTAAGGGCATTTTGGTCATTTTGCCTCTATTTGGGCCTACGGGCCCACGAAGCGATGGACAGACGGGATTTGGACTTAGAAAGTTGGTTTCGGTTGGAATATGCCCACAATGACTTAAACACAAGTCTGGACGGAGTGTAGACTGCTGAGAGGTAAAAAATGGGGTGCTTATAGTGGTAGGGCCGGTTCTCCGCGGGGCGGCCGCAATGGGTCACCTAGATCTTTGAGTAAGACAGCTTCTAGTAGGAGCTCTGTGAGGGGACAGCCCTCGGCGGCTCCTGACGAGAGATTTGAGGACGAGGCCTACTCGCCCATAGACCCCCGGACAGGATACAGTATGGCCTCTGTTCGGAACAGGCGGAGAGACGCTTCATTTACCGACGATCAGCTAGCCATTCTTGATATTCCTTTGCTACGGGATTTGGCATTCCATCTGAGCCTATATTCGCTCTATGGTCGGATGCCATCAGCTACTCACAGTTCCTTCAGAGGGGCCAGTATCTCGGCCTTGAGAGCTATGCAGGCGTTAGCTCCATTCTATCAGGACTTTTTGCATCAGATCGGCTTCGGCTCTTTTATGACACTGCAGACGGATAGGCTTGATCACGGGATCACTATGGGATTGTTGGAGCGGTGGTTCAGGGAGACAGGGACCGTGCATTTGGTGGGTTTCGAGTTGGGGCCTACCCCCGTTGATTGGGCTATGATTACTGGGCTATCTTTTCGAGGGGTGCCGATCTCTCTGCAGGACGTGTCTCTGGAGGAGGCCCGTCTGCTCTTGGGGTTGCCGGGGCTTGGGGGCTCGAGTTTTCCAGCTTCACTTTTATGCTCTGTTGAGACAGCCTTTGCTTTTGAGCCTTCACCAAATGACCAGGTTATTATGAGGCGCCGGTTGGTGCTGTACGTCATTTTTAGTTGCTTTTACAACAATAATAGGTCCACGGTCCCTTTGTCTCTGGTGAGCCTGGTAGCTGATCTGGACGCGCTAGATTATGTTGACTGGGGCACTTTCACTTTTGCTTGTTTCTTACGAGGGATGACAGTGAGGACATCCGGAGCTTGGGGGAGCTTGACAAGCTTTTGGCCGTTCTTGGTATGGTGGAGCTACGAGTATCTGCCGGTTCGCCGACCAGAGGTGTTATTCAGCGATGCCTTCCCACGGGCCACGAGGTGGGCTCGGCAGCAGGTAGTCCAGCGATCCTTGCTTATAGATTTTGTAGCCCTCCGGGCTAACTTGGAGTTACTAACGCCTCGGGATGTGACCTGGGCACCTTACCATCGGTAGACCCAGTATGCCAGCATGAGGGACGTCATCCTCTTATCCAGGTCGCGGATCACCTTTCAGGGCCCTGTGTCGTAGGAGACGTACCTCGGGGAGCGTCACTGGTTGTAGTTCCATACTACCTTCTGAGCGGCCATGGATCCTCCTCAGTATATGTTTGGACTTTATCGGGCCGGGGTAGAGATCCCTTATATAGTCGGGGTCCCGGGTGAGCGGTTCTTACTTCTGCCGGATGTGGATTATGAGGCTCACTTCCGAGTGAGATCTATTGGTGCTTTCACCCAGCTGGATTTGGTGGTCGGAGGGCAAGTGGCCGGCCATGAGGTGGTGGAGCTTTGGCGTCGGGCCCAGGGCTTTGTATCTGAGGAGGAGTACCTAGCAGCTTGCCAGGCACAAGATCAGTACCGGGCTGAGGTGGAGGTTTTGACTGCCCGCATATCTTTGATGGAGGCCCGCTGGGTATGTTATTTATGATTTACTATTTTCATGTTCCTTATGCATCTCTTGTGTCTTGACGCTGGCTTTCCTTCCTCTTTTGCTTTTTCCTTGGCCAGGGTCCTTTTGACGTGAGAGCTTCCTCTAGCTAGCCCTCTCCATATGTGCCGGATATAGGTGACTTTGACCTAGACGATGACCTTGCTCCTTGGTGCCCCTTCTTATCTGTCGACACAGTTGTAGCTTAGTTAGTTTGGCTGTATCGTTTTATGTTTTTGAGGCCGTATGTTGGCCCTCATGGATGATGACTGTATGATGCTTTTATGTTCATTTATTCTTGTTTCTTGCATGCGATGATGATTGTCTCTTCCTTTTTGTTTCATTATTTATGTTATGTGCATATGTAATGGGCATGAATGCAAATACAGGGGTACAAGAACCATGGTATGCATGAGAAATGGTGGATAGGTGTCAACTTTGAGCAGATGTGAAAAAGGTGGGTGCATTATTGCATATGTTAGACAGAGTGCACAGGCATGCTTATAATTTTATGATGACAGGTCTAGAGGTAGATCGGGCGTTCTCCGGAAATTGTCATTTTGGCACTTGGCTCTTTCTTAGGAGATTCCCCTTTTTGTTGCACCTTTTTCCTGTCATGGTGAGATGGTAGTTGTCCCATCCCTAGGGTTTTCATTTTCAGACCTGACCTCCCCTCTCTATTATATGAAAAACTGTCGCTCAATTGACTCCCTCTCGGGGGCCTTCTATTTGATCTGGCAGACTCTCCGGGTGTCAATCGAAGTAGCCTTTAGTAATGGAGCGAGCAGTTTCCATCCTCAATCAGAGAAGACTTTATTTTGGATCGTAATGTAGGTTGGGTAATGGGCGATGAAGGGGTACTTGGGCTCAAACGGGTCTTCTCCATCCTTTTTTTTTTTTTAGGGAGATAATAACCAGAACCACCTTAAGTGAGCTTTTGCTGCTTTGTCCCTTTTTCTGTTTCAGGTATCGCCATTTCCTCTCAAACTTGTTTAGAGTAAGCAGTCTTTCCTAATCTGAGAGGACTTTTTGTGGGTTGTAATGTGGCTAGGTTGCGGGTTTTGACAGAAAAGGGTATTGATGGCTCAAAGCATAATGTGGTTTCTGGGGTTCACTGGTGATCACCTTTTCAGGTCTTTTCCTTTTGTCTGTGAGCTTCTTTTTCTATCTCCGTCCCTTTTTTTGTCTTTTCTTCTTTATACGAACTTGTGCTCATTCAGGGCCCATCATTTCTTTCAATTCTTGCTCAAGTACTATTACTTACGTAGTCTATTAATTTTCAGGAGGCACTAATTGTTATTTCATTTTTGTCATTGCTCATCATTTTTTTTTTGGAGTACTACCTGGTTTCCCTCCTTTTTCAATGCAGTAGGGGCCCTCTTTCTCTCCATACTCCTTTTTCTCACTTTTTCTTCCGAGCTTGCTTTCACCCATTGCAAGGAGTGATCACCAGGGTGGGTTTTTTTTTCGAAGGAATGTAATCTGGCTCAAAAGGGGTTTTTCAAAGAGTGTTCTTTTAACTGTAGGGTAGCAGAATAGATGGCCCCTCTTCCTTTTAGATAAGATTGCTTAGACCATGAAGTTCAGTTTTAGAGGTTTCGGCGTTATCCTTTGAAACAAACAAGAGTTAGCTTAAATATTCTATTACTTGCACTTGCCCTAATATGGGGGGTGGTTCCTGGTCAGGGTGTTTGAATGAAAATTACTTGTGGCTCGAGTGGGCTGACCAACGGAATTATTTTTGCCATTCCAGGGATTTTGAAATGAGGGCTTCTCTTCCTTTTGAGGGTCTAACTGCCAACCGCTTTGCCAAGACGTCCTTTGGGAGTCACCTTTTTGTGACCCACTCTCTTTTCTTTCTTTTGCTATCTTTCCTCTAGATCGAAAATGGTCCCCATAGGCAAGGATGTACATACCATCCCTCCTTTCAAGTTAGGGCATATCAACAAGAAAGGAAAATTCTGAGAAAGAACAAGTGCCAAAGATGATAAATGCAAATTTTGACTTCTTTCATTTCAAAAGTTTTGTTTACATGGTGAGCTCTTGATTAGCAAAAGATGAAAGTAGAGTTAATGGAAGAAAGTTTAACGAGAAAGTAAAGACAAAGTTTGGTAGAGGAACATCCCTTTGGTAATCACTTCTTCAGGTGGGTTTTGGGACCATGCCTGCCTCCTCCATGCTCCATTGGCTAGCTTCTTCGCTTGGTTGTGCCGAGCGAATTGATGTGTCATCTGTGGTGTGGCAAAGATCAACAGCCATGGTGTGACCGAGGCTTCCTCCTTTTCCTTCTTCTTCTTTAGTGAGGTCAGTTGGGTTGTGTGTCCCTTCTCGGGACTTCTGCTGACTTTCCTTTAGTTGAGCAGTTTTCTCTTGTTTGTCTTCTTGGGATTTCATAACCAGATCTTCATCAGAGGCTTGCGACGACTTTTCCTTGGTTTCCTCTTTTTTGGCTTCTTCTTTGTCGATTTCTTCAAACAGGCTATCCAGATCGCCTTCGTTGAAGTCAAAGGGTGGGTTTGGCAGCTTTGACTCATAGATGCCCCAACCCATATCCTCGTAATCAAAAAGCTCCTCCTTCAGGCGAGCCTCGGCTTTAGCATATCTAGGGTGCAGGAACTCTTCTCCCCAGCTGTCAACAAGTGTAGTATCATTGGGAATGTTTGCAACAGGTTCATCCATGGGCCAGTCGAAAGGGTCCTGCTCTCCGCTTACATTGTAAAGATAGATGGGGCATGGTGGCAGTTCTTCCTCCCAATCGCTTTCAGTGTCTGACCCGTCCTTGAAATACTCTGCGGTTATGATGCCATCAGGATCCGCCTCACCCTCGGTGATGATGTTGACAGCATGGTCTGGTAGGGGATTCGCCGTGAGATTGGGTGCGGGGACTGCCTTTGTTTCTTGGGTGTTAATGACCTTGTTATCAATGAGGTCTTGAATCTTATGTTTCAAGGAGAAACAGGATTCTGTGTCATGCCCCTGTCCCCCAGAATGGTACTCGCAGGTAAGGGTAGGGTTGAAAGTTGGCGGTAGTGGGCTTGGCAATGGCCGCGGGGGAATGGGGTTTATGTGCTTGGCCTTGAGGAGCTCATGATAGGCCTCTGTCTGGGTGCATGCCAAACGTGTGAACTCTCGGTTCCGTCGGTTGTTGTTCTTGTTGGGGTTGAAGTATGGTCGAGTTGCAGCAGGTTCGGTTGGGGGTGCTTGGGTAGCAGCAACGGGGATATTGATGATGGGAGCAGGTGGTGACGGTCGGGCTTGGTATTGGGGTTAATATGGTTGTTGCTGTGTAGGTAGGATAGCAGATACTTCCCCCTCTTTCTTGCCCATGCCCCAAGTGGTTGCCACCTTCTTGGCCGCTATTGCAAATCCCTCACTTGTCTTGGCATATGGGTTGGTGATTCTGCCAGTTTTCAATCCATTCTCAATCATTTCCCCTTGCATTATCAGTTTAGAAATGCTCTTTCCGATGCTCAGGCACAGACGCTCGTAGTACAGCCCTTGGAAGGTGTTCACAAATAGCTGCACATATTCTTTTTCCAACAATGGGGGGTTGACATGAGCGGCTGCCTCCCTCCATCTCAGAGCATAATTTTTAAAGCTCTCTTTATCGCCTCGAGTCATCAGCATTAGGGCACACCAGTCCATGGTTAGATCGCTATTATGGCGGTATTGGGATCGAAAGGCTAGGACCAACTCGTTCTAGGTAGTAATCTTCCTTAAATCTAACCGGGCGAACCACTGCAGTGCGGGCCCAGTCAAGCTATGTTGGAACAATTGCATCAGAAGTTTAGGGTCATTCCCATGTCCGCTTAATGCCCCAACGTACAACCTCAAGTGTGCTACGGGGTCCCCGCTCCCGTCATACTTCTGAAAGTCGGGCATTTTGAACTTGGGCGGCCTCGGTTGGTCAGGGAAGAAACAGAGTTCGTCATAAGCCATTCCGCCGAAGGTGTCATGACCTTGGAGGCTGCGCAGGGACTCCTCCAAGCCTTGTATGTTGAGATCGAGAGGGTCTGGGCCCTCTTTCTTTGAAGTGGCAGTCAGCAAGATGGTTTTAGGGTTGTCCTCCTCTCCTTCCTCGATTTGTACTATTTTAGGGATCTCCTTGGTCTTCGTTGTTCCGTCAGTTCATAGGACGACCCTTGGTGAAATTGCTTCAGTTTCCTTCGGATAGGATGTGGATGCCGAAGGGTTCATGGCGGGCCCTTTGAAGGCAATTAGTTGCATGAGTTTGAACATTTCGTCTATCTTTGCCTTCATTTCATTCACTTCTTCACGTGTCGCTGAGCTGTTTTGTTGATCGGGAGTATTGCCTTCACTCGACATCTGTGCAGTTCTTTGACGGGTACGGATTGGCATTCGAAGGACGGGCGTCACTCGCGTTTCCCTTTTTCCCTTCTTCGGAGCAATGGTGACCTACAATGCAAGTAGTCTTACCAGAGCTATGGCTAGTCTTTTGATGAGATGGGAGAAGGAAAAGAAAATAAAGAAAAACAAAGCAAAAAGATTGCAAGTTAGGTTCTTGTTTTGGAAAGGTTTTATGCGATGCGTTTCGTAAGGATGCCCCTGCCTTTTGAGGGGAACTAAGTATGATGCTTTGGCTCATGTCTGGAGATAAGGGATTGCCCTTGCATGCAAATACTATACCTGCCCCTGTTCATTCATCCATTCGAAGATTCATTCATTCATTTGACAATAAGAACAATTTTATTAAGATAAATTCCTTTTGGTACATAGAATTTTCAAAAATACATAGAAATGGGGAGGGGGAACATTTTCCTTGGAATTTCCTCCTATTTCTACATTTACACTATGGGACCCCAAACTAACTCTTGAGCCTCCGGATCTGCTTTGTCAGTAGGAGCCTTTGATTTGAATTGCTCCCTTGTCTTCTTGGCAACCTTATCTCCATGAGCGAAGAGGGATTAGGGCCCCTCTTTATGAGATGACGATGATGCGTGCCATGAATCCTTAGGGTCTCGTGGTACCCGTAGGAGTTTTGGGTTGGCTTGAATGGAGTGAGAAGGTCATTGAGCCTTTCCCTGAGGGTTGATTGAATGTATGAAGATGCAGCGACTTGAGTTACTTTGAGAACTCTTGTATTTTGAAATGAATTCCAATGCATGAGCAGTTATGATGCATGTACATGGAAGCAGCAAGAATTAGATAGCACAATAGTAAGGATTAAGCAAAATTTATAAGGAAAAATAAAGCAGTCGCCCTTTCCTCCTTTATTTTGAAATTGATGCGTGTGTCCTAAATCTGGCAGAGGTTTGGCTATGCATGGGGTGCTACATGAGCATGAGGTTGGGGGTTTACTAATGCTTCCTAAAAAGCTCAGTTCCCGAACCTTCAAACCTCTGACGTCCACCCCGAAAGGGTGAACTCCATCTTTGGTTGGTGGTTCGAGCAGGGGAACTATCAAGAGACCGTAGGCTAAGAAACTGACACAGCATCCGCCCACAGTCAATATATTGTTCCCCCTTCTATCTAGAAGGGTAGTAACCAGGTAATATATGTAAGATGCAAATGCAAGTGAGAGCACTAAGTGTGTGTGGAATTTTTCAAAATGGAGGAAACGACCCAACAGCACACATCACATCCTGTCCAATCATTCACATACATGGCAATAAATAAGACATGAAATAAAAATGTGAACCAAAGTCCACCTACAAAAGAAAAATGCAAAGAGTTTGTAACTTTTCGAAAAACTCAATGCAAGATAAAATAGATGGTCGATGCAAGAGCATGAATGTAAGCAATGGATGTAAGTGATGACACTTATTTGAAAATCACTTTGAAAAATAAGGATTTGTTTTGAAGGCTTGAAAAATTTGAAGAGTGGATAAAACCGGACGAAGTAACCGGAGATTCTCAGTGGCTGGTGGGTGAAGAGACATGTTAATGGCCTAAACCTCTAAATAGTCCCCAACGGAGTCGCCAGCTATCGTGCCTCGGTTTTTGGGGTGTCCAAGGTCCTTTTGGCTCGGAGACCCTAAAGCACGAAACTCTGTCACTAGAACTCATCCTTATAGAAGGACAAGTGCAACTAGGTTTGAAAATTGGTTTGACTAAGGGCTTTTTAGAAAAATAGGAGTCGCCACCTAACTTCATTAAGGTGAGTTAGGACACCTAAAACTAAGTGTTAATCCGAATATTAAACTTAGGGTTTCTTGGAAAAGGTTTTGAAAAACTCCCTCAAGAGAGGGTTTTTAAGAAAATAGGTTGTTTGGCAACCTTTTGAAATGTTTAAGCCCTTTTTTGAAAATAACTCCATTTTAGTCTTTCGAAAACAGAAATCTGAGGTTCGGGGGTTGGTTATGTGTAGGGAAGATATCCTAAGATCATCACCCTACCCCACCCTTTCGGCACCTACATATCTAATCACCCTTGGTCCACTCACTAGAATAACCGGTTACCATGGTCCACTTTATATCCACTTTAGAATTTTGAAAACGGGGTTTAGCCATTACTTTTCGGATGGATGATGCATGATGCATGATGCAAGTTTTTGGAAGAATTTTAAAAATAATAAGGGTTTTGGAAGGGTTTGGAGTAGGAACTTTGAATTGATTAGAATTTTTGAAAAAAAGGGATTGGAGTTGGAATAAAAGTTATGACCGCACCATTTTAGGCTGCCTATGTATCTCATTTGGCGAGAATCAGGTCATTCGTAGTTCGGGCAAGAGCCCGAAGGGAAAATAGGCGCATTAGGGCCTTTGGAAGGTTTGAAGACACTTTGGGGTCTTTGAAAAGTTTAAGACACTTTGAGATCTTTGGAAAAGTTTAAGACACTTTGAGGTTTTTAGAAAAGTTTAAGATACTTTGAGGTCTTGGAAAAGTTTAAGACACTTTGAGGTCTTGGAAGCTTTGACTTGAAATTGGAAGAGAAGTGTTTTGAAAATGCTTTTGAATTGACTCTAAGGGAGTTTTGAAAAAATGCTTTGGCATGACTCAAGAGAACTTGAAAGTATTTTTGAAGTCTTGTTTTGAAATCCTAGGAGGCATGACTTTAGAATGTTTTGATGAATGGTTTTTGAAAATGGCTAAGTGTTTGGAATCCTAACATGGACAACCTTAGAAGTTGTTCTTGATTTGTCACTTGTTCTTGGAATCCCCAACTATGAGAGGGCTAGGGACACCTTAGGCTCGTGACTCTTTGAAAACACTTTTGGAAATGTCTTGAAAAGGGAATATAAGAACATTGGAAGAGTTTATAAAGTTGGATTATTGAAGTCATGGGGTAGGAGGTTTTGGAGGAATAGGTTATGAGGATAATTTGAAAGTTTGAATGAGCATTTGAAAAAAGGGTTCAAGAGTTGGAACCTTGAAGTGTATTAACCTAGGTTGGGTTAGCCTAGGGTTAGGGGGAACCTAAGGTTAACTAACTCGGGTTAGGTTAACCTTGGGTTAAGAAGACTAAGGGTTAACTAACTAGGGTTAAATTAACCTAAGGTGAGTGAACTAGGGTCAAGTTAACCTAGGATTAGGTAACTAGGGTCAAGTTAACCTAGGGTTTGGTAACTAGGGTCAAGTTAACTTTGGGTTAGGTAACTAGGGTCAAGTTAACCTAGGGTTTGGTAACTAGGGTCAAGTTAACCTAGGGTTGGGTAACTAGGGTTAGGTAACTAGGGTCAAGTTAACCTAGGGTTTGGTAACTAGGGTCAAGTTAACTTTGGGTTAGGTAACTAGGGTTTGGTAACTAAGGGTTTGGTGACTAGGGTCAAGTTAACCTAGGGTTGGATTTGAAGTTGGTTTTGAAAATTGGTTTAATGCATTTTTGGAGAGAATTTTGAAGGACAAAACATGCTATGCAAGGAACTTTGGTGGACAACCCTTTTGAAGATCATTTCCATAAAAATTTTGACTCTAGCCAAGAGCATGGTTTATATGGATGGTGATTGGAGACCATTCCAAGGAAGGTTTTCTTATGGCCATTATAACCACTATCTTGACAAGAGTATAAGGGGTCAAAAATCAACATAATGATGGTAAGTTTTGGAAAATCATTTTTGATGCAAAGATAGAGAGAATGCATTTTCGAAATCATCTTTGGAGAAGGATTTTGAAAACCATTTTTCAAGGGAACCATTCCATCAAGAGAGGGTTCATATGGCCAATGAAAGGGAGACCACTCAAGAGAGGGTTCCATGGGGCCATTCCAACCACTAAACTTGAGAGAATAGAAACCATAGAATTCAAAGAGTTTGAACATCATTCTTTGGCAAGCATAAAGAGAGAAGGGAGCCATTCTAACAATTTAGGGCTCCTACGACCAATATAAAGGGAGACCACTCAAGAGAGGGTTTCACGGGGCCATTTTAGCCACTAAATTTGAGAGAATGGAAACCTTGAAAATTAAGGAGTTTGAAAGAAACTTTTGTGCAAGTTGAAATGCAATGATGTAAAAGTGTGAATTAGGGGGTAGAGAGAGATTTTCTAAGGCATGACCCCTAAGGTCTCATCCTAGACTTCAAGGGGCCAACTCTTGGAATAATTTTTGAAAGAAATATAGAGTTTGAAAATGGCCTAAAATTAAGAGCAATGTAAGCATGGTGGAGCACGACAACAAGCATAAAATGAAGCCAAGCACACAAGACATGATCAAAATAGCAATATGCAAGGGGTCATGATTCACATACAAGGCTTTTAGGCTACACCATATAAACAAGGGGCTCTTAGGCCATACCATCTTAAAGTAGGCTAGTGAGAGGTCTCCCTACACGGTGACTCTCGCTTGCTTTCCTCTAGGCATGATCTAAGAGGCTTCTTGGTTCAAGCATGCAAGAAAGGGGGGTTGAAGATGGGGATTAGAATAGAAAATAGCCTAAGTAGGCTAGGAGGGAGAAGAGAAGAGTCGGGGAGAGCATAAACGTAAAAGGGATACCACCTTTTGCCTTCAACACATTTGTAGTCTCCAATGGATGCCTGAATTGGAGCTTGAGTGACTTCAAGAAGGCTTGAAAGGCTAGAGTGGAGTGTATAAGTGTGTATGAGGCCTTGTATATGGGATGTATAGGCTTAGGGGGGTAGAATCTAGCCTAAGTGTTGGAGGGGAGGAATATATGTAGTGATTCGAGTTTCTGGAGTGATTTCAGTAGAGTTTCGTATCAATTTCGGACTTGAAATATGCAAGGGGGGAAGCCTCTATTTATAGGTAGTCTGGAACAGGCCTTGCGCATGTAGGACATGCGCAAGTACTGTTCCATTGTCAGAATAACATGTGGCACCCTGTGTACTGGTTAAATCTCGACCTTTGATCTAAAGTAGGTCGATCTGATCAAAATTTGAGCGCATGTAACATATGCTCCATCACCGAGAAAGTTCGTCCAAACTTTGTCTCGATAATTGGGCCAATTGGGAAGGTTCCGAAGGAATCGGTCGCACTTGGGATCTTCTCCTAGTGCTTTTGATGAACTTTCATGTTTTTGAAAAGTTTGAAGTATGTTTGGAGGTGAGTGATATCGTCTTGGGAAGTGTGCCAAAAAGGACACCTTTACGGAGCGTCTGTGATACGCTCCGTGGTTGTTTGAAAGTGGCTGTTTTCGTTTCGTGTGATCGAGGCTTCCGGGAAGCGATCTACTCGATCGAACCGTTCTGATGGAAAGTACTCTGGAAATACTTTCAGGAATTCCCAAATTTACGCATTTCTCAAGTCATTTGAAGGTGCGTTTTAATTAGGGAATCGGGAAAAAAGTCAACCTTGGCGGAGCGTCTGTGAGACGCTCTAGGGGTTGTCGAAAGTAGCCATGTTTGGGCCATACGATGAAGGGCTTCGAGGGGCGATTTATTTGATCTAATCGTATTGACGGAAAGATCTGTGGACGAGCTTTCGAGAATTCCCTAATTTACGCATTTCTCAAGTCGGTTGACGGTGCGTTATAATTAGGGAATCGAGGGAAAAGGCAATTCAGGCAAACCCTCTGCGAGACGCTCTAGGGAACTTTTATCGCGTCGTGTGAACTTCGTGTCGTAGGGTGCTCCTTGGGTTAAAAAAGGACGTGTGGTGGAACCCTTTAATCGAAACCCCAATGCTGGTGTTGTTTCGGGGCATTTTTTGGGCTTCTAGGGGCAAAACGGTCATTTTGACCGGAGTTGGCTGGAAATGGTCAGGAATGGTCTGGTATATTGTGTTAAGCATGTAGGGCTGTTCAGGGATGGTTTTGAGAGAGTCTTTTACCGTTTAGCGGGGTTTGTGCCATGCTGAGGCGTTTAGGGGCAAAATGGTCATTTTGACCAGAGTGAGCCGGAATAGGATCGGATTTGTACCAAATGGCATGCAGTGGACGCCTAATGATTCGACAACATTCTGGAAGGATGGACTTATCATTTTGAGGGATTTTGAACTTTCCCAAAACGTGCCTGGAGGCCCAAAGGGCAGGTTTGGTCATTTTTCACCGAGTCGGGCTAGCAGGCGCCGGTGTTGATCTAGGTGTTGGTTTCTGAGACCGCCCGGTCTCGGAAAACTACCTGTGCGGTGTTGGTCTCCAAGAACGCCCGTTCTTAGAGAGCTACCTGTAGGGGTGGTGTTGGTTCCTGAGAACGCCTGGTCCTAGAAAACTACCTGGAAAGGTGATGTTGGTCTCCGAGAACACTCGGACTCAGAGAGCTACCAAATGACAAAAATTCTACATTGGCGAGCCAGCAGGCACCAGAAGTGAACCATCTGAAATTTTGATGAGGTGTTGGTCCCCAAGATAGCTCGATCTCGGGAAGCTACCTGGATGGCGTTGGTTTCCGGGACCGCCTGGTCCGAAAAATTGCCTGGAATAATGGTGCTTAAGGCTCCAGCAGATCCTTGTGGACCCGAGAAGCGACTAGTTAGTTGGTTTGGAGATTGAAATGCTCATCTTGAGCTTGCATGTGTTGTAACGTTGGAAACCGGTCCCAGTCGGGCCGGAGATTGCCGAGTGGGCAAAAATGGGGTGCTTACAGTAGTCACTAGTACAGGCGCCCAAATCTAGTCAAAGATACGTTGCTTGCCAACCTAAATACTTTCCTAACTGGATGGCGCCACTAGTAGTGGCGCCAAGCCAAGAATTGGCCTGGCGCCACTCCTAGTGGCGCCAAGAGGAAAATTGGCCTGGTGCCACTGCAACAGGCGCCAGGTCTATCCCACCTCTATAAATACAGAGCCTCTTCCAACGTGAAAGAGGTCCGCAAACTCAATCTGAAAACACCAATATTCGATATAAAGAGCTCGAACACTCCCTAAACCCTAGCTTCCTTAGGTTTTCCAAACCCTAGCCACCATACACTAAACCCTAGCCTCCTATACACTCATACATTCATACACACCCCCATACACTGATACACTAGCCTCAAACCCTCCTTTGAAGACTTGAAGAGCTGCAAACCGAAGCCTTGAAGATCAAAGACGAGCCTTTGAAGATCAAGACTGAAGTGAAGCGACGATCGAAGACAAGCAAGGCGCGCAAAATAAACAAGACATACGGTAGGCTTTCTCTTTAAATTTCTGCACTTCCCCCTCTCTCTTCTCTCTCTTAACCCACTTGGGTTTTCTCTATTTTAATCCTCCATCTCTTTCCCCACCTTTCTTTGCATGCTTGAAACAAGGGGATTCCCGGTCCATGAGTAGGATTAGACTATTGGAGGGTCACCGTGTCAGGGGCTTTCCTTTAGGCTAACCGGAGATCACGCGGGTTCGGCCCCCTTGATTATGTGGTGAAGCCTTAACCTTGTATGTTCAGGACCCCAAACTTGCATTGTGCATATCATGATCTTGCATCTTCCAAAAATTGTTTTCAAACTCGTTTTCAAAATTTGCATTGAACTTGTTTTTAAAATTGCATCAAAATCTCCTTTTTCAAAACTTGTTTTCAAAATCATAATCCTAGGGTGATTCTAGCCTTTCCATGGCTAGGGTTACTTTAGGAAAGTGTTATATTTAAAGTGACCAACATGGTCCATATTTTCAAAATCTTGTTGTTTTCAAAACCACTTTCTTAAAGTAGTTCTAACCTTCTTATGGTTAGAATCGCTTTAGGAAAGTGTGACATTTTTATACCTTCTAAAAACTCTCCTTTCAAAAATCTCTTCCTAAAAATCTCTTTTTCAACATACTTTCCTAAAACTCTCCTTTCCAAAGTTGTTTTCAAAAACTCCCTCCAAAAATCTATTTTTTCAAAACTTCCTTTTCAACTCCTTTCCAAAATCCTCTCCCCAAAATCCACTTTCTAAAAATGTTTCCCAAAAATCTTTCTAAAAACTCTCTCCAATAATCTTCTACCAAAAATCTTTCTAAAAACTCTCTTCTCAAAATCTTCCTTCTAGAAACTCCTCTCTAGGATTTCCTTCCCAAAACTTGTTTCCAAAAACACACTTTCCAAAAACTCCTTTTCTTTAAAATCTCTTTCCAAAAACTCTATCTTCAAATTCACTTTCCAAAAACTCCTCTTTAGGATTCCCTTCTAAAAATCTTCGTTTCTAAAAACGCACTTTCCAAAAATCCTTTTTCTTGGTGCCCAAGTCAAGCCCTAGAACCCACAATTAGGAAACCCTATTTTTCTTTTCAAAAACATGATTTTCAAACTTGCCTTAAAACCTAAGTTTCCAAAACCTCTTGTTTTCACATCAAAACTATACATATTTCCAAAACCTCTTTTCTACGTCAAAACTATAGCCTTCAAAATCTAGGGTTTCTAAAACCTCCCTTTCCAAATCCTCGTCAATTCCAATCTTCCCTTTAGGAAACCAAATCCCATCTTTCATTTAGGAAATCAAATCCAATCTCTTCGTTTAGGAAACTAGATCCAATCCTCCGTTTTTGGAAACAAAATTAAACCTTCTCTTTTCAAAACGAAATCCTATCCCTTCCTAATCTAAACCTTTCCTAGTTCAAATCCTTCCTAATATTCTACCTTCCTAAATCTTAATTTGAACATAAAAATCTTTCCTAAATTTTAAAACTCAAAATCTAAATCTTTCCTAATTCAACTCTCTCCTAATTTCCTACCCTTCTAAACCATAAGTTTCCTAAAACTTTCAAATCTTTCCTTATACATTAAACTTTCAAATCTTTCCTAATTCAACCATTTCCTAGTTTTACTCCTTTCCAAATCTTAACTTTCCAAATCCAAGTTTTCAAATCTTTCCTAAACTCAATCTTAAACTTTCCTAAACTTTAAATCTTTCCAAATTCAAAGCTTTCTAAACTCAAAACTTTCTTAATTGAAAACTTTCTTAAGTTGAAACTTTCTTAATTTAAACCTTTTCTAAATCTTTTCTAATTTAAAATCTTTCCAAATTCTAAGCTTCCCAAGTTCAAAACTTTCCTAAGTTGAAAATTTTCAAATTCTAAACCTTTCTTAAACAAAACTTTTCCTAATTCAAAACATTTCTAGATTCAACACTTTCCTATTTCAAAACCTTTCTTAAAATAAAACTTTTCCTAATTCAAAACCTTCCTAAGTTGAAACTTTCCTAAAGTCAAAACTTTCCTAAGTTGAAACTTTCCTAATTCCAAAACTTTCCAAGTCAAAGCTTTCCTAAAATGACACTTTCCTAATTGGAACCTTTCCTAATTCAAACATTTTCTAAATCCAACCTTTCCTAGTCTCCTAAATCTTCCAAGTCGAGTCAAATCTTTCCTAAGTCTAGGTTTTGTAAACCTCAATCTTTCCAAAACACTTCCAATTTCCAATCCTCTATTCTAAATTCAAATCAAATCCAAATTCCAATTCAACTCCTCTTTCAAATCAACTCTTCTATTTTCAATCGGACTCTTTTCCGAACTACAACTGACTTGATTCCTCCAAAAGGATACGTAGGCAACCCTCATGGGTGCGGTCACAACTTCTTTCAAATTTCAAATTCCTCCACATTTTCCAAATCTCAAATTCCACAATCTTTTAAAATCTCCAATCTATTTTCAAATTTCCAATTTCAAATTTCTATTTCCAAATCTCTATTTCTAATTTTTCAAACTTTCCAATTTCAAATCTATCCTTTCAATTCTCTTCTAAAATCAAATCAAGTTCTTCTTTTCAAATCAAATTCCAAATCTATTTTCCAATTTTCTTCTATTGCACTTGCATATCATGCATCATGTTAGTTTCTTTTCAAACATTGTTTTTAAAAGTGGATAGGTTTGAACAGTAGTTAGCTGAAGATTCTCATAGGTGAATCTAGGGTAGATTGACATGTAGGTACCGAAAGGGCAGGGCAGGGTAGGGTGATAGCTTAGTGCGTCTTCCCTACACATAACCAACCTCCGAACCTAGATCACTGATTTCAAAGACCAAAAACGGAGTTATATTTCAAAAGGGGATAAATATTTTCCAAAGGTTGCCATACAACCTGTTTTCCTAAAAAACCTTCTCTTGAGGAGATATTTTCAAAATCATTTTCCAAAAACCCTAAGTGTAGTTTTCGGATTATGCTTAGTTTTTAAGTGGCCTAACTCACCTTAATCAAGTTAGGTGACCACTCCGAATCTTTTTCCAAAAGCCCTTTATTCAAATCTATTTTCAATTCAAACCTAGTTGCACTCATTCTTCTAGGAGGGTGAGTTCTAACGAGAGAGTACAACATTTTTCCCACTTGTGTGTGTATTCCTCGAGTGCGAAAGATCTGGGCGCAGCAAACCCTAGCCATGGAAAGGTTAGAATCACCCTCGGATTGTGATTTTGAAACCACGTTTTGAAAAAGAAGATTTTGATGCAATTTTGAAGACAGGTTTAATGCAAGTTTTGAAAACGTGTTTGAAAACAATTTTTAGAAGAATGCAAGATCATGATATGCACAATGCAAATTGGAGTCGTGAATATACAAGGTTAGGGCTTCACCACATAATCAAGGGGGCTGAACCCACGTGGTCTCCGGTTAGACTAAAAGAAAGCCCCCGACACGGTGACCCTCCAATAGCCTAATCCTATACATGGACTGGGAATCCCCTTGTTTCAAGCATGCAAAGAAAGTGGGGGAAGAAGATGGGAGATTAAAATAGAAGAAAACCCAAGTGGGCTAGGAGAGAGAAGAGAGAGGGGGAAGTGCAGTAACTTAAAGAGAAAGCCTACCCTATGTCTTGTTTATTTCACTTTGCTTTGCGCGCCTTGCTTTTCTTCGGTCTTTGCTTCACTTCAGTCTTCGTCTTGATCTTCGGGAACTCTTCTTCGATCTTTGGGAGCTTCGAGTTGTAGCACTTCAAGTCTTCAATGGAGGGTTGAGGCTAGTGTATAAGTGTATGAGAGTGTGTATAAGTGTATAGGAGGCTAGGGCTTGTGTATGGTGGCTAGGGTTTGGAAAACCTAGAGAAGCTAGGGTTTAGGGAGGCTACGAGCTCTGTGTATCGAAAGTAGGATTTTCAGACTGAGTTTTTCGGACCTCTTTCACGCTGGAGGGGACTCTGTATTTATAGACAAAGGAATGACCTGGCGCCTGTTGCAGTGGGGCTAGGCTAAAAATGCTTCTGGCGCCACTAGGAGGCTCTGTCTTTCCAAATATTGGCTTGGTGCCACTATTAGTGGCGCCAGTCAGTTAGAAAAATTTTAAGGTCGACAAGCAACGTATCTTGAGAAGATTTGGGTGCCTGTACTAGTGACTACTATGCAATTTTTAGCCTAGCTTTACTAGGAGTGACTCCGGAAGGTATGGGAAGGATTTAAGGGACCGGAAATGGCTTGGAGAGCCGGAAAGGGACAGGAACCCTTAGAATAATATCTTGGGGACAAAGGACTTGAAAAATGATGACAAGATTTGTTAGAAGGGTTGACCGGGCCATTAGGGGCAAAATGGTCAACCGAGCCGGAAAGCTGCGGGGGACTCGGAATGTCCCGAAAAAAGACTCGAGATGTGGAAACATTATTTAGAATGTTCCCAAAGGCTACCGGTTTGATACCCAGAGCCAGTGTGGTCAGAAAAAGCGACCGGCCCACTAGGGGCAAAATGGTCATTTTGCACCGGGTTCGCCGGAACTAACTCGAAATGATCCGGAAAGATAAAGGAAGGTTGAAAATACTATAGGAAGCATTCTCGGGAGGTTACCGGTTTGATACCCAGGGCCGGTGTGGTTCCCGGGGCGTTCGGATGCCTAGGGGCAAAATGGTCATCTTGACCGAAAAGTTTCGAAATTGACCCATAACTAATTGGAGGGCACCTAATCATGCCGGATCATCTCTGGGACAATCTTGGAAGGGTGGACTTACCATTCTGAGGACTTAGGTGTGCTCTCGAGAAACGTGTCAAAAATGGCCCTAAGGGCAGTTTGGTCATTTTTCACCGAATTGGGCTAGCAGGCACTAGTGTTGACCTGGTATTGAGTGTTTCCACCACTCTGACGGTGGTTTCGTGATACAGGGGTTTGTTGGCAATCCCCTATATCGACCTATTTGCTAGTATTTCTGCTACTTTGACGATTCGCGATCATTCTCGAGACTGCCTGATCTTGGGAAGCTGCTAAAGGGACTTAGTGCCTGAGAATCAACTTTCTTGAAAGGCGTGTCGAAACGGACATTTTTGCATTGGTGGGCTAGCAGGCGCCAAATGGACTGTTCTACCATCTAGGGGACTTGGGATCTCGTCCCGGTCGACAGGTTTGAAGGGACTTACCGTTCCAAAGAAACTTTCTTTGGAAAACGTGTCGGGCTGGGTAGACAAACCATCTCGAGGAATCAACACTCTCGAGAGAGGGATTAGAATTGGAATTAGACTTGGAAAGGGGACTTACCGTCTTCAGAAAGACGCGCCTATTGGAATTGGAAAGGGGACTTATCGTCTTCAGAAAGACGTGCCTATTGGAATTGGAAAGGGGACTTATCGTCTTCAGAAAGACGTGCCTATTGGAATTGGAAAGGGGACTTATCGTCTTCAGAAAGACGTGCCTGATTTGGAATTGGAAAGGGGACTTACAGTCTTCGGAAAGATGCGCCTATTGGAATTGGAAAGCGGACTTACCATCTTCGGAATGACGTGCCTATTGGAATTGGAAATGGGACTTATTGTCTTTGGAAAGACGTGCCTATTGGAATTGGATTGAATAATGCCCCCAAGGGCATTTTGGTCAATTTGTCTCTATTTGGGCCTGGTGGGCCCGCAAAGCGATTAATCAACTGGATTAGGACTAGAATTCTAGAATATGTCCATATTGACTTGAAATCAAGTCTGGACGGACTGGAGACCGCCGAGCGGTCAAAAATGGGGTGCTTACATAAGGATGGCGGAAAAATGTGTGTCAATAATACTACATAAGAATGCATGATTCCCTTCTTGAATTAAATGGCGTGCTTGCGTAGATGAAATGAGATAGGGTGGAGGCACTACACCAATTCCCTTAAATACAAGCCTCGAATGTGTAGAAGAATGAAACACGACTCGTTTAAGTTCACAATCAATTACAGCACGTTGAGAAGACAACCAATCCATTCCTAAGATCAAAGCTGTGCATTTCTAGAGGAATATGATTTACAAACATGGGCACATCGTTAACAAGAACCTCATAAAAATTATAAATCCTATCACATAACATAGAATCCACGGATGGCAATGATACAGTCAAAACATAAATAAGAGGTACTGGAGATATATATAAGAATTGAATAAAAAGGTATGAGATAAATGAATGTGTGAAACTAGAATCAATAAGGATGTGTGCAGGTCGACCATAAATAAGAGGTATACCTGACACTATAGAGTCAGTAGCTGGGGTGTTTCTCGGGGTAAGTGCAAAAGCTCGGCCTTGTCATGGTTGATTTTCCCTCTTATTAGACTGCTAAACCAAGGATGATGCTAATGCCCTAGATCCTTGTGCTCTATTCTTATTCGAACAGTCCCTTACTTGGTGCCCAACTTGGCCGTACCCATAATAAGCTCTACTTCCTAAAAGACATGTGCCCTAATGCTTCTTTTGACAAGTAGGGCACGTCGGTGCTTCATTGGCCGTGCCGTTACTTCAGCTCCTTGTGTTCCCCCATAGTGTAGAGGAATTCCAACCATAAGATCTCGAACTCTGTCTCTTTGAACTCTGTCCTATACTTTGGTCACTTCCACTTCTCTTTTTATGTTTCTCCTAATATTAAGCTGATTCAATAAAGGCCCTCTCAGCAATCACAACCCATTGCACAACTTGATAAGTCTCAAGTCGTAAGATATCCATTTTGCTATGAATGTTCCATCGTAATCCCACCTCAAACTTTCTTGCCTTGTGATTATCTGATGATACAATGTGTGGGGCATATCATGACAACTCCATGAACTTGGCATTATACTTTGCTGTGGTCATATCTCCATGCGTCAAGGTAAGGAACTCGGTGGTTTTCAGATCTCTGACAGTCTTGGGAAAATATTCTTCATTGAGCACTTCCACGAATCTAGGCTACAACCACTGTGGCTCCACTGTCCTCTTTAGTATCCACCAAACTAGTGCGGCGCCTTCGAAGGTAAAGGTGGCAAAAATCACATTTTGTTCGTTTGTGCAAGGTAGCACTTCGAACACCCTCTCGATTCCCAAAATCCAAGACTCTGCAGCCATGGGATTAGGAGTCCCCTAAAAGGTCTGGGGCTTCAACTATTGAAATTGTTTAGTGGTGACACGGGCCATCGCTTCCACTCTTGGTGCTTGAGCCACAGGTGGCTTTGACACGTTAGTAGTGTTACTATAAGCATCTTGGGCCACTTAAACAAGTCTGGCCAAGATCTTCTCAATGCGATCTATAAGGTCTTCGGGTCCTTTAGCCACTCCATGACCTCTTCCCTTTTGGTGGCATGATTAACTCTACGAAATCATTAAACAACCAAGTACATAACATATTACAATACGTAATACACCTTGGCACATCATTAACCACTTTGTATACATAAACATATATACATGTAGCACATATACAAAGTCAACCTAAAATTCTATCTAGACATGACTCAATCTTATAGTATCAACCTATAACTCTAATACCATGATGTCACGTCTCGTAACCCGGCCTATGCGGATTTAAGGTACATGACTGGCCAGTAGCAAGGCTACCCAATACTGTATTACATAAACCGGTTGAACACTTGTGCATGATCATTTAAAATGATACATAAATGTGGTAATGGAATTTTTATAGTTTAAAACATAACTTGTGTCATACATGGCAGAGTTGTGCCTAATCTAAAACATAAATGTACATATGGGCCTATTCGAGGCCGCCACAGTTATAACATTTATAGTATTACAAAACATTAGGGTCCAGCTCAAATACACATAACATAACATAGGCCCGTGGGTCATAGCTCAAAATCCACATGTGGTCTCCTTCTATGGCCTCTCGGATTGGCTACCTGAAAATATTTGAGAAAACGTAAGCTAATGCTTAGTGAATAACAATGATGCACGAGCATGAAAATACCATGGACTAGTAGTTATGTCGAATGTATAAAACAATAGATAAAACATTTATACATATAGAGCATGAACTTGAAAATGTGTAAGCATAGGCTTGAAATCATAGATAGCATAAGCATCATATTGAAACATTCTATCATTTCAAAGCATAATATCATAAAAGAGAGATGCGACATATTTGACTTTTCGTAAGCATTTTAACATATCTTAATTCTTGTTTTAAAAGCATAAGTGTACTACAACTTGACATATGAGCTAGGCTCCACAGTAACCCTTTTATCTCATGGAAAGGCTCTTTAAGCCAAGGGACGTCTCCCAACATATCGATAGTTTATTTCACGTCCCCTACTGTAGGACTATAGGGCTAGATTAAGGTCTTGCCACAAAAAGACCTCGAGTTGGCACCTTACATTGAAAATCTTTCATCTCGTTTATGTAAACATTCTAGTCCATAGGTTTTGATTCATAACATAAGTATATCTTGCATGCATTTCAAGGTATGACATTTATACTTAAACATAAACATTGATGCATTAAAAACATATGGAAAACATTGCATGATATGTAGTTGAACTTAAAACATTTGAAAAGTTACAGGGTTTTACTCATGGTATATTGTTACTCACCTCTATCCTTGAGGATTAGTGCTAAACAAGGGTACTTCTACACATAGAGTACATAGAAGCATCAAACACAAGGCTCCAAAGCAAAAAAAATATATAAAAGTTGAGGTTTAAAACATGAATCGCTGAACACCGACTCTTTCATTGCATCCCTTTCACATTAAAACAATGAGCCTTCATTCTAGGTCATTGTTATTTGAAAATAGACTTAAAGACCTTTAATTTGATAGGTCATGGGTCAAAAATACATTTCGGATGAAAAAGTTATGTCCCATGAACAATAGAATAAAATTTTGAAAAATAATGTTGTTGGCAGAAATTTGGGTCAACTTTAAAATTTCATATCTCACAATCTATAAGGAATTAGAGTACAAACTTTATGTGGGTAGAAAGGTCTATGAGTCTACTTTCCAATGCTTTAAAATCGTGCATCTATTCGAGTTTTCTAAAGTAAGTTATTCTTATTTTACTAAATAGTGCTGGAGTTGTCAGGCGCTAGCGTCAGCAAAGCATCAGGACAACTTGAGAGCTGACATCTCCAAAAATACCATCGTCAGGACGATAAATGTTGCATCCTAATGACCAGAGAGCTCGACATCTCCAAAAATACCATTGCCAGGATGATAAATGTTGCGTTCTGACGACCAATGGCCACCCCAAACTTCAAAACTGATCGTCAGGATGATAATACACACCGTTTTGACGATCCCTGTATATTTTGGTTCGAAAAATAGGTTCTCCAAGCCTTAGATTTCCAAATCCAAACCATCCCAAACTCTTCCAATGCTTCTAGGGCTCAAAGATTAACCCAAGAAGACTACAATATCTCAAAATGAAGCTAAACCAACAAGTAAATCAAAGGGATCTACGGTTTGAAATAAAAAAACCCAACATGTACAAATTTGAGGTTTTTTTTAACCCCAACTCCTAATCCATCAATATATGCCTACAACCAACCTCTGAAAATCTAACTAATTGGGACTCAAAGGAGTCTTTAAACACAACAACGCATATGTATTTACATGTACAAGAGATTAGGGTTCATACCTTTCTCCCTTAAGCTTTCCAAGCTGCAACAATGGCTTCTAAGCTTGTGTTGAGCTGTTCAACCTCCTCTTTCCTCTCTATCTTCTCTTCTTCTTCTTCTTCTTCTCCTCTTTCTCTTCTATGACTGGTTTGTGTGTGTCTACGGGTGTGGGTGAGTGTGTGTGTGTGTGTGTGTGTGTGTGTGTGTGTAATAAGATGATGCATATGGGAAATAATCCCATGTGTCCCTCACTAGAAGCTTAAGTTATAACATAAATTTTAATTGGTCATCTTGACTCAAATGCACATTAGAATGATACAAAATTTAAGAAAATTCACATTAATTCAAATAATAGAGGTTTGGGTCGTTGTAGTAGGTCTCTGAGAGGATACAAAGTCCTCGGGATAGAAAGTCCATATCAAATGTAGACCCGTTAACACCAATGCCTGCTAGCTCGTTTCAGTAAAAAATGACCATATTGCCCCTGGTGGCACGCTCTTTGAGTAAGCACCTACATCCTCAGAGTGGTAATGCCACCTTTCCAAGACTGTCCCTAGATAGTCCGACATGCTCAAAATGCCATTCAAACCAATTATAGACCAATTTTAGTCAAAATGACCATTTTGCCCCTAGTAGGCTGGTCACACATTTTTCACCACATTGACTCTGGTATCCAACCGATAGGCCCTGAAACATTCCCAAAAGTGTCCCTAAGCTTCAAATATCATTCCAGTTGACTTCGGACCAATTTTGATGTTTTTCTATTCAAATGACCATTTTGCCCCTAGCGAGCCAGTCATTCTTTTTAACCACACCGGCTCTGAGTATCAAACCAACAACCCTCGGGAAACTCCCAAGTGCTCCTATCTCTTTTCTAGCTGGGCCTCGTAGCTCGGTAGCTTTGCAAATTGAACTAACACAACTTGTAGTGGAGTTTGGCCAAACAATGGCTGGGAGCCTACATCAAATTTTGGCTTGGTGCCACTCCTAGTGGCACCACCTCTAATTTTTGCCTATAAATACAGTGTACCCACAGTGTATTCCAGGTCCACAAAATTATAAAGAAACTCTGTCAGACTCTTTGCAACCCCTTGAAAATCCCCAAAACCCTAGCTTCTAAGCCTTTAAGGGAGCCTCCATCAAACCCTAGCCTCCAAGCTCCATGGAAGGTCACTTCTAGCCCCTTCAAAGCTCTTGAAGGTCTTTCATGTCCAAGAAAAAACCTCTATTGAACGTTAAAGAAGATTGAAGATAAGGTAGGCTTTCACTTTAAGTTTATATTATCTTGCTCCTTCTCTTCTCCCTCTTAGTTCACTTGGACTATTCTTTATTTTAATCCCAATCTTATACCTCCTCTTCTTTCATGCTGGAAACAAGAGGACCTTGGGTTCATGCCTAGCGAAAGTCTTGAGGAGGTCACCGGTTGGGGACCTTCCTATAGTTTACCTTGCGATGGTGTGGTCAAGCCTTCTTGATTATACGGTGTGTCGTGCCTCAATTTTTCACACTTGAGGAAACACAAGTAAGAAAAATACGATACTCTCTAGTTAGAACTTATCCTCCTAGAAGGGTAAGTGCGACTAAGTTTGAATTGAAAATTGATTTGATTAAGGGCTTTTGAAAAAAGTTTGGAGTCGCCACCTAACTTTGTTAAGGTGAGTTAGGTCACCTAAAACTAAGTGCAATCCAAAGATTAAACTTAGAGGTTTTGAAAACTTCCTTAAAAGAGGGTTTTTGAAAAGGTTTTGAAAACTTCCTCAAAAGAGGGTTTTTGAAAAAAACAGGTTGTTTGGCAACCTTAAGAAAGATTTAAGCCCTTTTTTGGAAAATAACTCCGTTTTGGTCTTTGAAAATAGTGATTCTAGGTTTGGAGGTTGGTTACGTATAGGGAAGATGCACTAGGCTATCATGCTATCCTGCCCTTGCAGTACCTACATGTCTATTCACCCTAGGTTCACTCATTTAAATTCTTCGATTGTTCAATTTTCGATACTATCCACTTTGAAAATAATTGTAGAAAGATGTTTGATATGATTCATGACATGCAAGTGTAAGAAAAAGATTTGATTTTGAAAGTAAATTTGAAACTTGAAAAAGGTTATGGAAATTGGAAACTTAAAAATGGTTGTGACAATTGGACCTTCCTATAGTTTGTCTTGAGGGCCTCTCATCATTTCAAATTTAATTACTTAGTTCATAAAGCTTTTGTATAAAATTGAGACAATATTCCTAGAGATGGCGTGTTTCTGCCAATGAACCCCTACATATTCTATCAAATCAACTACTCTATGCTTACCCCAATGTGGCGATGGTTCTTGGTTTGGGGATATTTGAATTGAAATCACTTACGGCTCTAGTGGGCTAAACAAAAGGTAGTGTTTATTTCTTATTGGATAAATAGAACAATGGTTTCTCATCATTTTGAGAACTCGGTTGCCCATCGCTTAGCCAGGATATCACTCAAGTGTCGCCTCTTCAATAAAATTCACACCTCTTTGCTAAGACTGCCTTCCTCCTATCTCTCGCTCTGTCTTTGTCTCTCAAAGGTTTTAACCCCCGTTGAATGGATTACCCCTGTATGCAAGTTCCTTACCATTGATCAGGAATCTATATTCATTCATGCATTCAATCATTCGCGAAAAGTAAAAGGATACAGTGAACTTTTAGTATAATATACAAAAGAACCAAAGTACACTTTGGTAGGGGGAGGACAAATATTTTCCTTTGGACTTCCACCAATCTAATTTTACATTTGAAATCCTACACTACTCTTGAGTCTTCAGATTCGTCTTCTTTGAGTTCGTTGTTAGGGAGGTCGTTAGAGACCTTACTAATTGATTGCCCCTTGTCTTTTTGGCAACCCTATCACCATGAGCATAGAGGGATTGGGGCCCCTCTTTATGAAATGAATATGCATGCTATGAATCCTTAGGATTACATGGGAACCCTTAGGGTTTGGGTAGGTTTAATGCAAGGGAGAGTGATCTTGGTGTCACTCTTGATGGGTTGATCATATGCATGAGAATGTAGTGACTTGAGTTACTTTGGAACTCTTATTTTAAGATGGAATATTATATGCATGACCATAGATGCAAAGAGTATACAGAGAGAGAACGTAGTTGTAAGGTAAACATGAATGCATGAGGAGTAATACAAGCATTGTAATGGCAGGAATACAATCGTTATAATAATAGGAATAAACAGGTATAAAGGAAAGTAAAAGCAGTCACCCTTTCCTCTATGGTTTGAAATCAGTGCGTGTCTTAAATCCGACAGGGGTTTGGCTATGCATGGTTTCTACATGAGCATGAGGTTGAGGGTTTACTAATGCTTCCTAAGAAGGCTCGGTTCCCAAATCTTCAAACCTAGCCCCACTCCCTGAGGTGGTGCCATTATCAGTTGGTGATCTGAGAGGGGGAACCATCAGGAGGCCGTAAGCGAAGAAACTGACACAACATCTTGCCCACAACCAATATTCCGTTTCCTCTTCTAACTAGAAGGGATATATCAGGCTAAAGAATGCAAATATGCAGAAAGCAAGTGCACGTCCAGTGTGTGTGAAATTTTTGAAAGTAGAGGAAAGGGCCCAACAACTCCTATTCATCCTGTTCATTCCATTCATTCATAACATACATAGCAGTTAGCATGAGATAAAACAAAATGAGAACAAGAGTCTGTAATCACCCCATTTTTGACTGCTCGGCAGTCTACACTCTGTCCAAACTTGTTTTCAAGTCATTTTGGGCATATTCCTATCAAATCCAATTCTTTAGTTCCAAATTCCGTCTTTCCATCGCTTTGCGGGCTCGTCAGGCCCAAATAGAGGCAAAATGACCAAAATGCCCTTGGGGGCATTGTCCTTTCTTATTCCAATTTCAATCCCTCTCTCGAGACAGTTTATTCCTCGAGATGGTCCGAGTAGCAAAACTACTCACAAAACCGTTAGAGTGGCGGAAACACACAAAACCGTCACACAAAGGCACTGTTTTGAGTGGCGGAAACCCCTTTCCAATCCCACTCTCGACAGTTTATCTCGAGATAGCTCCAATCCAGGCACGTCTCTTTGAAGACGGTAAGACCCCTTTCCAATCCCACTCTCGAGACAGTTTATTCCTCGAGACGATCTTGAGTAGCAAAACTACTCACAAACCCGTTAGAGTAGCGGAAATACTCACAGAACCGTTAGAGTAGCGGAAATACTCAACCCCGTCCGAATAGCGAAAATACTCCCAAATCATCAACCCCGTCCGAGTAGCGGAAATACTCAACCTCGTCCGAGTAGGGGAAATACTCAACCGTTAGAGTAGCGAAAATACTCACAGAACCGTTAGAGTAGCGGAAATACTCATAAATCATCAATCCCGTCCGAGTAGCGGAAGTACTCACACCGTGAGAGTGGCGGAAACACTCAAAACCCAAGTCAACACTAGTGTCTGTTAGCTCACTTCGATGAAAAATGATCAGACTACCCTTAGGACCTTTTCCGAGACTTTTCGGTCAAGATGACCATTTTGCCCTTAAGCATCCGAATGCCCCGGGAACCACACCGGCTCTGGGTATCAAACCGGTAACCTCTTGAGAATACTTTTTATAGTGTTCTCAACCTCCCCTTACCTTTCTGGATCATTCCGAGTCAGTTCCAGCCAACCCGGTACAAAATGACCGTTTTGCCCCTAGAGGGCCGGTCTCCTTCTTCGACCACACCGGCTCTGGGTATCAAACCGGTAATGTCCCAAGAATACTTTTTATAGTGTTCTCGACCTTCCTTTACCTTTCCGGGCCATTCCGAGTCAGTTCTAGCAAACCCGGTGCAAAATGACCGTTTTGCCCCTGGTGGGTCGGTCTTCCTTTTCCGACCACGCCGGCTCTAGGAATCAAACCGGAAACTTCTGGGAACATTCTAAATAATGTTTCCAGATCCCAAGTCTTCTTCCGGGACAGTTTGAGTTTGTCCCGACAGTTTCTTAGTCCGATTGATCGTTTTGCCCCTAAAGGCCCGGTTAACCTCTTCGACACATCTTATCCTCACTTTTCAAGTCAAATACCTCCAGGACACTATTTTAAGTGTTCCTGCTCCTTTCCGGCCCCCCGGGTCATTCCCGGCTCCTTCAAATCATTCTCGGACTTTCCGGAGTCACTCCTAGTGAAGCCAGGCTAAAATTTACATGGTAGTCACTAGTACAGGCGCCCAAATCTAGTCAAAGATACGTTGCTTGCCGACCTTAAACCTTTCCTAATTGGCTGGCGCCACTGCAACAGGCGCCAGGTTTGTCCAACTTCTATAAATACAGAGCCTCGTTCAACGTGAAAAGGGTCTGCAAACTTAACCTAAGAATCCTATATTTTGACATACAGAGCTCGAGCATCTCCTAAACCCTAGCCTCCCTAGGTTTTCCAAACCCTAGCCACTATACACAAACCCTAGGCTCCTATATACTCATACACTCCCCCATACACTCATACACTAGCCTTCAACCATCCTTTGATGACTTGAAGAGCTTCCATCCAAAGCTTGAAGACAACTCTTGAAGGCTGAAGGTGAAGATTAAGACAAAGACCGAAGACCGAAGACAGCGCGACGCGCAAAATAAAGAAGACATACGGTAGGCTTTCTCTTTAATTTTCTGTACTTCCCCCTCTCTCTTCTCTCTCCAACCCACTTGGGTTTTCTCTATTTTAATCCCCCATCTCTTTCCCCCCCTTTCTTTGCATGCTTGAAACAAGGGGATTCCCAGTCTATGTGTAGGATTGGACTATTGGAGAGTCACCGTGTCGGGGGCTTTCTTCTAGTCTAACCAAAGACCACGCAGGTCCGGCCCCCTTAATTACGTGGTGAAGCCTTAACCTTGTATGTTCACGACCCCAAATTGCATTGTGCATATCACAGTCTTGCATCTTCCAAAAACCGTTTTTAAAGTTGTATTTCAAAACGTTTTCAAACTTGTTTTCAAAATTGCATCAAAATCTCTTTTTCAAAAACATGTTTTCAAAACCACAATTCTAGGGTGATTCTAGCCTTTCCATGGCTAGGGTTGCTTTAGGAAAGTATTACATTAAAAGTGACCTTTTTGGTCTATATTTTCAAATCTTATTGTTTTCCAAAACCACTTTCTTAAAGTGGTTCTAGCCCTCTTATGGTTAGAATCGCTTTAGGAAAGTGAGACGTTTTCATACTTTCCAAAAACTCTCTCTTCAAAAATCTCTTCCTAAAAATCTCTTTTTCAACATACTTTCCTAAAACTCTCCTCTTCAAAATTGTTTTCAAAAACTCCCTTTCAAAATCTATTTTTCAAAACTCTCTTTTTCAACTCCTCTCCAAAATCTTTTCTTCAAAATTAACTTTCTAAAAACACTCCCTAGATTCACCTTCCTAAAAACTCTCTCCAAAAATCTTTCTAAAAAACTCTCTTTCCAAAAATCTTCCTTCTAGAAACTCCCCTCTAGGATTTTTCCTCCCAAAATCTATGTTTCCAAAAACACACTTTCCAAAGACTCTCTCTTTCCAAAAATCTTTTTCCAAAAACTCCCTCTCCAAATTCATTTTTCAAAAACTCCTCCCTAGGATTCCCTTCTAGAAAACCTTCGTTTCCAAAAACGCACTTTCTAAAAACTCTTTCCTTAGATGCCCAAGTCAAGCCGTAGAACTCACAATTAGGAAACCCTAATCTTTTTCCCAAAAATATGATTTTCAAACTTTGCCCCAAACTTAGGTTTTCAAAATCTCTTGTTTTCACATCCAAACGATACACGTTTCCAAAACCTATTTTCTACGTCGAAACTATAATTTTCCAAATCTAGGATTTCTAGAATCTCCTTTTCCAAATCCTTGCCAAATCCTATCTCCCTGTTTAGGAAACTAGATCCCGTCCTCCGTTTTTGGAAATAAAATCCAACCTTTCTCTTTTAGAAACTAAATCCAATCCCTTCCTAATCCAACTCTTCCCTAATTCAAATCCTTCCTAAACTTCTACTTTCCTAATCTTAAGTTTCCAAAACTTGAACATAAAAATCTTTCCTAAACTTTAAAACTCAACTTTCAAATCTTTCCTAGTTCAACGCTTTCCTAATTCTACCCCTTTCCAAAATCTTTTTCAAATCCAAGCTTTCAAATCTTTCCTAAACTCAAACCTTTCCTAATCTCAAGATTTTCTAAAACTCTAAAACTTTCTAAATTTCAAATCTTTCCAAATTCAAAACTTTCTAAATTTGAAACTTTCTTAAGTTAAATCTTTCTAAACTTCCAAAAAATTCTAAATCAAAACTCAAAATCTTTCTAAATCTAAGGCTTTTCTAAGCTCAAAACTTTCTTAATTCATGCATTTCCTAAACTAAAAACTTTCCTTTTTCAAACCTTTCTTAAAACAGAACTTTCTTATTTTCAAAACTTCCTTGTTTTCAAAACTTTCCAAAATCAAAACTTCCCTTTTTCAAACATTTCTAAATTCGAAACTCTCCTAATTTGAAAACTTTCCTAATTCAAAACTTTCCTAAGTTGAAACTTTCGTAAACCTAAAACTTTCCAAAAATGAAACTTTCCACAGATAACATTTTCCTAATTCGAAACTTTCGTAATCCAAATCTTTCCTAAATTCCAAGTTTCCAAATCTTTCCAAATCTTCCAAATCTAACATTCCAATCCAATCTTTCTTAATCTCAAGTCTAGGTTTCCTAAACCTCCTTCTTCCCAAAACCAAGTCTTTCCAAAATCAATCTTTCCAAAGCAAGTCCAATCCTCTCAATTCCAATTTCAAATCTCCTTTTCTAATTTCAAATCAAATTCAATGTCCAATTCAAGTTCCTTCTTCAATCCACTCTTCTATTTTCAATCGGACTCTTGTCCGAACTATGACTGACCTGATTCCCCCAAAGAGATACATAGGCAACCTTCATAGGTGTGGTCACAATACTTTTCAAACTTTCAATTCCACCCTCATGGGTGTGGTCTCCACATTTTTCAAATCTCAAATTCCAATCTACTTTCAAACTTCCAATTTCAAAATTTCTATTTCCAAATTTTTAAACTTTTCAATTTCAATTCTATCTCTTTAAATCTATTTTCAAATCAAATCAATTTCTTTTCAAATCAATTTCTATTTTCCAATTCTCTAAACTTGCACTTGCATATCATGCATCATGCTAAATTAGTTTTCAAACATTGTTTTTCTAAAATGGATAGGATTGAACTATAGTTGGTTGAAGACTCTCATAGGTGAATCTAGGGTAGATTGACATGTAAGTACCGAAAGGGCGGGGTAGGGTGATAGCTTAGTGCGTCTTCCCTACACGTAACCAACCTCCGAACCTAGATCACTGATTTCAAAGACCAAAAAGGAGTTATTTTTCTAAAAAGGGCTAAATGTTTTCCAAAGGTTGCCAAACAACCTGTTTTCTTTAAAAACCCTCTCTTGAGGAGATATTTTCAAAACCTTTTTTCAAAAACCCTAAGTGTAGTCTTCGGATTATGCTTAGTTTTTAGGTGACCTAACTCACCTTAATCAAGTTTGGTGGCGACTCCGAATCTTTTTCAAAAGCCCTTTATTCAAACCAATTTTTTCAATTCAAACCTAGTCGCACTCATTCTTCTAGGAGGGTGAGTTCTAACGAAAGAGTACAACATTTTTTCCACTTGTGTGAGTATTCCTCGAGTGCGAAAATCTGGGCGGGACAGAGTCCACCTACAAAAAAAATATGCAAAACTCATTTTGTTGATGACAAACTTAATGCAAGATAATATGGATAGAAATAAATTAAATGCATGTTTTTGAAAACAACTTTGAAGATTTTGATTTTAAAATTTTGAAGTGGATGGAATTGGACAAGTTAATTGAAGGTTCTAAATGACTGAAGGGTGAAAAGACAAGACTATTGCCTAACCCTCTATGTGTCCCCAGTGGAGTCGCCAACTATCGCACCCAAATTTTTTGCACTCGAGGAATACACACACAAGCAGAAAAAATACTATAGTCTCTTGTTAGAACTCATCCTCCTAGAAGGACGAGTGTGACTAAGTTTGAATGGAAATTCGATTTGATTAAGGGCTTTTGGAAAAGACTTGGAGTTGCCACCTAACTTGATTAAGGTGAGTTAGGTCACCTAAAAGTAAGTGCAATCCGAATATTAAACTTAGGATTTTTGAAAAAGATTTGGAAAACTTCCTCAAGAGAGGGTTTTTAAGAAAGATAGGTTGTTTGGCAACCCTTTGAAAGATTTAAGCCCTATTAGAAAAATAACTCCATCTTTGGTCTTTAAAAATAGTGATCTATGGTCCAGGGGTTGGTTATGTATAGGGAAGACACACTAAGCTATTACCCTATCTCACCCTTGCGGTACCTACATGTCTATTCACCCTAAGTTCACTCATTTAGAATATTCAATTATTAAATGTCCCATTATATCCATTTTAAAAAGAGTTTTTTGAAAAAAGAATGATGCATGATATGCAAGTGCAAGAAAAAGAATTTGATTTGAAAATAGATTTGGAAAAGAGATTTGAGATTTAAAAGAAGAAATTGGAATTTGGAAAAGATTTTAGAATTAGAGATTTAAAAAAGATTGTAGCTTTGGAAATTTGGAAAAGACTCATGAAATTGGAATTTGAAAATGGTAATAGAATTTTGAAAATATTATGGAATTTTGAAAAAGGTTGTGAAATTGAAAACTTAAAAAAGAAATGATAGAAGTTTAAAAAAGATTTGTGAAAATAGAAACTTAAAAAAAATGTTGTGACTGCACCCATGAGGGCTGCATACGTATTCCTTTGTTAGGAATTAGATCAGGCGTAGTTCAAACAAGAGTCCGATTTAAAAACAAGAAGGTTTGAAAAGAATTTGGTTTTGAACTTAGAGTCAGAAGATTGAAATTGGAGTTGGTTTAGAAAAAAGAAGTTCTGAAAACATCATGACCTTAATTGGAATTTAAGAACCATCTTGGTTTAGAAAAGAGTTGAAAGCTTTCTAACTTTAAGGTTAGGGTTGAACTAAGGTTTAGGTATCTTGAGACCTAAGGCAGCCTAGGGTTAAGGTATATACTTGGAAACGACTTAATTTGGACTTAAGAAGTTGGATTTTAGGAAGTTTAGTTTTGAAAAATTTAGACTTAAGAAAGATGAGATTTAGAAAAGATTTGAGATTAAGAAAGATATGATTTGGAATAGTTAGAAAAGATTTGACTTGAATATTTGACTTAAAAAATTTGGAAAGTTAGAATTTAAGAAAGATTGGATTTAGGAAATCTTGAATTTAGGAAATTTTCAAAATAGGAAAGTTTCAATTTAGGAAAGTTTCGAATTAGGAAAGTTTTGAAATTAGGAAAGTTTTCAAAATTGGAAAGTTTTGAATTAAGAAAATTTTAAATTAAGAAAATTTTCAAATTAGAAAAGAGTTGATTTTGGAAAAATTTGAGTTTAGAAAGTTTAGAATTAGGAAAGGTTTAAGTTTAAAAAGATTGAAAAGTTTGAATTTAGGAAAAGTTTAAAAGTTTGAGTTTTGGAAAGTTAAGATTTAAAAAAGTATGGGATTAGGAAAGGATTAGAATTGGGATTTGGAAAGTTGAGATTTGGAAATGTATGAAATTTAGAAATGAGTGGAATTATAAAAGATTTATATTTTATATCCTAGAATAAAAGATTGGATTTTATTTCCAAAAAGAGATTATTTGATTTTGTTTCAAAAAATAGAGGATTTGATTGGGTTTCCTAATTTGGAAGATTAGATATGACATGGAATTGGAAATGTTGAGTTTTGAAAATCTTAAATTTAGAAGTCTATGATTTGGTGTAAAAAATAGGTTTTGGAAATATATGAGTTTGATGTAAAAAATAGAATTTGGAAACCTAAGATTTAATGTAAAAAAGGAAGTTGAAAACTAGGGTTTCCTAACCATGGGTTCTAGGACTTGACTTAGACTCCAAGAAAAAGAGTTTTTTTGGAAAAAAAGTTTTTAGGCAAGAAATTTTTTAAAAGAGTTTTTAGGAACTAGACTTGAAAAGAGTTTTGGAAAGGAGAAAAGTGATTTGGAAAGGGAATAGAATATGGACTTTTACAAGTCTCTAAAAATATGTCTTCTTAAAATGATTCTAACCATGAAAGGATTAAAATCATTATAGGATTGTGGTTTTGGAAACAACAAGGATTTTGAAAATATGGACCATATGGGTCTCTTTAAATATAACACTTTTCTAAAGCAACCCTAACCATGGAAAGGCTAGAATCACCTCAAGATTATGATTTTCACGAAAATAATTTAGGATTTACACTCGAAACTTATGTAACACTTTCTTAAAACAACCCTAACCATGGAGTGGTTAGAATCATTTTTAGATTGTGATTTTGAAAACAAGTGTGAAAGAGAATATTTTAATGCAAGTTTTGAAAATGATTTTGATGCAAGTTTGGAAAACAAGTTTAAAAACAAGTTTTAGAGAGATGCATGTATATGATATGCACAATGCAAGTAGAGTCGTGAACATACAAGGTTTAGGCTTCACCACATAATCAAGGGGGCCAAATCCACGTGGTCTCCAGTTAAACTAAGAGAAAGCCCCTGACATAGTGACTTTCAATAGTTCTTCCTACACATGAATTGGGGAGTCCCTTGTTTCAAGCATACAAGAAAGGGGGGGTAGAAGATGGGGATTAAAATAAAAGAGAACCCAAGCGGGTTAGGAGAGAGAAGAGAGAGAGGGGATTTACATAAACGTAAAGAGAAAACCAACCTCGTATCTTCTTTGCTTTGCTTGCTTGACTTGCTTTGCTTTTCTTAGACTTTGGAAGCTTTGAACTTGCAGCACTTCAATCTTCAATGGCTTCTTTGGAGGCTTGACTATAAGTGTATGAAGTGTGTAGGGAGGCTAGGGTTAGTGTGTAGGGAGGTTAAGGTTTGAGGAGGCCTAATAAAACTAGGGTTTGGAGAGAGTTCAAAGTCTATATATAGAGAGAGAGTTTCTGGACTGAGATTTGCGACCCCTTTTATGCAGGGGGAAGGGCCTTTATCTATAGGCAATTTAAATTGACTGGCACCTGTTGTAGTAGTGCTAGGCTTAAAAATGCACTGGCGCCATTAGGAGTGGTGCCAGGCCATCTTTTAGCTTGACGTACTAGTAGTGGTGCTAGCCACTTAAGAAACTTTTTAAGGCGGTAAGAAACATATTTTCGACCCTTGATACGCAAGGCAGAAGATTTGGGCTCCAGTCCTAGTGACTACCATGCAATTTTTGGCTTGGCTCGACTAGGAGTGACTTCTAAAAGTTCGGAAATGCTCCGGGAGGCCAGGAATGGTCCGGAAGGCTGAAAATTGGTAGAAATCCTTAAAGTAGTATAACAGGCTTGAAAAAGAATGTTAGGATTGTTAAAATGGTCAACCGAGGAAGCCACTAGAATGGACTCAAAATGATCCGGGAGACGACTTGAAGCTTGGAAACACTATCAAGAGTGTTCTAGGAGATTGCCGGCTTGATACCCAGAGCCGGCGTGGTTAGAAAAGACGACCGGCCCACTAGGGGTAAAACGGTCATTTTTGCACTGGGCTTGTTGGAATTGACTCAGAATGATCTGAAAATGCATTAAAAGGTCAAATACTGTTAAAAGCATCCTTAGGAGGTTACCAGTTTGATACCCAGAGTTGGTATGGTTCCTAGGGCGATCGGATGCCCAGGGGCAAAATGGTCATTTTGGCCAGATGGTCTCGGAATTGGTCTAGAACTGACTGGAAGGCACTTAAACATGCCAGACTGTCTTTGAGATAATCTTGGAAAGGTAGACTTACCGCTTTGAGAACTTAGGTACTTTCTCAAAAGCATGCCGGAATGGCCCAAGGGGTAGTTTGGTCATTTTTCACTAGAGTGGGCTGACAGGCACTGGTGTTGACTTGGGTTTTGAGTGTTTCCATCATTCTAAAAGTTTGTCGTGAGTTGGTTTCCAAAAAGTATCCTATCCTTTGGTAAACGTGTCACAACCACAAGGCGTGTTCGGTCCCGTGACATAAGGGGTTTGTTGGCAATTCCTAATGTCGACCTATTTGCCAGTGTTTTCACCACTCTGACGGTTGCCATGTTTACGAGTGTTTTCGTCACTCTAACGGTTCGTGTTCATTCCAAAGACTTGTTGCACCCTAAGTTTTCGCACTAGAAAAAGACAAGTGAGAAAAAAACAGTGCTCCCTCGTTAGAACTCATCCTCCTAGAAGGACGAGTGCGACTAAGTTTGAATTGAAAATTGATTTCAAATAAGGGCTTTTGAAAAAGATTTGGAGTCGCTACCTAACTTGATTAAGGCAAGTTAGGTCACCTAAAATTATGCATAATCTGAATATTACACTTACGATTTTTGAAAATAATTTTGAAAACTTCCTCAAGAGAGGGTTTTTAAGAAAAGAGGTGTTTGACAATCTTTGAAAATATTTAAGACCTTTTTTTAAAATAACTCCATTTGGTCTTTGAAAACAGTGATCTAGGTTCGAAGGTTAGTTACGTGTAGGGAAGACGCACTAAGCCATCACCCTACCCTGCCCTTGCAGTACCTACATGTCTATTCACCATAGGTTCACTCATTAGAGTCTTTGATTAATAAATGTCTAAAAACTATCCACTTTAGAAAAGAATTTTGAAAAAGAAGTTTGACATAATGCATGATATGCAAGTACAAGAAACGACTCTAATTTTGAAAGTGGATTTGAAAAGCAGATTTGATTTTGAAAATACTTGATTTTGAAAGAATGTTTTAGAAAAGATAGATTTGAATTTCGAAAGAGAGTTTTAGAAATTGGAAATAGAGATTTGAAAATTGATTTTGGCATTAGAAACTTGAAATAGATTATGGAATTGGAAGTTTGAAAAAGATTGTGGAATTGAAAATTTGAAAAAAAGTTATGGAATTAGAAATTTGAAAAAAGTTGTGACCACACCCATGAGGGTTGCCTACGTATCCCTTTTTGGGAATCAGGTCAGTCATAGTTTGGGCAAGAGTCCGATTGAAAATAGATGATTTTGATTGAAAAAGAATTTGATTTAAAACTTAGAATGGAAGATTGGAATCGAGATTGAACTTAGACCTAGAATTGAACTTGAAAAAGGATTTTGTCCCTTGAAAGAGAACTTGGACTAGATTTGGAAAGATTGAGATTTGAAAACATTTTAACTTGAATTGAAGTTTGAAAAACCATCTCGGTTTAAAAAAGAACTTTTGGAGAAGAGTTGGAAGCTTCCTAACTTTAGGGTTAGGGTCGAACTAGGGTCTAGACATCCTAAGGCTTAGGGTAACCTAGGGTTGAAGCATGTAATTGACTTGAACTTGACTTGAACTTGAAAAGCTTGATTTTTGAAAGACTTGAATTTAAGAAGATTTGAAAACTTAGAATTTGAAAAGTGAAAATTTGGAAAGGTATGGAATTAGAAAAAGTTTGGGTTTAGAAAGATTAAGAAACTTAAAGTTTAAGGAAATATTTGAAAAGTTTAAGTTTTGGAAACCTAAGACTTAGGAAGGTATGAGATTAAGAAGGATTGGAATTAAGAAAGATTTGGATTAGGAAGGATTGGGATTAGGAAAGGCTAAAATTAGGAAAAGGTTTGGATTAGGAAAGATTTAGATTCCTAAAACAAAAGACTAGATTTTATTTCTAAAAAGAGGTGATTTGATTTTGTTTCCAAAAACGGAGGATTAGATTTAGTTTCCTAAATGGGAGATTGAATTTGACATGGAAATAGAAGAGGAAGTTTTAGAAATCCTAGATTTGGAAGTCTATGATTTGATGTAGAAAATAGGTTTTGGAAATTTATGATTTTGATATGAAAAGGATGTTTTGAAAACCTAGGTTTTGAGGCAAGATTGGAAATTGAAAATTAGGGTTTTCTAACCATAACTTCTAGGGCTTGACTTAGACTCTAAGAAAAAGGAATTTTGGAAAGAATATCTTTTTAGAAAGAGAGATTTTTAGGAAAGAGATTCGAAGAGTGTTTTTAGAAAATAGAACTTTTGAAGAGAGTTTTTGAAAAAAAATTTTTGGAAAGAGTTTTTAAGAAAGCAAGTTTGAAATTGATTTTTGAGAGGATTCAAAAAGGAGGTTTTGGAAAGTAAGTTTAAAAAACAATTTGGAAAGGGATTTGAATAGGGACTTTGCAAGTCTCTAAAAATATCCTACTTTCCTAAAATGACTCTAACCATACAAAGATTAGAACCATTCTAGGATTGTGGTTTTGAAAACAACAAGGATTTGAAAGTATGGACAATAATAGTCACTTTAAATATAACACTTCCCTAAAGCAACCCTAGCCATGGAAATGCTAGAATCACCTTAGGATTTTGACTTTGAAAACAAGTTTTGAATAAGAAGATTTAATACAAGTTTTGAAAATGATTTTCGATACAAGTTTTAAAAACAAGTTTTGGGAAGATGCATGATCATGATATGCACAATGCAAGTTAGAGTCGAGAACATACAAGGTTAAAGGCTTCACCACATAATCAAGGGGGCCGAACTCACGTGGTCTCCGGTTAGACTAAGGGAAAGCCCCCGACACGGTGACTTTCAATAGCCTAATCGTACACATGAACTGGGGAGTCCCTTGTTTCAAGCATGCAAAAAAGGGGGTAGAAGATAAGGATTAAAACAGAAGAAAACCCAAGTGGGTTAGGAGAGAGAAGAGAGAAAGGGAAATTGCGTAAACATAAATAGGAAGCCTACCTTGTGTTTTCTTTATTTTGCTTGCTTGCTTTGCTTTGTTTTACTTCAGTCTTCGAGAGCTTCTAAGTTGCAGCACTTCAAGTCTTCAATAGAGGTTTTGGAGGCTAGTATATGAGTGTAGTGTATGTATGCTAGGGTTAAAGTGTATAGAGGCTAGGGTTTATATGTGGAGGCTATGGTTTGAAAAACCTAAAGGGAACTTGTAATATCCTGAACCCATTAACTTTCTTCATTTATATAAATTAAGGCATTTGTGTGGTTTAATGTTAGATGTTATTTCCTTTTGGGTCAAAGTGACCAATTGAGAGTTAAATTGTAACTTAAATTCTTGGGGTGAGACACATGAGATTATTTCCCATATGTATCATCTTATATACCTACGCATATACACTACACACACACACACCCATTTGTAGAGAGAGAGAGAGAGAGAAAAGGGAGAAGAGATAGAGGAAGGAGATTGAAGGGAGAAGATCAAGAAGTAGAGGAGGAAGCAAGAAGAGCTCAACCAAGCTTGGAAACCCATTGTGGAGTTGGAAAAGCTAGAGAGAGAAAGGTATGAACTAAAATCTTGAATGTGTAATTGTATATATGCATCTATATGGATTGGGATGTTTAGGTTTGTCTTGGGGGACTCCTTGAGTCCCATATTACTTTGAATTTGAGAGTTTATCGCTCAATATTGGAGAATTGGAGAGTGATGGGTTGAAAAATCCCAAATTTTGTAAAATGTTAGGGTTTTAAGTTCAACTCTAGATCCCTTTGTTTTAATTGTTCTTTCTCCCCCATTTTAAGTTATTGTCACCCTTGTGGGCTAATCTTTGAGCCCTAAGAGTATTGAAAAGGTTTGGTTGTGTTTGTAGGAGTTTTGGGTGAGTTTTGAAGTTTTGGGTTGAACTTCAGTTGCTACCCAGAACTGGGCATTCGAACCCTTAATATGGCGTTCGAACAGTATGAAAAAGAAGGCCGGGTGTTTGAACTCCCTCAGGGGGTGTTTGAACGGTCAGAGAAGGTGTTTTTCATTTTTTTGCCTGGTATTCGAACTCCCCTTTGGGCGTCTGAACGCCCAGTTCATTTTGGCTGGTGTTCGAACTCCCTGGTTGGGCGTTCGAATAGCCTGCTAGTTTCGGCACTATTTAGTAAAATGGGCATAACTTTCTCTACAAAACTTAGATTGATACATAGTTTATAATGCTAGAAAGTAGACTCATAGAAGTTTGTACCCATATAAAGTTTGTCCTCTAATTCTTATAGATTGAGAGATATGGAGGTTTACATTTGACCTAAAACTATGCCAAAAACCTTATTTTTTCAAAGTGTTGCCCCATTCTTCGTGAGACCTAACTTCTTCACCCGAAATGTATTTTTAAGCCATGACCGATCAAATTAAAGGCCTTTAAGCCTATTTTCATATGGAACTAGCCTTGGGTGAGAATCCTTTGTTCGGGGTGGTTAGGACGTGATGAAGGTATCGATGTTTCTGGTTTTATACTTTACCCTCAACTTTATGTTCTCGTTTTACATTAGGGCCTTGCCCTAGAGTTAGTCTCACTCTCCTATTATGAGAGTGAGGTGTTGGTGAGTCGAGGTTGAGGGATTTATGTGCTTACTCTCGGTTTATGTGTTATTGCTTGCCTGAGAACTTTGTATTGATGTTTCTATGCTTCTACATGCATTTTGTGTAGGAACGCCTTGTTTAGCACCCGTTCTATTGGAGAGAGGTGAATAACGATATGCCATGAGTAAAACTCTATTAATTTCCAAATGTTTTAAGCTCTATTCTATATCATGTAATGTTTTCCATATACTTCAATGCATCAATGATTACATTCAAGTATAAATGTCATGCTTTGAATTACGTAAGAACCTTACCTATGATGTGAATCACAACTTACGGACTAAAATGTTCACATAAAGTAGATGTAAAATTCCTTACATACGACTCTAACTCAAAGTCTTTTCGTGGCGAGACTTTAATCTGGCCCGATAGTCCTAGGATGGGGGACGTGAAATAAACTATCGACATGTAAGGTCTTTCGTGGTAAGATCCTAAACTAGCAATGATAGTCCTATAGTAGGAGACACGAAATAATCTATCGCCATGTTGGGGTGAAGTGAGGGATATGTTGTCCTAAAGAGCCTATGTGTGAACTTCATTGTTACTATGTTGGCCTAAAGGGCCTATGCATGACCTTCATGATTACTATATTGTCCTAAAGGGCCTATGCGTGACCTTCATGGTTACTATATTGGCCTAAGGAGCCTATGCGTGACCTTCATGGTTACTATGTTGGCTTGAAAAGCCTTATGCATAACCTTTGTGGTTACTATGCTGCCTAATACCAGAAAGACCTCTTAAGTGGGGTGAAGTGAGGGATATGTTGGCCTAAAGAGCCTATGCATGACCTTCAATGTTACTATGTTGGCCTAAAGGGCCTATGCGTGACCTTCATGGTTACAATATTGGCTTAAGGAGCCTTATGTGTACCGTGTAGCTGAGACCAAGCGCCCAGAAAGGGGGTAGACAGGTGCGAGCCAAAGCGGACAATCTAATATTGGCTTCAAGAGCCTTATGTGTATTGTGCGACTGAGATCAAGCACCCAGAAATGGAGTAGGCAAGTGCGAGCCAGAACGGACAATCTAATGTTGGCATAAAGAGCCTTCAGTGTATCGTGCGGTTGAGACCAAGTGCCCAAGAGGGGGTAGGCAAGTGCGAGCTAGAATGGATAGAGTTGTACTGCGTACTCGGATAGCTCAAGTGCTCCTAAGGAGTAGGCAAGGTGAAGTGTTACCGTCGCAATGCGTTTAAAACCATGAGGTAGGCACATGCGTGACATGAAGCGCTAAAGCAGGCAATATTGTACATGGTTAAGATCTTTGCCTAAAGAGCCTTATATATATGACGTTTAAGGTTACTAATGCGGAGCCTAGCTCTGGTATAGAGACGTAACACACTTATGCCCTAGAATGAGAAATATGATTTGTTCAAATATTTAATGACAAGTTAAGTATGTTTCCACAAGTACTAATCCCCCGATATATCTCTCTTCTTTACGATTTTATGATATGCCCTCACAATATCATGCCACGACATGCTTATGATAGGCATGATATGCCTTACAAAATCATGTTATGCGTTATGTCTCACTCCTATGATACTATGTTTGAAATGTTATAGTATTCCAACATGATACTTATGTTATCTACGTTTCCAAAGCTATGCTTTATAAGTTACTAAGAATGATAACATTTTATGTGCCTGATATTATATGGCGAGCTAAGTTGTACGCTTACCAGGTATGATACATTATGCTTATGACAAGTCATGTCACACTCGAATAGTTCTTGCTACAACACGCCTGCCTCTCTTCTTCAATATTATGTTTTAGTAATGATAAAATGTTTTAATACAAAAGCGTATGCTTCATGTGTCTTTAAGATTATACTTATACGTTTCTAAGTTCATGCCTCATATACATAAATATACCCCTATTATCATATACATTAAATATAAATGTAGTCTATGGTATTTTATGCTCATGCATTATTGTTATTCACTAAGCATTAGCTTACATTTTCTCAAATGATTTTCAGGTAGCCAATCCGGGAGGCCCTAAAGCTAGGCCATATGTGGATTTTGAGCTACAGCCCACGGGCCCATTTTTTATTTTATGTTTGAGGGCTAGACCCCAATGTTTTGTAATGGTACAAACGTTATAACTTTAGTGAGCCTTGATTAGGCTCATATGTGTGTTGTGATTTGGACTAGGCACAGCTCTGCCATGTATGACATAGATTATGATTTTAAGTTATCAAAAGTTCTATTTTCCACAATTATGCATCATTTTAAATGATTATACACAGGTGATCAACTAGTTTATGTAATGCAGCCTTGGGTAGCCTTGCTATTGGCCGGTCATATACACTAAATTCGTATAGGCCGGATTATGGGGTGTGACAGAACTAGGGTTTTGAAGGATTTCGAGCTCTGTATATCGAAGAGCAAGGTTTTTGGACTGGGTTTGCAGACCCTCTTCATGCTAGAGGAGACTCTGTATTTATAGACAGAAGACTAGATTGGCGCCTGCTGCAGTGGTGCCATGCCAAAAATCCTAGGAGTGGCACCAAGCCATTTTTTGGCTTGGCGCCTGGCCATTTAGGAAATGTTTAAGGTCAGCAAGCAACGTATCTTCAGAAGATTTGGGCACCTGTTGTCGTGCCCCGATTTTTTGCACTCGAGGAGTACACACACAAAGGAGAAAAATAATGTACTCTCTCGTTAGAACTCATCCTCGTAGAAGAATGAGTGCGACTAGGTTTGAATTGAAAATTGATTTGAATAAAAGGCTTTTGAAAAACAATTCGGAGTCACCACCTAACTTAATTAAGGTGAGTTAGCTCACCTAAAAACTAAGCACAATCTGAAGACTACACTTAGGGTTTTTGAAAATACCTCCTCAAGAGAGGGTTTTTAAGAAAACAGGTTGTTTGGCAACCTTTAGAAATATTTAAGCCCTTTTTTTCAAAATAACTCCATTTTGATCTTTCAAAAATAGATCTAGGTTGGGAGGTTGGTTACGTGTAGGGAAGATGCACAAAGCCAGCACCCTACCCCGCCCTTGCGGTACCTATATATCTATTCACCCTAGATTCACTCATTAGAGTCTTTAACTAATACATGTCCAAAACTATCCACTTTAGAAAAGAATTTTTATAAGGAAACTGACATGATGCATGATATGCAAGTGCAAGAAAACACTTTGATTTGGAAAATACATTTGAAAAGGAGAATTGAAGTTTGAAATTGGAAAGAAAGCTTTAGAAATTGAAATTGAGGATTGAAAATAAATTTTTAGAATTGGAAGTTTGAAAAGGATTATGGAATTAGAGATTTAAAAAAGGTTATGGAATTTGGAGATTTGAAAAAAGTTACGACCGCACCCATGAGGGTTGCCTACGTATCATTTTTTAGGAATCAGGTCAGTCGTAGTTTGAACAAGTGTCCGGTAGAAAATAGAAGATTTTGATTTGAAAAAGAGATGTTGATTTGAAAGGTGATTTGATTTGAACTTAGAATAGAAGATTGGAAAACAGGATTGAACTTAGACTTAGAATTGAACTTAAAAGAGGGTTTGACCCTTGAAAGAGAACCTAGACTAGATTTGGAAAAATAGAATTTTGGGAAACCTAGACTTAGGAAAGATGAGACTTAGGAAAGCCTTGAGGTTTAAGAAAGATTTGACTCGAATATTGGACTTGGAAGATTAGGGAAGTATTGGATTTAGGAAAGGTTCAAATTAGGAAAGTTCCGTTTTAGGAAAGTTTCATTTTAGGAAAGTTTTGAATTAGGAAAATTTTAAAATTTAGAAAAGTTTAGAATTTGGAAAGATTTGAAATTTAGAAAGTTTAGAATTTAGAAAGATTTGAATTTGAGTTTTAGAAATACTTGAGATTAGGAAAGGTTTGAGTTTAAGAAAGATTTGAAAATTTAGATTTGGAAAGTTGAAATTTGGAAATGTTGGAATTAGGAAAGGGTTAAAATTAGGAAAGATTTGGAAGCTCAAAGATTAACGAAAGATTTAAAATTTTAGGTTTTGAAAACTTAAGGTTTAGGAAAGTTTGAGATTAGGAAGGAGTGGATTAGGAAAGGTTTAGATTAGGAAAGATTGAGATTCCTATTTTCTAAAACAAAATATTGGATTTTGTTTCTAAAAAGAGATGATTTGATTGTGTTTCCAAAAACGGAGGATTAGATCTAGTTTCCTAAACAAGAGATTGGATTTGGTTTCCTAAAGGGAAAATTGGATTTGACATAGAATCGGAAGGGAAAGTTTTAGAAACCCTAGATTTGGAAGACTATAGTTTTGATGTAGAAAATAGGTTTTGGAAAATTTATGATTTAGATGTTAAAAAGGAGATTTTGAAAATCAAGGTTTTAAGGCAACATTGAAAATTAGGGCTTCCTAATCGTTAGCTCTAGGGCTTGACTTGGGCTCCAAGAAAAAATATTTTGGAAAGTAGAATTTTGAAAAGTAAAGGTTTTTGGAAGGAGATCTTAAAAAAGAGTTTTTGGAAAATGAATTTTGAAAAGAGAGTTTTTGGAAAGGAGTTTTTTGGAAAGAGTTTTTGGGAAGGAAACTTAGGGAGAGTTTTTAGAAAGTAAATTTTGAAGAGAGCGCTTTGGAAAGAAGCTTGAAAAGGAGTTTTGAAAAATAGATTTTTGAAGGAAGTTTTTAGAAAACAATTTTGGGAAGGAGATTGGGGAGAGTTTTTAGAAAGTATATTGGAGAAGAGATTTTAGAAAGTAGATTTGAAAAGAGATTTTGGAGGGGATTAAAAAGAAGATTTTGGAAAGTAAGTTTGAAAAGCAATTTGGAAAGGGATAGAGTGTGGACTTTTGCAAGCCTCTAAAAATATCACACTTTCCTAAAACGATTCTAAACACAAGAAAGATTAGAACCATTCTAGGATTGTGGTTTTGAAAATGACAAGGATTTGAAAATATGGACCATATTAGTCACTTTAAATGTAACACTTTCCTAAAGCAACCCCAACCATAAAAAGGCTAGAATCACCTTACGATTGTGCTTTTGAAAACAAGTTTTAAAAAAAAAGATTTTAATACAAGTTTTTGAAAATGATTTTAATGCAAGTTTTGAAAACAAGTTTGAAAACGAGTTTTTGAGAGATGCATGATCATGATATGCACAATGCAAAGGGGGTCGTGAACATACAAGGTTAAAGGCTTCACCACATAATCAAGAGGGCCGAACCCACGTGGTCTCTGGTTAGACTAAGAGAAAGCCCTCGACACTGTGACTTTCAATAGCCTAATCTTACACATGGACCGAGAAGTCCCTTATTTCAAGCGTGCAAGAAAGGAGGGGAAGAAGATGGGGGATTAAAATAGAAGAAAACCGAAGTGGGTTCAGAGAGAGAAGAGAGAGGGGGGAATTGCGTAAATGTAAATAGAGAGCCTACCTTGTATCTTCTTTATTTACTTTGCTTTATGCGCTTTGTTCTTCTTACTTTACTTCAGTCTTCGCCTTGATCTTCGAGAGTTTGTTTTGAACTTTGGGAGCTTTGGGTTGCAGCGCTTCAAGTCTTCAATGGAGGCTTTGGAGGCTAATGTATGAGTGTATATGAGCGTATGGGAGTATATAAGAGTTAGGGTTTGTATATGGGGCCAAGGTTTGGAGAACCTAAAGAAGACTAGGGCTTAGGGAGGCTACGAGCTCTGCATATCGAAGAATAGGGTTTTTGGACTGAGTTTGCGGACCCTTTTTATGCTGGAGAAGGCTCTGTATTTATAGAGAGAGGATTGACCTAGCGTCTGTTGCAGTGGTGCTAGGCAAAAATTCCTTCTAGTGCCACTAAGAGTGGCGCCTGGCCAAAATTTGGCTTGGTGCTACTACTAGTGGCGCCAGCCACTTAGGAAAGTTTTAAGGTTGGCAAGCAACGTATCTTTAGAAAATTTGGGCATCTGTACTAGTGACTACCATGTAATTTTTAGCCTGGCTTCACTAGGAATGACTCTAGAAGGTCCGGGAATGATTTAGAGGGCCGGGAATGGCCCAGAAGGCCGAAAAGGGACAAGAACCCTTAGAATAGTGTCTCGGATGTAGTAGACTTGAAAAATGATGACAAGATGTGTTAGAAGGGTTGACCGGGCCATTAGGGGCAAAACGGTCAATTAGACCAGAAAACTACCAGGATGGACTCTAGAATGTCCCAGAAGAAGACTCGAGATTTGGAAACATTTCTTAGAATGTTCCAATAGGTTACCGGTTTGATACCAGCCAGTGTGGTCGAAAAAGGCGACCGGCCCACTAGAGGCAAAACGATCATTTTGCACCGGGTTTGCCAGAACTTACTCGGAATGATCCGGAAAGATAATGGAAGGTTGAGAATACTATAAGAAGCATTCTCAGGAGATTACCGGTTTGATACCCATAACCGGCATGGTTCCTGGGGCGCTTGGATGCCTAGGGGCAAAATGATCATCTTGATCGGAATATCTCGGAATTGGTCCGCAACTGACTGGAAGGCACCTAATCATGCCAGATTTTCTTTAAGACAATCTTGGAAGGGTAGACTTACCGTTTTGAGGATTTAGGTACTATCTCAAGAAACGTGCCGAAAATGACCCTAGGGGCAATTTGGTCATTTTTCATCGAAGTGGGTTAGTAGGCGCCAGTGTTGACCTGGCTTTGAGTGTTTCCATCACTCTGATGGCGATCCTGTGATATAGGGGTTTGCTGGCAATTCCCTATATCGACCTGTTTGCAAGTGTTTCTGCCATTCTAGCGGTTGCGATGTTTACGAGTATTTCCGTTACTCTAATGGGTCACGATCATTCTAGAGACTACCTAATCTCAGGAAGCTGTTAGGTGGACTTAACGCCTGAGGAATCAACTTTCTCGGAAGGCATGCCGAAATGGACATTTCTGCTTTGTCGGGCTAGCAGGCTCCAAAGGTGGACCGTTCTATCATCTAGGGGACTTGGGTCTCGTCTCAATCGACAGGTTTGAAAGGACTTACCATTCCAAAGAACTATGTCGGAAATGTGCCGGATAGGATGCAGTTACCGTCTCGAGGAATTAACTTTCTCGAAGGACATGTCGAATTTAATTGGAATTGAAATTGGACTAGAATTGGATTGAAAAGGGGGAGTTACCGTCTTCAAGAAGACGTGCCTACTAGAATTGGACCGAATAAAGCCTCCAAGGGCAATTTAGTCATTTTGCCTCTATATTGTCCCAATAGACCCGCAAAGCGATTGACTGATGGGATTTAGACTGGAAAATTTGATTTAGATTGGAATATGTCCATATTGACTTGAACACAAGTCTGGACGGACTGGAGACTGCCAAGCGCGTAAAAATGGGGTGCTTACAGCTGCCCCTCTTTTTTTTTTGTGTTTGCTTGACGAAGACAGAAAACGATAGAGTAAGAGTCCCATGTTGACCGTGAGGTAGTCGGAGGGACAGACTTTGGAAAATTTCAAAAATAGGAGTTTGAAAATGGAAATTGGGCCTAAAAGGCATTTGAAATCGAGTTTTGGCCCGAAAAAGGGCAAAACCGCCCGGAATTTAGAACTAGCACCACTAGCAGTGGCGACTTTGGTAGAATTGGCTTGGCGCCACTGTTAGTGGCGCTAGGCTTGGGATCAAAACCAGCAAACTACTAGTTTGACATTCATGCGAAAGTTGAAGAGTTTTTGGAAAATCGTGAGTCTTCGTGAGGAAACCGACTTGGACATTGAAGGAGCACCTCTTAGGAACCACATGGGGATTCCATTTGAACTATGTGAATAGTGAAAATTAATGTTTTAATATGTTTTGAATACTGTGGTAAAGTTATTTTTTGCATTTTAGTGCTTGTTTAATTGAATTTGTGTGATTTTACGTGATTATGTGAACGGGGTTTCTACAAGAATTGGAGGTTTATCCCTATAGTTTTGGGTATTAAGTTTTTTTGGTAGATTTTTATGCTGTGTGCCTTAGAAAAATGTGTTTAACAACCGTGTGAAGTTTCGTGATTTTTTTTTCGAAAACTTTTTGAATTTTTGAATTTTTGAAAATTAAAAAATACTTAAAAAAAAGAAAAATTTGAGAAAATTGAGAAATTATTAGAGTTTAGCATTTAGAAAAATGTAGGAATATTTTAGAAAATATTTGAAATGATTTTGAGAAATTTTGGGATAACTTTCAAAATCATTGATTTGTTGAAAAATAAAAAAAGTCTTTTGAAAAATTTAGCAATTTAAAAAGTGTGCACGGGTGTTGGTGCTATGTGACTATGATGTTGTAGAGTGTATGGTTTGTGTTTTGTGTTGATGTCGTGGGTGTGTAGGGACCATTTTTAAGTGAAACTCTGTCAAAATTTTTTGAAATAAGGGAAAGAATTGGAAAAGTTTTAGAATGAAATCTTTTTAAAGGAAAAAGACAGAAAACCCTAGAGATTTAGAAAATCCATTTTGACTCGAAGTTAGAAATTCAAAATGTGTAGCAAATTCATTTTGACTCGGAAGTTGAAAAATCAAAATGTGTAGGAAATTCATTTTGACTCGAAAGTTAGAAAATCAAAATGTGTAGGAAATTCATTTTGACTTAGAAGACTGGACTTTTGAAGACAAACGAAAAGATTTGGAATTTGACAGAAATTTTGGAACAAGAATTTGTTTATCGAAACATTGAAAAATTTTTAAGGAAGAATTTTTGAAAAACCTGGAATATTGATTAGAATGGACACAAGATTAGAAAAACTTTGAGATGGACTAAGGAACTCTGAGATTTGATTTTGGAGATTTTTAGACTATGACTCCTAGAATCAATTTCTGGGGAGAAAAACATTTTAGAATTTGACTTTCGATAATTAATTTTGAACTATAAGGGAATTAGAAAGTCTTTTGAAAATGGATCTTTGGAGGAAATAGTTTTTTGAAAAATTAGGAGAAAAGGATTAAGACACCCTTTGAGAAGCTGAATTTAAGAAACTTTTCGATAGTTGAGTTAAAAACTTTTTGAATCGTCGAAAGCAAGATCTACTGACAACTGTGTCATTTTTTTATCTTTGGTTATCATTATTACTATATTTTTATTCTGCTTTTATTTCTTATCTGCTTATACCGTATATTAACACCTCTTACTTTGGCTTACCTTTTCAAGATGGCTGATGCGGGTGGTGATGGTTCCGAGAGGAGACGCCGCTCCGGGAAGGCAAAAATTCCTTTCTAGTGGCTCCAGGCGAAAATTTGGCTTGGCACCACTACTAATGGTGCCGGCCACTTAGGAAAGTTTTAAGGTCGGCAAGCAATGTATCTTCAGAAGATTTGGGCACCTGTACTAGTGACTACCACGTAATTTTTGGCCTAGCTTCACTAGAAGTGACTCCGAAAGGTTTAGGAATGATTTAGAGGGCTGGGAATGGCCCAAAAGGCCAAAAAGGGATAAGAACCCTTAGAACAGTGTCCCGAAGGTAGTAGACTTGAAAAAAGAAGACAAGATGTGTTGGAAGGGTTGACCGGGCTATTAGGGGCAAAACGGTCAACTAAACCGGAAAACTACCAGGATGGACTCGGAATGTCCCAAAAGAAGACTCGAGGTTTGAAAACATTTATTAGAATGTTCTAGGAGGTTACCGGTTTGATACCCAGAGTCAATGTGGTCGGAAAAGGCGACCGGCCCACTAGGTGCAAAACAGTCATTTTGCACTAGGTTTGCCGCAATTGCCTCGGAATGATCTGGAAAGATAATGAAATGTCGAGAATACTATAAGAAGCATTCTTAGGAGACTATCGGTTTGATACCCAGAGTCGGTGTGGTTCTTGAGGCGCTTGGATGCCTAATGGCAAAATGGTCATCTTGAACGGAATGTCTTGGAATTGGCCTGAAACTGACTGGAAGGCACCTAATCATGCCAGATTTTCTTTAAGACAATCTTAGAAGGGTGGACATACTATTTTGAAGATTTAGGTACTATCTCAAGAAACGTGCAAGAAATGGCCCTAGGGGCAGTTTGGTCATTTTTCACCGGAGTGGGCTAGTAGGCACCGGTTTTGACAAAGGTTTTGAGTGTTTCCGTCACTCTAGCGATGGTCCCGTGATATAGGGGTTTGTTGGCAATTCCCTATATCGACCTGTTTGCGAGTGTTTCTGCCACTCTGGCGGTTGCGATATTTGCGAGTATTTTCGTTACTCTAACAGGTGGCGATTATTCCAAAGACTGCCTAATCTGTAGAAGCTGCTAGGTGGACTTAGTGCCTGAGGAATCAACTTTCTCGAAAGGCATTCCGAAACGGACATTTCTACATTGGCAGGCTAGCAGGCGCCAAAGGTGGACCGTTCTACCATCTAGGAGACTTGGGGTCTCGTCCCGATCGACGGGTTTGAAAGGACTTACCATTCCAAAGAACTATCTCAGAAACGTGCCGGATAGGATGAACTTACCGCCTCAAGAAATCAACTTTCTCGAGAGATGCGCCAAATTTAATTGGCATTGGACTGAAAAAGGGGACTTACCATTTTTGAGAAGACGTGCCTACTGGAATTGGACCGAACAATGCCCCCTAGGGCATTTTGGTCATTTCGCCTTTAAATTGGCACAATGGGCCAGCGAAGCGATTGATTGACGGGATTTAGACTTGAAAATTTGATTTAAATTGGAATATGTCCATATTGACTTGAACACAAGTCTAGATCGACTGGAGACTGCCAAGCCGACAAAAATGGGGTGCTTACACCTGTACTTGTGACTACCATGTTATTTTTAGCCGGACTTCTCTAGGAATGACTCTAAAAGGCCCGAAAATTATTTAAAAGAACGGGAATGGCTCGAAGGGCTAGAAAGGGACAGGGATCTTTAGAATAGTGTCTTGGGGGTAGTAGACTTAAAAAATAATGTTAGGATTTGTTGGAAGGGTTGACCGGGCCATGAGGGGCAAAACAATCAATCGAGCCGGAAAGTTGTCGGCATGGACTTGAAATATCCCAAAAGAAGACTCATGGCTTGGAAACATTAGTTAGAATGCTTCAGGAGGTTACCGATTTCATACCCAGAGTCCGTGTGGTTGGAAAAGGCAACCGGCTCACCAGGGGCAAAACAGTCATTTTGCAACAAGTTTACCAGAACTGACTCGGAATGACCTAGAAATGTATCAAAAGGCCGAGGATACCATTAGAAACATCTTCAAGAGGTTACCGTTTTGATACCCAGAGCCGGTGTGGTTCCCGGGGCACTCGGATGCCTAGGGGCAAAATAGTCATTTTAACTGGGGGGTCTCAGAATTGGCCCAAAACCGACTGGAAGGCACTTAAACATGCCGGATCGTCTTTGAGACAATTGTGGAAGGGTAACTTACCGTTCTGAGGACTTGGGTACTTTGTCAAGAAACGTGCCGGAAAGCCCTAAGGGCAATTTGGTCATTTTTCACCGGAGTAGGTTAGCAGGCACTGTGATGACTTGGGTTTGGAGTGTTTCCGTCACTCTGACGATGGTCCCGTGACATAGGGGTTTGTTGGCAATTCCTATTGTCGACCTATTTACGAGTGTTTCCGCCACTCTAATGGTTGCGATGTTTACGAGTATTTTCGTTACTTTAACGGTTCGCGATCATTCTAGAGATTGCCTGATCTCGGGAAACTGGTAGTTGGACTTATCGCCTGAGGAATCAACTTTCTCAAAAGGTGTGCCGAAACGGACATTCTTCATTAGCAGGCTAGCAGGCGCCAAAGGTGGACCGTTCTACCATCTTGGGGACTTGGGGTCTTGTCTCAGTCGCCAGGTTTGAAGGGATTTATCATTCTGAAGATTTTTTTCAGAAAACGTGCCAGATTTGATGGACTTATCGCCTTGAGGGATCAACTTTTTCAAAACACGTGCCGAACTTGATTTGAACTGGAATTAGATTTGAATTGAAATGGGGACTTATCATTTTCGAGAAGACGTGTCCATTGGAATTGGACCGGATAATGCTATAAAGGCATTTTGGTCATTTTACCTCTATTTGGGCCGAGCGGGCCCATAAAGCGATCGATTGACTGGAATATGTCTGCAAAACCAGTTTAAACTTGGAATGCATCCATATCGACTTGAATACAAGTCTGGACAGACTGGAGACTACTGAGCGGGCAAAAATGGGGTTCTTATAACTGCCCCTCTTTTTCTGTCTTTGCTTGTCAAAGACAGAAAACGATAGAGTGAGAGTCTCATTTTGACAGTGAGGCAATCGGAGGGATGGACTTTGAGGATTTTTGGAGTTTGAAAATGGATATTTGGCCCAAACGGCATTCGAAGTCGGGTTTTGGCGAGAAAAAGGCAAAACTACCCGGAACTGGCAACTGGTGCCACTAGAAATGGTGACTGGCCTAAAATTTCCTTGGCACCACTGCTAGTTGCGCCAAGCCAGGAAACAAAACGAGAAAAATTTATGGTTCGAATAGTCACGGGATTATAAGATTTTCTGAGAGTTCGAAGGCTTTTGCAAGGAAATCGACTTTGACAATGAAGAAGTTCTTCCTAGGGACTACTAAGGGCTTCCAGAAGTAAACACCATCGCCGAAAAAGTTACCAAAAGTGAAGATTTCTCCAGAGAACTCCAAGAGATGAGTTTTTGATTTTATGTTGATCTGGATGTGTAGAATTCCATTTGAGTCTTGTGAACGGCTGAAATTGATGTTTTGATATGTTTTAAACACTTTGGTGAAGTTGTTTTTGCAATTTGGTGCTTGTTTGATTGAATTTGAGTGATTTTGCCTTATTATGTGAAGGAGGTTTCTGCAGGAATTGGGAGTTTCTGCAGGAATTGAGGGTTTGTTCCCACAACCTTGGGCATTAAGTTTTCTGGCTATATTTTTATACTATGTGCCTCAGAAAAATGTGTTTAACAGTCGTGTGAAGTTTAGTGATTTTTTGAAAACTCAGTGAATTTTTGATTTTTTAAAAAATAGAAAAATACTTAGAAAAATAGAAAAAATTGAAACAAATTGAGAAGTTATTAGAGTTTAGTATTTAGAAAAATGCAGAAATATTTTAGAAAATATTTGAAATGATTTTGAGAAGTTTTGGGATAACTATGAAAACCATTGATTTGTTGAAAAATAAAACAAGTTTTTTGAAAAATTTAAAAATTTAAAAAATGTGTGCGGGTGTTAATGCTATGTGATTGTGATGTTGTGAAGTGCATGGTTTTTGTTTTGCGTTGATGTGGGTGTTGTAGGGATCTTTTTTAAGCAAAAATCTGTTGAAATTTTTTGAAATTCAGAAAAAGGTTGGAAAAGTTTTGGAATAAAATCTTTTTGAAGGAAAAATATATAAAACCCTTAAGGGCGGAGCCTTTTCGGCAGAGAAGACCCCGAGAAACTCGAGGGCCTAAAAGCTATTAGAAGAAATATTTAGGAAGACTTTTGAAAATGGAAATTTGAATAAGAACATATTTTGGAAGATTTGAAAATGGATTTTGACTTTGGAAAACTCAAGAATAGAAATTTCGGAAGATTGAAAACTTGAGAATTGAGTTTGATGAAAACTTTTTGGAGGAAGAAATTTTAGAAAACTTTGATTGGAATAGAAAAAGCTTGGGATAGATTTTGATTGGGAAATTTTGAGATTTAATTTTGAAATTCGACTTTGAATTATAAATTAATTCGAGACTTTGGAAAAAACGTGTAGAAAATTCATTTTTGACATGACATTTGAAGGCAAAATGTTTAGAAAATTCATTTTGACTTGAAGTTGAAAACCTTTGAAGACAAAATGTATAGGAAATTCATTTTGACTTGAAACTGAAAAATCAAAATGTGTAGGAAATTCATTTTGACTTATCATTTGAAATATTTTATTTTTTATTATTTATTTATTTTTTTCATTGCTTCTCTTTCTTCTTTTCCTTACTTCTCATCTCTTTTACATTTTTGAGTTATACTTACCTTATGTTGGTATTCTTACCTTGATATTTAGGATGGCTGACGCAGGCGATGACGGTTAAGAGAGGAGACACCACTTTAGGAAGGCGGCCTGGACAGATTCTGTCAGCAGCTCCAGTCGATCCAGGGGTAGTTGACGATCTGTAGGACAGATATCTTCTAGCCAGAGCAGGCGGGGGAGTAGGCCACCAGTCAACCCCTTCCCTCCGATTGAGGTAGCTTTCGAGGAGGAGATAGGTGTTGATGGTGAGGTGTCGAGCCTTGGTGATCAGCTGACCGGTTACGGGAGGGCCTCCTCTAGACATAGACAAACAGATGCTAATCTTGGTGACCTGGAGATACCGGACATTCCACTACTGGGAGATCTTGCTTATCATCCGAGTGTCTACTCACGACAACATTTGCCCCCTCTGCGGGTGCACACATCTTTCAGAGCAGCTGTTCATCTTATCTTCAGTACTATGCGGCAGGCGACTCCATCTTACCGTGCTTTCTTGGCTGAGATTGGGTTTGGGGCCTTCATGGGATTACAGGCTAACCACCTGAATAGACATCTAGCGATGGCGCTTATTAAGAGGTGGTTCAGAGAGATCATGACTTTTCATTTTGTGGGTTTCGAGTTAGGACCCACTCCATTGGACTGGGCGATCATCACGGGGCTTTCCTTCGTTAGTTGTCAGATCACCTAACAATCAGTCGGTAGGGCTAATACATGTATTCTACTAGACTTGCCCCCTCCTAAGCATTCTGCTTTTCTAATCTCCTAACTCAGTTAAGATGACAGTACCTTTGTTGTTGAGCCACCACCTGCCCGGCGAGATATCATGAGGCAGCGACTTATTTTGTACATCATTTTCAACTGCTTTTACAACAACAATAAGTCGTTTATACCCTTCTGGTTGGTGAGTATAGTAGCTGATCTTAGGGCCTTACCTAAGCTAGATTGGGGGTCCTTCTCCTTCGGCTGCTTCCTTCGATCGATGCGGGTCTGGACTTCCTCTCGTTGGGGTAGCATAATTGGTTTCTGGCCTTTTCTTGTCTGGTGGAGCTATGAGTACTTGCCAGTTCGTCGACCTGTGGTTCTCAAGGATGACCTTTATCCTCGTGCTTTGAGGTGGGCTCGTGACCGGGTAGCCTAGCGATCGAAGATCACTGATTTCATGACGCTGCGGGCAAACCTGGAGTTGATCGAGGCAAGGGACGTGACTTGGCGGCACTTTATTGGGTCGGTTCACTATGAGACAGTGCGGTACTTGGTCCCATTACTCCTATCGAGGGCTTCCTTTCTCAACAATGATTCTTGGAAGTCTTACCTAGGGGATCGTCACTGGCGATAGTTTCATAAGGAGTTCAGGTTAGCAGGAGATCCACCAAAGTACATGTTTGGAGCCTTCGTGGAGGGAGTTCCTATTCCTTATCAGGAGCGTCAGCCGGGTGTCAGTTTCCTTCTTCCTTCGGATATGGACTATACTGCACACTTTGGGGCTTTTTCTGTCAGTGCCTTCACTCAATTTGAGGTAGTAGTTGGCGGATATGCTGTTGGCCAGGAGGTGGTCAACTTGTGGCGCCGTGCCAAGAGATAAGTGCCCCAGGTTAAGTTTACTATAGAGAGCGACCAAAGGGACCAGTTCCAGACGAAGCGGGATTAGTGCCAGGAAGAGGTTGCTTCCTTGATGGCCCAGTTAGCCCAGATGGGAGGTGGCGGGGTATGTTGTCCTTTCCTTCTTCTTCCTTGTGCTCTGCTGTTGTTTAGTTATTCCTTTACCTTACTGATTCTGGTTTTGTCTTTTTTGTAGGATGCTGGTGTTTCTAATAGTTATTCACCCCCCTCCGGAGCTAGGTTTCGGGGATTTTGATCCAGAGGATATTGATTTTGATCTTTGACAGATGCCCCTTGTTGTAGACCCAGATCTTCTTTTGCCCTTATCGTCTCTTGTACACTTTTATGGGGATCCTTCTAGTTGGGCCTTGGGATGATGCCTGTCGCGCTCAGATTTTTTGCACTCGAGGAATACACACACAAGCGCAAAAAATACGGTACTCTCTCGATAGAACTCGTCCTCCTAGACGGATGAGTGCAACTATGTTTGAATTGAAATTTTGATTTGAATAAAGGGCTTTTGAAAAATATTTGGAGTCGCCACCTAACTTGATTAAGGTAAGTTAGGCCACCTAAGAACTAAGCACAATCTGAACATCACACTTAGGGTTTTTGAAAAACAATTTTGAAAACTTCCTCAAGAGAGGGTTTTTAGGAAAAGAGGTTGTTTGGCAGCCTTTGAAAAAATTTAAGCCCTTTTTGAAAATAACTACATTTGGTCTTTGAAAACAGTGATTCTAGGTTCGGAGGTTGGTTACATGTAGGGAAGATGCACAAAGCCATCACCCTACCCCGCCCTTGCAATAAATACATGTCTATTCACCATAGATTCACTCATTAGAGTCTTTGATTAATAAATGTCTAAAACTATCCATTTTAGAAAATAATTTTTAGAAAGAAATTGACATGATGCATGATATGCAAGTGCAAGAAAATACTTTGATTTTGAAAATGGATTTGGAAAGAACTTGATTTGATTTTGAAAGAAAGATTTGAAAAAAGAAATTTGAAAATAGATTTTTGGATTTGAAAGTTCAAGAAAATTTATGAAATTAAAAATTTGAAAAAGGTTATGTAATTGGAGATTTGAAAAAAGTTATGACGGTTGCCTACGTATTCCGTTTGAGGAATCAGGTCAGTCATAGTTCGGACAAGAGTCCAATTGAAAATAGAATATTTTGATTAGAAAAAGAAATTGAGTTGGAATTTCGATTGGAAGATTAGAAAATTTGAACTTTGATTGGAAGATTTGAAAAAATTAGTTTTGGAAAGCTTAGTTTTAGGAAACCTAGACTTAGGAAAGATGGAACTTAGGAAAGACTTGAGGTTTAAGAAAAGATTTGACTCGAATGTTAGACTTAGAAGATTAGGAAAAGATTTGATTCGAATGTTGGACTTAGAAGATTAGGAAAAGATTGGATTTAGGAAAGGATCGAATTAGGAAAGTTTCAAAATAGAAAAGTTTCATTTTAAGAAAGATTCTGAATTAGGAAAGTTTAAAATAGGAAAGTTTTTGAAATTGAAAAGTTTTATTTTAGGAAAGATTTCAAATTAGGAAAGTTTAAAATAGGAAAGATTTTGAAATTGAAAAGTTTTGAATTTAGAAAGTTTTAACTTAAGAAAGTTTTGAATTTAAAAAGTTTTGACTTAAGAAAGTTTTAAATTTAGAAAGTTTAGAATTTAGAAAGATTCGAAGTTTGAGTTTTAGAAATACTTGAAATTAGGAAAGGTTTGAGTTTAAGAAAGATTGAAAATTTTAGATTTGGAAAGTTGAAATCTGGAAAGGTACGAAATTAAGAAAGATTGGAATTAGGAAGATTAAGAAGCTTAATGTTTAAGGAAAGATTTGAAAGTTTAAGTTTTAGAAACTTAAGATTTAGGAAGGTATGAGATTAGGAAGGATTGGATTAGGAAAGGTTTGGATTAGGAAATATTGGGATTTCTATTTCCTAAAACAAAAAATTAAATTTTGTTTCTAAAAAGAAATGATTTAATTTTGTTTCCAAAAATGGAGGATAAGATCTAGTTTCCTAAATGGGGAGATTGGATTTAGTTTCCTAAAATGAATGATTTGATTTGACATGGAATTGGAAAGATGAAGTTTTAGAAATCCTAGATTTTGGTGTAGAAAATAGGTTTTGGAAATATATGATTTTGCTGTAAAAGGAGATTTTTGAAACCTATGTTTTGAGGTAACATAGGAAATCAGGTTTTAGGAAAGAAAATTAGGATTTCCTAATCATGGCTCTAGGGTTTGACTTGGGCTCCAAGGTAAAAGAGTTTTTAGAAAGTGAGTTTTTGGAAAGGAAGATTTTTGAAAGAAAATCTTAGATGGGAGTTTTTAGAAAATAAACCTGAAAAAAAAGTTTTTGAAAAGGGATTTTTGGAAAGAGTTTTTTAAGAAGAAAACTTAAGGAACCATTTTAGAACATGAATTTTAAAGAAAGCTTTTTGGAAAGGAGTTTGAAAAAAAGTTATGGAAAAGCGAGTTTTGTAAAGGGAATGTTTAGAAAACAATTTTGGAAAGAAGATTAGAGAGAGTTTTTAGAAAGTGTATTAGAAAAGAGATTTTGGAAAGTAAATTGAAAAAAGAGATTTTAGAGAGGATTCAAAAAGAGGTTTTGGAAAGTAAGTTTGAAAAGCAATTTGAAAAGAGATTTAAATGCGGACTTTTGCAAGCCTCTAAAAATATCTCACTTTCCTAAAACGATTCTAACCATAAGAAGGTTAGAACCCTCTACGATTTTGGTTTTGAAAACAAGAAGGGTTTGAAAATATGGACCATAATGGTCACTTTAAATATAACACTTTTCTAAAGCAACCCTAACCATGAAATGGCTAGAATCACTTTAGGATCGTGGTTTTGAAAACAAGTTTTGAAGAAGAAGATTTTAACACAAGTTTTGAAAATAATTTTGAAAACAAGTTTGAATACAATTTTTGGAGAGATGCATGATCATAATATGCACAATACAAGTTGGGGTCGTAAACATACAAGGTTAAAGGCTTCACCACATAATCAAGGAGGCCGAACCCATGTGGTCTCCAGTTAGACTAAGAGAAATCCTCCGACACAGTGACATTTAATAGCTTAATCCTACATATAAACCGGGGAGTCCCTTGTTTCAAGCATGCAAGAAAGGGGGGATAGAAGCTGGAGGATTAAAATAGAAGAAAATCCAAGTGGGTTTGGAGAGAGAAGAGAGAGGAGGGAATTGCAAAAACGTAAATAGAGAGCCTACCTTGCGTCTTCTTTTATTTGCTTTGTTATGCTTGCTTTCTTTACTTCGATCGTTGCGTTGCTTTACGTCGGTCTTCGAGAGCTTCCTTTAATCTTTGGGAGCTTTGGAGTTGCAGCACTTTAAGTCTTCAATAGAGGCTTTGGAGGCTAGTATATGGGTGTATAGGAGTGTATATGTGCTAGGGTTTGCAAAACCTTAAGAAGATTAGGGTTTGGAGAGGCTACGAGCTCTATATCTCGAATAACAGAATTTTCTGATTCAGTTTGCGGACCCTTTTCACGATGGAGAAGGCTCTGTATTTATAGACAGAGGACTGAACTGGCGCCTGCTGCAGTGGCACTGAGCCAAATTTCCTCCTAGTGGCGCCATCCACTTAGGAAAGTTTTAAGGTCGGTAAGTAACATATCTTCAGAATATTTAGGCGCCTGTACTAGTGATTACCACACAATTTTTAGCCTGGCTTCACTAGGAGTGACTCTGGAAGGTCCAGGAATGATTTAAAGGGCCAAAAAGGGACACGAACCCTTAAAATAGTGTCCCGGGGGTAGTAGACTTGAAGAACGATGACGAGATGTGTTGGAGGGGTTGATTGGGCTATTAGGGGCAAAACGGTCAATCGGGTCGAAAAGCTACTGGGATAGACTCAGAATGTTCCAGAAGAAGACTCAAGACTTGGAAATATTACCTAGAATGTTCTAGGAGGTTACTAGTTTGATACCTCGAGCCGGTGTGGTTGGAAGAGGCGACTGGCCCACTGGGGGCAAAGCGGTCATTTTGTACCAGGTTTGCCGAAACTGACTCGGAATGACTTAGAAATGTATCGAAAGGTCAGGGATACTATCAGAAGCATTCTCGGGAGTTACCGATTTGATACCCAAAGCCGGTGTGGTTCTTAGGGCGCTTAGATGCCTAGGGGCAAAATGGTCATCTTGACCGAAAGGTCTCAAAATTAGCCCAAAACCGACTGAAAGGCACCTAATCATGCCGGATTACCTTTAAGACAATCTTGGAAGGGTGGACTTACCGTTCTAAGGACTTAGGTACTTTCTCAGGAAACGTGTTGTAAATGGCTCTAGGGGCAGTTGGTCATTTTTCACCAGTGTGGGCTAGCAGCACTAGTGTTGACCTGGGTTTTGAGTGCTTCTATCACTCTGACAGCGGTCCCATGACATAAGGGTTTGTTGGCAATTCCCAATGTCGACTTGTTTATGAGTGTTTTCGCCACTCTGACAGTTGCGATATTTACGAGTATTTCCGTTACTCTAACGGTTCGTGATCATTCCGAAGACTGCCTGATCTCGAGAAGCTGCTAGGTGGACTTATCGCCTGAGGAATCAACTTTCTTGAACGGCGTGCTGAAACGGACATTTCTTCATTGGCGGGCTAGCAGGCGCCAAAGGTGGATCGTTCTACCATTTGGACTTGGGGTCTCGTCCTGGTCGACGGGTTTGAAGGGACTTACCATTCTGAATAGCTCTTTCAAAAAACATGCCAGATAGGATGGACTTACGACCTTAAAGAATCAACTATCTAGAAAGGTGTGCCGAATTTAATTGGAATTGAAATTGGAATTGGACTAGAAATTAGATTTAAGATAAGAACGGGGACTTACAGTTTTCGAGAAGACAAGCCCACTGGAATTGGACCGAACAATGCCCCAAGGCCACTTTGGTCATTTTGCCTTTATTTGGACCCAATGGGCCCTCGAAGTGATCGATTGACTGGATTAGATTTGAAAAGTTGATTTGACTCGAAATATGTCCATATTGACTTGAATACAAGTCTGGACAGACTGGAGACTACCGAGTGGGCAAAAATGGGGTGCTTACAATGCCCACATCCTCGTTGCTCCATCCACAGTCACGACTACCATCCAAGGCAAAGCAGGCGAAAGCTTCTTCTAGAACTCTGGGCAAGTAAACAGAATGGCTAACTCGCCTCCTTCCAACTCGAATGGCCTTGTTGGTGCCTTTGGCTCTTCTAGCTCCCAACCCATGTCCTCATAGTTGCACTCGGTTACGGGCCTAAGGTTCTTCAATAAGTGATGTTCAGCCGCGGCATACTTTGGGTGTAAAAAGTCAGCACCCCATCCATCAACGGCCATATTTTCAACAAGGTCTTCTTCCAGAAGCATTGGCTCGTTAACTGGCCAATCTGAAGAATCTGGCACCTCATTAGGGTTATAGAGATAGATCGGGCATAATGGGAGATTCTCCTCCCAGTCATCCTCTTCATCAGTCTCCCAGTCTTTGATCACAATCATATCTAGTTTTTTTTCTTCCACTATTTCCTCTAATATCAAATTGACAGCATGGTCTAGTAGAGGATCTGTGGTTACATTAGGAGCAGGAGGAGGATTCCCCGGTTGCAAGTCAATGGTCTTGTTGTTTATCAGGTCTTGAATTTTGTGCTTAAGAGAGAAGTAGCTTTTGGTGTCATGCCCTTGGCCACCCGAATGGTATTCAAAAGTGAGGGTGGCATTGAAGGTTGGGGGTAGAAGGCTTGGCAATGGACGAGCAGGTATGGGCTTTAAGGTATTATTCTTCATAAGGTTGTGGTAGGCCTCAGTTTGGGTGCAAGCTAAGGTATTAAAGCTACGGATGCATCGGGCAGGTTTATTAAAGTTAGGTCATGCCTCAGTAAGGCCATAGTTAGGGGTTAGAGCAGGCATGGTTAAAGTGGGTAAGGGCAGGACAGGGTGTGATTGTAGTGGTGGACTGTATTGGCGTGTTTGGCTAGGCAAGATGGTGGACATCTCGCTTTCCTTCTTGATTATTCCCCATATAGTAGCCACCTTCTTGGCTATGTTGGCAGAACTTTCTCCAGTCTTTGCATAGGGGTCCATAATCCTCCTTGTCTTGAGACCATTTTCTATCATCTCTCCTTGCATGATGAGCTTAGAGAAGCATTTCTTTACGCTTGTGCAGAGCTTTTCGTAGTATATACCTTGGAAAGTATGTACGAACAGTTGCACATACTCCTTCTCTTCCAATGGAGGATTGACTTGTGCAGTGGCGTCTCTCCATCTCAGAGCATAGTTCTTGAAACTTTCTTTTTTACATTTATTCATAGTCATTAGGGACCATCGGTCAGAGGTGAGGTCGATGTTGTGATGATACTAGGCTTTGAATGCATTGACCAGCTCAATCCAAGTCATAATATTTGTTAGGTGCGGACGAGCAAACCATTGCAGGGTAGACCTAGTGAGACTATGTTGGAATAATTGCATTAGAAGTTTCGGATCGTTCCCATGACCATTCAGTGCCCCAGCATTGAGACGAAGATGAGCAATAGGGTTACCAGTGCCGTCGTACTTTCGGAAGTATGAGCTCGTCATAGGAAGTAAACCTATAAGTGTCATGGCCATGAAGACTTTGTAGTGAATCCTCTAGCCCTTGGATTTTCAGACTGAGAGGGTCTAGGGGAGTCCTTTTTATGGCAGGTGAGAGCGATATGGTTTCTTTCTCTTCAGTGTTGATCCCCTTAGCATCTTCCTTGTTCCTTCCAGCATTATCAAATTGAAGCACAATCCTTGGGTTAGCAGGTTCAAGGTCCTTAGATAAAGTCATGGATGACGATGCGATTGCAACAGCATCCTTCATGGCCAAGGTTTGAACAAGTTTAAACATTTCATCAATCTTGGTCCTCATTTCATTGACCTCCTCTCAAGAGACTTGGGATGATTCTTCAAGGTTGGCCCCCATGAGTGAGGCTCTTTGTCAGGTGATAATGGGGTCTTTAGGTGGATGTTGATCTTTCTTGGGAGCAATGTTAACTCAATGCAGGGTGATCTTTGTAAATGAAAAAGAAAGAAGCAGAAAAGCAAGGACACAAATCACAAGTTAGTTTTTAGTTTTTAGAGAGTTATATGCAATGCATGCCCTAAGGTGTCCCTATTTAAGAGGGAGACTAAACATGATGAGTTTGGCTCATTTTCGAAGATAGGGAACTTGCCCCTGTATGCAGATACTTTACTAGTTGATGGAAATCTTCTTTCATTTGTACATTCAAAGGAAGGGACACATTGAACAAGAGGAAACAGAGTACACTTTAATGGGGAAGAGGGAAACATTTTTCTTTGGACTTCCTCCTATCTAGTTTTACATATGAAATCCTAAACTACTCTTGAGTCTTCGGATTCGCCCTCTTTGAATTCGATGTTGAGGAGGTCGTTGTGAGACCTTATTGATTGATTACTCCTTGTCTTCTTGGCAATCCTATCTTCGTGAGCATAGAGGGATTAGAATCCCTCTTATGGAATGATTTGAAATATATGCAATGAGTCCTTAGGGTGACGTGGGAAACCTTAGGGTTATGGAATGGATGAACATAGATGCACAGAGTAAAGAGGGAGAGAATGCATTTGTAAAGTAAACATGGATGCATGAGTAGTTATACAGGCATTATAACAGAAAAAGTACAGTCATTATAACAATAGGAATAAGCAAATGTAAAGGAAAATAAATAGCAGTCGCTCTTTCCTCTATGGTTTTGAAAACAGTGCGCATGTCTTAAATTCTGCCCAGGTTCAGGTATGCATAGTGTCTATATGAGCATGAGGTTGAGGGTTTACTCATGCGTCCTAAAAAAAGGCTCGGTTCCCAGATCTTCAAACCTAAGTCCACTCCCTGAGGTGGTGTCATTATCAGTTGGTGATCCGAGCGAGGGAACCATCAAGAGGTCGTAGGCGAAGAACTGACACATCATCTTACCCACAACAAATTTACCATTCCCCCTTCTAACTAGAAGGGACAAATCAGGGTAGAGAATGCAAATATGCATAATGCAAGTGTACGTGTAGTGCGTGTTGTCGCGCTAAGATTTTTTGCACTCGAGAAATACACACACAAGCGGAAAAAATATTGTACTCTCTCGTTAGAACTAATCCTCCTAGAAGAATGAGTGCGACCAGGTTTGAATTGAAAATTGATTTGAATAAAGGGCTTTTAGAAAACATTTGGATTCGCCACCTAACTTGATTAAGGTGAGTTAGGTCACCTAAAAACAAACTAAGCATAATCCGAAGACTACACTTAGGGTTTTTGAAAACGATTTTGAAAATACTTCCTCAAGAGAGGGTTGTTTTTTTAGAAAACTGGTTGTTTGACAACCTTTAGAAAATATTTAAGCCCTTTTTTGAAAATAACTCCTTTTGGTCTTTCAAAAATAGTGATATAAGTTCGGAGATTGGTTACGTGTAGGGAAGACGCACTAAGCTATCACCCTACCCCGCCCTTGCAATACCTACATGTCTATTCACCTTAGATTCACCCAATAGAGTCTTCAGTTAATATATGTCCAAAACTATCTACTTTTGAAAAGAATATTTTAAAAAAATTTAACATGATGCATGATATGCAAGTGCAAGAAAAGAGAGTTTGAAAATATATTTTGGAAATAGATTTGAAAAGAAGGATTGAAGTTTGAAATTGGAAAGAAAGTTTTAGAAATTGAAATTGAGGATTGAAAATAGATTTTTGGAATTGAAAGTTTGGAAATAGATTATGGAATTAAAGATTTGAAAAAGGTTGTGGAATTGGAGATTTAAAAAAGATTGTGACCTCACCCATAAGGGTTGCCTACGTATCCTTTTGGAGGAATCAGGTCAGTCATAGTTCGAATAAGAGTCCGATAGAAAATAGAAGGTTTGATTGGAAAAAGAGATTTTGATTTGAAGAAGGGTTTGATTTGAACTTAGAATAGAATATTGGAATTTGGAATTTGGAATTGAAAAGATTAGACTTTGATTTGGAAAGATAGAACTTGGAAGAAGGATTTGGACTTGTTTTGGAAAGATTGAGATTTAGGAAACTTAGACTTAGGAAATATGAGACTTAAGAAGGACTTGAGGTTTAAAAAAGATTTGACTTGACTTGGAAGGGGTTTAGAAAAGATTTGACTTGAATGTTGGATTTAGAAGATTAGGAAAAGATTGGATTTAGTAAAGATTCGAAGTAGGGAAGTTTCAAAATAAGAAAGCGTCATTTTAGGAAAGTTCCATTTAGGAAAGTTTTCAAATTAAAAAGGTTTTGGTTTAGGAAAGTTTTCAAATTAGGAAAGGTTTTGGTTTCGGAAAGTTTTCAAATTAGAAAAGTTTTTGTTTTAAGAAAGTATTAACATTGGAAAGTTTTGAATTTGGAATGTTTTGAAATAGGAAAGTTTAGAATTTAGAATTTAAGAAAGTTCGAATTTAGAAAGTTTTGATTTAAGAAAGGTTTAACTTTGGTAAGGTTCTGTTTTTAGAAAGTTTAAACTTAAGGAAGTTTTTAATTTAAAAAAATTTGGAATTTAGGAAGTTTAGAATTTTTAGAAAGATTGAAGTTTGAGTTTTAGAAAGTCTTGAAATTAGGAAAGGTTTGAGTTTAAGAAAGATTTGAATATTTGAATTTGGAAAGTTGAAATTTGGAAAGGTATAGAATTAGGAAAGATTTGGAAGCTTAAAGTTTAAGGAAAGATTTAAAAGTTTAAGTTTAGGAAACTTATTGTTTAGGAAGGTATGAGATTAGGAAGGATTGGGATTCCTAAAACAAAAGATTAGATTTGTTTTCTAAAAAGAGGTGGTTTGATTTTATTTCCAAAAACGGAGGATTGTATCTAATTTCCTAAATGGGGAGATTGGATTTGGTTTCCTAAAGAGAAGATTGAATTTGGTATGAGTTTGGAAGGTGAAGTTTTGGAAATCCTAGATTTTGAAAACTATAGTTTTGAGGTAGAAAATAGGTTTTGAAAACTCATGATTTTGATGTAGAAAGGGAGATTTTGGAAACCTAGGTTTTGAGGCAAGATTAAAAATCACGTTTTAAGAAAGGAAATTAGGGTTTCGTAATCATTAGCTCTAGGGCTTGACTTGGGCTCTAAGGAGAAGAGTTTTTAGAAAGTGAGTTTTTCGGAAATGAAGGCTTTTAGAGGGAGATCCTAAAAAGGAGTTTTTGGTAAAGGGAACTTGAGATGAGTTTTTTGGAAAGATATTTTTGGAAAGAGTTTTTAGGAAAGCGTTTAGGGGGTGTTTCTAGAAAGTGAATTTGAAGAAGGTGTTTTGGAAAGGAGTTTAGAAAGACGTTTTGGAAAATAAATTTTCAAAGGAAATTTTTAGAAAACAATTTTGGAAGGGAGATTGGAGAGAGTTTTTTAGAAAGTATGTTGGAAAAGAGGTTTTTAGAGAGAGAGTTTTGAAAAGAGATTTTTAGAAAGAGAGATTTGAAAGGAGAGTTTTTAGAAAGTCTATAAAAATATCTAACTTTCCTAAAACAATTCTAACCATAAGAAGGTTAGAACCACTCTAAGATAGTGATTTTGAAAACAACAAGGGTTTAAAATATGGACTATAATGGTTACTTTATATATAACACTTTCCTAAAGTGACCCTAGCCATGGAAAGGCTAGAATCACCTTAGGATTGTGATTTTGAAAACAAGTTTTGAAGAAGAAGATTTAACGCAAGTTTTGAAAACGGTTTTGATGCAAGTTTTGAAAACAAGTTTGAAAACAGATTTTGGAGAGATGCATGATTATGATATGCACAATGCAAAGGCGGGTCGTGAACATACAAGGTTAAAGTTTCACCACATAATCAAGGGGGCTGAACCCACGTGGTCTCTGGTTAGACTAAAAGAAAGCCCCCGACATGGTGACCTTCAATAGCCTAATCCTATGCATGGACCGGGAAGTCTCTTGTTTTAAGCATGCAAGGAAGGGGGGGGGAAATGGGGGATTAAAATAGAAGAAAACCTAATTGGGTTCAGAGAGAGAAGAGAGAGGGGGGAAGATGCGTAAACTTAAAAAGGAAGCCTATCTTGTGTCTTGTTTTATTTGCCTTGTTTTGCTTGCTTTGTTTTTCAATTTGCAACACTTCAAGTCTTCAATGGAGGCTTTGGAGGCTAGTGTATGAGTGTATATGAGTATATATGAGTATATAAGAGTTAGGGTTTATGTATGAGGGCTAGGGTTTGGAGAACGTAAAGAAGACTATGGTTTAAGGAGGCTACGAGCTTTGTGTATCGAAGAATAGGGTGTTTAGACTGAGTTTGTGGACCCTCTTCACACTGGAAGAGGCTCTGTATTTATAAAAAGATGAATGACCTGGCGCCTGTTGCAGTGGCGCCAGGCCAAAACTTGGCTTGGCACCACTACTAGTAGCGCCAGGCCAGAATTTGTGGCGCTAGCCACTTAGAAAAGTTTTAAGGTCAGCAAACAACGTATCTTCAAAAGATTTGGGCGCCTATACTTGTGACTACCATGCAATTTTTAGCCTAGCTTCACTAGGAGTGACTCCGGAAGGTCCGGGAATGATTTGAAAGGTCAAGAATGGCCCGGAAGGTCGAAAAGGGACAGGAACACTTAGAAAAGCATCCTAGAGGTAGTAGACTTGGAAAATGATGATAAGATGTGTTGGAAGGGTTAACCGGGCTATTAGAGGCAAAATGGTCAACTAGACCAGAAAACTACCGGGATGGACTCGGAATGTCCCCAAAGAAGACTCGAGATTTGGAAACATTACTTGACATGTCCCAGAAGGTTAACGGTTTGTTACCCAGAGCCAGTGTGGTTAGAAGAGGCGACTGACCCACCAAGGGCAAAACGGTCATTCTACACCGGGTTTGTCAGAACTGACTCGGAATGATCCGAAAAGAAAATGAAAGGTTAGGAATACTATAAAAAGTATTCTCAGGAGACTAGCAGTTTGATACCTAGAGCTTATGTGGTTCCCGGGGCGTTCGGATGCCTAGGGGCAAAATTGTCATCTAGACCGGAATGTCTCGGAATTGGCCCGAAACTGATTGGAAGGCACCTAAACATGCTGGATTGTCTTTAAGATAATCCTGGAAGGGTAGACTTATCGTTCTGAGGACTTAGGTACTATCTCGAGAAACGTGCCAAAAATGGCTCTAGGGGCAGTTTGGCCATTTTCACCGAAGTGGGCTAGCAGGCACTTAGGTTGACTTGGGTTTTGAGAGTTTTTGTGACTCTAACGATGGTCTCGTGATGCAGGGGTTTCCTGACAATTCCCTATATTGACCTATTTACGAGTGTTTCTGTCACTTTAACAGTTGCTATGTTTGCGAGTATTTTCGTTACTTTAACGGGTCGCGATCATTCCAGAGATTGTCATATCTCTGGAAGCTACTAGGTGAACTTAGCGCCTGAGGAATCAATTTTCTCAAAAGGCATGCCGAAACAGACATTGCTTCATTGGCTGGCTAGCAGGTGCCAAAGGTGGACCTTTCTACCATCTCGGGGACTTAGGGTCTCGTCCCGGTTGACGAGTTTGAAGGGACTTACCATTTCAAAGTGTTTCTTCGGAAACATGCCGGACAGGATGGACTTACCGCCTTGAGGAATCAACTTTCTCGAGTGTGCTGGATTTAATTGGAATTGGAATAGGAAAGGGGACTTACCGTCTTCAGAAAGACGTGCCTATTGGAATTGGACCGAACAATACCCTCAAGGGCATTTTGGTCATTTTGCCTCTATTTGGGCCCTAAAGGCCCGCGAAGTGATCGATTGACGGAATTAAATTTGAAAAGTTGATTTAGATTGGAATACGTCTATATGACTTGAATACATGTTTGGACAGACTGAAGACTGCCAAGCGGGCAAAAATGGGGTGCTTACACGTGTGTGATTTTTGCAAATTGGAGAAAAGAGCCCAACAACTCCCATTCATCTTGTCCATTCCATTCATTCACAACATACAACTAGTTAATACAACATGACATAAAGATGTGAACAAAGGTCCACCTACAAAAATAAAGATGAAAAAATTAGTACTTGAATGACAAACTTAATGTAAGATAGAATAAATATGAGTAGAGTGTAAACAATGACATGTTTTTTGAAAACAACTTAGAAAAACTTGATTTTGAAAGTTTGAAGTGGATAGAATTGGACAAATTAATCAAAAACTCCAAATGGGTGAGGGTGAAGAGACATGTTATTGGCCTAACCCTCTAAGTATCCCCATCGGAGTTGCTAGCTGTCGCGCTCCGATTTTTCGCATCTGAAAAAGACAAGTGAGAAAAACACAATGCTCTTTTGTTAGAACTAATCCTCCTAGAAGGACAATGTTGCGCCCAGATTTTTCGCACTCGAGGAATACTCAAACAAGCGGGAAAAATACTGTACTCTCTCGTTAGAACTCACCCTCCTAGAAGAATGAGTGCGACTAGGTTTGAATTGAAAATAGATTTGAATAAAGGGCTTTTTGAAAAAGATTCGGAGTCACCACCTAACTTGATTAAGGTGAGTTAGGGCACCTAAAACTAAGTGTTAATCCGAATATTAAACTTAGGGTTTTTGGAAAACGATTTTGAAAATATCTCCTCCAGAGAGGGTTTTTAAGAAAAACAGGTTGTTTGGTAATCTTTGAAAAACATTTAGCCCTTTTTTTGAAAAATAACTATTTTTTGGTCTTTGAAAACAGTGATCTAGGTTTGGAGGTTGGTTACGTGTAGGGAAGACGCACTAAGCCATCACCCTACCCCTCCCTTTCGGTACCTACATGTCAATCTACCCTAGATTCACCTATGAGAGTCTTCAACTAACTAATGTTCAATCCCATCCACTTTGAAAAACAATGTTTTGAAAAGAAATTGACATGATGCATGATATGCAAGTGCAACAGAAGAGTGTTGATTTAGAAATAGATTTGAAAAGAAATTTGATTTGATTTGATTTGAAAAGAAAGAGATAGAAATTTGAATTTGGAAAAAGATTTTGGAAATTGAAATTAGAGAGATTTGGGAAATACAAATTTGAAATTGGAAAGTTGAAAATTGATTGGAGATTTGAAAAGATTGTAGAATTTGAGATTTGGAAAATATGGTGGAATTTGAAATTTGAAAGAAGTTGTGGAAATAGAAATTTGGAAAATGTTATGACCGCACCCATGAGGTTGCCTACGTATCCTTTTGGAGGAATCAGGTCAGTCGTAGTTCGGACCGGAGTCCGATTGAAAAGAGATTGATTTGAAAGAAAGAGATTGAATTGGAAATTGGATTAGAAAATTGAGAGATTGAACTTAGAATAGAAGATTGAAAAGTGGAATTTAGAATTCTGGAATTGAAGAAATTGGATTTTGATTTGAAAAGATAGAACTTGGAAGAAAGCTATAGACTTGTTTTGGAAAGATGGAAGTTTAGGAAACCTAGACTTAGGAAAGATAGGAGATCTAGGAAAGACTTGAGATTTAGAAAGATTTGACTCGAATGTTGGACTTGGAAGATTTGGAAAAATTGGATTTTAGGAAATGTTCAAATTAGGAAAGGTTCGATTTAGAAAAGTTTCGAATTAGGAAAGTTTCATTTTTTGAAAGTTTTGGAATATGAAAGTATTGAATTTAGAAATGTTTTGAATTAGGAAAAGTTTAGTTTAAGAAAGGCTTAAAATTTATAAAGTTTCAAGTTAAGAAAGTTTTGAATTTTGGAATGTTTCGAAAAGGGAAGTTTTGAAAGTGGGAAAGTTTAGAAAACAAGGAAGTTTTAAAAATAAGAAAGTTTTGAGTTTAGAAAGCTTTGGATTTGGAAAGATTTGAAATTTAGAAAGTTTAGGATTTAGAAAGTTTTAGAGTTTTAGAAAATCTCGAGATTAAGAAAGGTTTGAGTTTTGGAAAAGTTTAAAAACTTAGGTTTGAAAAGTTAAAATTTGAAAAACGGGTAGAATTAGGAAATGGTTGAATTAGGAAAGATTTGAAAGTTGAGTTTTAAAATTTAGGAAAGATTTTTATGTTCAAGTTTTGGAAACTTAAGATTTAGGAAAGTCGAGGATTAGGAAGGATGTGAATTAGGAAAGATTTGGATTAGGAAGGGATTGGATTTGGTTTCTAAACGAGAAAGTTTGATTTCGTTTCCAAAAACGGAGGATTGGATTCGATTTCCTAAACGGGAAGATTTGATTTGGTTTCCTAAAGGGAAGATATGATTTGGCAAGGATTTGGAAAGGGAGATTCTAGAAACCTTAGATTTGAAAGTTTAGAATTTTAACGTAGAAAAGAGGTTTTGGAAATGTGTATAGTTTGGATATAGAAAATGAGAGATTTGGAAACCTAGGCTCGAGGCAAAGTTTGAAAATCATGTTTTTGGAAAGAAAAGTAGGGTTTCTTAATCGTGGGTTCTAGGGCTTGACTTGAGCTCTAAGGAAAGAGGATTTTTGGAAAGTGCGTTTTTGGAAATGAAGGTTTTCTAAAAGGGAATCCTAGGGAGGAGTTTTTAGAAAGTGAAGTTGAAGATAGAGTTTGTGGAAAAAGATTTTAAAGAGAAGGAGTTTTTGGAAAGTGTGTTTTTGGAAACGAAGATTTTAGAAGGAAAATCCTAGAGGGAAATTTCTAGAAGGAAGATTTTGGAAAGAGAGTTTTTAAAAAGATCTTTAAGGAGCGTTTTTAGAAAGTGGATTTTGGGGAGAGCATTTTGGAAAGGAGTTGAAAAATGAGGTTTTAAAAAATAGATTTTTGTAAAGAGTTTTTAGAAAACAATTTGGGAAAGGAGAGTTTTAGGAAAGTATGTTGAAAAAGAGATTTTGAAGAAGAGGGATTTGAAAAGAGAGTTTTTTGGAAGATGTAAAAGATCTCACTTTCCTAAAGCAATTCTAACCATAAGAAGGCTAGAACCACTTTAGGAAAGCGGTTTTGAAAACAATAAGATTTGAAAATATGGACCGTATTGGTCACTTTAAATGTAAGACTTTCCTAAAGCAATCCTAGCCATAGAAAAGCTAGAATCACCCTAGGATTGTGATTTTGAAAACATGTTTTGAAAAAGAGATTTTGATGCAATTTTGAAAACAAGTTTGAAAACGATTTGAAAAACAACTTTGAAAACGGTTTTTGGAAGATGCAAGATCATGATATGCACAATGCAATTTTGGGGTCGTGAACATACAAGGCTAAGGCTTCACCACATAATCAAGGGGGTCGGACCCACGTGGTCTCTGGTTAGACTAGAGGAAAGCCCCCGACACGGTGACTCTCCAATAACCGAATCCTACACATGGACCGGGAATCCCCTTGTTTCAAGCAAGCAAAGAAAGGGGGGGAAAGAGATGGGGGATTAAAATAGAGAAAACCCAAGTGGGTTAGGAGTAGAAGAGAGAGGGGGAAGTGCAGAAATTTAAATGGAGAACCTACCTTGTATCTTGTTTATTTTGCGCGCCTTGCTTTCTTCGGTCTTCGTCTTGATCTTCGTCTTCAATCTTCAAGAGTCGCCCTCAATCTTCAAACTTCAAATTGTAACTCTTCAAGTCTTCGAAGGAGGGTTGAAGGTCAATGTATGGGGGTGTGTAGGAGTGTATATGAAGTTAGGGTTTGTGTATGGTGGCTAGGGTTTGAAAAACCTAAGGAGGCTAGGGTTTACGTATTATTCGAGCTTTGTATATCGAATTATATGATTTTTGGTTTGAGTTTGCGGATCCTTTTCACGTTGGAGGAGGCTCTGTATTTATAGAGGTTAGACAACACTGGCGCCTATTGTAGTGGCGCCAGGCCAGAATTTGCATTGCCAATTTTTGGCTTGGCGCCACTACTAGTGGCGCCAGCCATTTAGGAAATCTTTAAGGTTGGCAAGCAACGTATCTTTGGCTAGATTTGGGCGCTTATACTAGTGACTACCATGCAATTTTTAGCCTAGCTTCACTAGGAGTGACTCCGGAAAGTCTGGGAATGATTTGAAGGTGCCGAGAATCACCCGGAAGGCCAGAAAAGAGCAGGAACACTTAAAATAGTATCTTGGACGTATTTAACTTGAGAAATGAGGATAAGATGGGTCAGAGAGGTTGACCGGGCCTTTAGGGGCAAAACGGTCAATCGGACCGGGAAACTGCCGAGACAGACTCGGACTGTCCCGGAAGAAGACTTGGGATCTGGAAACATTATTCAGAATGTTCCCAGAGGTTGCTGGTTTGATTCCCAGAGCCGGCATGGTCGGAAAAGGAGACCGGCCCACTAAGGGCAAAACGGTCATTTCGCACCGAGTTTGCCGGAACTGACTCAGAGTGATCTGGAAAGGTAAAGGGAGGTTGAGAATACTATAAAAAGTAGTCTTAGGACATTACCGATTTGATACCCAAAGCCGGTGTGGTCATAAAATGTGACCGGCCCATTAGGGGAAAAATGGTCATTTTGTACCGGGTTGGCCGAAACTGACTCGGAATGATCCGGAAAGGTAAAAGGAGATAGAGAACACTATAAAAAGTATTCTCAGGAGGTTACCGGTTTGATACCCAGAGCCGGTGTGGTTCCCGAGGTGTTCGGATGCCTAGGGGCAAAATGGTCATCTTGACCGAAAAGTCTCGAAAAAGGTCCAAAGGGCAGTTTGGTCATTTTTCACTGAAGTGGGCTAACAGACACTGGTGTTGACCTCTGTTTTGAGTGTTTTCGCCACTCTGACAGCGGTCGTCGTGACACAGGGGTTTGTTGGCAATTCCCTATATCGACCTATTTGTGAGTATTTTCGCTACTCTAACGGTTTTGTGAGTAGTTTCGCTACTCGGACCGTCTCGAGGAATAAACTGTCTCGAGAGAGGGACTAGAAAGGGGACTTACCGTCTCCGAGAAGACGTGCCTGAGTTGGAACCATCTCGAGGAATAAACTGTCTCGAGAGAGGGATTGGAAAGGGGTCTTATCGTCTTCGAAAATACGCACCTAGATTGGAACCATCTTGAGGAATAAACTGTCTCGAGAGTGGGATTGGAAAGGGGTCTTACCATCTTTAAAAAGACGCACCTGGATTGGAACCGTCTCAAGGAATAAACTGTCTCGAGAGTGGGATTGGAAAGGGGTCTTACCGTCTCTGAAAAGACGCGCCTGGATTGGAACCGTCTCGAAGAATAAACTGTCTCGAGAGTGGGATTGGAAAGGAGACTTACCATCTTCGAAAAGACGTGCCTGGGTTGGAACCATCTCGAGGAATAAACTGTCTCGAGAGTGGGATTGGAAAGGGGACTTACCGTCTTCGAAAAGCCGTGCTTGGATTGGAACCGTCTTGAGGAATAAACTGTCTCGAGAGAAGGGTTGAAATTGGAATTGGAAAGAAACAATGCCCCTAAGGGCATTTTGATCATTTTGCCTCTATTTGGGCCTGGTGGGCCCGCGAGGCGATGGATAGACGGGATTTGGACTTTGAAAATTGATTTCGATTGAAATACGCCCACAGTGACTTGAAAACAAGTCTGGACGGAGTGTAGACTGCTGAGCGGTCAAAAATGGGGTGCTTATAGCTGCCCTTCTTTTTTTGTCTTTGCTTGTCAAAGATAGAAAACGATAAGAGTAAGAGTCCCATGTTGACCGCGAGGCAGTCGGAGGGACGGACATTTGGAAATCTTTCCACAACGGGGGTCGAAAAACGGATAACGGGCCAAAAAGGCCTTCGAAAACGAGTTTTGGCGGGAAAAAGGGCAAAATTGCCCAGAATTTGCAACTGGCGCCACTGCTAGTGGCGCCTTTGGCACAAAATGCCTGGCGCCTCTGCTAGTGGCACCAGGCTTAAAGTTAAAACCAGAAAATTTCTAGTTCGAACAGCTGCGGCATTTTGGAGAGATTCTGCAAATCCGAGAGCTTCTGCGTGAGAATTAACTTTAATCTTGAAGGGGCACCTCTTGGAGAACACGGGTGATTGCTGGAAGAAGACCACGTCACCGGAAAAGTCGCTGGAAGAGAGGATTTCGCTGGAGAACTTCTAAAAAGTGAGTTTTCAAATTTTGTTGATTTTGATGTGTAGAACTTCGTTTAAATCATGTGAATAGTGGAAACTAATGTTTTGATATGCTTTAAACACTTTGGTGATGTTGTTTTTGCATTTTGATGGTTGTTTGATTGAATTTGAATGATCTTTCATGATTATGCGAAGAGGGTTTTCCGCAGGAATAGGAATTTTGTTCCTACAGACTTGGGCATTGGGTTTTCTGGCTATGTTTTTGTGCAATGTGCCTTAGAAAAATGTGTTTAACAATCGTATGAAGTTTCGTGATTTTTTGAAAACTCGGTGAATTTTTGATTTTTTGAAAAATAGAAAAATACTTAGAAAATTTAGAAAAATGAGAAAACTCAAGAAATTGATGAAATTTTTAAAGTTTAAAATTTTGAAAAAAATGTAGGAATATTTTTGGAAAACATTTGAAATGATCTTGAAGAATTTTAAGGCATCTTTGAAAACCATGGATTTATTGGAGAAACAAAACATGTGATTTTGAAAATTTTGAAAAATTAAAAAGTGCGCACGGGTGCTGATGTCATGTGATTGTGACAAAGTGAAGTGCACGTTTTGTGTTTTGTGTTGTTGTCATGGGTGTTGTAGGGGCCATTTTTAAATGGGACTCTGCCGAAATTTTTAAAAATTAGGGAAAGAGTTGGTTAAAGTTTTAGAAATAAAACCTTTTTTTTGAAGGAAAAATGCAGAGAACTGTAAGCACCCCATTTTTGACTGCTCGGCAGTCTACACTCCGTCCAGACTTGTTTTCAAGTCATTTTGGGTATATTCCAATTGAAACTAATCCTCTAGGTCCAAATTCCGTCTTTCCATCGCTTCGCGGGCCTGTCAGGCCCAAATAGAGGCAAAATAACCAAAATGCCCTTAGGGGCATTATCCTTTCCTTTCCGATTACAATCCCTCTCTCGAGACAGTTTATTCATCGAGACGGTCTGAGTAAGAAAACTACTCACAGAATCGTTAGAGTAGCTGAAATACTCACAAAACCGTTAGAGTAGCGGAAATACTCACAACCCCGTTAGAGTAGCGGAAATACTCACAGAACCGTTAGAGTAGCGGAAATACTCACAAATCATTAACCCCGTCCGAGTAGCGGAAATACTCACAAATCATCAACCCCGTTCGAGTAGCGGAAATACTCACAAATCATCAACCCCGTCCGAGTTGCGGAAATACTCACAAATCATCAATCCCGTCCGAGTAGCGGAAATACTCACAAATCATCAACCCCGTCCGAGTTGGGAAAATACTCACAAATCATCAATCCCGTCCGAGTAGCGGAAATACTCACAAATCATCAACCCCGTTCGAGTAGCGGAAATACTCACAAATCATCAACCCCGTCCGAGTAGCGAAAATACTCACACCGTTAGAGTGGCGGAAACACTCAAAACCTAGGTCAACACCAGTGGCTGTTAGCCCACTTTGGTGGAAAAGGACCAAACTACCCTTAGGACCTTTTCTGAGACTTTTCGGTCAAGATGACCATTTTGCCCCTAGGCATCCAAACGCCCCGAGAACCACACCGACTCTGGGTATCAAACCGGTAACCTCCTGAGAATACTTTTTATAGTGTTCTCAACCTCCCCTTACCTTTCCGGATCATTCCGAGTCAGTTCCGGCCAACCCGGTACAAAATGACCGTTTTGCCCCTAGAGGGCCGGTCTCCTTCTTCGACCACACCGGCTTTGGGTATCAAACCGGTAATGACCCGAGAATACTTTTATAGTGTTCTCAACCTCCCCTTACCTTTCCGGATCATTCCGAGTCAGTTCCGGCCAACCCGATACAAAATGACCGTTTTGCCCCTAGAGGGCCGGTCTCCTTCTTCGACCACACCGGCTTTGGGTATCAAACCGGTAATGACCCGAGAATACTTTTTTAGTGTTCTCAACCTCCCCTTAACTTTCCGGATCATTCCGAGTCAGTTCCGGCAAACCCGGTACAAAATGACCGTTTTGCCCCTAGTGGGCCGGTCTCCTTTTCCGACCACGCTGGCTCTGGGAATCAAACCGAAAACCTCTGGAAACATTCTAAATAATGTTTCCAGATCCCAAGTCTTTTTCCGGGACAGTCCGAGTCTGTCCCGGCAGTTCTCCGGTTCGATTGACCGTTTCACCCCTAAAGGCCCGGTCAACCTCTTCGACACATTTTTGTCCTCACTTTTCAATTCAAATACCTCCAGGACACTATTTTAAGTGTTCCTGCTCCTTTCCAGCCTTCCGGGTCATTCCCAGCTCCTTCAAATCATTCCCGGACTTTCTGGAGTCACTCATAGTGAAGCCAAGCTAAAATTTACATGGTAGTCACTAGTACAGGCGCCCAAATCTAGTCAAAGATACGTTGCTTGCCGACCTTGAATCTTGCCTAATTGGCTGGCTACACTAGTAGTGGCGCCAAGCCAAAAAATGGCCTGGCGCCACTCCTAGTGGCGCTAGTGTATAATTTGGCCTGGCCCCACTACAACAGGCGCCAGTTTTGTCCAACCTCTATAAATACAGAGCCTCATTCAACGTGAAAGGGGGTCTGCAAACTTAAGCTAAGAATCCTATATTTCGATACACAGAGCTCGAGCACCTCCAAAAAACCCTAGTTTCCTTAGGTTCTCCAAACCCTAGCCACCCTACACAAACCCTAGCCTTCTATACACTCTTACACTCCCCCATACACTCATACACTAGCCTTCAACCATCCTTTGAAGACTTGAAGAGCTGTAATCCAAAGCTTGAAGACAACCCTTGAAGACTGAAGGTGAATATCAAGACAAAGACCGAAGACCGAAGACAGCGCGGCGCGCAAAATAAAGAAGACATACGATAGGCTTTCTGTTTAATTTTCTGCACTTCCCCCCTCTCTCTTCTCTCTCCAACCCACTTGGGTTTTCTCTATTTTAATCCCCCATCTCTTTCCCCCCCCCCCCCCCCCCTTTCTTTGCATGCTTGAAACAAGGGGATTCCCGGTCCATGTGTAGGATTGGGCTATTGGAGAGTCACCGTGTCGGGGGGGGCTTTCTTCTAGTCTAACCAAAGACCACGTGGGTCCGGCCCCCTTGATTATGTGGTGAAGCCTTAACCTTGTATGTTCACGACCCCAAATTGCATTGTGCATATCATAATCTTGCATCTTCCAAAACCGTTTTCAAAGTTGTTTTTCAAAACGTTTTCAAACTTGTTTTCAAAATTGCATCAAAATCTCTTTTTCAAAAACTTGCTTTCAAAACCACAATTCTAGAGTGATTCTAGCCTTTCCATGGCTAGGGTTGTTTTAGGAAAGTGTTACATTAAAAGTGACCTTTTTGGTCTATATTTTCAAATTTTATTGTTTTCCAAAACCACTTTTTTAAAGTGTTTCTAGCCCTCTTATGGCTAGAATCGCTTTAGGAAAGTGAGATGTTTTCATACTTTCCAAAACTCTCTCTCTTCAAAAATCCCTTCCTAAAAATCTCTTTTTCAACATACTTTCCTAACACTCTCCTCTCCAAAATTGTTTTCAAAAACTCCCTCCAAAAATATATTTTTCAAAACTCTCTTTTTCAACTCCTCTCCAAAATCTTTTCTTCAAAATCCACTTTCTAAAAACGTTCCCCACAACTCTTTCCAAAAACTCTCTTCCCAAAATTTTTCTTTTAGAAACTCTCTTCTAGGATCTTCTTTTCCAAAATCTATGTTTTTAAAAACACAATTTCCAAAAACTCCTCTTCTTTAAAATCTCTTTCCAAAAACTCTCTTCAAATTTACTTTCCAAAAACTCTTCCCTCTAGAAAATCCTCCCTAGGATTCCCTTCTAGAAAGCCTTCATTTCCAAAAACGCACTTTTTAAAAATCTCTTTTCCTTAGAGCCCAAATCAAGCCTTAGAGCCTACAATTAGGAAACCCTAATTTTCTTTCCAAAAACATGATTTTCAAACTTTGCCCTAAACCTAGGTTTCCAAAATCTTTTGTTTTCTACATCAAAACTATACATGTTTTCAAAACCTCTTTTCTACGTTAAAACCACAATTTTTCAAAACTAGGGTTTCTAGAATCTCCTTTTCCAAATCCTTGTCAAATCAAATCTTCCCTTTAAGAAACCAAATCCAATCTCCCCGTTTAGGAAACTAGATCCTATCCTCCGTTTTTAGAAATAAATCAAACCTTTTGCTTTTAAAAACCAAATCCAAATCTTTCCTAATTCAAATCCTTCCTAACCTTCCACTTTCCTAAACCTTAAGTTTCCAAAAACTTGAACATAAAAATCTTTCCTAATTCAACCATTTCCTAATCCTACCCCTTTTCCAAATCTCAATTTTCCAAATCTAATTTTTCAAACTTTTTCTAAACTCAAACCTTTCCTAATCTTAAGATTTCCTAAAACTATAAAACTTTCTAAATCTTAAACTTTCTAAATTTCAAATCTTTCCAAATTCGAAACTTTCTAAATTCTAAACTTTCTTGATCTTCAAATCTTTCCAAATCTAAAACTTTTCTAAATTCAAAACTTTCTTAATTCAAGACTTTCTTAAGTTGAAACTTTTCTTAATTCAAACATTTCCTAAACTGAAAACTTTCCATTTTCAAACCTTTCCTAAAACGAAACTTTCTTATTTTCAAAACTTCCTTATTTTCAAAGCTTTCCAAATTCAAAATTTCCCTTTTTCAAAACATTTCTAAATTCAAAACTTTCCAATTTTCAAAATTTTCCTAATTTGGGAACTCTCCTAATCTGACAGCCTTTCCTTTTTCGAAAACTTTCTAAACTCAAAACTTTCCAATTTCAAAGCTTTTCTAAAATGAAAACTTTCCTAATTTCGAAACTTTCCAAAAATGACACTTTCTTAAATCGACTCTTTCCTAATTTGAACATTTCCTAAATCCAATCTTTCTTAAACTCTTGAGTCTTTCCTAAGTCTCATCTTTCTTAAGTCTAGGTTTCCTAAACCTCCATCTTTCCACAACCAAGTCTTTCCAAAATTCATCTTTTCAAATCAAAGTCCAATCTTTTCCAAAATTTCAATTTCAAATCTCCTTTTCTAATTTCAAATCAAATTCAATGTCCAATTCAAGTTCCTTCTTCAATCCACTCTTCTATTTTCAATTGGACTTCGGTCCGAACTACGACTGACCTGATTCCCCCAAAGGGATACGTAGGCAACCGTCATAGGTGCGGTCACAATACTTTTCAAACTTTCAATTCCACCCTCATGGGTGTGGTTTCCAAAATCTTTTCGAATCTCAAATTCCAATTTCAAAATTTCTATTTTCAAATTTCTACCTTCAATTTTCAAACTTTCCAATTTCAATTCTATTTCTTCAAATCTATTTTCAAATCAAATCAATTTCTTTTCAAATCAATTTCTATTTTTCAATTCTCTTAACTTGCACTTGCATATCATGCATCATGCTAAATTAGTTTTCAAACATTGTTTTTCAAAGTAAATAGGATTGAACTATAGCTGGTTGAATACTCTCATAGGTGAATCTAGGGTAGATTGACATGTAGGTACCGAAAGGGCGGGGTAGGGTGATAGCTTAGTGCATCTTCCCTACACGTAACCAACCTCCGAACTTAGAATCACTGTTTTCGAAAGACCAAAAAGGAGTTATTTTTCTAAAAAGGGCTAAATGTTTTCCAAAGGTTGCCAAACAACCCATTTTCCTAAAAAACCCTAAGTTTTCTAAAAACCCTAAGTGTAGTCTTCGGATTATTCTTAGTTTTTAGGTGACCTAACTCACCTTAATCAAGTTAGGTGGCGACTCCGAATCTTTTTCAAAAGCCCTTTATTCAAACCAAATTTTCAATTCAAACCTAGTCGCACTCATTCTTCTAGGAGGGTGAGTTCTAACGAGAGAGTACAGCATTTTTCCCACTTGTGTGAGTATTCCTCGAGTGCGAAAAATCTGGGCGCGACAAGAACCCTTGAGATGTGATTTGAAAATTAGAAAACCAAGGTGTGTAGAAATTTTGTTTTTGATTTGTTATTCGAAATCTTTTATTTGTTTTGTTTGTGTTAGTTGTTTATTTTATTTTATTGTTATTTGAATTGTATGCATGGTCTGTTAACATCTCTTACCTTGGCTTACCTTTCCAGGATGGCAGACGCGGTTTTGAGTCGACTGAGAGCTTGGCACAGTAGCTACCCTCCGGATGAGTAGGATATCTTTCGTCGGTCCTTTGGGCGGGTAGCCTCACTTCTATCAGTGCGGCTCATTCCTGGGCTCATGGAGGTGGTGATTCCCTTCTGGCAGCCTGACTTGTCTCTTTTCCGCTTTGGGGAGTGCGAGCTTACCCCTACTCCCCATGAGTATGGGTTTCTTCTTGGTTTCCGAGATGTTTCTGCTGACATTGTGGGACCCCTCTTTCTGGATGGTTATATCACAGTGGTTTCGTCCCAGCTCGGATTCAGACACGCAGTTCTTTCGTCTTCTTCTTTGCCCCAATTTCCTTATGTCCCAGCAGAGTTCCTCTTTTTCCGTTTTGAGTTTCCCACGGGTATGCGAGTTCATTTAGGTGAGTGGCACACTTCCTAAGATTGGGCTGTTTCTCGTATGGTTGCTTTGGCCTTGCTCCTGCTGAACTTTTTGGTGTTCCCCCGAGAGGATGATTTAGTGGACTGTCGACTCTGTGCATCGCTGGCCTTGATCCGTAAGGGGCATTCCTATGCTCCTATGATTATAGGGGAGACCTTCGTGAGTCTTACGAGATTCTAGTAGACCCTTGATGCTCGTTTCCGAGGATGTGCTACTTTCTTCCAACTCTGGGCGATTGATCACTTGTTTGTTACACCTTTGTTCCAGCACACGTGGTATCCTGAGCTCGACCATATACATTCCCTGGCGAGATCTCAGGGTGTCATGGCAGATGAGGGGAGATTTCTGCAGACCGCTGCATCCTGGGCTAACTAACTTCAAAGCATAAGGTCGGGCACTGTCCAGTGGTATTCAGGACTGGTCGGTAGGTATTACTTGAGAGTTCGACCTTCCGGGAGGGCCTTCGTCCCCTTAGTAGGCTTGCGGGGCATTGCCCCTTTCTTCGGTATTCGAGTTTTGCGTCAGCTTGGTAGGAGTCCGGATATCCCTTATTTAGCATCTGCAGCCGAGTTTACTCTTGTCTTTGAGGCGTCGATCCCTAGATCATTGGTGGAGAAAGTTATGGATACATGGAGATCTTTGCTTCCTCACGTGGATGATGATGGTCCCTTCTCTGTCATGCCCCCTGCGACTGAGGCCTATCATTATTGGCTTCGACGCTACGTGTTGGGTCCCAGTAGACTTGGGGATCTTCTCATTGAGACTCCTTTACCTCCTGTAGGGTATACCGACTTCTTGACTGCTGTGATTGTTCAGGGGCGTCGTCACAGGCGGGAGAACCGTCGTCTGATACGGATGTTGCATGACCGGTTGAGGATGAGAGACGTTGAGATAGTTTCACTGGAGAGGTAGCTAGCAGCAGCCAGATCGACACATGATGACCCACCTTTGGGTGCTGCAAGGGTCCGTAGGCGGCCACGAGGCGTTCTAGGCAGTTCTCCTTCCCTAGAAGGTGATGTGATGGATAGCCAGTCTTTGCGGGAGACTATGGAGTCCCTTACTAGAGAGAGGGACATGCTTCTGGCTAGATGTGCGGACTATGAGCGAGGTCGGCCCAGGTCTCCTGCAGTTGGTACTTCTTCGAGTGTTCCTTTTGTGACGGGTGAGCCAGTGGATCCCTGTATAGCTGATTCCTCCTCTGATGACGACAGGGAGCGATATATTTTTGCCCCTCACTCTTAGATTTTCTGATTTCTGCATTTATAGAAAAACATACTTTGTTTAGTGTTATGCCTCTTTTTATCTTATAAATTCATGACCTCCCGCACTTTTGGTATGACTTCCTTGCATGATTAGTATAGCAACAAATTTGGGAAAAATTAAATGAGAATTGCAGCTTAATGAAAAATAACTCCCTTTCGTTTGATTCTTTGACTCACTGATTGTCCAGTGAAAGGGACCCCTGCTTCCTTTAACCCTAACTGGGCTAAGCCAGAGAATGCCTTTCGTGATGCCTTTCGACTTTTACACTATTGCTTTCATACCTTAACTTCTGGGGAATGCAGTGGCTCGAGCTATTTCTTATATCTAAATCTTTTGCTCCACCCCCCCCCCCCTTTTTCTTTTTTTTTTTTTTTTTGCTTTTTTTTTTTGTTGCTATTTTTACTACTAGTGCCCCTGAGGGTTTTCACCAGTCCCAGCTCTGTCATTTTTGCACCAAGGCGCCTTTGCAGGTTTTCGCTAGGGTCGACAGTTTTGTATCTTGCCACATCCCTACCTTTTTACCTACGGCGCCCTTTCGGGTTTTCACCGCATCCTCGAGAAACGCTTAACTTTTCTCTCTTCTTTCTCTCTCTTTCCTCAGCTTGGTCTCTGGTTTCTGTTGAGAAGCTCCTAAATGCTACTCGCACCATCCTCTAACCAACGACATATTTTAGTAAGCTCATTTGAACTAATCAATTTAATTCTAATCTGAGAGGACTTTCAGGGTTTGTAATGTGGGTTTTTTCTTTGAAAAAGGAAAAGGGAAAGGCTCAAGCTTACCATTCTACTAGTGATCAATAATTTTTGGTGTAATGGCACTTTTTCTGCGTATTCCCATCTTTCTTCGGGTATTTCATTTGCGCACCCCTTTTTCTTTTTCTTTTTCTTTTTTTTTTGTTACCAATGACGTTAACACCAATGTTTGTGCAAACTTAAAGTAATACCTCAAGGGTTTTTCCTTTTTTTTTTCTTCTTTTTTTTTTTCAGTGCCTTTACTTTAACTTAACATGATCACTTTGTTGGGGAATGTTCCTGAAAGAAAGTAACCGGCTCTAAGGGTTTGACGAAGGTTATATATATGCATTTTAATTGGATAGAAAATGAAATGAGGGCCTCTCGTCATCTTGGAATTAGATTGTTTAGTCCATAGAGCTTTACCCTTGAAACATTACCCTATTGATTAGTAGAGAATGAGGAGAGTAGATTTTATTGCTTCTTCACAGAAACCAAAGGTCTAGCTTTTGGAATCATATGTAGTAGTGTTTGACAGCATCTGAATTCAATGGGCTAGGGAATTCTTGGCCATCCATTTCCTCCAAAACGAGAGCTCCTCCGGTTAGGACCCTCTTTACCATGAATGGCCCTTCGTAGTTTGGAGCAAATTTCCCCTGTGCTGCCTCCTGATAGGGGAACACCTTTTTGAGCACCAAATCTCCCTGTTGGAATGATCGGGGTCGTACTTTCTTATCAAACGCTCTGGCCATTCGTCTTCTGTAACATTGAGCGTGATAAACCGTAGCTAGCCGCTTCTCGTCCAGCAAACAGAGTTGGGCATACCAGTCTTTAATCCATTCTGCTTCATCTAGTTTGGTTTCTGTTAAGATTCGTAAAGAAGGAATCTCAATCTCAATAGGGATGACCGCCTCGGAAGCCATTAATGTGAACGGTGGAGACCCTCATAGTAGTTTGGTAAGCCATTAATGCGAACAGAAGTTTCTCATGCCAATCTCTGTAGTTGTCAATCATTTTTCGGAGTATTCTCTTAATGTTCTTGTTGGCTGCTTCTACTGCTCCATTCATCTAGGGCCGATAAGTGACCGAATTCCGGTAGGTAATGCGAAATGTTTGGCATAGCTTTGACATCAATTCGTTATTCAGATTGGAAGCATTGTCAGTAATGAGTGACTCGAGAATTCCATACCGGCAAATGATGTGATTTTTTATGAACCTTTCTGCGACCCTCTTGGTGACATGGACGTAAGAGACGGCTTCCACCCATTTAGTGAAGTAATTAATGGCGACCAGGATAAAGTGATGGCCGTTGGAAGCTTTACGAGTGATTGGACCAATCATATCTATTCCCCACATAGAAAAAGGCCATGGGGCTGACATAGAATGGAGCTCAGTCGGTGGTGCTTTGATCTTATCCCCATGTATCTGACATTTGTGACACCGAAAAACGTATCTAATGCAATCTGACTCCATTGTTGACCAGTAATACCCTATCCAGAGAATCTTCTTTGCAAGCGTGTGGCCATTCATGTGGGGGCCGCAAACTCCCTTATGCACTTCCTCCATAATGACTTTGGCTTCGGCGGTATTGACACATCTTAAAAGTCCGAACCATGATCTCCTAAAAAGCTCATTTCCAGCCATGAAGTAGTACCCTGCCAAACAACAAATGGTCTTCCTATCACGTTATGTTGTCGCATCGGGGAACGTCTTGGCTTGGATATACTTCTGGATGTCATAAAACCATGGTTTCTCGTGGGGTTCAATAGTTGTGTGTAGGCAATAGGAGGGGACATCCCTGGTAAAGATCTGTAGGGGGGGTATTTCAGTGCCCCTGTCGACCTTGATTGCTGTAGCTAACGTAGCCAAGGCATCGGCGAAGTTGTTCTCTGTTCAGGGTACATGACGAAAATCCACGCTTTTGAATAGCTGACACAAATCTTTGACCTGTTGATGATACAGAGAAAGTTTAGCATCTCGAGTTTGGTACACGTCCTTGGATTGCTGAATGACCAAATCTGAATCGCCGAGAACAACCAATTTGTCAATCTTCATTTCTAATGCCAATCTTAACCCCAGGATTCAAGCCTCATATCCGGCGATGTTATTGGTGCAGAATTCAAGTTGTAACTTAACCACAATAGGATAATGACTGCCTGTTCTTGACACTACTACTGCCCCAATGCCGGCTCCCCTTTTGTTAGCAGCGCCGTCGAAAAACATCTTCCACCTGGCTGGTTCTTACTCTTCAGATGCACCATCAACGCATAGTATATTTTCATCAAGAAATTAGGGCTCCATGGATTGATAATCATCAATGGGGTTCTCGGTCAGATAATCAGCTATCACCTGCCCCTTGACTGCTTTACGGGTAGTGAATACAATGTCGAATTCTGACAGGATCATGTGCCATCGAGCAATTCTGCTGGACAGGGTTGGTTTCTCAAATATATGCTTGAGGGGATCCATTTGAGAGATGAGGAAGGTGGTATGATAGAGCATGTAGTGTCGAAGCCTGTGAGCTACCCAGGCTAATGTGCAGCAGGTTTTCTCAAGATCGGAATACTTCGCTTCATATGGCAGAAATTTCTTACTGAGGCAGTAAATGGCTTGCTTTTTTCTTCCCATTTCATCATGCTGCCCCAGGATGCATCCCATAAAAGTATCTAACACTGACATGGACATCAGCAAAGGACGTCCCAGGGTTGGTGCCAATAGGATAGGGGGATTTCGAAGATATTCTTTAATTTTCTCAAACACTATTTGACAGTTATCATCCCACTCTTTTGGAACGTCTTTCTTAAGGAGCTTCAAAATAGGTTTGCACAGGTGGGTCATTTGGGCGATGAACCTGCTAATAAAGTTTAACTTTCCTAGAAAAGATCGAACCTCCTTTTCCCCTTTTGGTGTAGGCATTTCAACAATGGACTTTACTTTGGCAGGATCAACCTCTATCTCCTTTTCATTGACTATAAACCCTAGCAATTTCCCTGAAGATACTCCGAATGTGCATTTGGCTGGATTTAGCTTAAGCTGATATCTACGGAGACGATCAAACACCCTCCGCAAGTTGAACAGGTGATCTTTCCACTGCTTGGACTTGACAATCATGTCATCCACATAGATCTCTACTTCCTGATGCATCATGTTATGGAATAAAGTTACCATGGCTTTTTGGTAGGTTGCCCCTGCGTTGCGAAGCCCGAATGGCATGACTTTATAACAGTATACTCCCCAAGGGGTAATGAAAGCAGTCTTCTCCCGATCCTCTTCAGCCAGCTTGATCTGATTATATCTCGAAAAACCGTCCATGAAGGAAAACATTACATGACCGGCCATGTTGTCAACAAGCAAGTCTATGTGTGGAAGAGGAAAATCATCCTTTGGACTGGCCCTGTTGAGGTCTCGAAAGTCAATGCACATCCGGTCCTTGCCATCTTTCTTAGGTACTGGTACAATATTAGCCAGCCATTGAGGATACTCTACTACTTGCAGAAATCCTACCTGGAATTGTTTAATCACCTCCTCCTTGATCTTCAGGCTCCATTCGGGTTTCAATCTTCTTAGCTTCTGCTTAAAGGGTTTCATCTGTGGGTCTAAGGGTAGTCTATGTTCCACAATGGATTCATCTAGTCCGGGCATGTCTTGATAGGACCATGCGAAAACATCCAAGTATGCCCGCAAAAGTTCCAACAATTCTTTGCGCTGCCGTTGATCTAGGCCTGTACCGATTCTAAGTTCTTTCGGATCCCCTTCATTTCCCAAATTAACGGTTTCCGTTTCCTCAATGTTTGGGATATTACGATTCTCATGTCTTTCTATTTGTTCTTGAATTTCCTTTGGCACCTCCTCTGTAAGATTTACATCTTCTTCAATTCCCAGTTGTTGGTAATCAAACTCGGTGTTCAAGTCATCATTTATCAAGATTGGCATTCTCCGGATTAGCTGAGTAAGATATCGGATGCAAGGGTCCTTGGCATGGAAAATAGTGTACAATAAATCAAAAAAGAAAGGAATATTTTTTTTTTCATTGATAACTTGATTTTAAAGAGTTAAGACAAATAAATTTAAAAGGACAAAGTTTGTTTATGGCGAATCAGTTGCTCCAAGATCCTGCTCTAATGGGCTTTGTACCGAAACTTGTGAGCACGGATGATGTCTTTGTTGGCCCAATTATGCAACTTTTCGCCTGGCAACGTCGCTCGAATGGATCCATCTTGGGTTACTCCGATGCTGGCCGTCATGACTGGCACTTCTTCTTGGACCTTCCTCTTCTTCTTACTTAATATAGGTATTCGTTCCCCCATGTCCAACTGCTTGAATTGGTCTGAGAGTTCCACAACAGCTTTCTTATCAGCCCTCTTCTTCTGGGCTGCTTCTATTTTCTCCTTTCTTGTGGGTACATACCCCAACCCAAAGGTGGGTTCAGCCGACGGTATTTCTATAATTTCAGGTCTTCCTTGTAAACATCTCCCTAAGCCTTTGCCCGGATGGAAGCCATTTGCTTTAAAATACGGTACTACCATCTGAGAGTTCCTGGAATATTTTGGCTCCATTTGATCTTCTTTCTACACAGCAGTGATATATTCGAACGATTGAAAACAAGAGGGCAATTTAGTGTCAGATGCGATGATATCAGCCTTGTATACAATGAGCTCTTTTTTAGCGAAAATGGAGATTAGCTTGGAGTCCACAATGAACTTGACTTTCTGATGAAGGCTAGAAGGAACCGTGCCCACCGAATGAATCTAGGGCCTTCCTAACAGCAAATTATAGACAGCCGGAATGTGTAAGACTTGGAATTTAATTGTGAAGGTTACTGGTCCTATCTCAACAGGTATTTCAATTTCCCCCATGGCCTCCCTTCAAGAACCATCAAAGGCACGGATGATCATACCACTATTTTTCAAATAGGTTTGGTCCATTCCCAACCTTTCCAAGGAAGAATACGGGCATACGTTTAACGTCGACCCATTATCTATCAATATCTTGGCCACCATCTTTCCTCTTGTCCTTATAGCGATATGCAGAGCCTGGGTATGGCCTGTTCCATCAACCGAAATCTCGTCATCAGAGAAGGTGATGATGTTTGGGGCCATAATGAGACTCACCATGTCATGTAGATTATCTGGTGTGAAACTCTCAGGCACATGAGCATCCTTGAGGATCTTTATTAAAGCATTCCGGTGCACCTCAGAAGTGAGCAGTAAACCCAAAATCGAAATATGGGCTGGGGCTTTCCTAAGCTGTTCCATGATATCGTAATCGACCTTTCCTAAAGCTTTGGTGAATTCTGACATCTCTTGATCTGTTGGTTGGTTGGAGCATTCTCCTTCTTTATCCTTCCCCTTCATTTTTCTTTCCATTTCAATAGAGGTGTAAAGGCGCCCTAATCGAGTCATCCCCCCTGTTTCTATTACGGGCTCTCTGGTGCCCTTATCAGGTGGGTAATTCCATGAGATGTTATGAAGACTGGGTATTGGCGTTTGGGTTATAGTGGGAAGAGTTATCCTTGGATTTATGAGCCAAGGGATTGCCACAGGTGAAGGGTTGGTAAGGACGGGTAGAGTGGTGGGCACAATCGGCTTCTTTGGCAAGACTAAAGGTAACTTAGGTCGTATGTCTCCTTGGTTGTTAGTTTGAGGTTCAGGTCAAGCCATAGCGATCATGGGTTCAGGTTCGAATAACGTAGTAAGAACAAGGTGATAATGGGAAGGGTCCAGTAAGGCTCCTATGGTTAGGTTCATGTTGGGTTGAAATGATTACATGTTTAGGAAGGAATGATCTTGGTATTCGGGCTCCTCTAAGGCAGGAATTGTCCCTTCAGAGATTGCGGTAAGTGGGTTGCACAGGGGGTTCTTGCTAACATTCCCGCTTTCCAATGGTATGTTCTCCTGAAGCTTGTGAACCATGGCCTTCACTATTATGGAGGATGTTGGACTAGTATTAATTACCTATAACAATGACGACAATAGTTACAAATTAGAGTTTGGTTCTTGGAGAAATCTATGCAATGCATGTCCTAGGGTACCCCTCTTTAGGAGGGAGACTAGCCATGATGTATTGGCTCACTTTTGGAGATAGGGGGTTTGCCCCTGTATGCAGACACCTTATCGTCAGGTAGGAACCTTCAATCATCCATGCATTCATTCATAAAAATAAAGAGGTACATTAAATTTTGGGTTTGAGATACAAAAGAATTGAAGTACATTTCAATAGGGGGGAGGGGGAACATTTTCCTTTGGACTTCCACTTATCTACTTTTACAAAGGGAGGCCCTAAACTACTCTTAAGTCTTCGGATCCGCCTTCGTTGGATTTGATGTCGAGGAGGTCGCTGAAAGACCTTGTTGATTGATTGCCCCTTGTCTTCTTGGTAACCCTATCTCCGTGAGCATAGAGGGATTGGGGCCCCTCTTATAGAATGAATTGAGATGCATGCAATAAGTCCTTAGGGTTATGCGGGAACCCTTAGGGTTTGGGTAGGTTTAATGCAAGGGAGAGTGATCTTGGTGTCACTCTCAATGGGTTGATCATATGTATGAGAATGCAGTGACTTGAGTTACTTGAAACTCTTGTCTTGACATGGGGTATTGAATGCATGAATATGGATGCAAAGAGTGTAAGGAGGGAGAATGTAGTAGCAAAGTAGACATGCATGCATGAGCAGCCAAACAGGCATTATAGCAGTATAAATACAATCAGTATAATAGCAGGAATAGGCAGGTATAAATGAAAGTAAGAGCAGTCGCCATTTCCTCTGTGATTTTGAAAACGGTGCTCGTGTCTTAAATCCGGCAGAGGTTCGGCTATGCATGGTGTCTATATGAGTATGAGGTTGAGGGTTGACTAATGCGTCCTAAAAAGGCGCGGTCCCCAGATCTTCAAACCTAGGGCCACTCCCCGAGGTGGTGCCATGATCGGTTGGTGATCCGAGCGAGGGAACCATCAAGAGGCCTTAGGCGAAGAAACTGACACAGCATCTTGCCCACAACCAATATACCGTTCCCCCTTTCTAACTAGAAAGGACATATCAGGGTATGCAAGTATGCAGAATGCAAGTGCACATGCAGTGTGTGTGTGATTTTTAAAAGTAGAGAACTCCCATTCATCTTGTTCATCACATTTATGCATAGCAGTTAATAAAACTTAAGCAAAAAGCGCACCTACAAAACAAAGATGCAAGTGTTAGTATGTGGATGACAAACATAATACAAGATAATATGAATAAATGCATGTTTTTTGAAAATAATTTTGAAAATTTAGTTTTGAAAATTTAAAGTGAATAGGATTGAACCAAGTTAATTGAAGACTCTACATGGGTAAAGGGTAAATAGACATGACTACGGCCTAACCCTCTAAGTTTCCCCAGCGGAGTCGCCAGCTGTCGTGCCCAGATTTTTCGCACTTGAGGAATACTCACACAAGCGGGAAAAATGTTGTACTCTCTCGTTAGAACTCACCCTCCTAGAAGAATGAGTGCGAATAGGTTTGAATTGAAAATAGATTTGAATAAAGGGCTTTTTGAAAAAGATTCGGAGTCGCTACCTAACTTGATTAAGGTGAGTTAGGGCACCTAAAACTAAGTGTTAATCCGAAGATTAAACTTAGGGTTTTTGGAAAACGATTTTGAAAATATCTCCTCCAGAGAGGGTTTTTAAGAAAAACAGGTTGTTTGGCAACCTTTGGAAAACATTTAGCCATTTTTTGAAAAATAACTCCTTTTTGGTCTTTGAAAACAGTGACCTAGGTTTGGAGGTTGGTTACGTGTAGGGAAGACACACTAAGCCATCACCCTACCCCGCTCTTTCGGTACCTACATGTCAATCTACCCTAGATTTACCTATGAGAGTCTTCAACCAACTAATGTTCAATCCCATCCACTTTGAAAAACAATGTTTTGAAAAGAAATTGACATGATGCATGATATGCAAGTGCAATAGAAGAGAGTTGATTTAGAAATAGATTTGAAAAGAAATTTTATTTGAAAAGAAAGAGATAGAAATTTGAATTTGGAAAGTTGAAAATTGATTGGAGATTTGAAAAGATTGTAGAATTTGAGATTTGGAAAATATGGTGGAATTTAAAATTTGAAAGAAATTGTGGAAATAGAAATTTGAAAAATGTTGTGACCACATCCATGGGGTTGCCTATGTATCTTTTTGGAGGAATCAAGTCAATCGTAGTTCAAACCGGAGTCCGATTGAAAAGAGATTGATTTGAAAGAAAGAGATTGAATTGGAAATTGGATTAGAAAATTGAGAGATTGAACTTAGAATAGAAGATTGAAAATTGGAATTTAGAATTCTGGAATTGAAGAAATTGAATTTTGATTTGAAAAAATAGAACTTGGAAGAAAGATATGGACTTGTTTTGGAAAGATGGAGGTTTAGAAACCTAGACTTAGGAAAGATAGGAGACCTAGGAAAGGCTTGAGATTTAGAAAGATTTGACTCGAATGTTGGACTTGGAAGCTTTGGAAAGATTGGATTTTAGGAAATGTTCAAATTAGGAAAAGTCCGATTTAGGAAAGTTTCATTTTTGGAAAGTTTTGGAATAGGAAAATATTGAATTTACAAATGTTTTGAATTAGGAAAAGTTTAGTTTAAGAAAGGCTTAAAATTTAGAAAGTTTCAAGTTAAGAAAGTTTTAAATTTTGGAATGTTTCAAAAAAGGGAAGTTTTGAAAGTGGGAAAGTTTAGAAAATAAGGAAGTTTTGAAAATAAGAAAGTTTTGAATTTAGAAAGCTTTGGATTTGGAAAGATTTGAAATTTAGAAAGTTTTAGAGTTTTAGAAAATCTCGAGATTGAGAAAGGTTTGAGTTTAGGAAAAGTTTGAAAACTTAGGTTTGAAAAGTTAAGATTTGAAAAGGGTAGAATTAGGAAAGGGTTGAATTAGGAAAGATTTGAAAGTTGGGTTTTAAAATTTATGAAAGATTTTTATGTTCAAGTTTTGGAAACTTAAGATTTAGGAAAGTTGAGGATTGGGAAGGATGTGAATTAGGAAAGATTTGGATTAGGAAGGGATTGGATTTGGTTTCTAAAAGAGAAAGTTTGATTTCATTTCCAAAAACGGAGGATTGGATTCGGTTTCCTAAACGGGAAGATTTGATTTGGTTTCCTAAAGGGAAGATAGGATTTGGCAACGATTTGGAAAGGAAAATTCTAGAAACCCTAGATTTGAAAGTGTAGAATTTTAACGTAGAAAAGAAGTTTTGAAAATGTGTATAGTATGGATATAGAAAACGAGAGATTTTGGAAACCTAGGCTCGAGGCAAAGTTTAAAAATCATGTTTTTGGAAAGAAAATTAGGGTTTCCTAATCGTGGGTTCTAGGGCTTGACTTGGACTCTAAGGAAAGAGGATTTTTGAAAAGTGCGTTTTTAGAAATGAAGGTTTTCTAGAAGGGAATCCTAGGGAGGAGTTTTTAGAAAGTGAAGTTGAAGATAGAGTTTGTGGAAAAAGATTTTAAAGAGAAAGAGTTTTTGGAAAGTGTGTTTTTAGAAACGAAGATTTTATAAGGAAAATCCTAGAGGGGAATTTCTAGAAGGAAGATTTTGGAAAGAGAGTTTTTAGAAAGATCTTTAGGGAGCGTTTTTGGAAAGTGGATTTTGGGGAGAGCATTTTGGAAAGGAGTTGAAAAAGGAGGTTTTGAAAAATAGATTTTTGTAAAGAGTTTTTAGAAAACAATTTCGGAAAGGAGAGTTTTAGGAAAGTATGTTGAAAAAGAGATTTTGAGGAAGAGGGATTTGAAAGGAGAGTTTTTTGGAAGATGTAAAAAATCTCAATTTCCTAAAGCAATTCTAACCATAAGAAGGCTATAACCACTTTAGGAAAGTGATTTTGAAAACAACAAGATTTGAAAATATGGACTGTATTGGTCACTTTAAATGTAATACTTTCCTAAAGCAATCCTAGCCATGGAAAAGCTAGAATCACCCTAGGATTGTGATTTTGAAAACATGTTTTGAAAAAGAGATTTTGATGCAATTTTGAAAACAAGTTTGAAAACGTTTTGAAAAACAACTTTGAAAACGGTTTTTAGAAGATGCAAGATCATGATATGCACAATGCAATTTTGGGGTCGTGAACATACAAGGCTAAGACTTCACCACATAATCAAGGGGGCCGGACCCACGTGGTCTCTGGTTAGACTAGAAGAAAGCCCCCGACACGGTGACTCTCCAATAGCCCAATCCTACACATGGACCGGGAATCCCCTTGTTTCAAGCATGCAAAGAAGAGGGGGGGGGGGGGAAGAGATGGGGGATTAAAATAGAGAAAACCCAAGTGGGTTAGGAGGTAGAAGAGAGAGGGGGAAGTGCGAAAATTTAAATGGAGAACCTACCTTGTATCTTGTTTATTTTGCGCACCTTGCTTTCTTCGGTCTTCGTCTTGATCTTCGTCTTTAATCTTCAAGAGCCGCCCTCAATCTTCAAACTTCAGATTGCAACTCTTCAAGTCTTCGAAGGAGGGTTGAAGGTTAGTGTATGAGTGTATGGGGGTGTGTAGGAGTGTATATGAGGCTAGGGTTTGTGTATGGTGGCTAGGGTTTAGGGATTATACGAGCTCTGTATATCGAATTATATGATTTTTTGTTTGAGTTTGCGGATCCTTTTCACGTTGGAGGAGGCTCTGTATTTATAGAGGTTAGACAACACTGGCGCCTATTGCAGTGGTGCCAGGCTAGAATTTACACAGGCGCCACTCAGAGTGGCGCCAGGCCAATTTTTGGCTTGGCGCCACTACTAGTGGCACGAGCCATTTAGGAAATGTTTAAGGTCGGCAAGCAACGTATCTTTGACTAGATTTAGGCGCCTGTACTAGTGACTACCATGCAAGTTTTAGATTGGCTTCACTAGGAGTGACTCCGGAAAGTCCGGGAATGATTTGAAGGAGCCGGGAATGACCTGGAAGGCCGGAAAAGAGCAGGAACACTTAAAATAGTGTCCTGGAGGTATTTGACTTGAGAAATGAGGATAAGATGGGTCGGAGAGATTGACCGGGCCTTTATGGGCAAAACAGTCAATCGGACCGGGAAACTGCCGAGACAGACTCGGACTGTCTCAGAAGAAGACTTGGGATCTGAAAACATTATTCAGAATGTTCTCAGAGGTTTTCGGTTTGATTCCTAGAGCCGGCATGGTCGGAAAAGGAGACCGACCCACTAGGGGCAAAACGGTCATTTCGCACTGGGTTTGCCGGAACTAACTCAAAATGATCCGGAAAGGTAAAGGGAGGTTGAGAATACTATAAAAAGTAGTCTCGGGACATTACCGGTTTGATACCCAGAGCCGGTGTGATCAGAAAAGGTGACCGGCCCACTAGGGGTAAAATGGTTATTTTGTACCGGGTTGGCTAGAACTGACTCGGAATGATCCGGAAAGGTAAAGAGAGGTAGAGAACACTATAAAAAGTAGTTTCAGGTGGTTACCGGTTTGATACCCAGAGCTGGTGTGGTTCCCGTGGCGTTTGGATGCCTAGGGGCAAAATGGTCATCTTGACCGGAAAGTCTCGGAAAAGGTCCAAATGGCAGTTTGGTCATTTTTCACCGAAGTGGGCTAACAGACACTAGTGTTGACCTAGGTTTTGAGCGTTTCCGCCACTCTGACGGCGGTCGTCGTGACACAGGGGTTTGTTGGCAATTCCCTATATCGACCTATTTGTGAGTATTTCTGCTACTCTAACGGTTTTGTGAGTAGTTTCGCTACTCGGACCGTCTCGAGGAATAAACTGTCTCGAGAGAGGGACTGGAAAGGGGACTTACCGTCTTCGAGAAGACGTGCCTGAGTTGGAACTGTCTCGAGGAATAAACTGTCTCGAGAGAGCGATTGGAAAGGGGTCTTATCGTCTTCGAAAAGACGCACCTGGATTGGAACCGTCTTGAGGAATAAACTGTCTCAAGAGTGGGATTGGAAAGGGGTCTTACCGTCTTCGAAAAGACGTGCCTGGGTTGGAACCGTCTCGAGGAATAAACTGTCTCGAGAGTGGGATTGGAAAGGGAACTTACCATCTTCGAAAAGACGTGCGTGGATTGGAACCGTCTCGAGGAATAAACTGTCTCGAGAGAGGGGTTGATATTGGAATTGGAAAGAAACAATGCCCCTAAGGGCATTTTGGTCATTTTGCCTCTATTTGGGCCTGGTGGGCCCACGAGGCCATGGATAGACGGGATTTGGACTTTGAAAATTGATTTCGATTGAAATACGCCCACAGTGACTTGAAAACAAGTCTGGACGGAGTGTAGACTACTGAGCGGTCAAAAATGGGGTGCTTACAGACGAGTGCGAGTAGATTTGAATTGAAAATTTATTTTGAATAAGGGCTTTCGGAAAAGATTTGGAGTCTCCACCTAACTTGATTAAGGTGAGTTAGGTCACCTAAAACTAAGTACAATCCTAAGATTACACCTAGGGTTTTTAAAAACTTCCTCAAGAGAGGGTTTGTAAGAAAAGAGGTTGTTTGATAACCTTTGAAAATATTTAAGCCATTTTTTTAAAATAACTCCGTTTGGTCTTTGAAAACAGTGATCTAGGTTCGGAGGTTGGTTACGTATAGCGAAGACGCACTAAGCCATCACCCTACCCCGCCCTTGCGGTACCTACATGTCTATTCACCTTAGGTTCACTCATTAGAGTCTTTGAATAATAAATATCTAAAGACTATCCACTTTAGAAAAGAAGTTTGAAAAAGAAGTTTGACATAATGCATGATATGTAAGTACAAGAAAAGACTGATTTTGAAAGTGGATTTCAAAAGCAGATTTGATTTTGAAAATAGATTTGAAAAGACTTAATTTTGAAAGAAGGTTTTAGAAAAGATAGATTTGATTTTTGAAATAGAGTTTTAGAAATTGGGAATAAAGATTTGAAAATAGATTTAGGAATTAGAAACTTGAAATAGATTATGGAATTGGAAGTTTAAGAAAAGTTATGAAATTAGAAGTTAAAAAAAGGTTATGAAATTGGTAGTTTAAAAAAGATTGTGGAATTGAAAATTTGAAAAAAGTTATGGAATTAAAAATTTGAAAAAAGTTATGACCGCACCCATGAGGGTTGCCTACGTATCCCTTTTTGCGAATCAGATCAGTCACACTTTGGACAAGAGTTCAATTAAAAATAGAAGATTTTGTTTGGAAAAAGAATTTGATTTGAAACTTAGAATGGAAGATTGGGATTGGAAGATTTTGACCCTTGAAAGAAAACTTGGACTAGATTTGGAAAGATTGAGATTTGAAAACATCTTGACTTGAATTGAAATTTGAAAAACCATCTCGGTTTAAAAAAGAACTTTTTGAGAAGAGTTGGAAGCTTCCTAACTTTAGGGTTAAGGTCGAACTAGGGTCTAGACATCCTAGGGCTTAGGGTAACCTAGGGTTGAAGCATGTAATTGACTTGAACTTGACTTGGACTTGAAAAGCTTGATTTTGGAAATGTTTAAATTTAAGAAAGATTTGAAAACTTAGAATTTGAAAAGTTAAAATTTGGAAAGGTATAGAATTAGGAAAAGTTTGGGTTTAGAAAGATTAAGAAGCTTAAAGTCTAAGGAAAGATTTTAAAGTTTAAGTTTTGGAAACCTAAGATTTAGGAAGGTATCAGATTAAGAAGGATTGGAATTAAGAAAGACTTGGATTAGGAAGGATTGAGATTAGGAAATGTTGAAATTAAGAAAAGGTTTGGATTAGGAAAGATTCGAATTAGGAAAAGATTTGGATGAGAAAATATTCGAATTATGAAAGGTTTAGATTCCTAAAACAAAGATTGGATTTTATTTCTAAAAAGAGGTGATTTGATTTTGTTTCAAAAAACGGAGGATTAGATCTAGTTTCCTAAATAGGAGATTGAATTTGGCATGGAAATAGAAGGGGAAGTTTTAGAAACCCTAGATTTGAAAGTCTATGATTTGATGTAGAAAATAGGTTTTGGAAATTTAAGATTTTGATGTAAAAATTAAGTTTTGGAAACCTAAGTTTTGAGGCAAGATTGGAAATTGAAAATTAGGGTTTTCTAACCATAACTTCTAGGACTTGACTTGGACTCCAAGAAAAAGGGATTTTGGAAAGAAGATCTTTTTGGAAAGAGAGATTTTTAGGAAAGAGATTTGAAGAGTGTTTTTAGAAAATGAAAATTTTGAAGAGAGTTTTTAGAAAGGGATTTTTGAAAAGAGTTTTTGAGAGGATTCAAAAATGTGGTTCTGGAAAGTAAGTTTGAAAAGCAATTTGGAAAGGGATTTGATTGGGGACTTTTGCAAGTCTCTAAAAATATCCTACTTTCCTAAAATGACTCTAACCATAAGAAGATTAGAACCCGTCTAGGATTGTGTTATAGTCACTTTAAATATAACACTTTTCTAAAGCAACCCTAACTATGGAAAAACTAGAATCACCTTAGGATTGTGATTTTGAAAACAAGTTTTGAAGAAGAAGATTTAATGCAAGATTTGAAAACAATTTTTGATGCAAGTTTTGAAAACAAGTTTGAAAATAAGTTTTGGAGAGATGCATGATCATGATATGCATAATGCAAGTTAGGGTTATGAACATACAAAGTTAAAGACTTCACCACATAATCAAGGGGGCCAAACCCACGTGATCTTCGGTTAGACTAAGAGAAAGCCCCCAACACGGTGACTTTCAGTAGCCTAATCCTACACATGAACTAGGGAGTCTCTTGTTTCAAGCATGTAAGAAAGGGGGGTAGAAGATGGGGATTAAACTAGAAGAAAACCTAAGTGGGTTAAGAGAGAGAAGAGAGGGGAGAATTGTGTAAACGTAAATAAGCAGCCTACCTTGTGTCTTCTTTGTTTTGCTTGCTCGCTTTGCTTTATTTTACTTCGGTCTTTGAGAGCTTCCAAGTTCCAGCACTTCAAGTCTTCAATGGAGGTTTTAGAGGCTAGTATATGAGTGTAGTGTATGTATTCTAGGGTTAAGCGTATACAGGCTAGGGTTTGAAGAACCCAAAGGGAACTAGGGTTTGGAAGGACTTCGACCTCTTTATATTGAAGAGTAGTGTTTTTGGACTAATTTTGCAGACCCTCTTTATACTGGAGGAGGCTTTGTATTTATAAACAGAGACTGAACTGGCGCCTGCTACAGTGGCACCAAGCCAAAAATCCTACCAGCGCCACTAGGAGTGGCGCTAGGCCATATTTTGGCTTGGCACCACTACTAGTGGTGCCAGCCATTTAGGAAATGTTTAAAGTCGGCAAGCAACCTATCTTCAGAAGATTTGGGCACCTGTACTAGTGACTACCATGTAATTTTTAGCCTGGCTTCACTAGGAGTGACTCTAAAAGGCCCGGGAATGATTTAAAGGACCGGGAATGGCTTAGAGGGCTAGAAAGGGACAAAACCCTTAGAATAGTATCTCGGGAGTAGTAGAGTTGAAAAATGATGTCAGGATTTGTTAGAAGGGTTGACCGGGCCATTAGGGGCAAAACGGTCAATTGGGCCAGAAAGCTGTCGGGATGGACTTGGAATATCCCATAAGAAGACTTAAGGCTCGGGAACATTAGTTAGAATGCTCCAAGAGGTTACTGTTTTGATACTCAGAGTCAGTGTGGTTGAAAGAGGCAACCGGCCCACCAAGGGCAAAACGGTCATTTTGCCCCAAGTTTGCCGGAACTAACTCGGAATGACCTAGAAATGTATTGGAAGGCCGGGGATACCATCAAAAAAATCCCCGAAAAGTTACCGGTTTGATACCCAAAGTCGGTGTGGTTCCCGGGGCGCTCGGATGCCTAGGGACAAAATGGTCATTTTGACTGGGGGTCCTGGAATTGGCCCGAAACCGATTGGAAGGCACTTAAACATGCCGGATCGTCTTTGAGACGATCTTGGAAGGGTGGACTTGCCGTTTTGAGGACTTAGGTACTTTCTTAAGAAACATGCCAGAAAGCCCTAAGGGCAATTTGGTCATTTTTTACCGGAGTGGGCTAGCAAGCACTAATGTTGACCTGGGTTTTGAGTGTTTTCGTCACTCTGACGGTGGTCCCATGACATAGGGGTTTGTTGGCAATTCCTAATGTGGACCTGTTTACGAGTGTTTTTGGCACTCTAACGGTTGCGATGTTTACGAGTACTTCCATTACTCTAACAGTTCGCGATCATTCCAGAGATTGCCTGATCTCGGGAAGCTGCTAGGTGAACTTATCGCCTAAGGAATCAACTTTCTCGAAAGGCGTGCCAAAACAGACATTCTTCATTGGCGGGCTAGCAGACGCCAAAAGTGGACCGTTCTACCATCTCGAGGACTTAGGGCCTCATCTCGGTCGACAGGTTTGAAGGGACTTACTGTTCTAAAGATTTTTTTCAAAAAGCGTGCCGGACTGGATAGATTTATCGCCTTAAGGGATTAACTTTCTCAAAAGACGTGTCAAACTTGATTTGAATTGGAATTGGATTTAAACTGGAATTGAGATTGAAACAGAGGCTTATTGTGTTTGAGAAGACGTGCCCACTGGAATTGGACCAGATAATGCGATAAGGGCATTTTGGTCATTTTGCCTCTATTTGGGCCAGACGGGCCCACGAAGTGATCGATTAACTGGATTATGTTTGAAAAACTAGTTTAAACTTGGAATGCATCCATATCAACTTGAATGCAAGTCTAGACGAACTAGAGATTGCCGAGCGGACAAAAATGGGGTGGTTACAAGACTGTCTGTTCTCAAGAAGCTGTTAGGTGAACTTATCGCTTTGAGGAATCAGCTTTCTTGAAAAGCATGCCGGATAATGGACATTCTACATTGGCGGGCTAGCAGGAGATAGAAGTGAACCGTTCTACCATCTCGGGGACTTGGGTCTCATCTTGATCAACGGGTATGAAGAGACTTACCATTCCGAAGAGTTTTTTTAAAAAACGTGCGAAACTAGATGGACTTACCGTATGAGGAATCAACGTTCTCGAAAGATGTGCCAAATTTGATTTAAACTTGAATTGGATTGGAATTGGATTTTAAACTTAGAATTAAGATGGAAATGAGGACTTACCGTCTTTCGAGAAGACGTGTCAATTGGAATTGGACCTAACGATGCCACAAAAGCATTTTTGTCATTTTGCCTCATTGGGCCCAGTGGGCCCTGTTGACTCAAGGTTGATCCCCATGTTGATTTTGATGATAACAAAACCATGTGGTTGTTATCTAATGATTTCACTTGAGTGTGCAGATTAGAATATAATCATTTGATAACAAGAAAATAATTGAGTTGATCGGTTGAGTATCAAACAAGAAGATTACTTAGGTAATCTTATTCTTAAATAGCTTGATGATGCTCAAGAAGTTCAACAAGTATTGAGAAGAAGGATGCAAAGTGGTGACACTTCAAGAAGATATAAAGATTTGGATATGCATATGTTTGGCAACATTCATGGCCAACTTATTCACTATGAAGACCCTCAATCCTCATGGCCATATCAAGTCCACTATATCATCATGCATGCTATGAACTTCTAAATTGGTTGATTTTTCTACTCTAAATTTGGAAAATGCATTGAGGCATAAAGCATAAAAGAAAGGGGGAGCAACAAGTTGAAGCTTGTCAAGTAACAGTGGAGAACTTGTCACATTGAAGATATTGAAGAACTTGTGGTGAGAAGCTTGTCATGAAACAATGAAGATAAGAAGTATGATGAGTTGATATATTCAGCAATCTCATAGTTGCAACCTCATTTAGATGACTCTTACAAGACATGGAAGCTCACCTTGAAGATTTGAAGATGTCTTGCAAGAATGGAAGAAGAAGAGACTCACTTAAAGACGTGGAAGCTTTTTTTTTTGGAAGTTTTGAAGATGTCTTGAAAGTATGGAAGAAATCACAAGACTTGGAAGCTTCATTGAAAGTTATGTTTAAGCCTTGAATAGATGGAAGAAGTTATAGAAGAAATCAAGTTGATGAAGATCAAGCAAAGAAATTGAAAAAGTTCAAATAAGCATAAAAGATCAATTGAAGAAAAGAGATCTCAAGTCTTGGAAGCTCTCTTGAAGATTTTGAAGAAGACTTAGATCATTGGATGAAGTCATGGTGATTGAAGAGCTCTACATGTAATCAAAAGTGTAGTGATTTCATCTTGAAGAGTTGAAGGTGTTCATTAAGTCAACATACCTTGAAGAAGTCTTTTCAAGCCTTAGAAACCTTATTTGGATGATCCTTAAAGGGCTTGAAGATATTGAAGAAGATTGAAGAAGTATTGCAAAAGTTAAGGATTTTCCTAAAAAGAGTCGACCCCTCAAGAAAAAGAGTCAACTCATTCGAACAGAGGCTGAAAATTCTGGTGGAACATCAAAAGAGTCGACCCCTAGCATAAAAGAGTCGACTCATTCCAACAGAGAGTTGATTGTGCAGTTTTAGACCAAAAGAGTCGACCCCTGGACCAAAAGAGTCGACTCATTTGGGCAGAACCTTCAAAAATCTGCTGCAACACAAAAAGAGTCGACCCCTGCAACAAAAGAGTCGACTCATTTAAGGTAACGACTAGTTTTTTGAACGTTATACTCCGCCGTTTTCGTATCAAATGGTCCCCCATCCATCTCCAACGGCTATAATCAACTCAAGGCTATATATACAAGAACCCCAACACATATATGATGATGAAGAATAAGAAGAACATGAGAAGAACTCAAGATTAAGTGCTACAAAGTGATATTTCATCTTCCACATCTTATACTCTGTTTTTATTCTTTTGGGGGGTTCTTGAGTGAGCTAAAACTTTGTTTATCCACTCTTTGAGAGAGTTTTATTCATTGTACAACCTTCATCTATTATTGGGTGGGTTTGTAAACTTGTAAGTTTGAGTGTTCTTGAGAAAAACACTTGTGAGTTTGAGTGTAGCTTGGGAAAAACACTTGTAAGTTTGAGAGAAGCTTGGACAAAATCTCTTGTAAAGTTTGAGTGAAGCTTGGACAAAATCACTCGTAAGTTTGAGAGAAGCTTGGACAAAATCTCTTGGGTTTTGAGAGCTTGGGGAAGAGCTCTTATAAAAGTGAGCTAGGCACTTGGAGAAAAACTAGCAGCTGTGTAAGAAAAGTTTACATAGTGGAATACCTTCGAGAGGATCGAGGAAGAGCGGACGTAGGCAAGGTTTGGCCGAACCTCTATAAATCTGGTGTTCTTCATCTCTTTGCACATATTACTTCCTTGGACATTACATCTTAGTATTTGTTTGCTAGTTTTGACTGCTCACATGACGCTTGTATTGCATTCTATTGTCTGTTTGTTTGAGTTATACTTTGATTAGTCATTGTTATATTACTCAATCAATTTTTTGCATTGTTTGGTATAAATTCTATAAAACCCAATTCACCCCCCCTCTTGGGTTGCCTACTTGGGCCAACAGGCCCATGAAGCGATGGCTTGATAGATTGAGTTTGAAAAGTTGATTTGAAATTGAATATGTCTATGTTGATTTGAATGTAAATCTAGACGGACTGAATATTGCTAAGCGGGCAAAAATAGGGTGCTTACAACTGTCCCTCTTTTTCTGTCTTTGCTTGTCGAAGACAGAAAACGATAGAGTAAGAGTCCTATATTGACCGTGAGGAGATCGGAGGAATGAACTTTGGAAGTTTTTAAAAACTAGAGCCTGAAATTTGGAATTTTGAGTTTGAAAGCTGGATTGTCTTGATTTTTGAAATTTAGAATTTAGAAAACTTGACTTTGAAATGATTTTTGAATTTGAAGTCGATTGTTTGAAATGATTTTGACATTGCTTTTGGAAATGAATTGATTTGTATTCGAATTAGAAGGGTTTGGAAGACCTTCAAAACTTTGGAACGAAACTTTTTGAGAAGAAGTTTAAAGATCTAGAATCTTTTGGAAATAGGCTTTTTGGAGTGAAAGAGGTGAAAGCCCAAGGCTTTTGAAGGAAAAAGCTTATGAAACCTATGAAATGTTTTTGAGAAAGAAACTTTTTAAGGAAAAATAAAAAGGTTTACAAACCTTTGGAACACTTTTGAGAATGGAGCTTTTGAAGGATAAAGCTCGGGAAACCCAAAAAATGCTTTTTAATATTAAACTTTTCAAAGGAAAAGTTTCGGAAAGCCGGGAAAATGATTTTGAAATGAAATGTTTTTTTGAAGGAAGGAGTTAGAAAACCTAGAAAGGTATTTTTGAAATCAAACTTTTGGAGAAAAAAGCTAGAAAAACCTAGAAGGTATTTTTATAAAGTATGATCTTTTAAAGGAAGAAGAGGTAAAACTTTTGAGAATGGGGCCTTTTTGGAAGAAGAGACCCCGAGAAAGTACTAGAAATACTTTTTGAAAGAAAGCTTAGGAAAGTTTTTTAAAAATAGAACTTCGGATAGAAATTTTGAGGAAAAAATTTTGACAATTTTTGAAGAATTTTGGGAAATCTTTGGAAAACAAACTTTGAACTTTTGAAATTGATAAAGTCTTTGGACGAAAGAGTTCAGAGGGTTTTGGAATTGCTAGAAATTTTAGAAGAAAGAATTTTGATGATTGAAACCTTGAAAATCCTTGAGTATTAATTCTTGAAACAAAGTTTTAGAAGATCTTGAAACTTGATTGGAAGAGAAATCTTTTGAAGAAAAGTTTTTAAAATAGAGACCAAAATCCTTGAGTTTTGATTCTGAAAATAGTTTTAAGACTTGATTTCGAGACAACTTTTGGAAGGAAACATTTAAGAATCTTAGGATTTGATTTTGAAGATAAACTTTAAAAGAAAAAAGTTAGGAAACCTTTTGAAAATTGATTTTGAAAATGAATTTTTAATGGAAAAAAGTTAAGAAACTTTTTTGAGAATCTATTTTGAAGAAAAATGTTTGGCGAAAAATGTTAGGAAAAGCCAAAAGATATTTCAACGTAAAAATTTTTGAAGGAAAAAGTTAAGAAAACCTAGATGGTATTTTCATAAAATAAAATCTTTTTAAAAGATAAACCCTATAAGGATGGGGCCTTTTTAGCAGAGAACATCCCGAAAAACTCAGCTGAAATTTTATTTTATGTTTTTTTTTATTATTTTTGAACAGGGTTAGAAAAATTTTCCTTTTTAAATAAGAACTTTTGGTGGGAAAAAGATAAAATATTTGAGTGTGGGGCCTTTTTGGCAAAGAAGACCTCAAAAAACTCAAATGAAACTTGGAAAAACTTTTGGAAAGAAAACTTAGGAAAATTTTGGAGAATAGAATTTTAAATAAAATCTTGGAGAAGAAAAACTTTGGGAAATCTTTTGAAAATAGATTTTGAACTTTGAAAATTTATGAAATTGAAGAGTTCAGGAAACCTTAGAGGAGAAAAGAATTTTTGAATGAAACCTTGAAAAATTTTAAGGATTAATTTTGACCAAGACTTTTTTTTTCCTTTTTTGAGAGAAAGAGTTTTGGAAAATCTTGAAGCTCGGTTGAAAAGGAAATTTTCTCGAAAAATGTGATTTAAAGAGTTTTGAGATAGATTAGAAAATTTTGGGATTTGATTTTGAAAAATAAGTTTAAAGATGAACTTTTGGAGGAGGGAATTATAAAATCTTCTGAGGGCTGATGTTGAAGAGGAATTTTTGGAAGGAAAAAGTTAAGAAACTCCTTATATATATATATATATATGCCTCGCTTCGTTTTTTTATTTTATTGTATATACCATATTTTAACGCTCTTACCTAGATTTACCTTTCAGGATGGTGTTGCGGCCAGATTTTTCGCACTCAAGGAATACACACACAAGCAGAAAAAATATTGTACTATCTCATTAGAACTCACCCTCTTAGAAGAATGTGTGCAACTAGGTTTGAATTGAAAATTAATTTGAATTAAGGGCTTTGGGAAAACAATTCGGAGTCGCCACCTAACTTGATTAAGGCGAGTTAGGTCACCTAAAAACTAAGCACAATCCGAAGACTACACTTAGGGTTTTTGAAAATGATTTTGAAAATACTTCCTCAAGAGAGGGTTTTTAAGAAAACAAGTTGTTTGGCAACCTTTGAAAAATATTTAAGTCCTTTTTTGAAAATAACTCCTTTTTGGTCTTTGAAAATAGTGACCCTAGGTTCGGAGGTTGGTTACGTATAGGGAAGACGCACTAAGCCATCACCCTACCCTGCCCTTGCGGTACCTAAATGTCTATTCACCCTAGATTCACCTATGAGAGTCTTCAACTAACAAATGTCCAAAACTATCCACTTTAGAAAAGAATTTTTGAAAAGACATGATGCATGATATGTAAATGCAATAGAAAGATTTGATTTGGAAATAGATTTGAAAAGATAGATTTGAAAATAGATTTTTGAAAATTTGAAAAAAGTTGTGGAATTGGAGATTTGAAAAGAGTTATGACCGCACCCGTGAGGGTTGCCTACGTATCATTTTTAAGGAATTAGGTCAGTCGTAGTTCAAACAAGAGTCCGATTGAAGATCGAAGATTTTGATTTGAAAAAGAGTTGAAGTTGAACTTAGAATAGAAGATTGGAATCTAGAATTTGGAATTGAAGAGATTAGACTTTGATTTGGAACGATAGAACTTGAAAGAAGGATTTGGACTTGGTTTGGAAAGATTGAGATTTAGAAAACCTAAACTTAAGAAAGATAGGATTTAGGAAAGACTTGAGATCTAAGAAAGATTTGACTTAAATGTTAGACTTGTAAGATTAGGGAAATTTCAAAATAGGAAAGTGTCATTTTAGGAAAGTTCCGTTTTAGGAAAGTTTAGAATTTTGGAAAAATTTAAAATTTAGAAAGGTTGGGATTTTAGAAAGATTCAAAGCTTGAGTTTTTCAGAAACACTTGAAATTAAGAAAGGTTTGAGTTTAAGAAAGCTTTGAAAATCTAGATTTGGAAAGTTGAGATTTGGAAATGTATGGAATTAAGAGAGGTTGGAATTAGGAAATATTTGAAAGTTTAAAGTTTAAGGAAAGATTTAAAAATTCAAGTTTTGGAAACCTAAGGTTTAGGAAGGTATGGGATTAGGAAGAATTTGAATTAGAAAAGATTTGGATTTGAAAGGATTGAGATTCCTATTTCCTAAAACAAGAGATTGGATTCTGTTTCTAAAAAAAGGTGTTTTGATTTCATTTTCAAAAACGGAGGATAGGATCTAGTTTTCTAAACGGAAGATTGGATTTGGTTTCCTAAAGAGAAGATAGGATTTGACATGGAATTGGAAGGGAAAGTTTTAGAAATCCTAGATTTGGAAAGACTATAGTTTTGATGTCGAAATTAGGTTTTGGAAACTTATGATCTAGATGTAAAAAAAAAAAGGAGATTTTGGAAACCTAGGTTTTGAGGCCAAAATAAGGAATTAAAAATCATGTTTTTGGGAAGAAAAATTAGGGTTTCCTAATTGTTGGCTCTAGGGCTTGACTTGGGCTCCTAGAAAAGAGTTGTTGGAAAGAAGATTTTTGGAAAAAGAGACTTTTGGAAGGAAACCTTAGAAATGAGTTTTTAGGAAAGAGATTTTAGGAAGGAAACCTAGGGAGCATTTTTAGAAAGGGAATTTTGAAGAGAGCTTTTTGGAAAAGAGTTCGAAAAAAAGTAATGAAAAATAGATTTTTGAAGGGAGTTTTTAGAAAGCAATTTTGAAAAGGAGATTAGAGAGAGTTTTTTAGAAAGTGTATTGGAAAAGAGATTTTTAGAAAGAAAGATTTGAAGAGCGACCTTTTGAAAAGTACATGAAAATATCTCACTTTTCTAAAGTGACTCTAAACATAAGAAGGTTAGAACTACTCTAAGATAGTGGTTTTGAAAACAGCAAGGATTTGAAAATATGGACCATATTGGTCACTTTAAATGTAATAGTTTCCTAAAGCAACTCTAGCCATGTAAAAACTAGAATCACCTTAGGAGTGTGATTTTGAAAACAAGTTTTGAAAAGGAAGATTTTAACACAAGTTTTGAAAATAATTTTGATGCAAGTTTTTGAAAACAAGTTTAAAAATGAATTTTGGAGAGATACAGAATCATGATATACACAATGTAAGTTGGAGTCGCGAACATACAAGGTTAAAGGCTTCAACACATAATCAAGGGGGTTGAACCCACGTGGTCTCTAGTTAGACTGAAAGAAAGCCCCGACACGGTGACTCTCAATAGCATAATCCTACACATGTACCGGGAAGTCCCTTGTTTCAAGCATGCAAGGGAAGGGGGGGGGGAAGAAGATGGAGGATTAAAATAAAAGAAAACCCAAGTGAGTTCATAGAGAGAAGAGAGAGGGGGGAAGTGCGTAAACATAAACAGGAAGCCTACTTTGTGTCTTGTTTTATTCGCGTTGTTTTGCTTGCTTTCTTCTTCTTGTTTTGCTTCGGTCTTCGCTTCAGTCCTTGTCTTGATCTTTGAGAGCTTCGGGTTGCAGCACTTCAAGTCTTCAATAGAGGCTTTGGAGGCTAGTGTATGAGTGTATATGAGTATATGGGAGTATACATGAGCTAGGGTTTGTGTATGGAGGCTAGGGTTTGGAAAACCTAAAGAAGACTAGGGTTTAGGGAGGCTACGAGCTCTGTATATCAAAGAGTAGGGTTTTTAGACTGAGTTTGCGGACCTCTTTCATGCTGGAGGAAGCTCTGTATTTATAGAGAAAAGAACAACCTAGCGCCTGTTGTGGTGGCACCAGGCCAAAAATCTTTCTAGCGCCACTATGAGTGGCGCCAGGCCAAAATTTGACTTGGCGGCACTACTAGTGGTGCCAGCCACTTAGGAAAGTTTTAAGGTCGGCAAGCAACGTATCTTCAGAAGATTTGGGCGCCTGTGCTAGTTATTGCCATGCAATTTTTAGCCTGACTTCACTAGGAGTGACTCCAGAAGGTCCGGGAGTAATTTGAAAGGGCCAGGAATGGCCTGAAGGGCCGGAAAGGTACAAGAACCCTCATAATAGAGTCCTGGAAGCAATAGACTTGAAAGATGATAACAGGATGTGTTTGAAGGTTCGACCGGGCCATTATGGGCAAAACGGTCAACCGGGCCAAAAAGCTACCGGGAAGGACTCAGAATGTCCCGGAAGAAAACCCAAGGTTTGGAAACATTATTTAGAATGTTCCCAAAGGTTACTGGTTTGATATCCAGAGTTGGTGTGGTTAGAAAAGGAAACCGGCCTGCTAGGAGCAAAATAGTCATTTTGCATCGGGTTTGCTGGAATTGACTCGGAATGATCCGAAAAGATAATGAAAGGTCAGGAATAATATAAAAAGCATTCTCGGGATATTACCGGTTTGATACCCAGAGCTGGTGTGGTTCTTGGGGCATTCGGATACTTAGGGGCAAAGTGGTCATCTTGATCGGAAAGTCTCGGAATTAGCCCAAAACTGACTAAAAGACACCTAATCATGCCAGATTACCTTTAAGACAATCTTGGAAAGGTGGACTTACCATTCTGAGGACTAAGGTATTTTTCTGAGAAACGTGCCAAAAATGGCCCTAGGAGCAGTTTGGCCATTTTTCACCAAAGTGGGCTAGTAGGCACTGGTGTTGACCTAGGTTTTGAATGTTTCCACCACTCTGACGGCGGTCCCGTGATACAGGGGTTTGTTGGCAATTCCTTATATCGACCTGTTTACGAGTGTTTTCGTCACTCTAACGGTTGCGATGTTTACGAGTACTTCCGCTACTCTGACAGTTCACGATCATTCTCGAGACTGCCTGACCTCGGAAAGTTGCTAGATGGACTTAGTGCCTGAGAAATCAATTTTCTAGGAAGGCGTGCCAAAACTGACATTTCTGCATTGGCAGGCTAGCAGGTGCCAAAGGTGGACCGTTCTACCATCTCAGGGACTTGGGGTCTCATCCCAGTCGACGGGTTTAAAGGGACTTACCGTTTCGAAGAACTTTTTTCAGAAAAGGTGCCGGACAGGATGGTCTTACCACCTCGAGGAATCAAATTTCTCGAGGGACGAAATGGAATTAGAATTGGACTCGAAGTTTGATTGGAATTGGATTTGAAAAGGGGACTTATCGTCTTCGAGAAGACATGCCCATTGGAATTGGACCGAACAATGCCCCCAAGGGCATTTTGGTTATTTTGTCTCCATTTGGGCCCAAGGGGCCTGCGAAACGATGGATTGACTAGATTAGGATTGGAAAATTGAGTTGACTCAGAATATGTCCATATTGACTTGAATACAAGTCTGGACAGACTGGAGACTGCCGAGCGGACAAAAATGGGATGCTTACAGATGGCTGACACGATTCTAAGCCGATTGAGAACCTGGTATGATGGGTATCCTCATGACGAGCAGGGCATCTTTCGCCGATCTTTTGGTCATATGGCTTCTCTCCTATTAGTGCCGCTTATCCCCAAATTCGTGGAGGCAATGATTCCCTTCTAGCAGTCTGACTTATCTCTTTTCCATTTTGGAAAATGTGAGCTTACTCCGACTCCTCACGAGTATGGCTTCCTCCTAAGTCTTCGAGATGGTTCAGCTGACATTGTGGGACCTATTTTTCTTAATGGTTGCATCATAGTTGTCTCGTCTCAGTTTGGGAGCCCCGTCGTGCAGTCCTTTCTTCTGATCTCCTGCCCTAGTTTTCTTATGGTCCAGTGAAATTCTTGTTCTCTCTTTTAGAGTTTGCGATAAGTAGGGGAGGTCATTCGGGGGATTGGCATACTTCTCAAGATTGGCATTTTTCTCACATGGTAGCCCCATCTCTGCTTCTCCTAAACTTGTTGACGTTTTCATGGGGAGAATGACTTTATTACTCCTCTTTTTCAGCATACATGATATCCCAAATCAAAAGTCATTTAATTAAGGAGGTCGAGGGTGGGCCATTACCCTATTATCTATTTCTTATCGACCATGGAAATATGAGCTTTTTGAGGTGTATGCTGGTGTTGGAGATGTCTGATGGGTGGTTTTAACTCTTTTTTGTGTTTTACCTTTTTTCTTGTTTCCTATTTGAGAGAGAGAGAGAAAGACAGAGTTAGTTTTTGTACCAAAACAATTTACTTATGCCAATTCTAAAAAAATACACAGGTAAAGGGGTGAATGCATGTCATACTTTTTATTTATTTTTTATGAATGCAAGGGTTTACATAAGAATTGAATTGAATGCATGTCCTACTTTTTTTATGTTTATTTTTTTAATTTTTATGAATGCATGATTAGATACAAACTATACAAGAATTTAATACATGTACAGATTATACATGTCATGGATGCATTAGTACTACATGTGTATATGCTATTTACAAAGAATGTCCCAAGTTTGCCCTAAGGCCTATACTCTCAGGATTCTGTTTCCATTCTAGGATTTTGCCCCATTTGGTTTTGTCCTATTCTCATCAGGGTGTGATAGCATTTGCACTATTCGCCTAGGGTATTGACCTTTTGGTTTGCCATCTGCTATCTTATTCCTACTTTCTACAAAGTTGCGGTTTGGGGTTTTTCTGACCTCACTTGGTTTTCTCTCTTAGATTTTCAAAATGTCACCGTGGCTTAAGCAATAACTTGCATGCCCTTTGCAGAGCAATAAACAACTTGATCCTCAATTCGAAGACTTCTTTCAGAACTGTAATGCAGGCTGGGTTTAGGGGTTGTAAGAAATGAAGGGATATTTAGGCTCAAAAATTTTCTTTTAGTAGGTTATTTAAACCAAAACCATCTGGGCACACTTTGGAGCATGAGATTACCCCTGCATTCCTCCTTAGTTTCTCTTTTCTCATCCTACTTGTCTTAGTATTGTTTACGCTTATTTAAATTAAGCAATTTTCTTTGATCAAAGAGGACTTTAATTTGAACCGTAACGTAGGCTAGGTTGAGGGATTTATGAAGGAAAAGGGTATAAAGGCTCAAACATTATTACTCATGGGATTTTGAAAGACCAATGATCGCCTTTGGCAATTTAACTTCTATTCCCTGCTTTCTTCTTTCTTTTAAACTCCTTTTGATCTTCTAGACCGTTTCTCTGCCTTTTGATTTAGGATTTTCTCATCAAGAAATATGTTCAAACGTCAACTTTTTGAGATGCCAACATTTTTATTTATATTTTTGGATGACAGTATCTTTTTTTTAAGATTACCACAAACACAATATCTTCGTTACTAGAGACGCCTTTGACGCCATAACTTCTTAGAAATCACCACTTTCATCATTGCTCATTAGTTCCTACTTATGACTTTTGCCTTAACCCAGTGTGGGCGGTGACCATTTAGTCGGTTTTCTTAAGGAATTGTAACCAGCTCAAGTGGGCTTTGCAAAGAGATTTTTTTGTGTGTATAGTAGCAAAATTGAGGGCCTCTTATCATTTCAAATTGAATTGCTTAGTCTATAAAGCTTTTGTACAAAATTTAGACAATATTCCTAGAGATAGTGTGTTTTTGCCAGTGAACCCCTACATATTCTATCAAATCAACTACTCTGCGCTTACCCCAATGTGGGAGATAGTTCATGGTTTGGGGATATCTGAATTGAAATCACTTACGGCTCTAGTGGGCTGAACAAATGTAAACACCCCATTTTTGACTGCTCGGCAGTCTACACTTCGTCCAGACTTGTTTTCAAGTCATTTTGGGCATATTCCAATCGAAACCAATCCTCTAGGTCCAAATTCCATCTTTCCATCGCTTCGCGGGCCTGTCAAGCCCAAATAGAGGCAAAATGACCAAAATGCCCATAGGGGCATTGTCCTTTCTTATTCCAATTCCAATCCCTCTCTCGAGACAATTTATTCCTCGAGACGGTCCGAGTAGCAAAACTACTCACAAAACCGTTAGAGTGGCGGAAACACTCACAAAACCGTTAGAGTAATGGAAGTACTCACAAAACCGTTAGAGTAGCGGAAGTACTCACAAAACCGTTAGAGTAGCGGAAATGCTCACAAAACCGTTAGAGTGGCGGAAACACTCAAAACCCAGGCACGTCTCTTCGAGGACGGTAAGACCCCTTTCCAATCCCTCTCTCGAGACAGTTTATTCCTCGAGACGGCTCCAATCCAGGCACGTCTCTTCGGAGACGGTAAGACCCCTTCCAGTCCCACTCTCGAGACAGTTTATTCCTCAAGACGGTCCAAGTAGCAAAACTACTCACAGAACCGTTAGAGTAGCGGAAATACTCACAGAACCATTAGAGTAGCGGAAATACTCACAGAACCGTTAGAGTAGCGAAAATACTCACAGAACCGTTAGAGTAACGAAAATACTCACAGAACCATTAGAGTAGCGAAAATATTCAACCCCGTCTGAGTAGCGAAAATACTCCCAAATCATCAACCCCGTCCGAGTAGCGGAAATACTCAACCCCGTCTGAGTAGCGGAAATACTCACAAATCATCAACCCCGTCCGAGTAGCGGAAGTACTCACATCGTGAGAGTGGTGGAAACACTCAAAACCCAGGTCAACACCAGTGTTTGTTAGCTCACTTCGGTGAAAAATGACCAGACTACCCTTAGGACCTTTTCCGAGACTTTTCGGTCAAGATGACCATTTTGCGCTTAAGCATCCGAATGCCCCGGGAACCACACCGGCTCTAGGTATCAAACCGGTAACCTCCTGAGAATACTTTTTATAGTGTTCTCAACCTCCCCTTACCTTTCCGGATCATTCCGAGTCAGTTCCGGCCAACCTGGTACAAAATGACCGTTTTGCCCCTGGAGGGCCGGTCTCTTTCTTCGACCACACTGGCTCTGGGTATCAAACCGGTAATGTCCCGAGAATACTTTTTATAGTGTTCTCGACCTTCCAAAATCAATCTTTCCAAAACAAGTCCAATCTTCTCAATTTCAATTTCCAATCTCCTCTTCTAATCTCAAATCAAATCCAATTTTCAATTCAATCTCTTTCTTCCAATCCAATCTCTCTCTTCAAATCAATCTCTTTTCAATCGGACTCTTGTCCGAACTACGACTGACCTGATTCCCCCAAAGGGATACGTAGGCAACCTTCATAGGTGCGGTCACAACATTTTTCAAACTTTCAATTCCACCCTCATGGGTGTGGTTTTCAAAATATTTTCAAATCTCAAATTCCAACCTATTTTCAAAATTCCAATTTCAAAATTTCTATTTTCAAATTTCTATTTCTAAATTTTCATACTTTCCAATTTCAATTCCATCTCTTCAAATCAATTTTTCAAATCAAATCAATTTCAAATTAATCTCTTTCCAAATATATTTTTCAATTCTCTTCTATTACACTTGCATATCATGCATCATGTTTTTTTTTTTTTAAACATTGTGTTTCAAAGTGGATAGGATTGGCCAATAGTTAGTTAAAGACTCTCATAGGTGAATCTAGGGTAGATTGACATGTAGGTACCGAAAGGGCGGGGTAGGGTGATAGCTTAGTGCATCTTCCCTACACGTAACCAACCTCCGAACCTAGGATCACTGATTTCAAAGACCAAACGGAGTTATTTTTCTAAGAAAGGGCAAAATGTTTTCCAAAGGTTGTCAAACAACCTGTTTTCTTAAAAAACCCTCTCTCGTGGAGATATTTTCAAATCGTTTTTTTTCAAAAACCCTAAGTGTAGTCTTCGGATTACTCTTAGTTTTTAGGTGATCTAACTCACCTTAATCAAGTTAGGTGGCGACTCCAAATCTTTTTCAAAAGCCCTTTATTCAATCAAATTTTCAATTCAAACCTAGTCGCACTCATTCTTCTAGGAGGGTGAGTTCTAACGAGAGAGTACAACATTTTTCACACTTGTGTGAGTATTCCTCGAGTGCGAAAAATCTGGGCGCGACAGGGTCATATTAAGGTTTCAAACCCTAAAGACCTCTTTCAAAACCTAGTTGTTTCAAACCTCTTTAAATTTCACTTTCAAATGCTTTTTCAAAAATTGTTCCAAGATTTGTTTTCTTGAAGCCCAAGGAATTCATGTCTTAGGAAGTCCTATCATGTCCCTTAACCTTCATTCATCATACTTCCAATTGCATTAAAATGGTTTTTAAAGTCCTTGTTGCATTATGCTTTTCAAAAAGTGTATAACTCTCATCAGTTGTCTTTCAAAAAGTGTCATATAAAATCATAAAATCTTTTGCATGAAATCATAAGATTTTCAAATGCAATCTTACCATTTTCAATTTCAAATCAAATCGAATCTTTCCATTTGGAAAACAAAATCAAATCTTTCATTTTTTTAGCAAAATCAAATATTTTACTTTTGAAAACAAAATCAAATCTTTCCTTCTTTTTTTTTAGCAAAATCAAATCTTTCCATTTTTGGAAACAAAATCAAGTCTTTCCATTTTCGAAACAAAAATCAAATCTTTCATTATTTAGCAAAATCAAATCTTTTTGTTTTTGAAAGCAAATCAAATCTTTTTATTTTGGAAACAAAATCAAATCTTTCATTTTTTGAAACAAAATCAAAATTTTTCTTTTTTGGAAACAAACTCAAATCTTTCCTTTCTAATTTCAAATCAAATCTTTCATTTTTAACATAAAATCATATCTTTTCTCACATAAAATCGTTTTCCAAATTTTCTTTCGAAGGCATGCATAAAGCTGCCCTCCAAACCCGAGGAGGTCTATCCCTAGGTCAACCAAAACCTAGGTGGCCTAACCCTAGGTCAATCTAACCCTAGTTGGTCTAACACTAGGTCAAACAAATTCTAGGTAGTCTAACCCTAGGTCAACCTAACCTTAGTTGATTCAACTATAGGTTAACCTAACCCTAGGTGGTCCAATCATAGGTCAACCTAATGTTAGTTGGTCCAAACCTAGGTTAACCTAACCCTAGGTTACCTTAACTCTACTTCACCCAACCAAGGTTAGATGGCTTCAAGACTTCAACTCTAAACCTCTTTTCAAATGATCTTTCAACTTAAATGATCTTTTCAAAACATGTTCTCCAAAACCTCTTATTCCTTTAAGTTTCCAAAAACCTTAATCCAAAATTCTTTTCAAAATACCCGTCTTCTCTACTCAAAAAAATATTTTCAAAAGCTCTCTCAAAATTGTCTCAATCCAAAATGGCTAGACACTTACTATTTAAAAAAAAAAAAAAAAACTACTTTCGAAAGTGATTTAAAAAACTTACAACTCTAAGGTGATCTTAACCTTTTCATGGTTAGGGTTTCCTAAGGAAAGTAACACATCAAATGCAACCTATACGGTTCATATTAGGTTCCTCACCCTAAATGTTTTGCAAAACCTTCTAAAAATATTTTTAAACATCACACTCTTGAAGCAATTCTAAGCCTTCCTATGATTAGGATTGTTCAAGTTAAAGTGAGATATGCAACAAGGGTTCTATTACCCTAAATTCCAAAACTAAGGGAAGTGTCTAGCCCATTTTCTAAAAATGTTTTCCTAACTAATCTCTTAAAAGTAATGAAACATTAACATACTTTTCTTAAGGTGTTCAAAAACTATTTCAAAAATCTTTTTAAGACAAGTTCACAAGAGCTTTTGTAAGTCCAAATCTCACTTTCAAATCCCTAGTCAAGTTTCCAAAACTTCCAAAACTCTCTTCAGTTATGTTCAAAAACATTTCAAACCCCATTTCAAAAGTACTTCCAAAAGCTTTCAAGTTCTATTTCAAAAACACTCCAAGTCAAATCAAAACTCTCTTGAGTTCAAGTTTCAAAACATTCCACGACTCTCACGAGTCTCTTTTCAATCGGACCCTGGTCCGAACTATGACTGACCTGATTCTCGCCAAATGAGATGCATAGGCAGCCTTCAAATAGGTGCGGTCATAAATTTCATTTCAAGTCAAATTTTCTTTCTCAAAATTCTTTCCAATCCAACCTTGCACTTCAAAATTCTTTTCTACAAACCCTTAACTCTCTTCCCAACTCTTTTCAAACATGCATCATGCATCATTCATTCCAACATTGATGACAAAACTTTTTTTCAAAACTATTTTTCAAGTGGACATAGATGGACATTTAGGAACTAGAGATTCAAGTGAGTGAACCTAGGGTGAATAGACATGTAGGTACCAAAAGGGCGGGGTAGGATGATGATCTTATAATATTTTTCCTACACATAAACAACTGTAGGACCATAGATTTCTGTTTCAAAGGCCAAAACCGGAGTCATTTTTCAAAAAGGCTTAAAACATTTTCAAAGGTTGCCAAACAATCCTGTTTTTCAAAACACTTCTCAAGAGAACATTTTCAAACCATTTTTAAAAACTTAAGTTTGATCTTCGGATTATACTTAGTTTTAGGTAACCTAACACACCTTGAACCATGTTAGGTGGCTATTCCAAATGTTTTTCAAAAAAGCCTTTAATCAAATCAATTTCAAGTTTAAACCCCGTCACACTTGTCCTCTTAGGAGGGTGCGTTCTAACGGAGATAGTATCAAGTTTTGTTCGAGTCAATACTTAGACTCAAAGCAAAAACCGTGGCATGACACTATCGTTCTTCATACCCAAAATAATGCAAGGGTTAACACTTCAAAAACTCCACAACATCAATGAGGCGACTAAATCTTCCAGGTTTCCATCTATAAAATGTAAGGTTGAGTAAAACTAGACCGGTAAAGAAAACATTAGAAGTGCTAATTATTAATATGGTGGCATGTGCAAGTGTACATAATGCTAACAATAAACTAGGCATGAATCCAACAATGCACAATCAAAACTCAAATCATCAATATCACCATAATTGCATCAATTATTTAGTGTAACTATGAAGTTATCAATTTCTTAGTCCCATCCAATTTCTCACTTTCATTTCTTTTCCATTTATATTTTCAATATCGTGTTTTCAATTACTTTAAGATGCAACCAATACATAGTACCAATACATAAGACATGAATGTAACAATGAAGTCAAGTTCTAAACATCAACATCACCATATTCATATAAATTATTCAATATAGCCATGAACTTACCAATTCTTTATTCAATTACAATTTTTCTTTTCCGTCTATGTTCCATTTCCATTCCAATGCCATTTTCTCAATTTCCTCATAACACAACTGACACACAACCAACACATGCAATCGCCGTCCCCGACCATCGCACGTAATCGAGATTTGTGTATGCAAAACCTGAGCACCTTGCTATTGCACAAGACTCATCCAACTACCAGCTTTACATGCTACTAACCTATTGGAAACTAGTACCACTTACGTAGGGCTATGGTTTTTCACCAATGGACTTGACCCCAACTTGTTATCCGTACCCCAAGTCCCAAAATCCAATTCACGCAAAATTGAAACACACGATCCACCACACTACACACACCTTACAAGCCACACCACATTACACACACCATGCACACCACATCATACACCCATGCAACATTACCCAAACCATCTCCACATTTCTCAATTCATCATTGGCAATCACTAGCCAATATCTTTGCATCATTTCCATTTCCTTCCATAATCATCTTTCCAACACTTTTATTCTATTCATATTAAAACAATTCATCAACATTATATATGGCCAATATGCATACCAACATTTTTCTTATCTCATTTTCACTTACTTTCAAGCCATCAACATGCGTATATACATATATATATATATATGTATATATATATCAATACAACATTCATATTAGGTGTTTCATCAAAAAACTTGGATACATCAACTTTGACATCTCATGTACCAAAGTATTTAGAACTTTTTACTTTTCTTCTAGCACTTTTCAAAATACTATAACTTAGTATGTTAAGCTGCATCTTCAAAGATTATAGATTCATAGTCTTCCAACTCCATTATAGCAAACCCTAGGCATGCATTACATAGCTATCAAATTCTCAAACTTTAGGGTTCTCCATTATCTCACCATAAACATTCACTTGAAGAAATTTCTCAAAACATACATCGAGCCATGGTCTTCAACATAGTTCATGTTCCATAGTTACAAGATACAATTATTTGATGTCATAGGTTGCATGTAATTCAACAAAACCCATATTTATATTTTCTTAAACACTTGGTGTGTACCATTTACACTACATTCCTAACACATGTTTTTATCAATCATAATTACACAACAATAAAATAAATTTACACCTTGAAGTAATATCCACATGTTAAACTCATTACATATAAACATACATTTAGAATTTCCTAAAATATACACATTGAAGCATGATTTTCAAGTAACAAGACATGGGGATGCAAGAAAACATATCAATGATTAACATGTCCAGTAGATCCCCGACCTTTAAAAAGAGAAGAAAAAGCCTTAATGAAGAAAATCACCAAAATGCAACTTTGAGATCGTGAAGTCGTAGCCCTTAACGAGGAGAACAACGTTTCCTCTTGGACTTCTTGCTAAATCTCGCTTTTAGGTGCTCAAAATCTAGAGAGAAGGTGAAACAAATATTGTAGAGAGAGAGTCTGTGTGTTTTGGCTGTAGAGAGAGAATAGAGCAAAATATCTGAGAAAACAAAAAAAGGCTCTTGTGGGTCTTTTATACCCCTAAACTTGTAAAATTATGATCTTGCCCTTTATACTAACAAACAGCCAAAATAATATGTAAAACACCCCGATGGCTTAGGCCATGCTCTCTGAATCTCAACAGACAGCATTCTTGTGTAGTTTGCTCGAAGGATTCATACAAATATGAAATTTTTTTCCAAAAACAATAATCTAATTTCATAGCTCCCACTATTACATTATACAACTAAGAAATAACATCGCACGTGGGCTCCAAACAACTCAACAATGCTCCATTCATAAAATATCAACAAAACACACAAGAGAATAACACGATATGCATATAACATGTATAATCAATCAAGCTAATGAACTCACACCAATCCTAACTTGCCATTTATAACTGAGTTAATAATATCTCTTTCTTTTTTTTGTTGGGTCATTACAGAGTTTGACTGGGAGGCAGTCGTCTAGACTTTGGTATAAGGTGATCAGAGATGATTGATCTTTGGAATGATATCATCAGAGTCCGACTAGAAGGCAGTCATCTAAACTCCTATTTAAGGTGATCAAAGATGGTTGATCTTTGAAATGATGTCATCAGAGTCCTACCAGGATGCGGTCGTTTGGACTTTGGTTTAAGGTGGTCAGAGATGACTGATCTCCAAAATGATGACATTTGAGTCCGACTGGGACATGGTCATCTATACTCCATCTAAGGTTTGATTTGTGGGCCGGGGGTCAAAATTTAGGTGTCACTAGTTATAGATTTTCAACTTCAAGGACAAAATGCTCGTTCTATTGAGTTAAGCACAATTGCTTTTATGTGGAATGTTTGAGTTCATCTTGCTCATTCATTGACTTTGACAAGAAAAAAATGACATGTCTCACCGAATTGTATCCAAAAAAAATTTCTTTGGTAAAGTTCATGGTACTTCATGAGCAGCTTGTTACTTATGTTACTGACATGTGCCCTAATAGTGACTTCTCAAAGTTGAATGGAATTAATGATCTTAGTAAAAAAACAATAGTAGATATGGGAACAGACAAATTGTATACCTTAATAGATTACTTGTTTCTTAATCTGACATTAATCTTTTTGGTTAGAACTACTATTTTTTAAAGGACATTTTTGGCTATGAATATTGTGAAGAATCATTTGCACAACAAAATGGGTGATCAATGTATGAACAATAGCTGGATTGTTTATACGGAAAAGACACTTTAATTACATTGATAAATGATAATATCATGCAAAGCTTTCAAAAAATAAAAACAACTTTTGTGGATCAACTGTAAAAGTTTGTATTAGAAACTTTATTAATGAATACTTAAGGTTTTTAGTTTATTCTTAGCTCAAAAGGTTTATATCATTTTATTATTGTTTACGATAAAAATTTCCTAGGTTGTGATTAATGGTTAGGGATGTAAATTTGGCCCAAGGCCTGTGGGCGTCCCAACCTAACTTGGGCCTCGCCTAGCCCAAGCCCGCCCCTCATATGGGTGGGTCTGGGCCTCACCTCTAGTAGCCCAAGCTTGGCCCGAAGATCTGCCCCTAAACCACCTCACCCTACCACCCCCAAAAAAAAACAAAAACTAGGAATGGCAATAGGGCGAGTATGGTCTGGAGAACCCATACCGTAACTCCTCCCCCACCCTACCCCACATCGCATATACAAAACCCAACCCTACCCCGCTCTACTTAATTTAAGCTTTAACGTTTTGTATCTAAATAATTTCAAAAGTTCTTCCCAATTGATCAAACCCCCATTATAACCCTAGCAAATTTCAATAAATTACACTTATGTAGCCAAGTCACTGCATTTCAATTTATATCTTTCAAAATGTTTTAAGAAAACCATGAAATAATGCTAGAGTCTGACGTAATTGACAAAGAAATTAGAGTAGCACTAATAAGCAAAGAAATTTGACACAACAAATTTTTTCAAATTAGATTACTACAAGCATCCCATTTTTGCCCGCTTGGCAATCTTTAGCCCTACCAGACTCATGTTCAAGCATCACAGCACATTCTAGCCCATACCAACTTTTCAGGCTCTAGTTTAGTCAACCGGTCACTTCTCGGGCCCGTCAAACCCACTTAAAGCCAAACAAAAATGACCTTGAGGCATCCTCCAATCCAATTCCACCCGGTACGTTCATAGAGAAGGAACATAATTCCTCAGAACAATAAGTCCCTATCGGCACATCTCCGAGAGGATACAAAGTCCTTAAGATGGAAAGTCCATTTCAAATTCAAACCGGCCAACACCAACGCCTACTAGCTTGTTTCGATAAAAAATAACCATATCGCCCCTAGTGGGCCCTACCCAGCACGCTCTTCGAGAAAGTACCTAAGTCTTAAGAATGGTAAGTCCACCCGTTCCAGAACTATCCCCAGACAGCCTAGCATACTCAGAGTGCCATTCAAACTAATTTTGGACCAATTTTGGTGACTCCCGATCAAAATTACCATTTTACCCCTAGGCGCCCGATCACCCTCGTCAATCACACCGGCTTTGGGTATCATACCAACAAATCCCCGAGACACTCCTACGAGTATCCCCAATCTCCGAATGCCATTCCAGTCGACTGCGGACTGATTCCAGTGTTTCCTGATTTAAATGACCTTTTTGCCCCTGACAGTCTGGGAATCAGACTGGCAACTCTCGGGACACTCGCCTAGAAGATTTGAAGACATGGTAGGGTTCCTTTAAAGTTTATGCTCTCCCCCTCTCTCTCTTCTCCCCCTAGTCCACTTGGACTATTCTCATTTTTAAACCCCATCTTCAACCCCCCTCTTCTAGCATGCTTGAAATAAGATCTTAGGTCCATGCCTAAGGGAAGCTTTAGGGAGATCATCGTGTCGGGGTTCTTCTTTTAGCCTAACTAATCATGGTATGGTCTTAAGGCCTCTTGTAATGTGGTGATACCTTCAACCTTATATGTTCACAACCCTTTGCATTGTTAAAATTGTTATGTTCATACATTATTTACAATTATTGTTTTCAAACTCACAATCCTGGGGTATGGTTAGGGTTTCCTTAGGAATGTGACATATGCAATGCGACCATCAAGGTCCACATTAGGGTTTCAAGTCCTAACTTATTTTTAAAATCACAATCCTAAGGTGATTCTAGCCTTTTTCTCGGTTAGGGTCGCTTTAGGAAAGTGATATATTCAAAGAGGCCTCCAAAGATCACATTAGGGTTTTAAGCCTTAAAACATCTCTTTCAATATTTAGTTTTCAAACCTCTTTAAATTCCATGTTCAAAGGTTTTTTCCCAAAATTAATCCAAGAGTTATCATCTTGAAGCCCTAGAGGCTCATGCCCTAGGAAACCCTAGCTTTGTCCCCTAATATTCATTCTTGCATCATTGCATTCATTGCATCAAAATGGTTTTCCAAGACTTTGTTGCATCATGTTTTCAAAAAAGTGCATAACTCTCTTGAGTTGTCTTTCAGAAAGTATCACATAAAATCATAGCTTTTCAAACCATACTCATGGAAGATTCACACATCAAATCTATCCTTTTTAAATTCAAATCTTTCATTTTCAAAATCAAATCTTCCCCTTGTGGAAACAAAATCCAATCTTCTATTTTTGAAAACAAAATCCAAAACTAATCTTCTATTTTTGGAAACAAAATTGAATCTTTCCATTTTTGAAACAAATCAAATCTTCTATTTTTAGAAACAAAATCAAATCTTCTATTTTTTGAAACAAAATCAAATCTCCCATTTTGAAAATAAAATCATATCTTTCCTTTTTATTTCAAATCACATCTTTCTTTTTTCACATAATATCATAGATTTTCAAAGTTCTCATTTCAATTGCATGCACCTAGCTTCCTTCCCAAGACATCTCCAAACCCTAGGCTGCCTAAGCCCTAGGCTGCCTAAGCCCTAGAGGTCCAACCCTAGGTCAACCAAACCCTAGGTGGTCTAAGCCTAGGTCAAGCTAACCCTAGTTTGCCTAACCAAGGTTAGATGGCTTTAAGACTCTAACTCTGGACCTCTTTTCAAACCATCTTTTGAATTGAAACGATCTTTTACAAAAATGTTTTCAAAAGCTCTCTCGGGATTGTCCCAATTCAAAATGGCTAGAAACTTACTATTTTTCAAAAACTGCTGCAAAAAACAATTTCAAAAACTCACAACCCTAAGGTGATCCTAATCTTTTTATGGTTTGGGTTTCCTAAGGAAAGTGACACATCAAATGAAACCTACATGGTTCATATTAGGGTTCCAAACCCTAAATGTTTTGCAAAGCTTCTTTTCCAAAAACTATTTTCAAATGTCACATTCTTGAAACAACCCTAGACTTTCTATGGTTAGAATTGTCCAAGATCAAGTGAGATATTCAAACAAGAAAAGTTTCTAGCCCCTTTTTCTAAAAATGTTTTCTAAAACTCATAACCTCGAACAAGTTTAGTTCCTATATAAGTAACCTCTCAAAGGCAATGGAACATCAACATACCTTTCGTAAAATACATAAAAACTATTTTCAAAAACCTTTTCGAGACAAGTTCACAAGAGCCTTTCAAAATTCAAGCCCTAACTTTCCTTCAATTGCATCATGTATCATTATTTCCATAAATGAATGACAAAACCCTTTTCAAAACCTTTTCAAGTGGATATAGTGGACTATTAGGAATCGGAGATTCAAGTGAGTGAACCCAATGGTGAATAGACATGTAGGTACCGCAAGGGTGGGGTAGGGTATATTCCATACACGTAGCCAACCTCCGGATTATAGATCTCTATTTCGAAGACAAAAACCAGAGTCATTCTTCTAAAAAAGGCTTAAAATATTTTCAAAGGTTGCCAAACAACCCTATTTTCCAAAACACATCTCAAGAGGACATTTTCAAAAACTTAAGTTTGATCCTTAGATTACACTTAGTTTTGGATGACCTAACACACCATTAATTATGTTAGGTGGCGACTCCAAACCTCTTTCTAAAAGCCCTTAATCAAATACATTTCAATTTCAAACCCCGTTGCAGTTGTCCTACTAGGAGGTTAAGTTCTAACGCAAAAGAGCATCATGCTTTCCTCCCCGAGTCACGAAGACTTGGTGGGGCCAAAAACTGGGGCGTGATAAACATTTGGCAAAAAAATAATAATAAACCCAATAATAATCTAAAGAAGCCACTAGCAATAATTAATAAAACATATTTTATCCATCCAATCCAACTTCAAGAATTCCATAACTTTTTTTAACCTAAAGGTAATCATCAGTAATATCATTACTAAAGAAGTTCTTATATAGAAATAACCAACAAAAGTAAACACAAGCCAAGCTATAAACTTGCACAGAAGCAAACACTATCCCAAAAACCAACCAAAAGGACTAAAAGACTAGACTAAACAATCTACACACCTAGGAAGGTAGAATTCAACAACCCCAAAGCAAAACTTCACTTCATAGTTGGTAGAATACATGCAAATATTATCCAATAGAAGTCTTTAGAACCAAAACAAAGCAGATTCCTTAACATCATCCTCATTCCACCCACTCCAAAACTGGAGTTAAACATCCTAAAAAAAAAAAAAAAAAAAAACAGTCACACCATTAACTTCTCACCCTTTGCCTTTCTCACATCAGTGTCTTCAAACAAATTTGGAAAGTAGCACCAACTCTCATCATACAAGCAATTCGACTACAAGACCTATAACATAAATTAAAACAAAAATTACAAACAATATTACTAGCATTTCAACAGAATAAAGTGTAATAACAACAAAAAAAAAAAGATTATTATCGTATACCATTTTAACTCAAAACCTAGCAAACCTCTAAATGCTCCTTTGGATCCTCTTCATCACAAATTTAGGGGGACAACTTGAAATACCTATGCACAAACAATAGCAAATTTCATTAAAAAAGTTCAACATAATAAATCAATGAAATGATTATAATTTAGTTTAGTAAACTTTGATCTCACTCCATAGCCAACTTTGTGCACACATCAAGGCCTCTAAGGTGGTCGGACGAAGTCTACTATGATGTGGACTAATCAACCTACCACTCGTACTGAAACTAGACTCTGATGCAACTATAAACATCAAGTTAGTTCTTAAATTCTTATAATGGGCAAATTATTCTCAAAAATCTTGTAATTCATGTCGTATTCTATTTAGTTGAGTTAGTAGTTTAGGTTTGTTGCTCAATGTAATGCTAAGGAGGGATTGCATGACATCCTGAATGCTTTGGACATTAAAATCAAAGATTGTCAGATTTCGCCAAGCTCTCATCCCAGCCAAACCTCAGCGAGTTTGAAGAATTAAAGCCAAAAGTTGGCAGAGTGTTTCGCTGAGCTTTTGCCCTAGCTAGACTTCAGCGAAAATCTAGAATTCCATCTAGTAACTTTTGCCAAGTTCTTGCTCAGCTCTCGCCCCAGCGAAAATCAAAACTATGGCCTAGAATATTTTGCTGGGCTCTCGCCCCAGCGAGATCGTGAAGCTATGACTTTGTTGAGATTTTGTCGAGCTTTCACCCCAACAATAGTCAACAACTATGAATAGGAAACTTCCTATGAAGCCTATTGGTCTTCAATTCCTACAAATACTAAAAGGCTTTATCTTCTAGGTTACCCAACATTAAGAGATACTCTGACAGCTTCAAGAAAAACCCTAAAAGCCTCCTTGGCAAGTTGAAGAACTTCAAATATTCATTGGTAACAAGTGTCTTGGTGGTGCATCAGGACAAGGATTCACGGCGTGGCGTTCATCTTGGCTTAAGCACGGGAGAGCAGTGAGTTGTGGGTGTGCGAGCAAGCTTCAACTTTAACTTAGATTCATATGGTTCGAATTGGTGCAGTTGTAAGTGTCCTTGTGAACTGTTCAATTAATTATAGTGCTTGGGGGTTGGGTTGGAGTAGGTCCAGTGATTTTTTTCCTGGTTTGTGTTTCCACACAAAATCGTGTGTCTCGTGTATGATTGATTTATTATTCGTGCATGTGATTTTTATTAGGGTGTGATTGATTAGACTTAACAAGGATTATTCAAATACCCTTCCAAACGAAGTAAATCTACATAGTTCAGAAATTTCAATTGGTATCAAAGCAGGACACTCAAAAAATATTTTAATTTTTAAAGAGTGAGGTCCTACTTATTTGGATACATAGATTTACCACGCGAAGGCGGTCCTACAATTAGACCTCCATTTTTTTATGGAACCAATTATGCCTACTGGAAAGCTCGCATGGGAGTCTTTCTTAAATCTGTAGATGAGCGTGTTTGGCTTTCTATTGTCAATGGTTGGAGTCCCCCAACTACCACTACTGGTGTAACCATGAATGTAAAAGAAGTAAAAGATTGGTACAAAATTGATTAAGAAAGTAGTGGTTGGAACAATAAGGGTTTTAACACTATCTTTAATGCTCTCGCATCTGATGAATTTAGACATGTATCTACGTGTGAAACCTTTAAAGAGGTGTGAGATATTTTTGAAGTTACCTATGAGAGGACTACTACTGTTAAGATTGCAAAGCTCTAAAGATTGAAAACTAATTTTGAAAACTTGAAAATAGATAGTAATAAGACGTTTGATCAATTTTATGCAAAATTAAGTTATGTTGTTGTTGCACCCCGGTTTCTGTCTCAGGTCCCCGTGGGGGGCCCAGATGGAAAGGACTCGATGCTCCCTTTTAGAACTCGTCCTTCTAGAAGGGCGGGTGCAACGAGGTTGTATGCACCCCATTTTTGACCGCTCGGCAGTCTACACTCCGTCCAGATTTGTTTTCAAGTCATTTTGGGCATATTCCAATCGAAACCAATTCTCTAGGTCCAAATTTCGTCTTTTCATCGCTTCGCGGGCCTGTCAGGCCCAAATAGAGGCAAAATGACCAAAATGCCCTTAGGGGCATTATCCTTTCTTATTCCAATTCCAATCCCTCTCTCGAGACAGTTTATTCCTCAAGACGGTCCAAGTAGCAAAACTACTCACAAAATCATTAGAGTGGCGGAAACACTCACAATCCAGGCACGTCTCTTCAGAGACGGTAAGACCCCTTTCCAATCCCTCTCTCGAGATAGTTTATTCCTCGAGACGGTTCCAATCCAGGCACGTCTCTTCGGAGACAGTAAGACCCCTTTCTAATCCCTCTCTCGAGATAGTTTATTCCTCGAGACGGTTCCAATCCAGGCACGTCTCTTTGGAGACGGTAAGACCCCTTTCCAATCCCTCTCTCAAGACAGTTTATTCCTCGAGAGGGTTCCAATCCAGGCACGTCTCTTCGGAGACGGTAAGACCCCTTTCCAATCCCTCTCTCGAGACAGTTTATTCTTTGAGACGGTTCCAATACAGGCACGTCTCTTTGGAGACGGTAAGACCCCTTTCCAATCCCACTCTCGAGACAGTTTATTCCTTGAGACGATTCCAATCCAGGCACGTCTCTTCGGAGACGATAAGACCCCTTTCCAATCCCTCTCTCGAGACAGTTTATTCCTCGAGACGGTCCGAGTAGCAAAACTACTCATAAAACCGTTAGAGTAACGGAAATACTCATAAAACCGTTAGAGTAGCGAAAATACTCACAAAAACCGTTAGAGTAGCGAAAATACTCACAAAACCGTTAGGGTAGCGGAAATACTCACAAAACCGTTAAGGTAGCCGAAATATTCACAAAACCGTTAGAGTAGCGGAAATACTCACAAAACCGTTAGGGTAGCGGAAATACTCATAAAACCGTTAGAGTAGCGGAAATACTCACAAATAGGTCGATATAGGGAATTGGTAACAAACCCCTGTGTCACAACGACCGTCGCTAAAGTGGCGGAAACACTCAAAACCCAAGTCAACACCAATGTCTATTAGCCCACTTCGGTGAAAAATGACCAAACTACCCTTTCGAGACTTTCCGATCAAGATGACCATTTTGCCCCTAAGCATCCGAATGCCCCGGGAACCACACCGGCTCTGGGTATCAAACCGGTAATGTCCCGAGAATACTTTTTATAGTATTCTCAACCTTCCTTTACCTTTCCGGATTATTCCGAATCAGTTCCGGCCAACCCGGTACAAAATGACCGTTTTGCCCCTAATGGGCCGATTTCCTTTTTCGACCACACCGGCTCTGGGTATCAAACCGGTAACCTTCTGAGACTACTTTTTATCGTATTCTCAACCTCCTTTTACCTTTCTGGATCATTCCGAGTTAGTTCCGGCCAACCCGGTGCGAAATGACCACTTTGCCCCTGGTGGGCCGGTCTTCCTTTCCGACCACGCTGGCTCTGGAAATCAAACCGGCAACCTCTGGGAACATTCTAAATAATGTTTTCAGATCCCCAGCCTTCTTCCGGGACAGTCTGAGTCTGTCCTGGCAGTTTTTCAGTCCGATTGACCGTTTTGCCCCTAAAGGCCCGGTCAACCTTTCCGACCCCCCTTATCTTCATTTTTCAAGTCAAATACCACCAGGACACTATTTTAAGCGTTCCTGCTCCTTTCCAGCCTTTCGGGTCATTTTCGGCTCCTCCAAATCATTCTCGGACTTTCCAGAGTCACTCCTAGTGAAGCCAGACTAAAGTTTACATGGTAGCCACTAGTACAAGCGCCCAAATCTAGTCAAAGATACGTTGCTTGCAGACCTTAAATCTTTCCTAAATGGCTAGCGCCAAGCCAAAAAATAGCCTGGCGCCAGTGTAAAGTTTACCCTGGCGCCACTGCAACAGGTGCCAGGTTTATCCTCCCTCTATAAATACAGAGCCTCATTCAACGTGAAGGGGGTCTGAAAACTTAACCTATAAATCACATAATTCGATATACAGAGCTCGAGCACCTCCAAAAACCCTAGTTTCCTTAGGTTTTCCAAACCCTAGCCACCTTACACAAACCCTAGCCTCCTATACACTCAAACACACCCCCATACACTCATACACTAGCCTTCAACCATCCTTTGAAGACTTGAAGAGCTGTCGTCTAAAGCTTGAAGACAACCCTTGAAGGTTGAAGAAGAAGATCAAGACCGAGGACCAAAGACTGAAGACTGCACAGTGCGCAAAATAAAGAAGACATACAGTAGGCTTTCTCTTTAATTTTTTATACTTCCCCCTCTCTCTTCTCTCTCCAACCCACTTGGGTTTTCTCTATTTTAATCCCCCATCTCTTTCCCCCCTTTTCTTTGCATGCTTGAAACAAGGGGATTCCCAGTCCATGTGTAGGATTGGGCTATTGGAGAGTCACCGTGTCGGGGGCTTGCCTCTAGTCTAACCAAAGACCACGTGGGTCCGGCCCCCTTGATTATGTGGTGAAGCCTTAACCTTGTATGTTCACGACCCCAAATTGCATTGTGCATATCATAATCTTGCATCTTCCAAAATTCGTTTTCAAAGTTGTTTTCAAAATCGTTTTCAAACTTGTTTTCAAAATTGCATCAAAATCTCTTTTTCAAAAACTTGTTTTCAAAACCACTTTCTTAAAGTGGTTCTAGTCCTCTTAGGGCTAGAATCGCTTTAGGAAAGTGAGACGTTTTCATACTTTCCAAAAAACTCTCTCTTCAAAAATCTCTTCCTAAAAATCTCTTTTTCAACATACTTTCCTAAAACTCTCCTTTTCAAAATTGTTTTCAAAAACTCCCTTCCAAAATCTATGTTTCAAAACTCTCTTTTTCAACTCCTCTCCAAAATCTTTTTCTCAAAATTCACTTTCTAAAAACACTCCCTAGATTCACCTTCCTAAAAAAATCTCTCCTAAAAATCTTTCCAAAAACTCTCTTTTCCAAAATCTTCCTTCTAGAAATTCCTCTATAGGTTTTCCTTCCAAAACCTTCGTTTCCAAAAACACACTTTCCAAAAACTCCTCCCTAGGATTTCCCTTCTAGAAAACTTTCGTTTCTAAAAACGCACTTTCCAAAAACTCTTTTCTTAGAGCCCAAGTCAAGCCTTAGAGCCCACAATTAGGAAACCCTAATTTTCTTTTCAAAAACATGATTTTCAAACTTTGCCCCAAACCTAGGTTTCCAAAATCTCTTGTTTTCTACATCAAAACTATACACGTTTCCAAAACCTATTTTCTATGTCGAAACTATAATTTTCCAAACCTAGGGTTTTTAGAATCTCCTTTCCGAATCCTTACCAAATCCTATCTTCCCTTTAGGAAACCGAATCAAATCTCCCCGTTTAGGAAACTAGATCCCGTCCTCCGTTTTTGAAAACAAAAATCAAATCTTTTCTTTTAGAAACCAAATCCAATCCCTTCCTAATCTAAACCTTTCTTAATTCAATACCTTCCTAAACCATAAGTTTCCTAAACCTAAACTCTAAATCTTTCCTTAAATTTCAAAATCCAATTCTTTCCTAAATCAAAACCTTCCTAAACTTCCACTTTCCTAAATCTTAAGTTTCCAAAACTTGAACATAAAAATCTTTCCTAAACTTTAAAACTCAACTTTTAAATCTTTCCTAATTCTACCTTCCTTTCAAATCTTAACCTTTCAAACCTAAGTTTTCAAACTCTTCCTAAACTCAAACCTTTCCTAATCTCAAGATTTTCTAAAATTCTAAAACTTTCTAAATCTTAAACTTTCTAAATTTCAAATCTTTCTAAATTCTAAACTTTCCAAAACTTCAACATCTTTCCAAATCTAAGACTTTTCTGAACTCAAAACTTTCTTAATTCAAACATTTCCTAAACTGAAAACTTTCCTTTTTCAAACCTTTCCTAAAACGAAATTTTCTTGTTTTCAAAACTTCCTTCTTTTCAAAACTTTCCAAATTCAAAACTTTCCAATTTTTTAAATTTTCTAATTTCAAAACCTTTCCTAAAACAACACTTTCCTAAGTTGAAACTTTCTTAAACCTAAAACTTTCCTAAAGTAAAAACTTTCCTAAACCTAAAACTTTTCTAAATTCCAAACTTTCCCAATTTCGAAACTTTCCAAAAATGAAACTTTCCTAATTCGAAACTTTCCAAAAATGAAACTTTCCTAATTCGAAACTTTCCTAATCCAAATCTTTCCTAAATTCCAAGTTTCCAAATCTTTCCAAATCTTTCAAATTCAACATTCCAATTCAATCTTTCTTAATCTCAAGTCTTTCCTAGGTCTCCTATCTTTCCTAAGTCTAGGTTTTCCAAACCTCCATCTTTCCACAACCAAGTCTTTCCAAAATCCATCTTTTCAAATCAAAGTCCAATCTTTTCCAAAATTTCAATTTCCAATCTCCTCTTCTAATTTCAAATCAAATTCAATCTCCTTTTCCAATCAACTCTTCTATTTTCAATCGGACTCTTGTCCGAACTACGACTGACCTGATTCCCTCAAAGGGATACGTAGGCAACCTTCATAGGTGCGGTCACAATACTTTTTAAACTTTCAATTCCATGGGTGTGGTTTTCAAAATCTTTTCAAATCTCAAATTTCCATCTACTTTCAAACTTTCTATTTTCAAATTTCTATTTCCAAATTTTCAAACTTTCCAATTTCAATTCCATCTCTTTAAATCTATTTTCGAATCAAATCAATCTCTTTCCGAATTTATTTTTCAATTCTTTTCTATTACATTTGCATACCATGCATCATGTTAGTTTTCAAGCATTATTTTTCAACGTGGATAGGATTGGATATGGGTTAATTAAAGACTCTCATAGGTGAATCTAGGGTAGATTGACATGTAGGTACCGAAAGGGCGGGGTAGGGTGATAGTTTAGTGCGTCTTCCTTACACATAACCAACCTCTGAACCTAAATCACTGATTTCAAAGACCAAAAGGAGTTGTTTTTCTAAAAAAGGGCTAAATGTTTACCAAAGGTTGCCAAACAACCCGTTTTCCTAAAAACCCTCTCTTGAGGAGATATTTTCAAAATTGTTTTTCAAAAACCCTAAGTGTAGTCTTCAGATTGCTCTTAGTTTTTTAGGTGACCTAACTCACCTTAATCAAGTTAGGTAGCGACTCCGAATCTTTTTCAAAAACCCTTTATTCAAACATGTTTTCAATTCAAACCTAGTCGCACTCATTCTTCTAGGAGGGTGAGCTCTAATGAGAGAGTACAGTGTTTTTCCCACTTGGGTGAGTATTCCTTGAGTGCAAAAAATCTGGGCGCGACAGAGGTTTGAATTTTGAAATGGAATTGATTAGGGCTTCTTGAAAAGGTCTTTAGAGTCGCCACCTAACATATTTAAAGATGTGCTAGATTATCTACACTAAGTAAAACCCGAGGGTTAAACTTAGTTTTTAAAAAATATTTTTAAAATATGTCCTCATGAGAGGGTTTTAGAGGGTAGGGTTGTTTGACAGCCCTAAAAACGTTTGAAAGCCCTTTTGAAAATTGACTCCAATTTTGGTCTTTGAAAAAGAAATTCTTAAGTCCGAGGGTTGGTTACGTGCAAGAAAGATGTTCTAAGACTATTACTTTACCCTGCCCTTGTGGTACCTACATGTCTATTCACCTTTTACTCACCTATTTATGACTCACCGGTTACCTATGTTTAATGCTATCCACATAGAAAATTTTTGAAAACAAACTTTGAAAAATGGAATTGAGTTTGAAAAAAAAAAAGGTTATAACTGCACCCCATGAAGGGTTGCCTACGTATCTCCTTAAAGAGGATTAGGTCAGTCGTAGTTCGGACAAGAGTCTGATCGAAAGAGTTGGAATTTTGAAATGGGTTTCTATTTCTAGAAAGTTTCTAATTTTAGAAAGTTTCTATTTCTGAAAAGTTTGAGTTCGAAAATGTTTTCCTTTTAGGAAAGTTTGACTTTGAAAGATTTCCTTTTCAGAAAGTTTAGACTTTGAAAATGTTTTCTTTTCACGAAGATTTGATTTGATTTTGAAATGTTTTCTTTTCAGGACCATTTAATTTGAAAATGTTTCCTTTTCAGGAAGATTTGATTTGATTTTAAAACGTTTCCTTTTCAGGAAGATTGAATTTGAAAATGTTTCCTTTTTAGGAATATTTGATTTGATTTTGAAATGTTTCTTTTTCAAGAAGATTTGATTTGATTTTGAAATGTTTTCCTTTCAGGAAGATTTGATTTTAAAAATGTTTCCTTTTTAAAAAGATTGGATTTGATTTTAAAAGATTAGATTTGAGAATTTTGAAAAGATTTGATTTCCTTTTTGAAAATATTTGTTCCCTTTTTGAAAAAGGTTTGATCGGTTTGAAAAGGCAAATTTAGATTGTTTCCAAAACATTAAGAGTTGATTTGGGCTTTGAGATTGGAAGATTTGAAAAACTCTATTTCCTTTTTGAAATAGATTTGATTTACCTGGAAAGTAAAGTTTGGATTGTTTCCAGAACGAGAGGAGTTGATTTAGGGTTTAAAGTTAGAAGGTTTGAAAAAGGAGAGATTTGAGGAATTTGAAATGGAATCTTTTGATTTGATTGATTTTAAAATGGAAAGTTTGAAAAGGAATGAGTTAATTGATTTGGAAATTGTGGATTTTAAGGGTTTGAAAAAGGTATAATTTTGGTTTAAAAATGGAAGGTTTCTAAGTTGACAAAAACAGGATTTTCCTAGGATTAGACTTCTAGGTTTTGACAAACACCAATTTTGTAAATGATTCGGAAACTAAGTCTTTTGAAAACATATTTTAGGGCTTGACCCTAACTTGGATTTTAGACATCCAAATAAATATCGCACTTTGCCTAAAGCCATTCTAGCCATTAGAAGGCAAAAATCACTTTAAGCTCGTGACTTGAAAAAAAGCAAAGGCATGAGGCAAAAAATGTAGATCCTTTTTGGTCATTTTGAATGTCACACATTTCTTGAAACAACCCTAATCATAAAAGGACTAGAATCATTTCTGGATCGCGTTTTTTAAAAGCAACAAATATGGGCTAACGGAAGCCATTTCAAATGTCACACTTTTCTAAGAAAACCCTAACCATGAAAGGGTTAGGATTAACCTGGAATTTTGGTTTTTAGAAAACAATTTTGAAAAGGATTTTTTTTAGAGATAAAAATGACAAGAATGTAAATGCAAGTTGACAATAGTAACGGTATGAATCATACAATGCTAGGTATCACCACATTGCAAGAGGGCCCTAAGGCCATGCTGTAAGACGAGTGAAAGTCAAAAAGAGAGTCCCGATCAGTAGTCTCCTCTCGCCCACTCTTGACATAGACTTAGCATCCTCCTGTTCCTAGCATACAAGAAAGGGGGCTTTGGAGATAGGGGTTTAAAAATGAGAAGCGCACATGTGGGTTCGGAAGGAGAAGAGAGAGTAGGGGTGTACAAAAAGGTAAACTAGAAGTTACCTTGGCTTCTTTCTTCTTTCTTCAATGGAGGCTCGAACCTTGGACTTAGGAAGACTTCGGGAGCTTCTGGGCAGCGGGGCGAACCTTCAATGGAGCTCGAAAGCTATGGCTTCGGTGCTTCGAACTAGGGCTTGGCCGCCAGGACTTCAAGAGAAAGAGAGAGAGGGCTGTAGGAGTTGTCTGGTAGAGAGAGAGAGAGTTTCTGGAGAGATTTTTGACCTAGAATAGTGAGGGGGGAGGTCTTTATTTATAGGAAAAAAATGGGGCAGGTGTGCGCCACTCTTAGTGGCGAATGCTTTGACTTTGGCCATGCACCACTAAGAGTGGCGTAGGGTCATTAAGGAAGGCTAAAACAAAAAAGGCTTGATAGAAGGCTGGTCTGGTGCTGATCGATTACAAGCTGTTATTGACAGCCTAGGGGGTTTATGAGGGCCTCTAGAAGTGGCTCAAGGCTAAAAATTGGTCATGCTTCACTTAAAGTGGAACAGGAAGGTTCTAGTTCCAAAAGGAAAGTGTCGAACAACGGGGCCTAGCTAGAAATGGAAGGGGATACTCTTGAAAAGTGTTTTGGAGGTTGTTGGTTTGATTCCCAGTGCTGGTGTGGTTGAAGAGAGTGACCGGATTGCGGTCACCTTATCCCAAGACCTCTAGGCTTGACCAAGATTGACTAGGTTGACCAGAGTTGACTGTAGTTTACGAGAGTTAACTGGGGGTTGACCATGATTGATTAGGTTTGACCGGAGTTAAATAGGGGTTGTTGGTTTGATACCTAGAGCTGGTATAATTTCTGAAGGCGTTTGGATGCCTAGGGGCAAAACGATCATTTTGACCGGGTGACCTCTAGGAAAGGACCGGGGTTGATTGGATGGCACCAGACAGGCCGAATCGTCTAGGGATGGCCTTGGAAAGTGGTCTTACCAATCTGAGGTCTTGGCATTTCTCAAAAAACATGTCGGGACCGCTAGGGGCAAAATGATCATTTTGACTAGGAAACTTTTGGGAATGGACCGGGGTTGACTAGATGGCACTAGACATGCTAGACCATCTAAGGATGACCTTGGAGGGTGGTCTTACCATTCCAAGGACTTGGTACTTTCTCGAAGAACTTTTCGGGCCCACTAGGGGCAAAGTGGTCATTGGGCCAGCAAACATTGGTGTTAACCAATCTGGATCTGTATGGACTTCCATCCGAGGAATTGGTACTTTCTCGGTGGACAAGTTTGAAAGGGTCTTACCGCCTTGAGGGATAAACTTTCTCAATGGTCGTTTCAGACTTAGATGGTCTTCCGTTCTTGAGGGTTTGTGCTTTCTCAAGGAACATGCCAAACTTGGACGGTCTTTTGTTCTTAAGGGGTTTATGCTTTCTCAAAGAACGTGTTGGATTAGCGAACATTCTACATTGGCGGGCTAGCACGCGCTAGAAGTGAACTGCTTTTCCATCTTGGGGGGTTTAGGTACTTTCCGAAGATGAATGTGAAAGGGGCTTTACCGATCTGGGGAATAAAATTTCTTGGTGATTGTGCCGTATTGAGTTGAATGGTCCTATCGTCAATGAGGGATCAACTTTATAGAAAGACGGGACAAATGGGTTTGACTTTGAATTTGAATGGACTTATTGTCTTATAGAAGACGTGCCAGTCTAGATTGGATTGACTAATGCACGAGGGGCATTCTGGTTATTTTGCCTCTTTTGAGCCGAGTAGGCCCGCGAATTGACTGATTAGATTGGATTTGAAAAGCCATTTTGGGCTTGAGCATACTTGTGCTGGTTTGAGTGTGTGTCCGGTCAAGTTGGAGATAGCCAAGTGGCCAAAATAGAGTGCTGATAGCTGCATCTCTTTTTTTATCTTTGCTTGCCGAAGATAGAAAATGATAAAGTAAGGGCCCTATTTGGGTCGCGAGGCAATCGGAGGAACCAAAGTTGATGAAGTTGGAAACTGATTTTTGAAGTTGAAGATGATTTTTGAAATGACCCTTTTTTTTTTTTGGACAAAAAGTTTGGAAAACCTTTGAAAGCGTATTGAAATGGGGCTTTTGAAGGGAAAGCTTGGAAAACTGGACATTTGAATTGGAAAGAAACTTTTTGAAGGAAAAAGTTTTAAAAACTGCAAAAATTGATTCGAAACGAGGCTTTTAATGGTGGAAACCCAAGAAACCGAGATTTTTGAACTTGAACCATTTTGGAGAAAAAGCTTCAGAAAACTTTTTGAAACAGTTCTGAAATGGAACTTTTGAAAGGGAAAGCTCGAGAAACTGGGGTTTAGAAACTTTGACTTTTTTCGCAAAAGTTTAGAAAACCTTTGCAACAGGGCTTTTGATGGGGAAAGCCCAAGAAACCTTAACAAGTACATTTTTTTGAAGGAAAAAGTTAGAAAACTTAGACTTGAACTTTTTTTCTTTTGCAACGGGAGAAAGTCCAGGAAACCCCGTCGTTTGACAGGAGATAAAAAATTTTGGAGGAAAAAGTTTTGAGAAACTGATAGGATTGATTTTGAATCTATAACTTTTGAGGAAAGAGTTTAGGAAACCAATAGGACTGATTTTGAACAAAAACTTTTGAAGGAAAAAGTTTGAAACTGGAATTTGATTTTTTGAGATAAACTTTTGAAGGATTAAGTTTGAAACCAGGATCTGAATTTTTTTTTTATTTTTTATGTAGGATTTGAAATTTTTGAAGGATAAAGTTTGAAACCAGAATTTGATTTTTTGAGATATACTTTTGAAGGATAAAGTTTGGAACCAGGATTTAAATTTTTTTTATGTAGGATTTGAAATTTTTGAAGTAAACTTTTGAAGGATAAAGTTTGAAACCAAACTTGAATTTTAAAGTAAACTTTGGAAGGAAAAATTTTAAAACTGGAAACTTTTTGAGGATGAAAGTTAAAACTTGAACTTTTGAGGATAAAAGTTTAGAAAACTGGGAATGATTTTGAAACCAACTTTTGAGGATAAAGCTTAAGAAACCTTTGAAATTGATTTTGAATTTTAAAACTTTTGAGGAAAAGTCTAAAAAACCGAGAAAATTATTTCAAAGGACCCCTTCTTTTTTTTTATACATACCTCTTACCTGTCGATGAACCCTTATCGGGTCTCTTTCTTCCTGTCTTGTCTTCAGGTTGGCTGACAAGGGGGATGATGATTTATACAGCAGGTGATGGTGGAGCTGACAGTGATGAGAGCTACTTTGGCCAAGGATAGGACTAGCGCTGTTGTCATTCGAGTTGATGAAAGTGGCCAGTACACTCGGGTGATCGTACTGGGAATCCGCTGAGCCAGGTTTTATTAAGGTGGCGTGTGAGCAACTATAGAGTTGGCTTGCAGAGGATGGAACTATAGAGCGAGCTATTCCTTCTTGTTCTCCTTGCTCTCTTGATTGAATTTCACTTTTAGCTTGCAAGAGGCCTTCGAGAGGCTAGTAGCTTCTGAGTATTGTTTTTGAAATTCTTTGGGCTGCTAGCAAGGAAGGGGCCCATGTGATGCTTCTTAGGAAGGATGCTCCAAACAAGGTTGCTGGAAATGAGCTAAACTTGAGGAGTCATGGGAGACTGTTGTCGCGCCCCGATTTTTCGCACTCGAGGAAATACTCGCACAAGTGGAAAAAATACAGTACTCTCTCGTTAGAACTCATCCTCCTAGAAGGACGAGTGCAACTAGATTCAAATTAACAATTGATTTGATTATGGGCTTTTGAAAAACATTTTGGAGTCGCCACCTAACTTGATTAAAGTAAGTTAGGTCACCTAAAACTAAGTGCAATCTGAAGATTAAAGTTAGGGTTTTTGAAAAAGATTTTGAAAAACTTTCTCAAGAGAGGTTGTTTGGCAACCTTTGAAAAAATTTAAACCCTTTTAGAAAATAACTCTGTTTTTTATCTATCGAATATAGTGATTCTAAGGCTTGGGGGTTGGTTACGTATAGGGAATATGCACTAGGCTATCACCCTATCCCGCTCTTACAGTGCCTACATGCCTATTCACCTTAGGTTCATTTATTTAGAATCTTCGATTATTAAATGTCCACTACTATCCACTTTGAAAAAAAATTTAGAAAAATGTTTGATATGATGCATGATATGCAAGTGCAAGAAAAAGAGTTTGATTTGAAAATAGATTTGGAAAAGAGATTTGAGATTTGAAAGAAGAAGTTGGAATTTGGAAAAGATTGTAGAATTAGAGATTTGAAAAAGATTGTAGTTTTGAAAATTTGGAAAATATTTATGAAATTGAAAATTGAAAATTGAAAAAGGTAACGGAATTTTGAAAAGGTTATGGAATTGGAGATTGGAAAATAGAAACTTGAAAAAGGTTGTGACCGCACCCATGAGGGTTACCTACGTATCCTTTTGTTGGAAATTAGGTCAGTCGTAGTTCAGACGAGAGTCCGATTGAAAATAGAAAGTTGGATTTGAAAGAGAGTTTGATTTGGAACTTGGATTGGAAGATTGGAAATTGGACTTTGATTTGAAATCGACCATGATTGGACTTGGATTTGAAATGGACCTTAGAATTGACTTTGGATTTCACTTGGAAAGATTGAGTTTTGAAAACTTCTTGATATTAATTAGAGTTTGTAAACCATCTTGGTTTTTAAAAAGAGCTTTAGAAAAGAGTGAAAGCTTTCTAACTTTAGGGTTAGGGTTGAACTAGGGTTTAGGTATCCTAAGACTTAGGGTAACCTAGGGTTGAAGCATGTGATTGAATTGACTTGATTTGAACTTAAGAAACTTAATTTTAGAAAGTTCGATTTTTTGAAAAACCTAGAATTAGGAAAGATAGGATTTAGGAAAACCTTGAGATTAAGAAAGATATGATTTGAAATAGTTTGAAAATATTTGACTTGAATGTTTGACTTAGAAAATTTGAAAAGTTAGAATTTAAGAAAGATTGGATTTAAGACAATCATGGAATTAGGAATGTTTCAAAATAGGAAGGATCCATTTTAGGAAACTGCCAAATTAGAAAAAATTTTATTTTAGAAAAGTTTCAAATTAGAAAAGTTTTGAATTAGGAAAGTTTCGAATTAGAAAAATTTCAATTTAGTAAAATTTTGAATTAGGAAAATTTCCATTTTTGGAAAGAGTTGATTTTGGAAATATTTGAATTTTGAAATTTTTATTTAAGAAAGATTTGGAATTTAGAAAGTTTAGAATTTTGGAAAGTCTTGAATTTTAGAAAGGTTTGAATTTAGAAAGTTTGTTTTTAAGAAAGACTTGAAAGTTTGAATTTTGGAAATACTTGAAGTTAGAAAATATTTGAGTTTAAGAAATATTTAAAAATTTAGAATTTAGAAAGTTGATATTTGGAAAGGTGTGAAATTAAGAAAGAGTGGAATTAAAAAAGGTTGGATTCTAATTCCTAAAGTTGAAGATTGGGTTTTATTTTCAAAGATAAATGATTTAATTTTGTTTCCAAAATTGAAGGATTTAATTTGGTTTCCTAAATTGAGAGATTGTCTTTGGTTTCCTAATTGGAAGATTTGATTTAACATGGAATTGGAAAAGTTGATGTTTGAAAATCTTAGATTTAGAAAATATAATTTAATATGAAAAAGAGATTTTGAAAACCTATGATTTTGATATAGAAAATAGAATTTTAGAAATCCATGATTTGAAGCAAAATAGGAAGTCGTGATTTTTAGAAAGAATTAGGGTTTCCTAATCATAGATTCTAAGGCTTGACTTGAATTTCAAGAAAAAGAGTTTTTGGAAATTAGTGCTTTCGAAAAGAGAGTTTTTAGAAAGAATATTTTTGAAAATTTTTTTTTACAAAGTAGATTTGAAAAGAGATTGTAAAAAGGAAATTTAGAAAGAGTTTTGAAAAGGGATTTGAATATGGACTTTTACAGTTCTCTAAAAATATCTCACTTTCCTGAAATAATTCTAACCATAAGAAGATTAGAACCACTTTAGGGTTGTGATTTTGAAAATAATAAGGATTTGGAAATATGGACTCCATCCCCTTTGCATTTGCACACTCTTCACCCACGCAAGCATGCTGCATCCCATTACCTAAATCCAAAGTAGTGGAGACAAGACCCATCCCCATCACCTTTGTATTTGCACTCTCTCCACCAAGTGCGTGAACAGTACCCTCCTTCTTCACAAGCTGAGGTTTGGACACCAAATTTACAGCTGCTACATGGGGAGCAATCACCACATTAGTTTCCTCCTTTGCTCCAAGCTTCTCTGCTTGAACCATACCCATCTTATCCACAAGCTGAGGTTTGGACAACGAATATACAGCTACTTCATGGGGAGAACTCACCACAAAAGTTTGCTCTTCCTCTTCAACCTTATCTGCCCAGCTTTTGGATAAAGAGTTACTACCTGGAGATTTTCCACCATTTGTGCACGAGAGAACACCTCCAAAGCTTGCAACAGGAGTGTTGAAACTAGACTTGACATCGTGCATCTTTGAAGCCATACTTGACCCAAGCATATTACCTGGAGTATTGCATAGCTCAGACACCATAGCCTTGAGTTTTTCAATTTCAGATTTGTACTCTCATCTCTTTCCAACTTCAAAAACTCCAAATCAGAATTCAACTCAGAGATTCTACGAGCAGCAGCACCTGGAACAATGGCTTGACCTCTCCCAACCTCCGTTATAGAATTATCAACGTGAATCCGTTGTGATCCAGCTCTTTGCTTTAGAAATCTCTCAAGAGAGCCATTAAGAGGGTCATAAATGCCTGCACCAAGTGTAATCTGAAGACTACACTTAGGGTTTTTGAAATCGATTTTGAAAATACTTCCTCAAGAGAAGGTTTTAAGAAAACAGGTTGTTTAGCAACCTTTGGAAAACATTTAAGCCCTTTTTGAAAATAAACTCCATTTTGGTCTTTGAAAATAGTGATTCTAGGTTCAGAAGTTGGTTACGTGCAGGGAAGACGCACTAAGCCATCACCCTACCCCGCCCTTGCGATACCTACGTGTCTATTTATCCTAAGCTCATCTATGAGAGTCTTCAACTAACAAACGTCCTATCCTATTCACTTTAGAAAAAGAATGTTTAAAAAAAAAAAAACATGATGCATGATATGCAAAAAAAGAAAAGAAAGTTGAAAAATAGATTTGGAAAGAGATTTAAAAAGAAATTGATTTGATTTAAAAGAGATTTGAAAAGATAGATTTGAAATTGGAAAATTTTAGAAATTGAAAATAAAGATTTGGAAATAGAAATAAGGAATTAGAAAAATAGATTATGGAATTGAAAACTTGAAGAAGCTTATAGAATTAGAGACTTGAAAGAAGTTGTAGAAATAAAAATTTGAAAAATCATATTAAATATAACGCTCTCCTAAAGCAACCCCAACCATGAAAGGGCTAGAATCACCTTAAGATTGTGATTTTGACAAAAACAATTTTCGGCTTACACCCAAAACTTATATAACACTTTCTTAAAATAACCCTAACATGGAGTGGTTAGAATCATCTTAAGATTATGATTTTGGAAACAAGTTTGGAAGAAGAAGATTTTAGTGCAAGTTTTGAAAAAGATTTTGATGCAAGTTTTCAAAACAAGTTTTGAAGAGATGCATGAATATGATATGCACAATGCAAGTAGGGTCATGAACACACAAGATTTAGGCTTCCCCACATAATCAAGGGGGCCGAGTCCACGTAGTCTATGGTTAAACTAAGAGAAAGCCCACAACACGGTGACTTTTAATAGTCCTTCCTACACAAGAATCAAGGAGTCCTTTGTTTCAAACATGTAAGAAAGGGAGGTAGCAGATGGGAATTAAAATAGAAGAGAACCCAAGTGGGTTAGGAGAGAGAAGAGAGAGGGGGAATTGTATTAACGTAAAGAGAAAACTAACCTTGTATCTTCTTTGTCTTGTTTGCTTTGCTTTATTTGAGATTTGGGAGCCTTGAGATTGCAGCACTTCAGTCTTTAATGGCTTCTTTGGAGGCTTGTATATGAGTGTATGAAGTGTATATAGGCTAGGGTTAGAGTGTATGGAGGTTAGGGTTTGAATAGGCCTAAGAAAACTAGCGTCTGGAGAGAGTTCAAGGTCTGTATGCAAAGAGATAGAGTTTCTGGACTTAGATTGCCAACCCTTTTACGCAGGGGGAAGGCTTTGTATTTATAAGCAATTTAAACCGACCTGGCGCCTATTGTAGTGGCGCCAGATAAAAAATTACACTGCTAAATTTTGGCTTGGCGCCACTACTTAAGAAATTAGTTAAGGTGGCAAGAAATGTATCTTCAACTCTTGATATGCAAGGCAGAAGATTTGTGTGCCTGTTCTAGTGACTACCATGCAATTTTTGGCTTAGCTCTATTAAAAGTGACTCTGAAAGGTTCGGGAATATTTCGGGAGGCTGAGAATGATCCAGAAAGCCAGAAATGGGTAGAAACCCTTGAAATAGTGTAATGAGCTTGAAAAAGAATGTTAGGATTGTTGAAATAATCGACCAGCCTATTAGGGGCAAAACGGTCATTTGGATCGAAAAACCACTAGAACGGACTCGGAATGACCCAAGAGAAGACTTGAAGCTTGGAAACACTATCAAGAGTGTTCTGGGAGATTGTCAGTTTGATACCTAGAGTCGGCATGGTTGAAAAAATCGACCGGCCCACCTGGCGTAAAATGGTCATTTTGCACCAGGCTTATCGAAATTGACTCGGAATGGTCCGAAAATGTATTAGAAGGTCGGGAATACTATTAGAAGCATCCCTGGGAGGTTACTGGTTTGCTACCTAGAGCCGTTGTGGTTCCCAGTGTGATCGGATGCCTAAGGACAAAATGATCATTTTGACTGGATGATCTTGGAATTGGTCTGAAACATAGTTACCAAAATGGGAAGCAGAAGCGGAAAATGTTGAGGAAAACAGAAGCGGGAAATGTGGCCAAAAAATATAAGGAAAAACAAGAAGCGGGAAATAATTGGGAAACTTAATAAAAAAAATTTTCGAAACTCAAAGGAAACTTTTAAGAAATCTAGTGGAGACCTTTAAGAAACTTAGTAGAAACCTTTGGAAAGCTTGTAGAGACCTTTGAAAAATTTAGTAGAACCCTATACAAATAATTTCATAGATACTTAGAGAGAACTTAAGGAAAAATAAAAAATAATATTTTAAGTTTCCAAAACATTTTCAAGCGTCTCCCCTAAGTTTCCTAAGAGTTTCCATTAAGTATCCTAATAGTTTGCTAAGAGTTTTCCAAATGTTTTCTAGGAGTTTCTGAAACGTTTTCCCCACATTTCCGAAACATTTCCCTAAATATTTTAAACGAGTTTCATACCCGTCCTGGAAACGCGTTTCTACCCCCAAATTGAGTTTCCATGTAACTATGGTCCGGAACTAACTGGAAAGCACTTGAACATGCCGGATTATCTTTGGGACAATCTTGGAAAGGTGGACTTACAACTTTGAAGACTTATGTACTTTCTCAAAAAGCGTGCTGAAAAGGCCCTTGGGGTAGTTTGGTCATTTTTCACTAGAATGGGCTAGTAGGCACTAGTGTTGACCCGGGTTTTGAGTATTTCCGCCACTCTGACTGTGTTTGACGAGTTGGTTTCCAAAGTTATCATGTCCTTTGGTAAACATGCCACGGCCAAGAAGTGTATTTGGTCTCGTGACATAGGGGTTTTGTTAGCAATTCCCAATGTCGACCTATTTGCAAGTGTTTCTGTCACTCTGACGGTTGCGATGTTTGCGAGTGTTTTCGTCACTCTAACAGTTCACGTTCATTCTAGAGACTACCTGATCTCGGGAAGCTGCTAGGTGGACTTATTGTCTAAGGAATCAGCTTTCTCGAAAGACGTGCTGAGTAACAAACATTCTACATTGGCAGGCTAGCAGGCACCAGAAGTGAACCGTTATACTATCTCGGGAACTTAGGTCTCGTCTCAGTCAACAAGTTTGAAAGGACTTACCGTTCTGAAGAGTTTCGTAAAAAGCGTGCCAAATTAGATGGACTTACCGTCTAAGGGTTTAACTTTCTCAAAAAATGTGTCGAATTTAATTTGAACTGGAATTGGATTGGAATTAGATTTTGAACTTGGAATTGAGATGGAAATAGGGGCTTATTGTCTTCGGGAAAACATGTCAATTGGAATTGAACCTAGCAATGCCATAAGGGCATTTTGGTCATTTTGGCTCTATTGAGCCTGTTGGGCCCGCGAAGCGATCGATCGACGGGTTTGAAAGGATTTACCGTTCTGAAGAGTTTTCTTAAAAAGCGTGCCAAATTAGATGGACTTACCGTCTAAGGGTTTAACTTTCTCAAAAAATGTGTCGAATTTAATTTGAACTGGAATTGGATTGGAATTAGATTTTGAACTTGGAATTGAGATGGAAATAGGGGCTTATTGTCTTCGGGAAAACATGTCAATTGGAATTGGACCTAGCAATGCCATAAGGGCATTTTGGTCATTTTGGCTCTATTGAGCCTGTTGGGCCCGCGAAGCGATTGATCGACAGGTTTGAAAGGATTTACCGTTCTGAAGAGTTTTCTTAAAAAGCATGCCAAATTAGATGGACTTACCGTCTAAGGGTTTAACTTTCTCAAAAAATGTGTCGAATTTAATTTGAACTGGAATTGGATTGGAATTAGATTTTGAACTTGGAATTGAGATGGAAATAGGGGCTTATTGTCTTCGGGAAGACATGTCAATTAGAATTGGACCTAGCAATGCCATAAGGGCATTTTGGTCATTTTAGCTCTATTGAGCCTGTTGGGCCCGCGAAGCGATTGATTGGTTGAGTTGAGTTTGAAAAGTTGATTTAAACTTGAATGTGTCTATATCGATTTTAATGTGAGTCCAAACGGGCCAGAGATTGCCGAGCAAGCAAAAATGGGGTGCTTACAGCTATTCTATGTTTATGGTTCTTTGGTGTTGGCTTAACTGTTGAGTTTTGAGTTTGGCAGGCAAGATAGGATTCTTGTTGATGTGTCTCTAGAAGGATTTTGCTTCTCTAAGATTCTTATGTTGGTTTATGAAGGGGGTGAGGTCTCCTTTGATGGGTTCGCAATATCTGGAAAGTCAAGCATCTCCAGTTGGTTTTTTATTTGATTAGGATGGTGGGCCATTGCTCCAGTCTTCATGGCTTAAAAAGGGTTGAATTAAGGATAAATTGGGAGGTCGAGGGTAGAATATTGCCCCATTCTCTATTTCTTGTTGGTTATGGACAGCAGCCCAAGCTATGTGTCGTTTTTTTTTAGGGCCTACATAGGGTGAGAATTCCATCTAGTTGAACTTCTTCTCTTGAGCCACTCACATAAGGATTTTGACTTGGATGAGGAGCCCGCCTCTTGCTGTGCTTCTATTTCTGGAAGCCTTTCCTTTGATGAATGCATGGATTTATGGAGGATGGGCATGAATGCATGCCCCAATTGGTTGCAACTCGGCTAGCAGGATGATCGATCTTGTCGCGGCATCGAAATGTTGTATTTTGGAGATGCGTTCAGAACTTGAGAAAGTTTCGTGAGGTGCTCCTTGAACTTGTACCTATCTTAGAATCTCATTAGCAAATATCAAGATATAACAGAGTAATCTTAATAAATGACTTATGACATTTGTAATTATCATTTTTCCATGCTGAGTTTAGAAATCTATTATTAATGCAGGTTCTCAACTGGTTGGCATCCCTTGACCCATTTGTTAAGGCGTGAGACTTTGCTACTTTATTGAGGCAGTCTTAGATTGCTGATTAGGAGAATTGACTCCTTTTTTTCTTTTTTTTTTTTCTCTCATTTAAGCCACTTTTTCCACTTGTGCCCTCGTAGGTTTTCACAGATGTCGGCTCTATCATTATTGCATGTCAGCACCCGTTTTTGGGTTTTCACTGCGTCGGTAGTTTTGTATCTTGGCATGACCCTACTCTTTTACCCATAACGCCCTGGAGGATTTTTGCTATATCCTCAGGCTATGCCTTTTCATGTGGTTTCTTTCATTGATGCCAATGACGACGACTCTTTGCCTATTGTTGACTGAAGTTGTTACTTTGGTTGAAGACTATTGATATTGCTTTTGACAGGGGTGCATTGAAACCCTTGTTGAGTTGGGATAGAAGTTGTCTTCTCAGAACTCCTTCTGCTAGATAGAGCACTTCCCAAGGTAACCATCTTACTTTGAAGAGCAATGACAACAATGACCAATATGAAAGGTCTTTTTTGGACTGTAACGTGAGCTAGGTGTCAAGTTTTTGAAAAAATAGGATAGAAGGCTCAAACCTATCATTCTACTCGACTTTGATTCTCGTGATCACATTTAGCAGTTTCATCCCTTTCTTACCCTTTGCTTTTATAACTAATGTTGAGGTCGTTTATTTGAGGACTTTGACCTGGGCATTACTAGATTTCTCATATTCATTTTCTCCCACTTACCTGGTGAAAAACTACCAGACTCTTCCTATTTGTTTTTTGCCACTTACCTGGGGAAAATGACATTGCTAGAGCTATTCCTTTTTTTTTTTTTTTTTTTTGACATGTAATGTTACCCCTTTTTTTTTTCTTTCCCTGCTTCTATGCTATCGCTTTCGACCCATTGTGGGTGGTGATCACTGGGCTGGTTATATGATGGAAATGTGACTAGCTTAAGGGGGTTTTGCAAGGGTTCTGTTTAACTATATGGTAGAGGAATTGAGACCCTCTCTTTATTTTGATCATTGTCATTATTGCTCTATTAGAGTTTCTAATTACACAGAGTAGTGCTTTATCAAGCTTCAATTGATGGGTGCAGGAAAAACGTCCATATCCATCTCTACCAGGATCAATGACTTTGAGTCTTCATTATTGGGAGTGAACTTTGCTTCTAGCCTTCTGCCGGGCTGGAGATGTCTTTTTTGTGACAATGTCTCCTATCAAGGTTTGATTTTTCAGCTGAAGGATCTGGAGATGAGTTTTTGGTTTTACCGGACATAGTAGATGGCATGTTGTTCTCTAGGAGGCAAGGCTACTTTTACCATTTCGGTGGTTTGAGTTTCCCCGAGGATTTAGAGAGGGAGTTCCTTCTTTAACTAGCAGAATAGTCTTATTGCAGTAGATCAATGAGGGTGGTGTTGCCCCAGTTGAGACTCTAACTAGGACTTTGTGATAGAGTAGCTACTCGTGCCAACCTTTGTGATCTTATTGACATTTGTATTCTATTGACTCAATGGCCTTCTTTGTTTGTAGATGGTTGGATATTGAGCTGTTGTAATTGATTTTGAATTTCTACCATCATGTGCTATTTTAGATTGCTGGCGCTATCTATTACAATTTTTACAAGACCTCTGGGGAGTCTTTAGGGTCAAAAGACGCCAGCCTTCTAGATACCTTGCAATTTTCATTTTTCTAGAAAAAAAGATTTTAGTATGGTAGAGAAATCATTTCATGATCAAGAGTCCTTTATTTCAGATTAGCCTGTTATACACTTGACACTTTAACAAGCTAAAATCAACGGTTCCTCCCGTAGGCTTTTACCAAGGCCTTCAGGGTCTGGGAATTTGATGGATGGTCCAGTCAGCCAACTTCTTGTCCAATGCTACTAGATTGGTGAGACCTTGAGGAGAGTGAGCCGGTAGAAGATCAGGCATGGATTTTCAGTCGATGATCAAAGACGGAACGACACTTTTTTATTTTTATTTTTTAGGAGGACCACCCCGTAGTTGTGCCCCTAGTCCCTTCTTAGGTTGGTACCTTCTGCTGTTGAGGTGGCTGGTGACCAATTTCCTAACTGTCAGGTGATTGGAGGGTTTTGTCATGTCGATGCATGGATGGTGATTATCATGACATGGTGTGGAGGTTGTTGATTGAGAGGTAACACTTTGTTAATGCGCAACCAATCTTTTCTACTCTTCAATGGGCTCATCCTTGCAAGAGTTATGGACTGGGTAGGACTACAGAGGGATTACATAGCTTTGGTTGTGCTCTTGGGCTTGGAAAAAGAAAAAGAAAAGCAAATGGAATTAGCATGTAAAGTTTAAGACCTTATACAATGCATGTCTCTTGGAGGTCCCTTCTTTGCGGGAATCTAGGCATGAGGCTAAGTCTATTTTGGAGGTGAGGTGTTACCCCTGTATGCAATACAATACCTCTTCAGCATGGGCTGGTCAATGCTTCTTCATTTGGGCAATCCTATCTCCATGGACGGAAAGAGATTTGGGCCTCTCTTGAGATATGATTTTATGCATACCATGAATTCTTAGGGTTGGGAAACCCTTAGGAGCTTTGGTAGGATTGATTAATATGAGATCTGATTGTTCCTTTCTCTCTACAGCTAATGAAAATGCGCTGACTTGAGTTTCTTGGAACTCATGTCTTTAGAATGGATACCGACGCATGGGCATGATAGTAATGAATATGTTCACAACATAATGATAATAAATAAGCGGTTTAGGAAATCCCTTTTTCTGTCCTTGCTTCGTCTTTAGTTTTCTTGGTACTTAAGAGATGAGGGGGAGGACATATGACACGAAACAAATGAGAAGTTAGTGCCTTGGTTTGAAAGTTTGTATGCAATGCATGCCCTATAGGTGTTTCTGCTTTGAGAAGGGAACTAAGCATGCTGTGTTTGCTCACTCTTGGAGATAAGGGGTTGCCCCTATATATAGATACCATACATGTGCCTGTTTAATACATTCATTAATACATCCATTCATTCAAGGGAAGTAAATTGACGATTTTATTACATTAGATTTTCTAGTACATGAAATTAAAAATAGATAGAAAGCGGAGAGGGAACATTTTCCATTGGACTTTCCACCTATCTATTATTACAAGGGAAAACCTAGACTACTTTTGAGTCTTTGGTTCTGCCTTTTTGATGTTTGGAGGTCATTGAGCAACATTTTCTTAGGATTTTGCCCCTTGTCTTGTGGCAACCTTATTTTCATGAGCGAGAGCGATTGCGGCCCCTCTTATGAAATGATTCTTGGATGCATGCCATGGTCCTTAGGATTTGGAACCCTTAGGAATTAGGTAGGCCTATAATTTGAGATTGGCTCGCGGGCCATTCTCTTTAGGGTTGATCATATGCATGGAGTGTAAGTGGCTTGAGTTACTTTGAAACTCTTGCCTTAGGATGATTACATATACATGAGCAGTTTAATGGCATGAATGACAAGATACTGATAGCAAAGCATTCACGTATATAAGCATAGTAACAATAGGAATAAGGAAATTGAAAAGTGGTCGCTCTTTCCTCATTGGTTTTGAAAAAGACACGTGCCTTAAATTGGGTAGAGGTTCGCTTTGCATGGGTACTACATACGCATGACGTTGAGGGCTATTAATGCTTCCTAAAAAGCTCGGCTCCTAGATCTTCAAATCTAAGCCCACTCCTCGAGGTGATGCCATTATAGGTTGGTGATCCGAGTAGGAGAACTATCTAAAAACCGTTGGCTAGGTGACATATCTGTCTACCACCAATAGTTAATGTATTGTTCTCCCTTCTAACTAGAAGGTAGTAACCAGGGTCAATATTTCATGAAAATGCATATGCAAGTGTGTGTGTGATTTTGAAAATTGGAGAAAAGAGCCTAACAACTCCCATACATCTTGTCATACATAGCATACATGGCAGTTTATGAACATAAATTAAAATGTGAACACGGGTCCGCCTACAAAACAAATGCACAGAGTTAGTACTTTTCAAGGAACTCAAATGCAAAATAAAGTATGATGTATTAACAATGCCAAAGCATGTAATGAATGCAATGTTTGACTTTTTGCAAAACAAAGATCATTTTGAGAAATTTGAAATTTTGAAAAGTTTAGAAAGTGGATATAATTAAACAAGATAACTGGCGAGTCTAAGGTGAGTGAAGGGTGACTAGACATGACATAGGCCTAACCCTCGAAATGTCTCTAGTGGAGTCGCCGGCTATCGCGGCCCGGTTTTCACCGCAGGTCCCCGTAGGGGGCCTAGGGGGAAAGGACTCGGTGCTTTCTTTTAGAACTCACCCTCCTAGAAGAGCGGGTGCAACAGGGTTTAAATTTTGAAATGGAATTGATTAGCGCTTCTTAAAAGGAGTCGCCACCTAACATATTTAAAGATGTGCTAAGTCATCTACACTAAGTAAAACCCGAGGGTTAAACTTAGGTTTTGAAAAATGTTTTTGGAAAACGTCCTCATGAGAGGGTTTTAGAAGGTAGGGTTGTTTGACAACTCTAAAAACATTTGAAAGCCCTTTTGAAAATTAACTCCGGTTTTGGTATTTGAAACAAAAATTCTTAAGCCCGGAAGTTGGTTATGTGCAGGAAAGATGTCCTAAGACTGTCACCCTACCCCGCCCTTACGGCACCTACATGTCTATTCACCTTTTACTCACCTATTTATGACTCACCGGTTACCTATGTTTAATGCTATCTACTTAGAAAACTTTTGAAAACAAAGTTTGAAAAAGAGTTTGAAATATGGAATTGAGTTTGGAAAAAAAAAAAAAAAAGGTTATGACCGCACCCCATGAAAGGTTGTTTATGTACCTCCTTAAAGAGTATCAGGTCAGTCGTAGTTCGGACAAAAATCTAATCGAAAGAGTTGAAATTTTGAAATGGGTTTCTATTTTCAAAAAGTTTTCATTTTTAGAAAGTTTCCATTTCTGAAAAGTTTGAGTTTGAAAATGTTTCCTTTTCAGGAAAGTTTGACTTTGAAAGATTTCTTTTTCCAGAAGATTTAATTTGATTTTGAAATTGGACTTTGAAAATGTTTCCTTTTTAGGAAGATTTGATTTGAGTTTGAAATATTTCCTATTCAAGAAGATTTAGTTTTATTTTGAAATGTTTCCTTTTCAAGAGTATTCGATTTGATTTTAAAATGTTTCCTTTTCAAGAAGATTTGATTTTAAAATATTTCCTTTTCAGGAAGATTGGATTTAATTTTGAAATGTTTCCTTTTCAGAAAAGTTGGATTTGAAAATGTTTCCTTTTAAGGAAGATTTGATTTGAGAATTTTGAAAATATTTTATTTCCTTTTTGAAAAGATTTGTTCCCTTCTTGAAAATGGTTTAATCGGTTTGAAAACGGCAAATTTAGATTGTTTTCAAAATAGGAAGAGTTGATTTGGGGTTTGAGATTGGAAGATTTGAAAGGCTCTATTTTCTTTTTGAAAAAGGTAAGTTTGGATTATTTCCAAATTGGAAGAAGTTGATTTAGTTGGAAGGTTTGAAAAAGAAGTGATTTGAGGGATTTGAAATGGAATGTTTTGATTTTATTGATTTTAAAAGGAAAGTTTGAAAATGAAATATTTGATTGATTTTGAAATTAAAGATTTTGAGGGTTTGAAAAAGATTTGATTTTGGTTTAAAAATAGAAGGTTTCTAAGTTGGCAAAAATAGGATTTTCCCAGGATTGGACTTCTAGGTTTTGACAAACACCAATTTTGTAAATGGTTCAAAAATCGAGTCTTTTGAAAACATATTTTAGGGCTTGACCCTAACTTGGATTTAGACATCCAAATAAATATCGCACTTTGCTTAAAGCCATTCTAGCCATTGGAAGGCAAGAATCAATTTAGACTCGTGACTTGAAAAACAACAAAGGCATGAGGCCAAAAATGTATACCTTTTCGGATAATTTTGAATGTCACACATTTCTTGAAACAACCCTAATCATAAAAGGAATAGGATCATTTTTGAATCGTGTTTTTGAAAAGAAACAAATATGGGCTAATGGGAGCCATTTCAAATGTCACACTTTTCTAGGAAAACCCTAACCATGAAAGGGTTAGGATCAATCTAGAATTGTGGTTTATAGAAAATAACTTTGAAAACAATTTTTTTTAGAGATAGAAATGACAAGAATGCAAATGCAAGTTGACAATACTAATGGTATGAATCATACAAGGTTAGGTATCACCACATTGCAAGAGGGCCCTAAGGCGATATCGTGAGGCGAGTGAAAGTCAAGAAGAGAGTCCTGGTTTGTAATCTCCTCTCGCCCACTCTCGACATGGACTTAGCATCCTCTTGTTCCAAGAATACAAGAAAGGGAGGTTTGGAGATAAGAGTTTAAAAATAAGAAGAACCCAAGTGGGTACGGAGGGAGAAAAGGGAGTGGGGGAGTACAGAAAGGTAAACTAGAGGATACCTTAGCTTTATTCTTCTTTCTTTGATGGAGGCTTAGGCCTTGGACTTCAGAAGAATTCGGGAGCTTTCGGGCAGCGGGGCAAACCTTCAATGGAGCTCGGAAGCTAGGGCTCGACTGCCAGAACTTTGAGAGGGAGAGAAAGAGGGCTTTGGGAGCTATCTGGCAGAGAGAAAGAGAGTTTCTAAAGAGATTTTTTGACCCAGAACAATGAGGGGAGAGATTTGTATTTATAGGGAAAAAATAGGGGAGGTGTACGCCACTCGTAGTGGCACATGCTTTGGTTTTGGCCATGTGCCACAAGGTCATTAAGGAATGTTGAAAAAAAGACTAGACAGAAGGTTGGTCGGGTGTTGATCAATTGCCAGCTGTTGTTGACATCCTGGGGGGTTAGTGAGTGCCTCTAAAAGTAGCTTAAGGCTAAAAATTGGTCATACTTCACTCATAATGGAGCAGAGAGGTTCTGGTTCGAAAAGAAATGTGTCGAACGGCGAGACCTAACCAGAAATGGAAGGGGATACTCTTGGAAAGTGTTCCAAAGGTTGCCGATTTGATTCCTAAAGCTAGTGTGGTTACCTCATCTTGGGAGCTCCAAGGTTGACCAAGATTGACCAGGGTTGATTGGGTTGACCAGAGTTGACTGGGATTGACCAAAGTGAACTGGGGGTTGACCAGGGTTGACCAGGGTTTGACCAGAGTTAACTGGGGTTTACTGGTTTGATACCCAAAGGTGGTGTGGTTTCCTAAGGCGTTTGAATGTCTAGGGGCAAAATGGTCATTTTGATGGGTAACGTCCAGAAAAGGGCCGGGGTTGACTGGATGGCACTGGATATGCTGGACTATCTAGGGATGACCTTAGAAGGTGGTCTTACCATTCTAAGAACTTTGTACTTTCTCGAAGAATGTGTCGGGCTAGTTAGGGACAAAATGGTCATTTTTTACCAGGATGGGGTAGCAAGCGTCGGTGTTGATTTGTTTAGATCTGGTATGGACTTCTGTCCAAGGAATTGGTACTTTCGCAGTGGACAGGTTTGAAAGGGTCTTACCGTCTTGTGAGATAAACTTTCTCGAAGGTTGTGCTGGACTTGGATGCTCTTCCGTTCTTGAGGGGTTTGTGCTTTCTTAAGGAACGTGCTGGACTTGGATAATCTTCTGTTCTTGAGGGGTTTGTGCTTTCACAAAGAACGTGCTAGATTAGTAGACATTCTACATTGGTAGGCTAGCAAGTGCCAAAAGTGAACCGCTCTTCCATCTCGGGGGCTTAGGTACTTTCCAGAGATGAGTGTGAAAGGGGCTTTACCGATCTGGTGAATAAACTTTCTTGGTGATCGTGCTGTATCAGGTTGAATGGTCCTACCGTCAATTAGGGATCAACTTTCTCGAATGACGTGACAAATGGGTTTGACTTTGAACTTAAATGGACTTATCGTCTTATGGAAGACATGCCGGTCTGGATTGGATTGACTAATGCACGAGGGGCATTCTAGTCATTTTACCTCTATTGAGCCCAATGGACCTGCAAAGTGATTAACTGATTGGATTGGATTTGGAAAGCCAGTTTGGGCTTGAGCATGCTTGTGCTGGTTTGAGTGTGCGTCCGGTTGGGCTGGAGATAGTTGAGTGGCCAAATTGGGGTGCTTACAACTGTCAACTCAAGTTTTAATCTTGGCGAAAAGATCTCATCTTCAAAAATTGTTCAAAAAATTTTAAGATCTTCACTAGAGAGATTTCATGCCAAGGTTACGACTATAGAAGAAAGAAGGAATGTTGATTCCATGAAAGTTGAAGGCCCAGTTGGTTCCCTACAGACCTATGACACAAATTTACATAGTCCTAAGAATAACAAAGATCTTGCTTTTAAAACCATTCAGGAAGACTTAGATGAGACTACTGATGATAATTCTAAAATAGGTCAAGAAGAGATGGATTTTATTGTCAAAAGGTTCAAGAAATTTTTCAAACACAAAAAAGCTCAATCTCTTAGTTTTGAGAAAATTAAAGAGAAATAATTTGATAATAAAGGGTTCAAATAGCCCCAAGGCCCTCAATGCTTTTAGTGTCATGGGTATGGACACGTTGCCCAAAATTTTCCAAATAGACTAAAAAGAAAGGTAAAGGGGTTTACTGTAACTTAGGAAGATTCTGATCTTGAAAAAGACAATGAGCCTAAAACTGAACAAGAATCAAGCAAGTTTATTGCTTTCATGGCATTTATACATGATGGTTCATCTCATACTCTACATGAAACTGAAATTCAAGGTTAGTCTGATGAGTCAGTTAAATCTGATGATATTGAATTTGGTACTGATAAGAATAGTGATCTTCAACATGCTTACGATCAGCTGTATTCACAATTTTATTTAAATTGACCAAAGTTAATGAAAAACTTGATCTCAAGGTGAAAAAGTTTTAGAAGTGGATACATTGAAAAAGGAGGCAATTGAAGCTCAAGCTCTTATTAGTCAGTTAGAGACTCATCAAGTTACTTTTTCTAATAAATTGACCTCTGTTGAGAAAGAACGTCATTCTTGTGGTGATAAGGTTTTGAAGAAAAAATCGTCAAGCTTGAAATTGATCATGCTAAAGCTAATGATACATTTAAGAAGATGAATGCAAATTCTAAGAAGATTGATAAAATCTGGAATGCTCAAAGACAGTCTACAGACATGAGTGGAATTACATATGCCAATGAAGCCTCCTTTTCAAAGCAAAAGCCTAAAGTTTGTAAGAATGACACATCATCATCTCAAGATAAGAGCACGTATGTTCCTCTAATGAATGGATAAGATAATATCTATAAATCTTATCCCTCACATACCATACAATTTGTTCCAACTTGTCATCACTATGGTGTTAGAGGACACATTAGACATTTTTGTCATAAGTTGCATGGTTTGCCTTGGAATTATGTTGAAACCCACTCTAGTAGACAATTTAGACAATAAAGAAACAATGGGTTTATACGCAATAGATTTGATATGTGTGGAAGGAATTCACATGATCAAAATTTTATGTTCAAAAGACCTCCACAACAAAGGCTATTTCAATGGAATAGGAATGGGATCAATGTGAACCAAAATTGCAAAATTTTATCTAGAGTTCATCATAAGCCACATATGATTAATGATACTCTTAAACATAGGACCATTTGGGTTAGAAAGGCGGATTTGTAGGCTTTTAATACCCCTAGAAAGTTTATAGGGGTCGACCCTCTTGAATGAGGTATGAATTTTTCATAACCTAAGGTGTCCTTATTGTAAGTATTCTTGTCCCTAGAGCTATAGTTCTTGTATATATATATTTAAAAAATTTTAAAAATTCAAAAATATTTTTTTTATTATCTTGATTACCTTGGATATTCTTTGACTTACGGAGCTGATTGTATATTTTATACTTAAATGTTAATTGTGATCTTGTATATCTTGATTGACTTTGTGGCTACACTCCGAGTTAGCTTCATGTCTGATAACTTTAATGATAATTTTCATGCTTTTGGGTATCAAAATATTTGCACGTGTGCTGAGTCTTATTTGGTTTTATTGCAATTGGGATCATTCTGATTGTATATTTTATACTTAATGTTGATTGTGATCTTGTATATCTTGATTGGTTTTGTGGCTACACTTTGAGTTAGCTTCATGTCTAATTGCTTTAATGATAACCTTTATACTTTTAGGCATCAAAATATTTGCACATGTGCTGAGTGTCATGCCCCATAATCTGGCCTATACGGATTTAGGGTACATGACCGGCCAGTAGCAAGGCTACCCGAGGCTGCATTACTTAAACCGGCTGATCACCTGTGCATAATCATTTAAAATGATGCATAATTGTGGAAATAGAATTTTGTAACTTGAAATATAACTTGTGTCATACATGGTAGAGCTATGCCTAATCCAAAACATAACATATATATGGGCCACATCAAGGCTCGCCAAAGTTATAACATTTATACCATTACAAACATTGGGGTCCAGCCCTCAAACATATTACAAAACATAGGCCCATGGGCCATAGCTCAAAATCCACATATGGCCTCACTCTAGGGTCTCCTGGATTGGCTACTTAAAAATCGTTTGAGAAAAATTAAGCTAATACTTAGTGAATAACAATGATGCATAGCATGAAATTACCATGGACTAGCAATTATAGCTACATATAAATTAATAGGTAAACATTTGTGCATAAAGAACATGAGCATCATATTGAAGCATTATATTGTTTCGAAACATGATAACATAGAGGAGAGATGCGATGTATATAACTCATCATAAGCATTTAACATATCTTGATTCTTGTTCTAAAACATAAGTATGCTACAACCCAACATACAAGCTAAGCTTCACAGTAACCTTGTAGGTCACGCTAAGCCTCTTTAGGCCAGGGCCGTCTCCCAACATAGATAGTTTATTTCACATCCCCGATCATAGGACTATCGAGCTAGATTAAGGTCTTGCCATGAGAAAACCCAAATTGGCACCATACATTGAAAACTTAGCATCTCTTTCATTCAAACATTATAGTCCATGGGTTTTAATTCATAACATGAGTAATACATGCATGCATTTAAAATATGACATTCGTAATTGAACATAACCTTGATGCATGAAAATATATAAAAAAAATATTGCATGATATAGAAGTGAGCTTAAAAGCATTTGAAAAATAATAGAGTTTTACTCATGGCATATCGTTACTCACCTCTATCTAATTGAACAAATGTTAAATAAGGTGTTCTTACACAAAATTCACCTAGCAGTATAGAAATATCAATACAAGATTTCAAGTCAAAGCAATAACACGTAAACCGAGACTAAACACATAAGTCCCTCAATCCCGACCCATCAACACCTCACTCTCACAACGAGAGAACGAGGCTAAACTCTAGGACAAGGCCCCAGTGTAAAACAAGGACAAAAAGGTTGAGGTTCAAACATGAAAGCCGGAACATTGACTCCTTTATCGCATCCTAAGCACCTCTCAAAGATGAGTTCACACTCTAGGCTAGTTCCACTTGAAAATAGGTTTAAAGGTCTTTAATTTGATAGGTCATGGGCTAAAAACCCATTTCGGGAGAAGAAGTTAGGCCTTATGAAAAACCGATTAGCACCTTGGAAAACAAGGTTTTCGGTATAGTTTTGAGTCAACTTTAAACTCCAAAATCTCACAATTCGTAAGGATTTAGGGTAGAAACTTTACATGAATTAAAATCTATGAGTCTGCTATCTAATGCTTTAAACGATGCTCAAAACCAAGTTTTCTAGAGCAAGTATTACTCAAATTGCAAAAAGGTATCAAAATGGGCCTACTGTTCAAATGCCCTAAGGGATCGTTCGAACGCTTAGGGCTAAAAATCGCCAACCCAACAACACAGCTCTCGAGCCGTTTGAACGCCAAGGCAAAAATGGGGATGGCTCCTCACGGGCCGTTCGAATGCACAAATGGGCCGTTTGAATGCCGACATCGGCTGTTCAAACGCCCTGCTTGTTGTTTGAAAGTCATATCAGGCATTCGAACGCCCTGCTGCACAGCAATAGAAATCCAAACCAAAAACTCTCCAATCTCCACCAAAATGCAACCAAACTCTCCCAACCTCAAAAGAACTTGAAAGAGAACTCAAGAACATCACAATAACTCAAAATGGGGAGAAATGAATGGTCCAAACAGAGGATCTAGGGTTTTAGGAACCTAAGCCCTAACTTGCATAATTTGGGGATTTCAACCCAAAACTCTTAAATCTTTTAATGGGGCTTACAATACTCTAGATTTAAACAATTTGTGACTCAAGAAAGTCCCCCATAACAACTAACAACACAACTCAACAAGATAGATACATATACATACACAATTTGTAAAAAGAAATGGAGTCTTACCTCCTTCAAACTTGCCTAAGTCCTTCAACGGCTTTCCTTAGCGTGGGTGGAGACTCTTCGAGCTTCCTTTTCCTTCAATCTTCCCTTTTCTCTTTCTCTTATCTTTTTTTCCCTCTCTTCTCTCTCTCAACTGGTTGTGTGTGTGAGTTTTGTGTGTGTTTGTGTATACATAGGTATATAAGAGTGATACACATGGGAATAATCTCATGTGTCTCACCCTATAAATTAAGTTACAACACAAACTCTTACTGGTCATTTTTTACCCAAATGATATAATAACTAACATTAAACAATGCAAACACTAGAAATTCACATTAATTTACATAAATAAAGGTTTGGGATATCACATCCTTCCCCCCTTAAATAAGTTTGGTCCCCAAAATTGATATAAGCTATCATTCAAACAAAAAGGGATAACGCTCCCAGATCTCATCTTCACATTCCCAAGTAGATTCCTCCCAGGTGTGGCTCTGCCATAAAACTCGTACTAACGGAATGACCTTGTTCTTAAAAACTTAGTCACGGCGATCGAGAATCTCAATCGGACTCTCAACGTAGCTTAAATCTTCATTCACGGCCAAAGGATAGTGATCAATCACGTGCGTTGGGTCGTGAACATACCTCCATAGCATTGAAACATGAAAGATATTGTGAACTTGCGAAAGTTTCAGAGGAAGAGCAATACAGTAAGCAACGGTTCTAACCCGTTCAAGAACTTCAAACGGTCCGATGTACCTTGGACTAAGCTTTCCCTTCTTGCCGAAGCAATTTATCCCCTTGGAAAGAGATACCTTCAAGAACACGTGGCTCCCTTCATCAAACTCTAAGTCCCGCCTTTGCACATTCGCATAACTCTTTTGGCAACTTTGAGCAGTTCATAGTCGTTGCTGGATTATCTTGATCTTGTCGATGGTCAGTTGCACAATCTCTGGCCCAAGAATCTTTCTCTCTTCAACTTCAGCCTAACAAACTAAAGATCTACACTTCCTCCCGTATAGCACTTCATAAGGTGCCATTTCGATGCTTGAATGAAAATTATTGTTGTAGGCGAACTCCACTAATGGTAGGTGATCCTCCCAACTTCCCTGAAAGTCATGAACACATAACCGCAACATGTCTTCTAAGATCTGAATGGTCCTTTCTAATTGCCCATCGGTTTGCAAATGAAATGTCGTGCTGAACTTCAATTCGGTGCCTATAGCCCTTTGCAAACTCTTCCAAAATATGACACAAATCTCAAGTCTCGATCGGACACTATCAAAACTAGCGTACCGTGTAATCAAATAATCTCCGCAATGTAAAGGGTCGCATGCTTAGATAAGGAGTACGTAATCTTCACTGGTAAGAAATGTGCAGACTTGGTGAGGCGATCAACTATAACCCATTTAACATCACAACCCCACAGTGATCTCGGCAATCCTATGACAAAATCTATGGTGATATGCTCCCACTTCCATTCCGGTATCAGTAAAGGTTGAAGTAGTTCCGTTGGTCTTTGATGTTCTGCTTTGGTCTGTTGGCATTGTAGGCATCGTGATACGAACTCAACTATTTCCTTCTTCATTCCCAGCCGCCAAAATGTTTCCTTCAAATCCCAATACATCTTTGTGCCTCTTGGATGCATAGTAAACTTCGTATTGTGGGCTTTTTCCAAAACATGCCTCCTGATCTCGAGTATATTTGGAACACACAATTGACTTCTAAACTTTAACGCTCCATCATGCTAGGTGAAGTCAAGCTTCGGATTCGTTCCCATCTCTTTATAGATCTTCCACAAGTAAGGATCTTTAGGTTGCCGTTGCTTCACAACTTCTATTAATACCGGTTGGGCAATCATGGTGGTAAGCATCATATTGGTACCCAATGCAACAATTTCAATCTCTAATCTCTCCAAGTCAAGGAGTAAGGGCCGCTGAAAAGTGACGAGACATGCTAGGTTGGCGGTAGACTTCCATCTCAAGGCATCGACCACCACATTGGCCTTGCTCGGATGGTATTGAATGAGAATGTCATAGTCCTTGATTAACTCGAGCCATCTTCTCTATCTCATGTTCAGCTCCTTCTGTGTGAAAAGGTATTTCAAACTCATGTGGTTGGTGAAGATCTCACATGTTACTTCGTACAAATAGTGGCGCCAAATCTTCAAAGCAAATACCACTGCTACTAGTTCAAGATCATGGGTCAGGTAGTTCTTTTCATGTAGTCTCAACTACCTCGAGGCATATGTAATCATCTTACCGTGTTGCATCAATACGCATCCCAGTCCTCTATGCGAAGCGTCACTGTATATGGAGAACCCGTCAGTCCTTGTAGGTAAGGCTAGAATTGGTGCGAACACTAATCGATTCTTTAACTCTTGAAAGCTTCGTTCCCTCTTCTCATTTTATTCAAATGGTGTGTTCTTCCAGGTGAGCTATGTTAGCGGAGTCACAATCTTAGAGAAATCCTTCACAAATCTTCGGTAATACCCAGCTAAGCCCATAAAACTTTTGACTTTGGTTACATTCGTTGGTCTCGGCCAATTCACAATGGCTTCAACTTTCGAAGGGTTAACAGACACTCCATCCACACTAATGATATGTCCCAGAAATGCTAAAATTGTCAGCCAAAATTCACACTTTTTCAGCTTGGCATACAATCTCCTGTTCCGTAGTGTCTGAAGGATCACTCTCAAGTGGTGCTCGTGCTCTGCAATACTTTTAGAATACACCAAGATGTCATCAATAAACACAATTACAAAATATCAAGAAAGGGTTTAAAAACCCGACTCATCAAATCCATGAATGCGGTAGGTGCATTTATGACTCCAAATGGCATAAGCAAAAACTCATAATGGCCATATCTAGATCAAAATGTCGTTTTCTCCACATCACTTGCCCTCACCTTCAATTAGTGATAACCCGACCTTAGGTCGATCTTCGAAAATACTCTTAGCAATGGATACTTATTCTTAATGGTGACCTTGTTCAATTCTTGGTAGTCAATGCATAATCTCATGGTTCTATCCTTCTTTTTCATAAATAATACCGGAGCACCCCAAGGTGAAACACTAGGACAGATGAATCCCTTTTTTAACAAGTCTTAGAGCTGGACCTTCAACTCCTTCAACTCTAAAGAGGACATACGGTACGAAGCTTTGGAAATGGGTCTAGTACCCAAATTAAGGTCAATGTGGAACTCAATCTCCCGATCTACCAAAGAACCAGGTAGCTCATCAGGAAAGACATCAGGAAATTCTTAGACAACATGAATGTCTTCCAAGGGCGGTGGAAAAACGTGTGTGTCAAAAATGCTACATAAGAATGCACGATTCCCTTTTTGAATTAAACGTCGTGCTTGCATAAATGAAATGAGATAGGGAGGGGGCACTTCACCAACTCCCTTAAATACAAGTCTCGAATGGGTAGAAGAATGAAACACGACTCATTTAAGCTCACAATCAATGATAGCACGGTGATAGGACAACCAATTCATTCCTAAGATGACATCAAAGCCGTGCATTTCTAGGGGAATGAAATTTACAAACATAGGCACATCGTTAAGGAGAATTTCATAAGAATTGTAAATCCTATCCATAACATGGAATCCCTGGACGGCAATGATATTACCAAAGCATAATCAAGAGGTACTAGAGATGTATACAAGTATTGAGGAAAAAGATATGATAAGTGTATAGAACCGGAATCAATAAGGACGTATGTTGGTCGACCACAAATAGGGAGTATACCTGGCACTATAGAGTCGGTAGTTGGGCTGTTTCCCGGTGTAAGTACAAAAGCTCAACCTTGTCGTGCTTGATTCTCCCTCCTATTAGCTGTAGATTGTTGAACTAAGGCTGATGCTGATGTCCCAAATTCTTGTGCTTTGTTCTTATTTGGATAGTCCTTCACTTGGTGACCCTCCTAGCCACACCCGTAACAAGCCCTGCTTCCCAAACGACATGTGCCCAAATGCTTCTTCTGACAATTTGAGCACGTTGGTATCTCACTAGCCCTGTTACCTTCTCGGTTAGAGGTATTCCCTCATAGGGTAGACAAATTCCCACTAGAAGACCCAGAACTTTACCGCTTTAAACTTTTCCCTTTGCCTTGGTCACTTCCCGATCTCTTTTTGTTCTTCTCTCAGTATTAGGACATTTCATCATTTGCCCTTTCGGCGATCATTACTTGTTGTACAACTTCTCGATGGGTATCTAGTCGTAGTATGTCCACCATGTTACGAATGTTCCATCGTAATCTTGTCTCAAACTTCCTCGCCTTGCGAGTCTCCGATGACACAATATATGCGGTATATCGTGATAGTTCCATGAACTTGGTATTGTACTCTGCCACGGTCATATTTCCTTGTGTCAAACCAAGGAACTCTATAGTCTTTTGATCCCTGACAGTCTCAGTAAAGTATTCCTCATTGAACACCTCTAGAAACCTAAGCCATAACCATAGTGACTCCATCGCTTTCTTCAATTTCCACCAAACAAGAGCAACTCTTTCGAAGGTAAAGGTGGCAAAGGTCACTTTCAATTCATCTGTGCAAAGCAGCACTTTGAACACCCTCTCGATTCCCAAAAGCCAAGACTCCACGGTCATTGGATCAAGAGTTCCTTGAAAAGTTGGGGGTTTCAACTGTTGAAATTGCTTAATAGTAGTACGTGCCACTGCTTCTCCTCTTAGCGATTGTACTGCCGACTGCTCCGACACGTTGACAGTATTGCTATGAGCATCTTGGACCACTTGGACAAGTGCAGCCAAGATCCTTTCTATGCGATCAATTCAGCCTTGGGGCCCTTCGGCCCCTCAACGACCACCTCTTTTCAACGCCATGATTAACTATACGCGCACAACAAAATGTTAAGCATTTAACATAGCACTACATTTATTACACCTTGGCATGTCATTAAACATGTAGCATACACATATACATATATGTATAGCACATACTCAAGTCAAACCTAGAATTTCGTCTAGACATGACTCAATCTTACGGTGTCAACCTATAGCTCCAATACCATGATGTCGTGCCCCATAACCCGGCCTATACGGATTTAGGGTATATGACCGGCTAGTAGCAAGGTTATTCGAGGCCACATTACTTAAACCGGTTGATCACCTTTGCATAATCATTTAAAATGACGCATAATTATGGAAACAGAATTTTGTAACTTGAAATATAACTCGTGTCATACATGGTAGAACTATGTCTAATCCAAAACATAACATATATATGGGCCACATCAAGGCTCACCAAAGTTGTAACATTTATACCATTACAAATATTGGGGTCCAACCCTCAAACATATTACAAAACATAGGCCCGTGGGCCGTATCTCAAAATCCACATATGGCATCACTCTAAGGCCTCCCGGATTGGCTACCTGAAAATCATTTAAGAAAACGTAAGCTAATACTTAGTGAATAACAATGATGCATAAGCATGAAATTACCATGGACTAGCAGTTATAACAACATATAAATCAATAGGTAAACATTTGTGCATAAAGAACATGAGCATCGTATTGAAGCATTATACTTTTTCAAAACATGATATCATAGAGGAGAGATGTGATGTATATAACTCATCATAAACATTTAACATATCTTGGTTCTTGTTCTAAAACATAACTATGTTATAACCTAACATATGAGCTAAGCTCCATAGTAACCTTGTAGGTCACGCTAAGCCTCTTTAGGCCAGGGACGTCTTCCAACATAGACAGTTTATTTCACGTCCCTTATCGTAAGACTATAGGGCTAGATTAAGGTCTTGCCACGAGGAAACCTGAGTTGGCACCATACATTGGAAACTTAACATCTCTTTCATTCAAATATTATTGTCCATGGGTTTTAATTCATAAAATGAGTAATACATGCATGCATTTAATATATGGCATTCGTAATTGAACCTAACCTTGATGCATGGAAATATGTAGAAAAAATTGCATGATATAAAAATGAGCTTAAAAGCATTTGGAAAATAATAGAGTTTTACTCATGGCATATCGTTACTCACCTCTCTCCGATTGAACAGGTGTTAAAGAAGGTGTTCCTACACAAAATTCACATAAAAGTATAGAAACATCAATACAAGATTCCAAGTCAAAGCAGTAACACGTAAACTGAGACTAAGCACATAAGTCCCTCAACCCTAACTCATCAAGACCTCACTCTCACAATGAGAGAACGAGACTAAACTCTAGGACAAGGCCCTAATGTAAAACAAGGACAAAAAGGTTGAGGTTCGAACATGAAAGCCTGAACATCGACTTTTTCATCGCATCCCAACCACCTCTCAAAGATGAGTTCACACTCTAGGCTAGTTCCATTTGAAAATAGGTTTAAAGGTCTTTAATTTGATAGGTCATGGGCTAAAAATGCATTTCGGGTGAAGAAGTTAGGCCTCATGAAAAACAGGTTAACACCTTGGAAAATAAGGTTTCAATATAGTTTTGGGTCAAATTTGAACTCCAAAATCTCACAATCCATAAGGAGTTAGGGTACAAACTTTACATGGATGAAAAGTTCTATGAGTCTAATATCCAATGCTTTAAACAGTGCTTAAAACCGAGTTTTCTAGAGCAAGTTATGCTCCAATTGCAAAAAGGTATCAAAATGGGCCTACCGTTCGAACGCCCTAAAGGACCGTTCGAACACCTAGGGTAAAAATGGCCAACCCAAAAACACAGCTCTCTGGCCGTTCGAACGCCAAGGAAAAAATGGGGATGGCTCCTCATGGGCTGTGTGTGTGAGTTTTGTGTGTGTTTGTTTATACATGGGTATATAAGAGTGAAACACATGGGAACAATCGCATGTGTCTCACCCTATAGGTTTAAGTTACAACACAAGCTCTTGTTGGTCATTTTTTACCCAAATGATATAATAACTAACATTAAACAATGCAAATGCTAGAAATTCACATTAATTTACATAAATAGAGATTTGGGATATCACACTAAGTCTTATTTGGTTTTATTACAATTGGGATCATTCTAGGTGCTACACTTATTTATAGGATGAGCCTATCATATACTAGACTGACCTATGGTTATACATGCACAATACTAATAGTATTTCTCTCTCTCTCTCTCTCTCTCTCTCTCTCTCTCTCTCTCTCTTGCATATTGACCTAGTGTCACGTTTCTTGTTAGAAATGGCTACCTTTGATTTTGTGTGAAAGCCACTATATATGTATATCAAAATATGCACCCTCTGGATAAAATTGTAGAAAAGGCTACCATCTTCAAAAGTGTGAGTCAAAGAGTTTTTTATTCATTCTCCACCATATAAAAAAACGGTGATGCTTTTGAGGGGGAGCAAGTGCTAGGCATCTTTTTGCTTTCCAATTGGATTCTAATTGATCCGCTTTTTAGTTGTCTGATTAGTTTTATGATATTGAGTGAGAGTAGACCAAGAGATACGTACATGCAATTTAACTCAGTTGAGTTTTTGGCACCTCACACAACTCACTAATATTTTCTTTCTACATAAGTTTGTGTCATTTCATGGCAATTGGTATTGAAAGTTGATTTTCATTGGATGCTACATTGTCTCTTAAATTTTGAGATCTCTTTCAATATTAGGTGTATAGATTTTCAATTGCTTCATAACTTATTGCATATCCTTGCTAATTGATAATCTAATTTGCTTTTGTTTATTTTTTATTATTTTTATTTTTAAAAAAAAAATTTCTCGCTGGGCTCTCGTGGAGCTCTCGCCCCAGTGAGATCGCGGACTGGCTTCAAAAACCAGATTGCGCAACTGCTTGTTTCTTAGGGTTTAGACTTCTCGCGGCCGTGAACTACTTGCAAGGGCTTAGGGCACCTCGATTTGGATGGATTGGTGTATTATTCTTCTTTTTTGCTCCAGTTAATCCTCTCCAAGGTTGGTTTTCTTGATTCTCACCGATCAATTTCTCTTGATTTCGACTCTTTTGGTAGATTTCATGCCCTAGGGTTTCAAGATTTGGGGATTTTCTTAATTCTTCATCTCTTAGCCTTATTATTGTGAGGATGTCTTCTTCGTCTCATGGGAAACGAACTAGGAGTGTTGAGATTCATCAATTTCATGATGATTCCTACAAACTTAGATATAATACCTTCTTTAACTCTTGCCTTATGTTGATTGAGAGGTCGCTAACCATATCTAACTTCTCAAAAACTTTCCTAGCTACTACCTTTCGTCAAAAGGGTTAGGATACTCTTCTTAAGATTAAGGGGGATGTCAATGTTGAAATGGTGTGGGAACTTTATGCTCATCTTCATAATTGGGAGCCTAACCATCTAGAGTTTGAAACCTATATCCGAGGTCAACTCTTCATTGTGTTTGCTAATGAGATTAGTGACTTTTATCGTCTTCCTAAACCACCTCACCCCAATTTTCCAACTAATAACCTTGATTACCTTCCATCTATGGATGTTCTCGTTCCCCACTTGATCGAGAATGGTGATCCTTGGAAAAAGGAAAACATTCCTCATAATTAGTTCAAAATTTCTTACCATACGGGGTTTGGATTTTTGTTTTGCTTAAACCTTGGATGCCTTGCTGGCTTTGGTTATTGTGCTTATCTGTTTTGGATAATTTGTGGATGCTCTCTTGGTTTTTGCTAGTTTTTGTGACAATGATATGAATTGCTTTAGTCTTGTATTTATCTATATATTCAAATCTTTGTATTCTACCCTTTGTCAATTTGTGACAAAAAGGGAGAGAGAGCATAATCATATCAATTGATTGAGCATGATGGCACATGACACATATTATATTGGCATATATCTTGTATAAATCTATTGGGAGTTTGATGATTTGTGTTGGATGCAGCTTTTAACAGATGAAGACATTTTGTTCAGTTTGATAGGTGTTGTATGGGAATGGGGCTATTGTGTTTTGGAATGGGGTTTGGATTTTTGTCACAATGTTGCCAAAGGGGGAGATTGGTAGTTCTTAAATTCTTGTAATTGGCAAATTGTTCTAAAAAAAATCCTATAATTCATGTCGTATTTTATTTAGTTGAGTTAGTAGTTTAGGTTTGTTTCTCAATCCAATGCTAAGGAGGGATTGTATGACATCCTGAATGCTTTGGAGTTTAAAATCAAATATTGTCAGATTTAGCCAAGCTCTTGCCCCAGTTATACCTCTATGAGTTTGAAAAATTCAAGCCAAAGAGTTGCCAGAGTGTTTAGCTGAGCTTTCGCCCCAGCCAAACCTTAGCGAAAATCAAGAGTTCCATCTAGTAACTTTCGCCAAGCTCTTGCTCAGCTCTCACCCCAGCAAAAATCAAAATTGCCGCCTAGAATATTTTTCCAAGCTCTCACCCCAGCAAGGTCGTGAAGCTATAACTTTGTTGAGCTTTTGTCGAGCTTTCGCCCCAGCAATAGTCAACAATTCTGAATAGGAAACTTCTTATCAAGTCGACTGATCTTCAATTCCTATAAATACTAAAAGGCTTGATCTTTTAAGGTTAGCCAACATTAAGAGATACTTTGAGAGTTTCAAGAAAACCCTTAGAAGCCTCCCTAGCAAGTTGAAGAACTTCAAATCTTCATTCACAGCAAGTGTATTAATGGTGCATCAAGGTAAGGATTCACGACATGGTGTTCGTCGTGGCTCAAGCACGAAAGAGCAATGAGTTACGGGTGTGCAAGCAAGCTTTGACTTCAACTTAGATTCATGTGGTTTGAATTGGTACAGTTGACAATGTCATCGTGGACTGTTCGATTGATTATAGTGCTTGGGGGTTGGGCTAGACTAGGTCCCGTGGATTTTTTCCGATTTGGGTTTTCACACAAAAAATCGTTTGTCTCATGTGTGATTGCTATATTATTCATGCATGCAATTTTTATTAGTGTGTGATTGATTAGACTTAACAAGGATTAATCAATACCCCTCCAAACAAAGTAAATCCACGTAGTTCAAAAATTTCACATAGGAATGGCTAATATATCCCGAGCTATCTTCTGTATGCCTTCCACCAACTCAACACATGAAAGTCCGAGGTTCTAGGCAAGACATTTTCCTCTAAGTAAATGTCCAATGCATATTTAATGTGCACGTCACCAATGCTTTGATTGATAAACAAATCATAACTGGAGAGAGGATCATGTTCATCACAATTAGTCACCCCTGAATGATAAGAGGAAGAAGATGCTCCCACCCTTCTAGTTTCATTCACATTTGACCTAGATTGATACTTATGAAGCCAATCATAACAACTTTGCTTAATATTTTCAATTTTAGACCCAACTTCAACCAAACCCTCTCCATAAATAATTTGGAAGTAGTATTCCGCAAGTTTCATTTTGTATCTTGGATCTAACATGCATGCAATTCCCATGATAACATGGCATACACTCAAATATTTATCATATTTTCTAACATTTTTAATGCCATCATGCTAATAATTTCATTTGGACTTTCAAGCCATTAAGTTAATGCCACTTTAATTTCACAGACTTTTGGAAAATAACAATTGGCAGTGGGATAAGTAGTCCCTGAGAGCAACTACGTGACAATCTTAAATGACTTCAGCCTCCCACAAATCTCATCTGCTAAGTACTAATCATCCTCAATTGGCAAACTAGTGTAGTGTCTCTCCCATTGCTTCAAACGTGAGAATACATCTTTATACATCAAAGTAGTTTAAAGCATGAAATAAGTTAAGTTCCAACAAGTTTTGAAATCAAGTTCCAAACTCTTAGTACATGGAACACACAATTAGCAGGCCACTTCCTCAAATTTCTCTATTATTTCTTGTGTTGCAGTCTAATAATAAGCACTATCGCATATTCTTTCAATCCCCTCTCCAATCATTTGTAAGCATTCCTTCACAATTATATTAAAAAATATGCACAACAAGGCATGTGAATGACTTTCCCCACCAACAAAAGTGAGCTTGGAGAAAGCTTTTCCACAATGACATTCATGATGTCATCATTAGTAGTAGCATTATCCATGGTAATTGTAGATAGCTTCCTATCAATGTTCCAATCCAAGTTGGTATCAATAAGTACATCGGAAAGAACTTCTTTATTGTGAGGAATGGGAAGATAGACAAACCTATAATCAATTAGGAAATAACAAAAACATAATTAATATAAATAGAAATGAAAATATATAAAAAAAAATCAAAGTCATGAAACATATAATACTAGGCAACACTATATTTCATTAAACAAAAATATATAAAAATATTATTACCTCAAAATTCTACTTTGCAATGACCATCCTTCATTGATGAAATGTGCAATAATTGCCATGAAACCTTTCTCGGTTGGACCCAAAAAGTCTAGTGTCTTTATATACACAAAAGTGAGTTTTAGAGCCAAAAAAGAAAATACATATTAATATAGACAAAAAAGAAAAAAAAAACTTGTTTAAAGATCATATCAAGAATCTGAAGACCACAATTTCTTGATCATTTAGTAGTCAAAAAGCAAGCTCATTCTAGTATTTATGTCACTCACATGCATATAGGTACATACCAAATCAGGAAAAAAAAGCATTGAAATAATAAGAAAATTCAGATCAACCAAAAATAAGAATTAAAGTCTCTTTAACGAATCTTAAAAAATTGAAGTACCAACAAACAACACTAACACTAAATCCTCTTCACCCATTAAGCAAAAAAATAATAATTTAAAGACCATTATATACCTCACAAAAAGAGAATAAGGAAAACCCACAAACCCTAAACAAAGAACGTCTAACAAAATTGGTGAGAGAGATAAAAGACAAAGAACCCAAAGAAAAAAAAAGTAACCTTATAGAACTGAAGCAAAGATGTTGGAACCGAGGGGTGGGGGAGAAATTACTTGCATTGAGAACCCAACCTCAATCAGAACAAAGAAAACTAAAGAAAAATAAGAGACAGGCTTAAAGAGCGAGAAAGACAACACTGGTGGAACAAGAGGGGGTGGAGGGGGAGAGAGAGACAGAGGACTCAACTTGACTTCGCCCCTTCCAACAACAACAAAGAGTGTTGTCTCAGCCAATTTGTTAGACTTCACTCAGAAGCAGAGAAGTTGCACAGCTGTAGAAGAGAGAGCTATGTTGTATAGCCTGTACGCATGAGAAGTCAAAATGCCGTGTAAGTTGTAAACCTAGTAGATTAGGATAGGAAAATTTTGAAAATAGGAGTTTCATTAAGGGTATTTAAATATTTTTATATATAATTGGGTTGGGTCGGTGACCTGGCTGACCCCCACCCAACTAGTTATACCCTTCCCCCCTGTTTTGCATAAATCACTCAAATCTCTCTCACCTTTCTCAATTGCTCTCTCTACCTCTCAACTCCAATCTCTCTCAATTGCTCTCATTTGTTCTGAAGTTGGAAGTAAAGCATCAATTATAATGGTATTTCAGTATTTACATAAATTATTAATTTTATAAGTCTAATTATATAAATAACTTACCTTGTTAATTCTATATAATAATAGGTGTAAGTGTAATAGTGTATATAAGTTTAAAATAATTAAATATAAGCTTAATAATAAATTTTTAATTCATAGAATCATAGTATATTTTTTATATAAGCAATAGTTTTATTAGTATATGTAAATATATAATAATTAAACTTTAAACTTACAAAAATAACATTTTAAAAATAATTGGCCCCACAGGCCAGCCCTAAAAGCCTACTCAAGCCTGAGCCCACCCCTAGGGCTGTGGGCTGGAGTTGGGCCTACCATTCTCCATTTTAACCCGATCCAGTCCCGCCTAAAATTTGACAGGAGCTCAAAGCTCGGCTCGAGCCTGGTGGGCCATGACCAGGGTCAGAGCGGGTAGGCCAAATTGGCATGCCTATTAATGGTTGCCCCGTCTTCCAAATGAATTCTTTTGGTTCCGCCATTGACTAGGAAGAAACTGGTATTGAGTATGTTCCATAATTGCACATGGTACTCAATTCCACTTAATTTGATCTAACAAAGTATATTATGGGGTGCACGGTAGACATACAAGAACACGTTAACCCACTCCTACACTCTATGTAAGTACAAGTCACCTCACTTATCACAATTAAGAAGATTAAAATATTAGATTTTGAAAGGTTTGTACTAGTTTTAACAATTTTTCCTTGAAAAGATTGCACACTTATTACTTTTGATATAATTGATGCCAAGCAGAAAAAGAAGTGAGATTGTGAAATAATTTTTTAATTTTGAAGTTGTGCATAGTTTTATGAGAGTAAGAATTCCTTCTGTTTTTATTTATTTCATTTCTTAATATTGGGTTCAATTTGTGTGGTGGTTTATTATGATAGGATGCACATGTTGGGGTCTTGGGATAGGTATTCAGTCATGAGTTCTGGTTTCACTGTTATATCTCTCTTTGTGAAATTGGTTTGATTGCCCGATCCATTGTTTTCACACTACAACAAATACGAGTTTTAGTGACAAAATTATTTGTCACTAAATGTAGGATTCGTCACTAAAGATACCTTCAGTGGCAAAATGTCTTGTCACAAGCTTGTCACTATAGACCCGACAGTAAAAGTATTGTGTGACAAAATAATGAATTGTCACTATTTTTTTGGTTGTTAATGACAAAATTAATTTATCACTAAAAAGTTGTGGAAGTAGTGATGGGTTCATTTTGACACAAAAAACTAATAGATTTTATCACTAAAAATTAAATTTTGTCACTAAAAGTTATATTTTGAATTTTCTTTTGTGATGAAGTATTGGGTCACAAGAAAAATAAATATTGAGTGACAACACTATTTGTCACTAAAAATCTTTTAGTCACCACGTGCTTGTCACAACATGTTTAGTAGAATGACAAAGCTAATAAGGTTATCAAATTACACTCAAAATTTAAGAGTTCATCACTAAAGATCTTCACATAATTTTTTTTTTCCTGTTCAATAGACCTGCTTCCCATTAAACCCACAAGTAAGGTGCATATCACCTTAAAGTAGTAAACAAGACCATCAAATTATTGATAATGCTACGACACATGCATATAGCTACAAAAGTATTTATAGAAAAACAAGAAGCCTATATTCAATTTCATGAATCTATTACATCGCAGAAGTCCAAAATCAACTCAGCAGTAATCCATCACCATATGATTGGTAATATTAGTGTAGATATGGATAAAGTTTCCATTGTAATATTGTTCCATTACAAACTCAAGATAGCTACCACTAAACATCTTTTTAAATGTGTAACTATCACCATTACCAAGAGCCTTCAACCAAGTTAAAGCTCAACCACCTCAAAAAAAAATCTGCTCTTTGTAATCTACTGTTAAGCAGTTGTCTGAGCCTCATGTCCACTTTTTCTTTTTTTTTCTGCATCATTAACACCTGCATGAACACATAGATAGAAAACAATTTATTAAAGATCCACAAAACAAAGCTGTCTTTGATTACATTATACCATCAACTCATTTAAACACCAAAAAACTAAGTCATGGGTGAGATTTTAATTGCACCTTACAAACTGTTGTGTCATAAGCAACATTACAACTCCATGAATCACACGAACCTTTCGGAAATATATTGGGCAGTAACGCCTACTTCTCTTCTTCACAACCAGAAGGTCTGACTGTACATAGAAATAATATTTGTCATATAAAAAGTTGCTATTTTACAGTACAAAACAACTATAAAGTAAATTCCTTATGAAACCCAAAGAAAAGTTGGCAAGCTGGGCCAAGCATTTGCATTTCTCAAAGACAATAATGATTAAGGGGTAATACAAATGAGCCACTTGATCACCAAATAGCACACATCTCCAGAAACAATTTGTAAATGTAGTACGGAATTTCAAGCTGTGGGAAAGCCAATAATTCAACCCTTCGGGCCGAACTCTCCATGTAAAGTAACGACTATTAGTCTCAAATTAACAATAAAACAATCAGTATTTTAACCTTTAGCTTGGAATTCATTAAGATCATTGTTTCTTTCCAGATAGAGCATAGTGTTGCAAGTGTGACAAAATATGTCCTATAATTTCAGTTATATGTAAAAATTCGAGTTGTATTAAATGAAGGATCCAACACCCCTAACTTAACCTTCGTGTGAGTGTGTGCGGGTGTGTTTTACATTAATGCTTGGAAAATCTTCTAATATAATTTCTTACCAGCCTGTAATTGATCATGGGGGTAATCATTCTCTAGATTTTATTTGAGTCAGAAATGATATCCTACATACTTTTCATCAAGCGGCTTCATTCCAGTAACAACCTAATAAACTCTTCACCAATCATTCAGCCTTAAAATATTAGTATGCAACATTGGTGCATTAGTCATGTCCCACGAGATGATTATCTGAAAGCAAGGAAAGAAACTAGATTTCATAATACACAAGCATACCTGGAAAACAGGAACTCCATCAAATCTGCTCTTGATATCTGAAGCTTTCAACTAGCAAGCATGAAAATTAAATGCGAGTCAATTTAGGATTGTCAGTTGATAAAATTAAATAAATATGGAATTAGTAATGTCCAGATCTAGTAGGTATGAGTTTCGGTCATGCCACTCTGTTAATGTGGTACCTGAGGTGCCCTTTGGTTAGAAACTTCTCTTCCAAGAATGCATATAATAGGTTAAAACTCAATACATTGGACCATGTGAAATAAGATACCACAAATTCTACCCCTTTCTACAATACTTCAAAACCTACCAGTATTCAGAATATAGACAACATTTACATGCAAGAAATACAATGTATTGAGGAGAAGATGGGAAGGAGATGCACAAAGGCATAATCCAAGACTTGCAGAAAGGAATCCTAAATAACAGAATGTGAGAAATTCATGTCATAACATGTGTCATCAATGCAGCAAAAAAACCTATATAGTAGAATAATGTACTTAAAGCGTCCAATAGAACATCTATTTGTTTCCACAAAAGAGATCCAAAATGAGCTATGAGCTAAGTAAACTGAAAAAGAAAAGCACTTCCCTATGCTTCCTTTGACTTCTAAAAAATTGCAAGAAAAAGAAAACAGAACTTGGGCTGGTAAAAAAAATTCTCATTAGATTCTAAGTTTTCATTTTTTTTTCCCAGTGTTTTCTTGGCAATCAAGCGAAGCCCAAATTTGAAATCTTAGGTCTGATTAATTCAAAAGAACTTTTTAAACTTTCAAGAACTTTTTAAACTTTCAGAATTTTTAAATAAGATCATATGTCAAATCTAAAATGAGGAAGAGAATGATAGTTCTAGTCATACGATGATCATTCAAACAAGGATTACATCATTTTAGTTGATGGGCAGATGACTTACATTGATGCAGAAGTGGATGGAACATTCCCCTCCAAAAGTTGCTGGTGGAATAAGGCAAGTTGAGAACTCATCTCCTCTCGTAGCCGAGTCACCATGTCAGTTTGATGGGATTCCAACATTTGTACCCTCTCAGCTAATTGGGCAATCACCCTCTGAGCCTCCGCAGCTTCCCTCTCTGTAACCTCAGCACGCTGTGTTGCCTCAAAAGCCTCTCTCTCCAGCTATGCACGAGTGCGCTGCCCTGATGCAGATGAGCTGGGCTTCAGACCACGCCCTAGTCCAATTATGTATCCTGGCTTACATCCAAAGACCCACTGAGAAAGTTGCTCATCAGTCAAGAAAGCTCCCTTTGCCTTGGATTTAGACTCAAGCTCCTTAAGTTGCTCCTATAATGACACAATCATTCAATATAAAAAGCTAAATAAATCATATGGTATCTACAAACTGGTGCCATAAATGGAATCTTATCTTTATGCACAAAAGAGTTGTCCTAAGCTACTGCACAAGGACATTTGCAAAGCAATTTATATCTTACATAGAACAACCCAACATTATCATTAACCCAAGAACCGCCAGATGATGTGTGGGTTGTTCTGTAAAGCTCAACAGTGCCAAGTTCTTCCCCAGTCGAGTCATTTCTCTATGCCATCAAAGTCACAAACAACACTTGTTCAGTTCATGCAAATAGAATCAAACACATGTTAAACAAACCATTCACTTTTGGTCATCATTTCAAGATGCATAAATTGAATTCCCTCACAACTACGATAGCCTGGAGTACAAATTCTGAAACTAATGCAGCCACTTCAATCAAGTTATACCATATCGTATTTGATCTTTGCAAATGCCTTTGTCCTAGCAGTATGTGTCGTCTTTAGTTTCGCTCGATTCCTCTTATTTATTTCACTTCTTTCCTACAAAGCTCATTCAATTAAAATCGATAATTAAAATTGTCAAAAATGAATATTAAGGAAAAACCAATAAAAAGTTATACCTTGAACTTTTCTTCACTAAATAGGTTGCACAGGTACCTCCAATCATTCTCTTTGATATCAGTGGGCCGATTTGCAAGGGCAACATTTAGTGTTGGGAACTTGAGAAATTTCTTATGTATCCTGTAACGCCAACTCCTATATCGACTCTCCATCTCAATCTTAATTATTTGATTAACATAAGGCTCATTGCTCAAATTAAACTTTTCCTGAAAATCATAAGCAACACATATTGCATAATTTAAACTTCAACTCAAGGTTAATCACAATCAAAATCTGGTAATAAATGTTAATTTTTTGTTTTTGAACTTACAGAAAATTGAAATAAAGCCAATAGAGAAGGCACTTACAAGGGCATCAAAGAGTATGATAATAGTGTAAGAATACATCTTTAATCAGTAATACTTTAATCAAACAAAACTATCAAACTAAATCTTCCTGTGCACAAAAAAACCCAAACTCACTCCTGCACTATAATAGTGCAAGAATCACATTAGTTCTCGGCACCATGTCCATTTAAGGCATCAAAGGCAGAACTCACTCCTTAGGCCTAATAAGATCTCAGAGAGGAACATAACTACTATCATACTAGTAATGATGTATTCTACTACTGTTAAGAGTATGTGTGTGTGTGTGTGTGTTTCACATAAACGTTTTTGCAAACATACAGCTGTTCACTATGAGGGTAAAATCATTAATCCAGGTGTCAATGGTGCAGGAAATGTTTTTGGTTGGGTCAGAAACTACAAGCATTACCATTGAATGGGCTATGGCAGAGCTACTATGCAGCCCTGCTTCGATGAGAAAGATTAGATAAGAGCTTGATTGAGTCGTTGGACCCAACAGGAAGGTTGAAGAGAATGACATGAATACAAAGTAAAAAGCACTACTTGAAGCATTTCAAGAGAAGTTAGTTAGAGCAATAATTAATTTGCTGCTAGTGTTAAAAAAAAGTCATGCTAATAGCTAACTCTTCTGGAAACGGCCAATTCAACAAGCTAATTTGAAGACAACTCTTTGTCATGAGTAGAAAAACAAATGCAACATAACAGTCAATACCAAAACCCTAAACATCATTTCAAACATAGAATAGAATCATTTAAGTGGATAAAAGGGCAATTGAAAAGTCCAACAGGTTTCAGGGAAATTTTTAAGTTTACAATTGAATTGACAACTTAAGTTTTTCTAAAATGATTTCAGTTTTGGGGACCAACTGATTAGCATATTACGATTACTGGGTACATGTAGAAAACAATTATGGAACTCAAATTGAGGAGAGAGGGAGAGGGAGAGACGCGTACAATAGCAAAACCAGAGAGCATCCAAGCAAGTGGTGCAGGATAAAAGAATTTCATCCAAAACAAAATGTCATGGAGCAGATCTGTTTTGCCCATGTCACTAAATAGGTTGATAAGCACCAACATTGACAAGTCAACAGGTGGTCCACTCCAAGGTGCACCACTTAAATGAGGAGTTAAACAGCTCGAGTGAAACTGCAGACAAGCGACAGCATAGGCAAGAAACTAGCAAGGCGGATCAACTCCATATCTAGTAATAACAAAACCAGTCGTTGTACTTCACAGGTTTTTTCTTTCTTTCTTTTTTGGAGTAAAAGTAACATATCAAAGGCACATAAAACACTTCACAGGGATTAAAATAAAAGAAAAAAAAAAAGAAGAAGACTTAGCTTGATTTAGATGCTTGAGACATTTATTGCCAGCAAAAACAGAAATCCCCAACATAATCACCAACAGAAAAGCAACAAACGTAGTAGAGAATGTATGACTTGAAGATAGATTGCTACAACCAGAAAACAGAGTTGGAAATTAATTTTACTTTGACTAGTTCATAAGAATATCAGCAAGAATTTTATAATAAAAAAAAGTTAAAAGTGCCAATTAAAGAGACAACTCCAATGAGGGTTTTAAGGATGAGTTGTAACTTGAGAAGTATTGTGAAAAATTTTGTGAAGTCATCAAGGAATTAATCGTAATTATCAGGGCTAACTTCGGGATAATTGACTTATGTGGAATAAAAGAAACTTCTTTAGTCAGACATCTGAGGCAAATTTTGGGAATGAAGAGATAAAAATGAAATAAATGAAGTAGTTCAGCTAGGTGATGAAAATTCTAAACACAACATCCCATCCATGCCTAATGATGGCTTTTGATGTCTTAATAGTTGATAATTATAAGGCACTCTCATTGTTGGCCATGCAACATGACCTCAAACATAGATAACTTTCCAATGACTATTGTTGTCAACATCTTTAAGATATCCAATAGAACAGCTAACATAACATAAGGAATCCACATATATATGACTCTCAACTGTACCTTATGACCCACAGATAGATTTACTACATGAAAGCATCTCAACTGCACCTTATGGTCCACACTTATGGTCCACAGATAGATTTACTAAATGAATGCTTTCACTTTTTTAAATATTGTTTAGCAATCAATTTCAAAATTCTTCATAAAAATCTATTAACTATGGTAGGCCATAGACTCTAGTCTTATCTAACTTCGAAAATTTTAATTTTTTCCCCATCTTAAAAAGCAAAATTGAATCAGAAATAACAAAAATAATAGATGTGGCACATCTTTTGGAAACTTATTAAGGCAGCCTAGTGGTGGGTACATGGCAAGAAAAGCTTCTAGGTTCAGGCTTCCAAAAAGGCGAGAAAAGAAAAAGGAAGGTTCAAGGATTTCTAGATGGAATTTCGCCTAATTCACAAACTTACTGGCTGCTTGTTTCAGAAATAAGTGGCTGGAGCTATCTGGGTAGCAACTATTTTGTGGTTTAGATTGAATTAGAAGGCCAAAGAGTAGAGAAATTGTTAGGGCTAGCAGGAGATATTTTTGCCAGTATTTTAATGATGAAAAAGGGGCTTTTAGGGGTAGTAAATTATACAACAAGATAATATCATAACTGCTTTGACAACTTAGGATATTCTCAGCCTAATAGGAATAACATGTAATGACCCAACAACCTGACCTATGGACTAAAGATACAGACTATGTCAGCAGATCTTGAAATGACTGAAGTACTCTAAACTCCTAAACCATAAGAAATGATTAACAACCGCATACCAAACAACAACTAACTTATAATAGAGATAGCATAAGACTTAGAAGATATCATAACTGCTTTAAAATTTCTCTCTCATTTTCCTTGCACTTAGCACAAATCTATTTGGCTATGCAATTTGTGTTTCTTTTGTGAAAAAGTAGATCCATGTCTCATAAACTAGCTCACTAATTATTTTTCCGCATGCCATCATTCAGATCCAATAACTGGCAATGGTATCTGCAGTTACATAACCAGGAAATACTTCTATTATGAACACAAGTTGACTATGTCCAAAGATGGTTGTAACCTATCATATCCTTCCTAACCAAGGTTTTTTATGTTCTGTCAGCAAATTTTGCTGCTAATGTCTATCGAGTTCAGAAAATTTTCATGTCTTTCAAGCTACTGTCAACTAGGCCCTCAAAAATCTTTAAGTTCAAGTTTTGATTTCTTTTCTTTCTGTTCCAATTCTTAGCAGCCAATTAATTATTATATATACCTCTATCCTTATCTATATTTCTAGAAACAATTCTATATAGCAGATGCAACAATCAGGTAACAAAGGATTCATCCAGGCCAAAAAAAGGATGGAAACTGCATAATATATACGTTCTAAACTTCTATACACTGAAGGCACTTACCCGAATATGAGTAATCATCCAGCACTTCAATGCATCGTCAATAGTCTCCCATGATACAGCTTGTAGTGGGGCACACTGTCGGACTATAACCCCTAACTCGGTGCCAAACATGGTGGAGAAATCACCAACTACTCGATTCAAATGACTAGGGATCAAGACGTCAAACCTCTCCCCCTCCTTTCTTATCTTAGCCAATCGCAGGCCTTTTGTCTTTCCACGCCGTTTCTTTGATTTGGATGAGCCTTTTAACAACACATACATAAACCTTACATTAACATAATTATACATGATGGAATGAGATATATATAAAGGAAGCTTTATTTTTACAAATTTATAATGCAAATATAATTCCTTATTGACATAACAAATATAGCTAATAAAGAAGGATATTGGAACTTACCAGCACTAGTAACATGTGGGCCCGATGAAGTGGAAGTCTCCGTGTTAACTAATTTTGATGTCTGTAATGTAGAAGTAGATTCATGCCTAGCCTGAGTAGAAGTAGATGGCATTGCAACTTGAGGTGTTGATTTAATTGGTCCTTGGCCTCCTCTTCGACCTTTAGTAGCCATGATAACTAGGCAATATACTATAAAATGGATGTGCAAACAAATAAATTAACCAAAAAAATGATTATATAAGAAACATTAAGACGAAAATATTCTAGCAATAAAAAAAGACTGGTGCACCTTAAACTGTAAAGCATATCATTCACATTAACATGAAAAAGGAAACCCAAGCAATTTTAAATATCTTTATTGTTATCATCATTAATTGGCATATTGTCTTGGTCAGTATCATTATCAAGGAGGTTTGTGTCATCTATATCACTATCACTAGTAATAAGTGTTTCATCTCCCTCATTGTCATCCTTATCACGAAGGGCAATATCCATGTCAACTTGTATCATGTCTATGTCATCTCCATGTAGCTTAACAACCGAATCATCAACATCCATAGTCTCGCCATATCCCTGCATCTCGTGCTGTTGATATACCTCATCTTTCTCTTTCTCTTCATCTTTCTCTTGGGGCATATCATAGATTGCCCGAGGTTTTATTCTTTGCACAACCCGCCAATTCTTGCCCAACTTCATATCATTCAAATAAAATACTTGCTTCGCTTGACATGCTAGTACAAATGGATCCTTTTTGTATCTAGTTTTAGTTACATTCACACTTATAAAGTTGTATTTATCTTTTAATATTCCCATCTTTGGATTACTGACGTCCCACCAACACACTTGAAAAGGAAAACCTGGTTTCCTCCCAAATATAATAATTCAATAACATCTCTCACAACACCATAAAAGTCAATGCTTTGCCCTCTATGATCGCCCTTTACTACTATGCCACTATTTTGAGTTCTCCAATGCATCTCTCGGTCTTTGTTGTGGAATCTGAGCCCATTGATAATGCAACCAGCATAACGGTTTACTCGGCGATCAGGACCTCGAGCTAAATTTAAAAGTTGATCTATCACTTCTGAGGACCCTTCTTCTTGTAATTGTGTGACCTATACATTTTGCAGATACATCAATACATATTAATGTTCATGAGGTTTAAATTTAAGCAATAATGAATAAATAATACTTACTTGTTTTAAAAACCATTCATGAAACTCTAGGTCATGCCTTTTTTCCACATTCTCTATACTTTGTCTCTCAAGTTCTAACTTGTGTAACCTGCAGATTTTAATATGATACAAAGCCTATTAATCAAGCCATAAAAAGAGGAAGTTACATATGCAACATTAACATACGATAACTGACTTACTCTCGATATGGTTGCGCTTCCTCACAATTATTAAGCACATACCATCGAGCTTTTTCAAATTCTAATAGATCTAATTCATCATAAATTGCTGGTCCTAATCCGCGAGCCTTTTGTGAAAATACAAACAACCCACCAAGTTGTTGACTCCCACATCCATCATAATTTTGTTCAACTCAATTGAATTTTGTCTCAACCCCATGGAGGTACATTGAGCAAAACGTTAGGCATTCGTTGTCAATATAACCTTCAGCTATTGAGCCTTCAGGACGAGCTTTGTTACGCACATAGCTCTTTAGATTATGCATATACTTGTTGACAAACTATTAAATTAGTATACGTGTTATTTATAGATGTTAACTTAACAAGTTTGTTGAGTAATACCTTTCGAAACGATACATCCAATGATATTGAACTGGTCCACCAAGCATTGCCTCGTGTGCTAGATGGACGGATAAGTGCATCATCACATCAAAGAAAGATGGAGGGAGTATCTTTTCAAGCTTGCATAATATTAACACAATCTAATTGTCAAGTCGGTCCAAGACATCTAATTGCAAAGTTTTGGAAGTTAATTCCTTGAAAAATAAGCTCAATTCCATTAATGCCTCAAGCACATCTTTACGCAAATAGCTATGAAGAGCAATAGGAAGCAATTGCTGTAAAATAATATGGCAATCATGGCTCTTCAGTCCAATAATCCAATAATCATTAATACTCACAGATTGAGAAATATTAGAGGTGTAACCATCTGGGAACTTTACTGAACTTAAGAACTCACATAATCCCCTTTTCTCAATTGTTGTCAATGTGTAGCAAGCAGGGGGCAAGAAAGTTTCACCATCAACCACCCTTGGGTGCAGTTCATGACGTATATCCATAGCCTCTAAGTCAAGATGGGCCTTATATGAGTCTTTTGTTTTGCCTTTAATGTTCATTAGTGTTCCTAGGACACTATCACATATGTTATTCTCAATGTGCATAACATTAAGATTGTGCCGAAGTTTAAGAGTTCTCCAATAAGGCAAGTCAAAGAAGACACTCCTTTTTTTTCCAATTCAAGAAACTAGGAGAACGCTCTCTCTTTTTCCCATTTTCATCAACTTTCTCATATGTTGGCTGTTCAACATATTTCAATTGCTCACACACATCATCCCCTGATAAAGTTTTAGGTCGCAACCTATCCTCAACCTCACCATCAAAGGCCTTGCTTTTTCGTAATTTATGATTATCGGGTAAAAAGCGACGATGGCCCAAGTAGCATGTCTTTTTCCAATTGTCCAAGTATCGATGAGATGCATCCTCATTATATGTAGAACAAGCCAATTTTCCTTTTGTGCTCTATCCCGACAAATCACCATATGCTGGGAAATCATTAATGGTTCATAATACTGTAGCATGCAATTGAAAATATTGTCCAGAATATGCATCAAATGTCTCAACACCAACATTCCACAACTCTTTTAATTCAGATATCAATGGTTGTAGATACACATCTATATCGATTCCTGGAGCCTTACGCCCAGGAATAAGCAATGACATCATAAGAAAAGGATCCTTCATACACTTCCAAGGTGGCAAATTGTATGGGACAATAAATACTGGCCACATGTCGTACGAGTTGTCCATGTTTCCAAATGGATTAAAACCATCACTAGCTAACCCAAGCCTAACATTACGAGAATCTACAACAAATGACTTGTGCACCTGATCAAAGTCTTTCCATGCTTCAAATTCAGCTAGATGCCTTAACACACCATCATCAACACGTTTTTCCTTGTGCCATCTCATATCTTCGACTGTCTTCTTTGAAATAAACAACTTTTGTAGGCTTGGTTTCAATGAAAAGTATCGTAAGATCTTATAAGGGACCTTTTTACCCTTGCCATTATCAAATTTATATCTAGGAGTTTTATATTTTGGACACTTATCTTCGTCTTCATACCCCTTCCAAAAAAGGACGTAATCATTTTTACATACATGTATCTTCTCATAATCAAGCCCCAAGTCTCGAATTATCTTCTTAGCCTTATAGTGGGAATTCGGGAGTGTCTTACTAGTTGGAAATGCATCTTTTAACAAGTCAAGCAACATAGTGAAAAATTTGTTACTTCATTGATGTAATAACTTGAGATGAAGTAGGTTCACAATAAAAGACAACTTGGAGAACTTCTTGCAACCCGGATACAATTCTTGCTCTGCATCTTTCATCAATCTAGTAAATTTATCCCTTTCCCCGCTAAAATCATCATGCATAAAAGGAATATGGCTGGTGTCTACCTCCGGTATTCTATCATATGTACATGTTCCAACATACATGTCATTTAAAATTTCTTGGACCTCGTCATTGTCTTCATGTTCTTCATTATCATCATCATCATCATCATCATTACTACTTGATTCAAATTGGTCACCAAGAAATACCCATTTGGTGTATCCCTTTACCATCCCATGCGCCAAGAGGTGACTTTCGACTTGATCCAAAGTCCATTCCTCACAGTTATTGCAATGGAAACAAGGACAAAGGATAGTGTTTACTCCTGGTTTCATATGTTCACTTGCAAATTCGATGAACTCCGTTACTCCGACTACATACTGGTGGAGACCCCTATCCTGAATTTGAATCCAACTCTTATCCATGTAACCTATGACAAATAGAAACAATAATCCAGTCCCAAATTGCAAGAAAAGCACATCAGATTAGCATAATGAAAAAGAACCTACAAATAGGCTAAAATAGTAGTTGTGGTTAATGCTTTCCTTCTTATAACTTGACTGCCACCAACTCTCAGATAGAATAGAAAAAAGAGCCTGCAGATAAGCTAAAATTAGTTTTCAAGAATTGAGCCACACATTAAAGAATCTAACTTATAATGTAAGATACAAAGACAAATAACTCTAGTGAGATGGCACACAAATAATTCTCAATAAAAATTCTAACTTATATTGTAAGATACAAAGACAAACAGCCAATAAAAAATGAAAAAATAAAGAACTAAGGAAAAATTCGCCAATGCATGGTTAGAACATTCATTCCCCTGTAATTTTTTGATTCACCTTCTCTTTTTTTTTCTTATTATTTTTCTTTATTCTAAAAGTATATTTAAGTTTTTGTGAAGTAAATTCACTAAAAAAATTACAAATAAGGCACAAAATTTCCATAAAATCCAATGGGAGATGCACAGATAGATGAAGATATTTATAGAATAGAAAAACAGAGCGTGTTCTATGAGTGAGAGAGAGAAGATAGACAAACAAAGCAGTTTCAGATAATAAAAACGACTGCAAATTCAAAAGCTACCTATAACATAGGGGAAAATCTAACAACAACTCATCCATGGAATTGTTTGTATGTGCCATGATTCTATTATGCAGAACATAAAACTATATTATTAAGTAAAAATACTGTAAGAAATTTAAATAAAAAATAAAATGCCGTGAGAAATGAACTCAACAACTATAACAGCTAGGACCAATGCAAAATCAAAGAAAAAAATGCACTTCTACAAAAAAAATTAAAACAAAAAATGCTCACAAAAATTACAAGGAGATCGAAGGAAGCAAATTATCTCAAACTGAAGATGGAAAGAGACAGAGAGATACAAATTAGATATGAAAGTGATTAGATACGAATTTGAGCAAACATTTTGAAGGAAGCAAAGTTATCTCAAATTGAAGAGAGAGAGAGAGAGAGAGAGAGAGAGAGAGAGAGAGAGAGAGAGAGAAATTACACATGCTAGAATAAAACAATGAAACAAAGAATTCAAGCTAAAATTTTGATTCACAAAATAACAGAAACAAATATAATGCAAATCCAGAAAATATAATGGAAACTCACCTTAAGCTTCAATGGAGGTTCCTCTAAGCTTCAATGGAGATAATAAGCTAGGACTTTGCAATGGAGTAGATAGAGAGGAAAATTGTAGCAGAGAGACAATTATAGAGACACATCTAGAGGCATAAGAGAGGGTTCGTAAGTCGATCGCTTCGATGGAGGTTCTTCGGGGCTTTCATGGAGATAACAGCTAGGGCTTTGTAATATTTGAAATCACAACAGAAACAAATATAGAGAGACAGAGAGAGCGAGATCTAGAATTAATAGGTGAATGGAGAGAGAGAGAGAGCGCAAGAGACCGAAGGAGAGCCCTAAACCCAAAGAGCGAAAGAGGGCCAAATTGCTCTGAATCAATTCTTTTATGTATTTATCCTTAGCTGTTTGTCTACTACACCGAGGCGTTAAATTCACGAGAAGTGGCCCTCTTTTTTGTCTATATATATGCAGGAATAGAATCACATGAAGTCAAGTCCATGGAATGGACTCAAGTCACGTCATGTTTCCTCAAGCATAACATTCTGTTTCGGGAAATATACAATGACGCCATTTTGCTCTGAATCAAAATTGGGTATTAAGCCACGTCATGAGTTATGACCAATATGTGGAGAATTGGGTATTAAAACACTGACTCCCTTTTCCTTCCCCTCGAGGCACATTATGTTGTGACGAAAAGCCGTATCACTTTATACTAAAAAGATATTAGCTAAATAATTTTTTTTTATTTAGTGACAACAAAATTCTTTTATCACAATTTCTGCTTTCTTTTCAAAAGATTAAATCATGAAAATTTTCAACCACCTATTTAGTGTCGAATATTAGTGGCAAAGTACTATTTCATGGCAAATAATGGCTAATTTTTATTTAGTGACCACAAGTACATTTCATGGCTAAATTAGGTACTTTAAGTGATAAAATCTGACTCGTCACTAATACCTTTGTCACTAAAGCTGACAATTGTTGTAGTTTCAATCTGCTCTTTGAGGCTTATATTTTAGATGGTTTCCCTTTTTACGTCTAAATTTGCGTTGTGAATTGCATTTAATATCCCTAGCTACTAGTGTTTGCATTTAGGATTAAACCTCATTATGAATTGTATTAATCTTCGATTTGAATGGGTTACTTTTTCCATTTAGACTTAAACATCAATTTGAATGTTCTACTTTTGCCATTTAGGCTTTAAATCTAACTTTTTTGGATGTATCACTTTTTCCATTTAGGCATAAACCTTGAGCCCTTGAGCGTGTCACTTTATCTGTTTATTAGGCTATAAATCTCGCTTTGAATGTGCAACCTTTTCCATTTAGGCTTAAACTTCACCCTAAATGCGTTATTTTGGCCATTAAGGCTTCAAACTCACTTTGGAGGGGTTGTGTTAGTATATTTTAATATCAAATATACTGTGTAACCCCCATATTAGTGGTCATTAATATCATTTTTCAGTTTTGATTATTCCAATTCACTGCCATTGATTTGCAGATTCAGTTTTATACAATTAATTGGTAGATTCAAATTGTCAGTTTTCTTTTGGAAAAATCAGTATGCATTGTATGGAGTATCTTATTGGTGATGTAAGGTTTCAAATTGTTTTTTTTTTATTTTACTGGTTATTGTATTCTTTCCCAGCAAGTTATTTTTGGCATCTAAGCTTCAAATTTACATACTTTTGTTATTTGTGCTTTAACCTTATTTTGAATGTGTTATATTTGTTGTTCTGGCTGTAAATTTCATCTTGGATGTCTCATTTTTATCATTGAGACTTCAAAATCTTCTATTCAATGTCCCATATTAGCTAACTCGATTCAATCTTTGAGGAGTGGAAATAGGGCACCCCCACTTACATCACAGCTCATGGGTTTGATTCACCTCCACTCCTCTCCCTTTCGCAGCTTAAGGAAATGAAAAAATTTATCATTCCAACTATTAGGTTTTCCATATCACTTTGAACATGTCATCCTAGGCAATAGGCCATCCTTACTATTTTGAATAGCAGTAGGTCATTCTTATCATCTTGAACTTGCCATTTTGGCTATTCAACAATCAATTTTTCCCCCCTTTCGAATGTCATACTAGACAACAGGACATCTTCGTCACGATGAATATGTCATTTGGTCCATTATGTCATTCTTGCCATTGACGGATACGGGGTGAGCCCAAGGCTCTCCAAGACTCTTAAAATTCCCTATACCTCATATAATTTTTTTGGTATTTATAATAAAATATAACATATATGTCCCTTAAAATTCAAAAAATTTAACCTTTTATCTCACTAAATACGCAGCTATATGTTGGTTTATTGATTAACTTTAAAAAAAGGTATAAACTATATTGGTGACGATCTGAGTCTTACTTTTAATGTATCAACTAGAAAACCTTAAATTAGTTGGTTGCTTCACATAAAAAGTCACTACGTCCAGCAAACGTTAAAACTATTTGCAGTCTGCTCATAAATGGATTTTACAGGCAATAATGATCCAACTAATAATCAAGTCGGTGCCTGGAATGCACCTATTCCTTCTGGCGCCAAATGCCTACAAATTTTTCTGCGGCAACGCACCGGAGAGAGAGAGAGAGCTGTAATTATTTTGCTCAAAAATATTTTCACACGAAAAGTATTCAGAGTATAAAATATGCTACTTCAAAACAAACGGGGTACGATTAATCCTTACACCATACGGGTACTATCTCAAAGATGAAACTAACAGCCTGTTTGGAACTTAGGGGAGGGGAGGGAAAGGAAAGGAGAGGGGAAAACGGGACAGAGAGACGGAGTATTCTTCCTCTCATTTTCCATTCCCTTTCCCTGCTTTTCCCTCCTAGGGAAAGTTCCTACAACCATCTGGATATCTTAAGAAAGAATTAGACCAAACAAAAAAAATGATACCATTCCCATAGTCCCCATTCAGTGTTAGATAGGTCACAATATACAGGACTTTAATAACCATACCTATTATACCAGAACTGTAATAGAGAACCTGTGACAGTTATAAATATCAAGCGCTTAAGCTGAAGATCGCTAAAAAAACACCAAGCATACCATGGAAAAATTGCAAAAAAAAGGGGTTGCTACAAGCATGACAGAATAACAGCCATATGAACCAGCAGAGAGCTGCTACATTGCGATGCCTTCCATCATAGACCAATGCCAATACCCACAGCCAGTGTGTACGTAGGTAGGTCTTCACACAGAAATCATTAAGACATAATAAAGATTTGAACAAACAACCCACAAACAAGTTATATAATGAAGTTAAATACTTCTACTACTTCACTCCAACTATGGACTTCAAAAACTGAAGCTTGTCATCGACTTCAACAAGATCAGACGGGTTCTTAAATGAGGCAGGTGGCTCCACTCCAGTGAAGATGTAGAGAGCCTTCAGTTCCTCAATGCATGTTGCATGGGGTGCAGCTTTATATCCTACTATCATTCTCAATGCACCAATTTGTTCCCACATCTTTTCTTCGCTGAGCAGTTCCTATATGACAAGTAGATCTATCAGTCTCAGAAACCCAGTTCAACACTCGAAAAGCAAAGGCTTACCATACAATCCAAAGAGTCCAGAACAGGTCATCCAGACCTCAAAAATATCATCTTAATATTTATGCAGATGGAGAAAGGGACCCTTAATGATGGAGATCTACAATTAGACATAATTGAAAACCTCATAATTCGGCCAACGTTAATCAAAGACCATTTATTGCAACAGTAATAATTGCCCAGGGAATAAGAAGAAAAAAGAAGCTGCTGCAATCGATGATTTAGATGGTATGGAAGACTATTAAGTACAAGGACTTGTATTTTGAAGAAAATAGTTGGCAAGGGGAACATGTTGCCCTTACCAGACGTTGTGGTCCACAGGATGCCCACTAAATGTGTGGAGTTGAATGCCATGACCTCCTATTCGTCAGCTATAAACAAAAAAACAAAGGAAGACGCACCCCCGGCACCGTGGAAGAGGGAGAAAAAACAAGGAAAAAAAAGGGGGGGGCGGGGGAATTTTCTTAATATAATCAGGTCCTGTCATGCTTTAAATTGTTAAAAGCACAGCCAGGTAGAGAGTGAAAGGAAACCTTCCACCTGAAAGTCTACAAGACTCATACCATATCTATCACACAAGAGAAGACAAAGTAGAGCTGAGAGCCATATCCCCAGGGACAAGTGATGATTAGCTTACATACTGGATTTAGTGAAAAAAAAAATATTTCAAGTAAAAAAAACAGACAAGAAAAAATCCCAAGGCATAATATGTAAGACAGCCCATAGATTACCCTCAAGCCACTCCTAACCTGGTATGCGAGCTCAACAAAGCGATTTACGAGATTTAGCAAAACTCTAAACTCACTGAAATAAGGCCAGTCCACTGAGAACTCCCACATAACTTCAATAAAACCTATTTGTAAATCAGTCAAGCATATCTCATCCTTTATAAATAGATTGCAGTCCTTAACATTGTGTCTCTTCTCAAGTACAATAGAAGACTCAGACTATCATGACAACTAATTGATGATCTTCTTTTTGCATCCTTATTATAGTTGGAGTTGTAACATTAATCACCGACACAATTACATGTAATTGACATAATATGAGGCCTGAGAACAGAATCATTTCTCACATTAATCAAATAATTTCTAGTCATTCGTGTGTACCTGCCCCATTATGCCTTCTTTGGAATTCCATTCCTCTTACTCTTTTTTTTTTTGGCCTTTTCTTGTTTCATTTCCTGCAAGGTCAAGGTTTGCCCCAATTATATTGTGCTCACAGGTTAACTCAGTCGCAAGCGGAGCTTCTGGTTCTCCTTAAAGAAGTGAAGTGCACTAGCTAGCAGAGCTCCCGTCTCAATAAACCCCAAAACTTAATATTTAAGTATTCTTACCAATTACTCGTGCATACGAAAAAATGTCTTAATTAATCCATTCCACAACAAAAATATCCTCAAACATGGCATTGAAGGGTGCATCTAAGATGCCAAAAACACCATTACCATTTATTATTGACATATGAGGGAGTGGATATGAAACCAAGATCAACCCCTGAGGTTCCCCATATTTTTGACCTATTTGTTTATTCTCGTTTCCTTATAACAAACTTATGTATCAGATAGCACTGAGGTATGACATGGATCTGCAACTGACCAGCCGTATATGCAAATTAGAAATGTTGTGTGTGAAATAATCAGTAAGAGGAGTCCCCATATTATAGCCTTCTCAATTTACTTAATTCATTTTCTTCTTGAAATATATGCATCAGGTAGCACTATGGTGACATGACATACAGTGCATCTCGCAATTAATCAATATTGTGTACTGTAGACTATTCAACAAGAGTACTGGCCACCATAAAGCAAATATATATATCACCCAAAGTGAGTGAATTGATCAATTACTCAAAACTGGCAAAAATATCATCCACTTGATCAATTACTCAGAATGAACAACACTCAAGCTGCCATTCTATTTCCTGTTATGGGGCAGGAAGAGAGAGAGGTGAAAGTGAGTCCAAAACAAACGGTAATTGAAGACACCTAATTTGCAGAATAATTGAGATTCATTATTTGGACATATTAGATGAATTAATATGTTCTTTTTGCCCCGCAACACACAGCCTAAGCTAAGAAAGTATAATATTTACTCTCATTGGTTATTGATCATCAAGTAACTGAAAACATGAAAGGAAAGCATTGCTTAAGCACTGACCTTCTTGGCAGGCATTGTAGTTTGCATTTCAGAATCAATTTTAGCACGTTTTAACTCATGTTCCTCTACTGATACAGGAAGCTCCAAACGATCTGCAGTGTTTTCATTTTCTGCGGACAAAGGTGACAAGTTCGGACAGAGGAATTCAGCATCACTCTGTGATCTAAAATAAATGACACAAAAGGAAAATATTTATTCGAACCGTTCATTTCTAGAAATTGTATCATACCTCCCATCTCTGCAACTTGTTCCACCTCTCTTGAAACAGCAGCCGCATTTTGTTCATTTCGCCTTCCTTCAATCTCATTTTTTATAGGCCCCTCATGTCTGCTATCTCCACCTGTTCCTTTCATCTCTCCATTTAATTTCTCCAAGTTCACACTTTCATTTTCGAAGGGTTTCTCTAGTTCTTCAACACTGGTCAAATTTTTCTCAGCACTTGTCCTTTTGTCTTCCACTTCTTTGTCAAACTCACTTTCTACAACTCCTCTTGCCGCCGGATCAAAATTTTCTGGTACACTAAAATTACTACCATTTTTCTCATTTCCCTCAACTGCAACAACAACTCCGTGCACCTCCTCTAACGGCTGCTCAACCTTGCCTCTTTCTATCACTTGCTCCTCGGCTTCCTTTTCTCTCATTCCTTCAATTTTCACATCAACCACTTCCAGAGGCACCACATCCTCTCTCTCTAAGTACTTACCAACATCTTCCTCATATACCTCTTCCTTCACACTTTCATCTCCGTCATCTCTTGGCTCTTCCACATTCTTATCAATGCCTTTGCGCCCATAAACATCTTCCTTTGTGCCTAAGTACTCACCAACATCTTCCTCATATCCCTCTTCCTTTACACGTTCCTCCACATCTTCCATTGGTTCTTCTTCTTGTTCTTCCTTGGACACTCTTCCATTCTCCAATGTAAGAGGAGATGGCGGCCTTGGAAGCAACTTGCTCATGAGCTTCTCAGTGCAGGCATAGCTTGCAAAGACGATACCGGAAGGAATGGAAAATGCAAACCCAAGAGCAGAAATGACCACTAGCGGAGGAAGGACCAATGGGGCAGATGAGATCACAATACCTGTGATCACAATCTTCCTTCCCAGCTTCATTCCCTTGTCCAGGATCCAACTCACCTTACTGTTACTTCCTTCGGAATAGTCCTCAATTTCCCATTCCTTGCTTTGGTCTTCCATTCTATGAAGCAGAAAGAACAGTTGTTCATTAATCAAATTCTAAATCTTTTGGTTTGGTTGCTAAGAATTTTGAGGAAAACAAAAAAGAGAAAAAGATAAACTAAAAACTAATGACATTAACTTTACCGGTATACCCTTCCGTTTGTTTTAATGACAAACCAGCAGAAATATATACAGTTATAAATACATATGTATATATATATGTGTGTGTGTGTGTGAACGTGTGTATGTATATGTAAATAAGAGAACTAAGTATTTACCTAACAAGTTGTTTGGTTGCCGAGAAACTAGAGTTAAAATCAACAAAATACGAAGCCCATACTTTTAGAATTTCCATTTTTTTTTTTTTTACTTATAGGGACAAATCAAGTGAAGAGAAAAAAAGAAATGGTCAGTTGTTCTGCTTCATCAATAAATAGGGTATAGAAAATCAGCGAAACAAAGAGAGACTACTTACCAAAACCTGAAAATTTTGAGGAGGCTATAAGTTTTGCACCTGATGATAGTAGTGGTGATGATGTTACAGATGTAATTTTATTGCTACTTTGAAGTCATGAGTCAGGAGCTTTGAGGAGGAGAGAAGAAGTTAGGCGGCTGTAGTGGGTTTGAAACTCAGGGCGTTGGGGTTTTAGAGGTGGCTTCGCTGATGAGAGAGAGAGAGAGAGAGAGAGAGAGACACACGCGTTCGAAAGAATGTATAGCCAGCTGCAGCTAGAGGAGAAGCCAAAACATCGAAGAGACGTCAGCAATTGGCATTTTCATGCAGCGTCCGTGCGGTGCGTAAGAGAGACAGAGAGAGAGAGAGATAGAGAGAGGGGATTAGATTCCTCATTTCAACGTGGCTGCAGAAGATGAGACCACTTGTGATGAACGGGCACAGGCACTGATACAACCACAGCCGCATGCTTTATCATTTGGCCCAATCCCCCACGCATGTGACTCACGAGTCGCGACAAGTCCAGCCGGATGGACCGGTTCTTCTCAAAACAAATTTTCATGCGAACCAATTTTTAAAACTGTCCTCTTATAAAAGAATGGGTTAATTATAAAAACGGTAAATTAAACAAACCTTCCCAAAACATTTAGGAAAATAAGAGATCTGTCTCAACCATTTCAAATGTACACTGATCTCTTTTATTTTTTAAATTTTATTAGTAAATTTTTTCTTCCGTTAAATATTAGATAAACGTCGTTAACAGAAGTTTTGTTAAATAATAATTTTATCCTTAATTTTAAAAAGAGAAAATATCAAAAAGATCTTAGCCTTCCTTTTTCCTCTCCGGCCAAACCTACCCACCATCGGCTCTCTCTCCTCTGGTCCATGGTGGTTGAGTTTCAGATGACGGTCTGTTACGAAACATCTTGTGGGTAACACATCTAAAACCCCCATCCATTTGTAGATCAGTGAGAGAACCAACAAAACAAAGAAGGAATCAGACACAAAAAAGGCCATGGAGATTCAGAAGATGACACAGTTGATGTTCCTCTGTAGAATCAAAAGCACATGTGTGGCCCTCGTGGGGGTAGCCACGCTACTGCTTGGTTTTGCACATGCTAATTCTCCACCACTTCTCTCCCATCTGGCTTTGTTCTTCTTGTGATATTTGTAAAATTTTTGCATATAGGTATTCCCCAAATCCGCCAACCAAATTAAGCTCTTGGAGAGTGTCATATCACATTTCAGATACATAATCACAAATCAAGTTATAAGGGCATTTCGCAATTAAAGTTTGCGAAATTCTGGCAATTGACGATGGAATTGGCTTGTGGGTATCATGCCAAGCACGAAATCAAGATGAAACACTTGAAAGGCGAGACAATCAGAAATCCCTAGCATGGCAGTAACAAGTTGTCATCTTCATCTAAACCATCAACCACCAACAACCCTAATCCCTATCAACAACAGTTCCAAACCCTTCTTTTCTATATGTCAAAGGTATTATATGTATGTGTATATATATGCTGGTGTATCTTTGAGACCCTTACAGTTTGGAGGGATCTTTGAAACCCTTACAGTGGGTCTGTTTATAGTAGTGGCGGTGGGGGGTGGATTCTAGGGTATAGCAGCTAAAGGTTGGGGGTAGGGTACATTAGGTGTGGCAGTGGAGGGGTGGATAAGCGAGGTGTTGGGGTTGGCCACAGATGCACTGTGTAGTTGCAGAAGAATGAGGACAGATAAAATAAAAATATTTAAATAATTTGTCATAAATTTTAAAAAGAAATTTTTTTATGAAAGTAATATTACAAAGTGCTTTTTTGACATCTTACTTGTTACAAAAGGGTATGATAGACATGTCACTGGGTTATCTGCTCATATCACCCTTTTCTGTCTTGATAATTGACGGTCGTTGAAAGGAAGGAGGAATTTGGTAATGAAATTTTAAAAGTAAGGGAGATCACTATAAATTTAAAATGATTGGGGATGTCCCTATATTTTTAAAAATGTTTAAGAGAGGTTTGTGTAATTTATCCTTATAAAAACACTCACTAAACTATGAATTAATATTACTAAACCTCCGAAACTTTAAAACCTGACATATTGACCTCATAAACTATCAATTTGTATCAATAAATACCTTTTATTAACAATTTATTAAAAAAATAGATAAAAATTTGTTATGTGACATGCACATATTCAAAAAATTATAATTTTATATCTAAATTGATCTTCTTTTATATAGTAATTATCTAATGACTCAAATACTTTTTGGAATGGTGTGTAAATATAGGGGTAATTTAAGAGATATTTTAGGAATTAGATAATTATTACAAAAAGTGAACGTTAATTTAGGTATAAAATCATAGTTTTGTGAATATGTGGAAAGTCAAATAATAATTTTTTGTTTGCTTTTCTACTGATTCTCTTATATATTGCTAATAGAAGTATTGCTTGATACAAATTAATAGTTCAATGGGTCAATATGTTACGTTTTAAAATTAGAGTAGTTTCACTTATATTGAGTCATAGTTTAGGAGTCGTTATAATTTACTTATAAGAATTGTGATTTCAATTCGTTGCTAAGTTCAAATTTAAAAAATAGGATTAATTAGACTTACACCCCTAAACTAAGGCTTGATATCACTTAACCCCCCTCAACTAAAAAATACTGCATTTACATCCCTTACATTTTTTTTTTAATACCCATTGACCTTTCCGTTAAATGTCTGCTAGAAAAAATGGATGGAACCTCATCACGTGACTTGCATATGATCAGACTAACTTATTTTATTCCTAAAAAAACCGTCCCATTGTTTATACACACCGAGTCCCCTCCCCTTGTTATTTGATCTCTCTCTTTCTCCCTCACACAGTAACTAGAGAGCCAACAATGGATTATGGGAACGGTGCTGTGCGGTGGGTGGATGTGAGTGTGGCGTGCGGTGATGAAGCCACATATTGTCATAGCATAATTTGCTGTAAATGAATGGAGAAAAGGGCTACATATGGTGGTCATACAGGAAAGTAGGTGTTGAATCGGATCTTTGGTGGGACTAACGAGTAATGAAACATCAACACCCACTTCTTCTTCTTCTTCTTCTTCTTCTTCTCTCTCTCTCATTTTTCCTTTCTCCTCTCACCTAAACTAACCCTACACCTCTGCTGCAAAAACAAAATAGCTTAGTCTTGGTTTGTCCTTGGATGATCAAACGTACTAAAAATTGCACCAATGAAGCAAATATCTACAATTTAAGTGATGCCAAGTTGTCACTGCTTATGGAATTAGGAATAATATAAATGAACTGGAAACAAAAATTGATGGATAAAAATGACAAAATATGTTCTTGCAAGCAAGACAAGTGAGTTCTATGATATGGGTCTTTAATGAAATTTAAGCTTCCTGAACCTTTTCTCTAGTCCCTGGATTGTTTAATTATAGACTGCCTAATGATTCTCAAATATTATAGGTAGTGTTTCATTATAATTGAGCATTTAATCTTTGGTTTTCTTTTTGGTTTGTTACCTATACTTACACATGGCTCTTAGGCGGTGTTTATCTCAACACAAGCACTTATCTTTAGTATATATGACCACTTTGTTCAGTTTTTCGCAGAATAATTATTGTCCTAGTTTTATAAGTACGTAATATACATACTGTACCGGAGTTCATTGTTCCAAAGGATCTCATATTCTATTTCATTATGTAATTACCTCTTCGTAAATTATAATTTTATAACAGCGGAATATTATTTCAGCATACGGTATAAGTCGACTTCATGACTCTCTGTTTTCACGTGTGTATAAGGTTTGCCAACTTGGCATATCTACCTCTACATGGGTCTTCATTCAGGTCCTTAGGAATCAAAGCACATTCTTCAACCTTCAGTGCACCATAGCTTTGCACTCCTCCATGGGTGGTGAGAGATGCAGAGGAGAAGAAGAAGAAGAAGATAAAAGAAAAAGGGTAAGGGAGGCAGAGAGAGACGACGAGAGAGTGAGCGTGAGTTGACTAATTTAGAAAGAAAGCGGGCCAAAGACAAAAAGATCTTCATTTTGTGTCTGATGATGATGAAGGTTTAAAATGTCATTTTCTTTTTTCCGTTAACGGTGTTAATGAGATCAAAAATTTCATTACTCGAGGGGTATAAATATAGCATTTTTTAGTTGAAGGGACTTTAGTGATACCAAATTTTACTTTAGAGAGTGTATAAATAATTAATCCTAAAATGTAAAACAAAAATCTTAAACCACCTCTTTTTTAAAAATAACTATTTTTATATTTTATATTTTTTAACATCACCATTGCATTGAATGTTTTCTCTCATCCCACTCTTTAGCCCTAAATAAATCCATTCAAAATTTCTTCACCGTTTGACGTCAAGAATAGTTCCGCGACATTAGCATCCAATTAAACAATTCTTATCTGTTGTACATATAGCTGTCAAGTCTTCTTTATTATGTAAATCGATGATTGCGTCTCATTATATTTGAAAGAGAATATGGATCATTTATGCTATATCAACAAATTCTTTTATGGAAATTCATTTTAAACTAACGTTTTATTTTCCAAGTCTTCTTTTAGGTCACAATTTTTTTTTAAAGAAAACGATGCTTTCGTAAAGCTGAAAATTTTTAAAGTTTTGGTATTTGCTGTTAACCGGATTCTTGATTTTTCAATATATTCTCCATTTGACTCGAGGGCAATTCTTAGCGGAGATATATTTGCATTTTTCGTCAAAAAAATAGAATCAATCTAATAATTTTAGAATTGGTGTCTATTTAGTTTTTGTATGACTCCAGGATTGGTTCGAGGCAATTTGAGACTTAAGGTGACAACTTTAAATCAAAATTTTTATAATTAAAAAATTATAGTAAATTTCTTTGGTTAAACCATTCTGAAATTAAATAGTATATTAATTTTGGGCCTTATTTTCTAGCAAGCCTTTTTTTCCCATTTGGATCACAACGTTTTCCCAAAATAGTATGTAAGGTTTTGTAGCCTTCAAATTTTTTTTGTACTATTTATTTTGTTGGTTAAACAGGTGTTTTTTTTTTGTTTTTTTTCAAAAGTTAATTAGTGTAGTTAATTTTGAGCTTTCTTTTTATAAGACTTTTTTTCTTATTTGGACTAAGATTTTTTTTTAAAAAAAAAATACTATAGAACCTATATAGAGCCTTAATTGTAGCTTGTGAAGTTTTAAAAATTTGAGAACTTCAAAAAAAAATTTATTTACACAATTTATTTATGCATGTTTTTTTATTAAACTGGTGTTTTATAGTTGATTTTAGGTTTTCTTTTTCTAAAAAAAAAAATTTCTCACCTAGATTAGGGCTTTTAAAAAATGAATAAATTATATAGACCTTTACGATAACATGTAGAAATTTTAAAAAAAAATTAGTGTCTTAAACAATTTGGCCTAAGATGATTCCATTAGTTGCCTTAGGGTAAGGCCAGCTTTGGATGACCCTGTCAATAAAAAATCTTGCAGCAGCCATTGGCTTTGTTTGGATCTCAGATTTGCGCAATAAGGGAAAGGGAAGAGAAATAAAGTGAAAGAAACTAAGTTTCTTTTGTTTGGTTACCCGTGAAAATTAAATATGTGCAAGTAATGTTTGGATCTCAGATTTGCGCAATAAGGGAAAGGGAAGAGAAATAAGTGAAAGAAACTAAGTTTCTTTTGTTTGGTTACCCGTGAAAATTAAATATGTGCAAGTAATTTTCTCTCTTTCATTTTCTTCCTTAACACTTCAAAATCCAAATATAGCATTAAAAGAACTCTTAATTTGTCGCGTTCCGATTTCCGATCGAGACCAATCTTGGCTCGGGGAAATCCGATACTCTTTTCCTATAGAACTTCCTTCTTTAATAGAAAGAAATGCAAAGAGGTTTAATTTCTTGAAATTTGATTGTGATAATGGTTTTTTGAAAAAATTTCGGAGTAGCCACCTAGCTTTGATAAGGCATGTTAGGCCAGCTAAAAGTAAGTATGCCTCAAAGGAAAAACATAATTTTTGAAAACGGTTTTGGAAAGGCGTCTAGAGAAGTTTTAAAATGGGGGAACATGACACACTTTGAAACTTTTTTAAAAGCCACTTTTGAAAATGTGACTACGATTGGTTTACGCATTAGAAGTATGACTTCAAGAGTTGGTTACGTGTAGTAAATGTATCAAAGTATCACCATCTTACAGCACCTCACAAAAATCAATACCTACATATCTATCCACCCTTAACTTACTCACGAGTTTTCGGTTGCTAATATTCACTTATGTATTTTATCAAAATGGAGTTTGGTCATTACTAAAAATTCTAGTTTCACAGATTAAGACTTACGACCACCTATTTGCCTAAGAAATCTTATCTAGTTCTCTTTACTTAAGTGATCATTTACATACATACATCATACAATAGTAATATCAAGCAATAAAGTAAGAGACACAAGTTTTTCTCGTGGAAACCTAACTTGGGAAAAAACCATGTCCAGTAGGTTAAGCACTATAATGAACAGGTTATATAAGTACGACTTACAACCATAACAATTAAATATTCACAATTGCCGTCCAAATCTCCACGAACTTTGGTTTAAGATTACTTGCTCGACTTATCGAGTTTTTGTTCTCCCTGCCTTCGACCTTAACACCGAATCACCACGGTGTTCTTCCTCGTCCTCGTAATTCACCAAGATGATCTCGCAATTGTATTCTTCTGTTTAATACTCTGGTGAAGGAACTTTGTATACTCAGCAACTCATTTATGATTACTTCACCAAGATCTGAATTGTACTCCCCACACTCTATTCTTCTCTCTTGTCATTCTTTTTAAAATTTTTGAGATATGAAATACGTGCAATTCCATCAACTTATGTAGTATCTCGTAGACTCCACAAAAGTAGGCTGGAACTACCTTATGATTGGTTGAGAATGTCTGGCTTGAGAGTCCTCAATTCTGGACTAATTTAGATGTGATTAGAGCTTAATTTAGAACTGACTTCGACGTATCGCTTGGGTGGACTTCGAGTGATGTTCTCTGAATTTTTGTTTCTGCAAAATTTTTACATATCGTTCGAGCCATATTTCTCTGCATATTCAGATTGCTCTCGAAAGTTACATGAAATCTATATTATGGAGCTTGAACAGACATCTGAGCAAAGAGATATAGTATTCTAAAGTTTTAGCTCTACGTGCTTTAAAAGCTTGTACTATAGTTTGGACAACTTGTACTCTGGCAGCTTGAACTCGAATTTTAGACTTTTTGACCTAAATACAACTTGAACCAATGTTACAAGTAAAGTATCTTTGTCTACGGAATTAGCCAATACTAAAAATCCTAACAATTACATTGAGAATGAATGATGCATATATGCATTTTTTTTTAAAAAAAAATTTTGAAAAAAATAAAGTGTGAATAGATTGCTTTAGCAAACTTGATTTGAGAAGTGACTTGAGAATTTTGAGTTGGAAAGAGTTTTTTTGGAGAATAATGTTGGAGTACCAAGTATCTTTTTGGAGGATGTAATGATCGCACCTAAGTTTTTCTAAGTTGTTTACGTATCTCATTTGGCAAAAATTAGGTCAGTCCCAGTTCATGTGAAAGCACGGATAGATAAGAGTTGTAGAGTGATTTTGAAGACAAACTCAAAAGAGTTTTTGAGATAATTTTTTAAACAAATTCAAGAGAGTTTTGGAATAAGTTTTGAAACAAACTCAAGAGAGCTTTTGAAGCTATTTTTTGAATGAGCTGAAGAGAGTTTTTAAAATTAATTTTGAAATAAACTTAAGAGAATTTTGAAATAATTTTAGAACAATCTCATAAGAGTTTTGAAATGATTTTAGAACAAAACTCCACTACCATTTCTTTCTCTACAAACCCACACCACCATCATCATTCCTTTCTCTACAAACCCAATAACATCACCATTTATATCTGTACAAAAACTCATCACCATCACCACCACCATCATCTCTCTCTCCTGTTTTGTATGTATCTCTTCTTATTTGTTCTAATAACAATATTAGAGTTTGAGGGCCAAGATCGGAAGAGTCAAAGAAAAAAGGAACAATATACTAGTTTAGCTTTAGAACATTGTTAAATGTGGGTTTTGTTTCGTCTTTTCCACTTTCAAGTTAATAGATGTTTGTTATCAAGAAAAAAATAAGGTTAATAGACGTTTTTTTTTTTTTTTTTTTTAACTCTACCATAAACCGGAGTGGTAATTAGTGTCACTTTTCAACTTTGAGGGAGCTCCTTTACTACAAGCCTAACCACAAAAGTTCAAAGTGTAATTTACCCGAATCAATAAGTCCTACATATAAGCTAGAATAGATAAAGGATGAATTTATATTCTAAAATATGTGGTGTGGGGGAGAAAATGGAATTCTTGGTCTCTGGAAGTTTATTATTGCTATATTTGAATAAAAATAGCTTCCATATATATATGTGTGTGTGTGTGTGTGTGTATAGAGAGAGAGATAGGTTGAAATTAAAATTTAACAATGTTGTTCAACGCCATCGTTTATCCTTATAGGCACTTCTGTTACGAAGGTTAAGAGTTCAAAGTTTAAGAGAGTGGTATATGCAATATTAGGTATATCATGTTGATTTATATGGAGATTTTTCGGCCGTAAGATGACTTACTTCTAGCTAGCTTACCTGACACAAGGCTTTTTAATTTGAGATTCTGCCAAAACAGTGCTTTTTAACATCCTTACTAAGAACGTTTTCATTGAAAGCATCCTTTCTAAGGAAGCTTTACAGTGTTATTTTCCCCAGCCAATAAATCAAAAAATACGGCATATACGAAGTGTATATAAAAACGTAGAGATAAAAATGTAAAATAAACTTCTTTACTAAACAAGCTTAAGATTCAGAGAGCATGAAACTCTCAGAGGTTGGGAGAAATCTCAGGGCTCTTTGAAAATAAAGGAATCTGTCTCTAAAAATAAAGCGCTGTTAGTAAGAGCTTTCTTAAAAGAGTTCTAAGTAAGAACGCTTTTTAAGAAAGAAAAAGCCCCCCCACTTTGTGATCGTGAAACAGAGATCTAGCCCTCTTCTCTTCGCACTCTCTCCCTCTCTCTCCCTCTCACACTCTTTCAATCACTTCTGCACACTCACTCAAGCTAGGGCTTGGCCGGTGGTACCTCTATTGGTGAAGTTGGAGGAGCTCAAGCTAAGGCTTGCATTTTGGACCTAAAATTTGTAGGGAAAGGGATGCATTCTCTCCCACATTGGAGTTAGGGCTAGTTAACTACGTTTTAAACTACCCTTGAGGCTTTCATTGTTTATATGGCTTGCAATGTTTCTATATTTAACGATGTGTGCATAAATTCTTAATTTTATTATAAAATTCAAGTTGAAGTTTCTTCTTGTTTGTCCACTACTCATATGCAACTGTGTAACCTATCTTTGTTACATTTAATGGTTCGTCACACTAGTAGAAAAAAATGTGAAACTTGGCCTAAGCTATTATGGAAAACAAAAATGTTAGGCGATTATATGCAAATAATAATCTATTATAAAACATAATTTTTAAAATTCTAATGAAAATATTAGTTAGTAATCTATTATACTAACTAACTAATATTGGTTGTTAGTGAAAATTAGGTAGTAATATAAGATATTATAATATGTAAAATTTCAATATTAGTTGTTAGTAAAAATTAGTTAGTAATATAAGATATTATAATATGCATATTTGGTAACATGATGTACACATTAATTCCTAATTTGTATTGGTTATTGAACTATATTCAAATAATAAATATTAACCAATATGTATACTACTTTCTCAAATTATATACTTTGACCAAGTTCTTTAATAGATAATGAAATTATATACTTTAGCTAATTTCTAGAGTAGATGTTGGTTAATTTTTAATATAAAAATTATGTAGAATAAATAATACAGATATAATGATTCATCTAACATGTTTTCTCTTGGGAACCCTTCTCTTCTGAAGGTGTTGTTTTACAAACTAAGTATTTAAGCAAAAAAATGACGACAGTGGTACTTATGTTTCATTAAGGGGGGGGGGGGGGGGGGGGGAAAATAGTACGAGATCATCTAGAAGGTATATCATACAATACAGAGGCAAAGGGATGTTACAGTATAAATATGAGGACATCATTAAACCAATTGCATGACTTGCTTATGCCTAAGGTGGCTTAGTATGGAGAAAATATGAATTTAAAATTCATATGTAGATACCCTTATGCATTGGTGGGACATTTCTTTATGGAGAATATGAAGGACTATTGCTTGTAGCTATGGCTAGTACTGTTAAGAACAATATATTCCCCCTTGCTCTCGCCATGGTTGACAAAAAGTGCTATCACAGCTGGTCGTGGTTTATAGCTAACATCAGAAAACATATTGTTCCTAATTGGAAGGGGATCACATTAATTTTTGATCGGCACACAGCCATATTGAGTGCTATTAAACATGAATGGGAACATCCCAAACGAGGGCAACCACCTATAATTCGTAGAATTTTTTTGAAACACTTTAAAAGTAACTACTACACGCAATTTGGAAATGCTAAAGGTAAGGATCATATATGGGCTGCTAGAACTGTAAGCCAGTCGCGAAAATTTGACATCATCAGCATAACTTATGTCACAACTGGATTTTGGACTGCCTAAATATCTCGTGAATAACATGGGAACCAAAATGAGGTTTTTCATGTGACTTGGAAATCTTATTACCTCCGAACCATACAAGAGTCTTTGTCCTAGCTCACAATTTGAAAAGGGCCATTAGTTTTGGAAAAGGTCTAGAGTCGCCACTTGACAATTAAGGTGTGACAGGACACCAAAAAAGTGTGTTTTCACAAACATGAGTTTAGAGGCTAAAAATAAGATTTTCAGGCAGCAAACATGATATGCAAGTTTAAAAAGGTTCCAATCATTTGAAAAGGCATTTGTGCCGATTTTGAAAAGGTCCTTGATGGTTTGACTCTGTGTTGGTATGCATAATCAATTCTAGGCTCAGGGATCCTATTACATTGGGGAGCGTATGTTTTTTAAGCATAAATACCTTACCCTACCCAAAATTGGTATCACCCCCACTCTAGAAACCTCTTTTCTAATATTTATCAAATTCAACATCATCATCATCAGCATCATCATCATCATCGTGCTTGTATGTATGCATCATGTCAATTATATGCAGTTGAGAATGATTTTACTTATGTGGTGTATGCTATGTGCGGTGTGCATATGTAGTGAATACACAAATGCGGGTAACAAAACTGCAATGTTGCTTATAGATACAATATGAATCCAATGCTATTATTTTGAAAAAGGTTTTCGCCCATTAGTAGCATTGCTTGACATGGTTACCCGTTCTTTAGGCAAATGGCTACTGATGGTTTCCCACTCCTTGAGGAAGAAGTGATTAGTGGTTTCCCACTCCAAGGGAAAAAGGTGACCTAGCTTGAGAAGAGAACTCAAGCTGCCTACATATCCTATTGTGTAGGAGTCAGGTCAAACATAGTTTGAACTGACTTGGTGGCTTGGAGTTTGTGGACAAACCTCTAGGCTTAGTATGATGTTTCCCCACTTGTTGGTGAAAAGGTGACTGAGCCTAGGAAGAGAATCCAGACTGCCTATATACCTTAGATATGTAAGGATCATGCCAAGCATAGTTTGCTCATGATTTCGGTGGCCCAGGGTTCATGGACAAAACTCCAACTTAAAATGAATGGCTCTCCGTAAGATTAGAGAAAGGTGACCAAGCCCTTGCTTAGGTTGCCTACGTAGCTTGACTATACGAGAACCAGGTCAAACATAGTTCAACTTGTTGAAATGGGAAGAGGCTGACGCCATAGAGCTTCCCAGCTTTGACAGAAGGGTTATAAGAAGATTATGATTCTTCATGCATGACTTGGGTGAATGATATGAGATAGAATTTTGAAAAAGGATCTTTCCTAATTTTATTCAATTTTGGCTGATTTCTACTACTTTTGAAAAGGCTAACTTAGTCCAAAAAGGAGTTTGATATTTCTCATATGGAAGTTATGGCTAGTGGCAACTATAGAGCATACATACACAAACTCAGAACTGAAGTTTGGGCCATTTTTTAGAAAATAGGCGTTTTTCAAGAAAAGGGCATTTTTGTCATTTTGGCAGTTTTAACATTTCTGGTATGAAAGATCCGTGTAATTGCAACCGTAGAGCATACGTGTTATGCCTATGACGTTGGTCTGTGTTTTTTTAGAGAAAAATGATGTTTTTCTAAGAAATGGTACTTTTGTTATTTTGGTGAGCCACTTATTTCTAATATGGAAGATCTGTGTAGCAACCGTAGAGCATACATACAGTGGCTTATGACAATGGTTTGGACATTTGTTTTAAAAATCAATTTATGGGATTTCAACCTGGTAATATGACGAGTTATAACAGGTCAAAAAGTATAGTTTCGGGTTTAAAAATGGACATAACGACTACTCATATGAGTCAGTATGCATTTTTATGATTTTTGAAAACAGACATTATGACGACTTATAACGAGTTAAAATGCAACTATGTATGAGTATGCCGATGCAGTATGCCGGCAAAAAACCTAAGTAGGCCATCAAAAACTAAGAAAGAGTAGCTATAAAAGTGCACGATGTTGGCTCGAATATGCAACCCAAGACGGGGGTGAATTAGGTTTCTCAAATTAATCACACAATAATACAATTAAAACTAATAAATTAATGGAATAGTAACTTAGCAAAGTATAAGCAATGCAAGCAGGTGATAAAATGCAAGGAAGAAAAACAGAGCATAATGAAAAACACCAGATTTACCGAGGTTCGATCACAACTTGTGATCTATGTCCTCACTCCCAAGATCTCCTTGAAAGTCTTCCACTATGCAAAAACTCATTTACACAGCGGGTGCTACTTGGCCAAGTGTCTAGCTCACTTTATATAAGAGTTTTTCCCCAACTCTCAAACACCCAAGTGATTTTATCCATGCTTCACTCAAACTTACAAGTGTTGTTTTCAAGAACACTCAAACTTATAGGTTTACAACCCACTTAAGTGAAATAAATGAAGGTTATACAATGGGTAGCTCTCTCAAAGAGTGTATATAGAGGTGTAAGCTCAGTAAATGACCCAGCAAAGAGAATATGACAGTTAGGTTCAAAGAATCAGCTTCCAATCAATTGTTCAACACTTAAATCTGTGGATCTTTGGATTCTTGTTTATAAATACTGTGTGGATCTTGTATATATAGCCTTTCATTGATTCTAGCTATTGGTGGTGGTTGGGAGTGCATTTAATGTGAGGTTGAGATGACAAAACGTTCAAATTTATAGCCGTTATAGACAATGAGTCAACTCTTTTGCTTAAAGGGTCAACCTTTTTTGTTCTAGTGCCAGCTTCCTCAACCCTCTGTCCAAATGCGTCAACTCCTAAAGAACATGGAGTCAACTCTTTTACATTTCAGCAACCTTCACCAAGGCTCTATCCTAATGTGTCAACTCTTGAAGAACATAGAGTCGACTCTTTTTGCTTAGAGACTTCAACTTTTTGCAAGACTTCTTCAATCTTCTCCAAAGTCTTCAAGCTCTTTAAGGATCTTCCTAATGAGGTTTCCAAAGCTTGAAATGACTTTTCTAAGACTTGTTGATTTTCATAAACACTTTCAATCTCTTAAAGATGAAATCAATCCAATTTGCTTACTTATAGGGTTCTTCAATCAACATATCTTTTTCCATTGATGCAAGACTTCTTCAACATCTTCAAGAGAGCTTCGAAGTCTTGTGTCCTCTTCTTCAGCTGATCTCTAGATCTTCTCATGCCATATCATAGAAAGTGTCAGCTTTTGCTGCCAGCCTTCTTTAAAAGATGTCAGCTCTTCCAAAAGAGTGTCAGTACTTTTTGTCCACCTCAGTGTTAGTACTTGATGTCTATCTCCTTTTTCGATCTTAAGTGCTAGTATCTCTGAGCTAGGCTTCAGTACTTGATGCCAATCTCCTTTTCTGTTCTTAAGTGTCAGCATCTCTTAGCTAGGCTTTAGTAGTTGATGTCGATCTCCTTTTATGATCTTAAGCGTCAGCATATCTGAGCTAGGCTTTAGTACTTGATGCAGTTCTCATTTCAAGTCCAAATCTTTTATTCTTCTAAGATATCTTCAAAGTCTTCTACTTTGATGTCGATCTGATTATAAGTCCAGATCTTCTATTCTTCTAAGATATCTTCAAAGTCTTCTACTTTGATGCCGTTCTCATTTTCAATTTCAGATCTTGAAGAAGGCTTCTAGGTCTTGTGATCTTCTCTTCAATTTTATTTAATAAACTTCTCAACATACAAGTTCTTCAATGTTTCCAATGTATTTCAAATGTTAAGTCATAATCCGATTGAGATTAAGAACATATGATAATCTACACACTAAGTGGAATCATTAGATCCTTAACACAATGTTTTGTTATCATCAAAATCGAAGTATGGAGTTAACAATCTCTTACTTTTTCATAATGATAAAACCTTAGATAATATGATCAATATACTGAATATCCAATGAGTAATCAAAGTGCAGTATTAGAGTAATATAGAAAATAAAATCTCATACCAGAATTGTCTCCCTCTCTCTGTTGTACCAAGTGCATCGATGCATTTCCAAGTTCAGAGCGAAACAAAAGTTCAGAGCATGCCAATCTTTGCTCCCCATTTCTCATGCAATGTCGCACTTCATATTTGTCGCGCCCAGATTTTTTGCACTCAAGGAATACATGCATAAGTGGAAAAAAAATACAGTACTCTCTCTTTAGAAGTTATCCTCCTAGAAAGACGAGTGCGACTAAGTTTGAATTGAAAATTTGATTTGATTAAGGGCTTTTGAAAAACATTTGGAGTCGCCACCTAACTTGATTAAGGTGAGTTAGGTCACTTAAAACTAAGTGCAATTCGAAGATTAAACTTAGAGTTTTTGAAAAAAAAAAGATTTTGAAAAAACTTCCTCAAGAGGGATTTTTGAAAAATAGGTTGTTTGGCAACTTTTGGAAAGATTTAAGCCCTTTTAGAAAAATAACTCCGATTTGGTCTTTCGCAAGCAATGATCTATGGTCCGAGGGTTGGTTACGTATAGGAAAGAGATATCCTAATATCATCACCCTATCCCGCCCTTGCGGTACCTACATGTCTATTCACTCTAAGTTTACTCATTTAGAATCTTCAATTATTAAACGTCCAATTACTATCCACTTTGAAAAGAGTTTTAAAAAGAATGATGCATGATATGCCAGTGCAAGAAAAAGAGTTTGATTTGAAAATAGATTTGGAACTTGGATTTGGGATTTGAAAATAGAATGGAATTTGAAAAAGATTGTAGAATTGAAGATTTGAAAAGATTGTAGCTTTGGAAATTCGGAAAAGACTTATGAAATTAGAATTTGAAAAACGTAATAGAATTTTGAAAAGATTATGGAATTTTGAAAAAAGTTGTGACCGCACCTATGAAAGTTGCCTACATATCCCTTTGTTGGGAATTAGGTCAGTTGTAATTCGGACAAGAGTCCAATAGAAAAATAGGAATGTTTGAAAAGAATTTGGTTTGGAACTTAGACTTAGAAGATTGGAAATTGCAGTTGGTTTATAAAAAAGAAGTTTTGAAAACATATTGACCTTTTTGGGAATTTAAAACCATCTTGGTTTAGAAAAGAATTTTTAGAAAAGAGTTGGAAGCCTCCTAACTTTAGGGTTAGGGTTGAACTAGGGTTTAGGTATCCTAAGACTTAGGTAACCTAGGGCTGAAGCACGCACTTGGAAAAAACTCGATTTGGACTTAAAAAGTTTGATTTTAAAAAGTTTAGTTTTTAGAAAACCTAGACTTAAGAAAAAATAGAATTTTTAGAAACACTTGAGACTAAGAAAGATATGATGTGGAATAGTTGGAAAATATTTAACTTGAATATTTGACTTTGGAAAGTTGGATTTTTAAGAAAAACTGGATTTTAGGAAAACTTGGAATTTATGAATGTTTCAAAATAGGAAGGTTCCATTTTAGGAAAGTTTCAAATTAGGAAAGCTTCAATTTAGGAAAGTTTCAATTTAGGAAAGTTTTAAAATCGGAAAGTTTCAATTTAAGAAAGTTTAAATTTAGGAAAGTTTAAAATTGGAAAGTTTTGAATTAAGAAATTTTTAAATTAGGAAAGTTTCAAATTAGGAAAGTTTCGAATTAGGAAAGTTTCATTTTAGGAAAGTTTCAAATTAGGTAAGTTTTGAATTAAGAAAGTTTACTTTTTAAGAAATATTTGATTTTGGAAATATTTGGATTTAGAAAGTTTGAATTTAAGAAAGATTTAGAATTTAAAAAGTTTAGAATTAAGAAAGGTTTGGAATTTGGAAAGTTTGATTTTAGGAAAGGTTTAAATTTAGAAAGATTGGAAAGTTTAAAATTAAGGAAGATTAGGAAGTTTGAGTTTTGAAAAATTAAGATTTAGAAAAGCATGGGATTAGGAAAGGATTGGAAAATTTAGGGTTTGGAAAGGTATGAAATTAGGAAAGAGTGAAATTAGGAAAGATTTACATTTTATCTCCTAAAATAAAAGATTAGATTTTATTTCTAAAAAGAGATGATTTGATTTTATGTCAAAAAATGGAGGATTTGATTTGGTTTCCTAAATTGGAATATTAGATTTGACATGGAATTAGAAAGGTGGAGTTTTGAAAATCCTAAATTTGGAAGTCTATGATTTGGTGTGAAAAATAAGTTTTGGAAATTTATGATTTTGACGTAGAAAATAGAATTGGGAAACATAAGATTTGATGGAAAACGAAAGTTGAAAACTAAGGTTTCCTAACCATGGGTTCTAGGACTTGACTTGGACTCCAAGAAAAAGAGTTTTTTTTTTTTTTTTGGAAAGAAAGTTTTTAAGAAGGAAATTTTTTAAAAGAGTTTTTGAAAAGTAGACTTGAAAAGAGTTTTGGAAAGGGCATAAAATATGGACTTTTACAAGTCTCTAAAAATATATTACTTTCCTAAAATGATTCTAATAATGAAATAATTAGAATCATTCTAGGATTGTGGTTTTGGAAACAACAACGATTTTGGAAATAGGGACCATATTGGTCTCATTAAATATAATACTTTCCTAAAGCAACCCTAGCCATGGAAAGGCTAGAATTACCTTAAGATTGTGATTTTGAAAATAAGTTTGGAATACGAAGATTTAAAACAAGTTTTGAAAAAGGATTTTAATGCAAGTTTGGAAAACCAATTTAGAAAACGATTTTAAAGGGATGTATGAGTATGATATGCATAATGCAAGTTGGGTCGTGAACATATAAGGTTTAGGCTTCACCACATAATCAAGGGGGTCGAATCCACGTGGTCTCCAGTTAAACTAAGATAAAGCCCTCGACATGGTGACTTTCAATAGTCCTTTTTACACATGAATCGAGGAGTCCCTTATTTCAAGCATACAAGAAAGGGAGGTAAAAGATGGGAATTAAAATAGAAGAGAACCTAAGTAGGTTAGGAGAGAGAAGAGAAAGGGAGGAATTGCATAAACGTAAAGAGAAAACTAACCTCGTATCTTCTTTGCTTTTCTTGCTTGATTTGCTTTGCTTTTCTTAGACTTTGAGAGCTTCAAACTTGCAGCACTTCAATCTTCAATGGCTTCTTTGGAGGCTTGAATATGAGTGTATGAAGTCTATATAGGCTAGGGTTTGAAGGGGCCTATGAAAACTAGGGTTTGGAGAGAGTTCGAGGTTTGTATATATATATAGAGAGAGAGAATTTCTAGACTGAGATTCATGACCCTTTTTACGCAGGGGGAAGGGCCTGTATTTATAGGCAATTTAAACCGACTAGAGCCTGTTGTATTGACGCTAAGCTTAAAAATGCACTAGCACTACTAGGAGTGGCGCCAGCCATTGAGGAAACGTTTTGAGGCGGCAAGAAACATATCTTCGACCCTTGATACGCAAGGCAAAAGATTTGGGCGCCAGTCCTAGTGATTACCATGCAATTTTTGGCTTAGCTCCATTAGGAGTGACTCCGAAAGGTTCGAAAATGTTCCAGGAGGCCGGGAATGATCCAGAAGGTTGAAAATGATTAGAAACTCTTGAAATAGTATAACAAGCTTGAAAAAGGATGTCGAGATTGTTGAAATGATCGACTGGGCCACCAAGGGCAAAACGGTTATTTGGACCAAAAAACCACTAGAATGGACTCAAAATGACCTAGGAGAAGACTTGAATCTTGGAAATACTATCAAGAGTGTTTCGGGAGATCCTCGGTTTGATACTCAGAGTCGGCGTGGTCGGAAAAGACAACCGGCCCACTAGGGGTAAAACGGTCATTCTGCACTAGGCTTGCCGAAATTGACTAGAAATGATCCGAAAATGCATCGAAAGGTCGAGAATACTATTAAAAGCATCCTCGAGAGGTTACCAATTTGATACTTAGAGCCGGTATGGTTCCCAAGGCGATTGGACGCCTAGGGGTAGAATGGTCATTTTGACCGAATAGTATCGGAATTGGTCCGGAACCGACTAGAAGGCACTTGAACGTACTGGATTGTCTTTGGGACAATCTTAGAAAGGTGGAGTTACCACTTTGAGGACTTAGGTACTTTATCAAAAAGCGTGTCAAAATGGCCCAAGGGGCAGTTTAGTCATTTTTCACTAGAGTGGACTAGCAAGCACTAGTGTTGACCTGAGTTTTGAGTATTTCCATTACTCTGACGATTTGTAATGAGTTGGTTTCTAAAAGGTATCTTGTCCTTTGGTAAACATATCACGGCCAAGAGGCGTGTTCGGTCCAGTGACATAAGGCGTTTGTTGGCAATTCCTAATGTCAACCCGTTTGCGAGTAATTCCGCCACTCTGACAGTTGCGAAGTTTGTGACTGTTTTCGTCACTCTAACGGTTCACGTTCATTCCAGAGACTGCCTGATCTCGGGAAGCGGTTAGGTGGACTTATTGCCTGAGGAATCAGCTTTCTCAAAAGGCATGCCGAATAACAAACATTCTACATTGGTGAGCTAGTAGGCGCCAGAAGTGAACCATTCTACCATCTCGGAGACTTGGGTCTCATCCCGGTTGAAGGGTTTGAAGGGACTTACCGTCTAAGGGATCAACTTTCTGAAAAGACGTGTCGAGTTTGACTTGGATTGAAATTGGATTAGATCTTGAACTTAGAATTGAGATTGAAATGGGGACTTAGTATCTTCGGAAAGATGTGCCAAACTAGAATTGGACCGAGCAATGCCACAAAGGCATTTTGATAATTTTGCCTTTATTGGGCCCGCGAAGTGATGGATTGATTGAATTGAGTTTGAAAAGTTGATTTGAACTTGAATATCTCTATATTGATTTGAATATGAGTTCGGATGGACCGAAGATTGTTGAGCATGCAAAAATGGGGTACTTTCAACTGCCCCTTTTTTTCTGTCCTTGGTTGTCGAAGATAGAAAAGGATAAAGTAAGAGTTCCATATTGAACGCGAGATGATTGGAGGGACGAACTTTGAAAACTAGAGTTTGAAAATAGATATCCAGCCCAAGGAGGCATTTGAAATCGAGTTTTGGCGGGAAAGAGGAAAAGCTGCCTGGAACTGGACACTAGTGCCACTAGGAGTGGCGCTTGGCATAAAATTGCTCTGGCACCACTACTAGTGGTGCCAAGCCTGCCTGGAACTGGACACTAGTGCCACTAGGATGGAAAAGTTTAAGAAATCTTTGAGTTGGTTGGAGTAGGATCTATTTACAGTTGTGTCATTCATTTTCATTTATATTTTATTTTTGTTATTATTATTCTTATTATTTTTTCCTGCTTTTATTTCTTATCTTTGGAACTGCATATACCATATATTAACACCTCTTACCTTAGTTTACCTTTTAAGATGGCAGACGCAGGCGATGACAGTTCCGAGAGGAGGCGCCGGTTCAAGAAGGGGGCCCGGACAGATTCTATCAGTAGCTCCAGTCGTTCTAGGGATAGCCGGTGATTTGCTAGTTAGGTATCTTCTAGCCAGAGCGGGAGGGGGAGTAGGCCTCCAATTGACCCCTTCCCTCCAATTGAGCCTGCTTTCAAGGATGAGATGGATATCAAGGTCAAGGTGTTGGGCCTAGGAGATCGAGTGATGGGTTACGGGAGAGTTTCCACTCAACATAGACAAACGGACACCGATCTGGGCGACTTGGAGGTACCAGACATTCCACCGCTGGGGGATCTAGCTCATCATCCCAGTGTATACTCTAGACAGCACCTGCCTCCTCCTTGCGTACATGCATCCTTCAGAAGAGCCGTCCACTAGGTATTTGTCACCATGCAGCAGGTTGCCCCATCTTATCGGGCCTTCTTGTTAAAGATCGGGTTCGGTGCATTTATGGGCCTACAGGCTAACTGCCACTATAATAAATCACCTTTTTTGCTACGAAAACTATACCTACGACTTAAAATTCGTGGTAAAAAGTCATACCTTTTGTGACGAAGACGTATTGCGGTCACGAACTGGTATAATTCCAGTTGTTTAGTGACCACTCCAGTGTTGTCTTAAAAAGCTCGTCTTCAAAAGGTTGGCGGCAAATTTTGTCATTGGAGGTAAAACATTTTACCGCGAAATTGTTTTGGTCCAAAAATAGTTGTAGCAAAAAGTATGATTTATTTCTTCAAAATACTTAATTGGTCACAAATAAGCGGCCTGTATGACATTCAATGACCAACATGCTTTGTGGCTAAATTACTGACCTTTAATTACCACAGTGGTCTCGGCATAAAGATGTCCACCTCAAAACGACGTCGTTTTGAGTTGTGCCTAATTAATCCCAGCTGTCAAACATTTTATATGAGACCCAAATTTTCCCGCGATTTTTACATCTCCCTCCTATCTCTATCACAGTCTGGGTTCACACGTTCTCAATCCCTCACTCTCTATCAATCGGCTCTTATTGAAGATTCCAATATGGAGGAAACTTGAGGCATACCAACCAGCTTAGATTCGCATTACTGAAGGTCGATTTGTTGCGTTGGGTTTGTACTTCATCCTAGCTTCCTCTTTCTCTCTGTTTTTTCTTCCGTTTTCTATTCTATTCTATAATGTTGAACTCAATCAGTTCTTGAATAGTTTTTGTTTTGTCTTATATACGTTTCTTTATTGTTTCACCGTTTGGTTTTTTCATGGGTTTTTTATTGTTTGGGGTTTAGTTCTATATCTGGGTTTATTTACTCTGTTGCCGCCCTCTTCCAATACGTAGTGGTCTAATAGCTAAGCATAAGCCATAAAGCTGCTATTTAGTGATACCCAATGGAAGTAGCAGTTGTGTGGTCAGTGGCCATGGTCAATGCCTGGTGCTATTTGGGTCGTTGGGCATGGTTAGTAGTTATTAGGTGTTTCAGTGTTCCCTGTGAGATTAAGGATTTTAAGATAACAATTAAATAAATAAAAGGATGGTTGTGTTTAAAAAAAGTAGGAACTCGCATTTTTTATGCACTTATAATACATTTGATTGTTAGTTTTGATATCGTTCTCTCTCCTTTTTTGTTTGGATTTCACATTTTGTGAATGAACTACAGCTAGTCCATCTTTCATTCTCTTTGGCATCTTCATTATTTTTGTCCTACAATATTATTTAAGTGGCTATTGACATGTAACTTTAATAATTTTCAAAGATTAGAATAAGAATAATCCAATATAAATTAATGATTTTTTTCTTTAGCTTTTATGTTAGTGATATATATATATATATATATATATTTAATACGTTGTAAAGAGTGATAAGGAGGGACTGAAAGCACCCTTAGGTTGAGCTTAGAATGATGTGTGTAAGCAAGACAACAGGTGGTTAGTGCTCTTAGGTTTGTTTAAGCTGCCTTGACTTCATAGTTTATTTTGCTTCTCTTAGATGAGATTTACATTGTCTTTGTTAATCCTTCATTGTGTAGAATATGCTAAAATGGATGAGTTTTGTTGGATTATGTGATACTTTCAGTTTTTCACTATAGAAATATGTCAGTATTCAACAAATCTTGTCAAAGGAAATTTCTGGCTCAAATAAATTAACAAATTAATGAGTCTCAGGATTTGGAAATCACAAATTGCCGATAGGCTACTATAAATGTTTCCGATAGAAAGATTACTGGAACATAATTCCTTACATGAAGACTTTGTAATTGTTGCATTGCAAATTACTCAAACATAATCAAGTAATAGTCATATAGGATTGAAATTTATTTATTTATTTATTTATTTATTTTCATTCCTTTGCATATTGATCCATAATTCTTGTGAGACTTTGCAATTGTTGCATTGCCATCAAAATGATCTAGTTAGAACTATAGGTTGGAAGCATTCAATGATCAACTCAGCTAGATGAAAATTCTTAATGCATTTAAATATTCTTTTGATTATTGTACAGTTTAAATAAAGTTTCTGAATTGTGAACATAAATGACAGTCTTCCTAAGAACCCTGACTTTGCTTTGTCTAGCCAATTGGCCTATTATTTAGTTTAGGAAGGGGTCGAGATATTTGTTCCTTTGTTTACCACAAATGCATTGGGATTCTAGGCTAAACACCAAGCCATTGCCCATTGTTGAAAGCTTGAAGTCAACAAACGTTCTATTGATAAAGTACTTTGATGAGGCCGTGGTCACAATGTATATTGTAAGCACCCCATTTTTTACCGCTCGGCAGTCTACACTCCGTCCAGACTTGTTTTCAAGTCATTTTGGGCATATTCCAATCGAAACCAATCCTCTAGGTCCAAATTTTGTCTTTCCATCGCTTCGCGGGCCTGTCAGGCCCAAATGGAGGCAAAATGACCAAAATGCCCTTAGGGGGCATTGTCCTTTCTTATTCTAATTCCAGTCCCTCTCTCGAGACAGTTTATTCCTCGAGACGGTCCGAGTAGCAAAACTACTCACAAAACCGTAAGAGTGGCGGAAACACTCACAAAACCGTTAGAGTAGCGGAAGTACTCAACCCCGTCCGAGTAGCGAAAATACTCCCAAATCTTCAACCCCGTTAGGGTAGTGGAAATACTCAACCCCGTCCGAGTAGCGGAAATACTCCCAAATCTTCAACCCCGTTAGAGTAGCGGAAATACTCAACCCCGTCCGAGTAGCGGAAATACTCACAAATCATCAAACCCCGTCCGAGTAGCGGAAATACTCACACCGTGAGAGTGGCGGAAACACTCAAAACCTAGGTCAACACCAGTGGCTGTTAGCCCACTTCGGTGGAAAATGATCAAACTACCCTTAGGACCTTTTCCGAGACTTTCCGGTCAAGATGACCATTTTGCCCCTAGGCATCCGAACGCACCGGGAACTACACCGGCTCTGGGTATCAAACCGGTAATGTCCCAAGAATACCTTTTATAGTATTCTCAACCTTCTTTTACCTTTTCGGACCATTCCGAGTCAGTTCCGGCAAACCCGGTACAAAATGACCGTTTTGCCCCTGGTGGGCCGGTCTCCTTTTCCGACCACGCCGGCTTAGGAAATCAAACCGGCAACCTCTGGGAACATTCTAAATAATGTTTCCAAATCCCAAGTCTTTTTCCGGGACAATCCGAGTTCGCCCCGGCAGTTTCTTAGTCTGATTGACCGTTTTGCCTCTAAAGGCTCGGTCAACCTTTCCGACGCATCCAATCCTCACTTTTCAAGTCAAATACCTCCAGGACACTATTTTAAGTGTTCCTGCTCCTTTCTGGCCTCCCGGGTCATTCCCGGCTCTTTCAAATCATTCCCGGACTTTCCGGAGTCACTCCTAGTGAAGCCAGGCTAAAGTTTACATGGTAGTCACTAGTACAGGCGCCCAAATCTAGTCAAAGATACGTTGCTTGCCAACCTTAATTGTTTCCTAAATGGCTGGCACCACTAGCAGTGGCGCCAAGCCAAAAAATGGCCTGGCGCCACTCCTAGTGGCGCGAGTATAAATTTTGCCCTGGCGCCACTGCAACAGGCGCCAAGCTTGTCCTCCCTCTATAAATACAGAGCCTCGTTCAATGTAAAAAGGGGCTGCAAAATTAACCTAAAAATCCTATATTTCGATATACAGAGCTCAAGCATCTCCAAAACCCTAGCCTCCCTAGGTTTTCCCAAACCCTAGCCACTATACACAAACCCTAGCCTCCTATACACTCATACACTCCCCCATACACTCATACACTAGCCTTCAACCACTCTCTGAAGACTTGAAGAACAGTCATTCAAAGCTTGAAGACAATCCTTGAAGACTGAAGGTGAAGATCAAGACTGAAGACCGAAGACCGAAGACCGAAGACTGCACGGCGCGCAAAATAAACAAGAAACAAGGTAGGCTTTCTCTTTAATTTTCTGCACTTCCCCCCTCTCTCTTCTCTCTCCAACCCACTTGGGTTTTCTCTATTTTAATCCCACATCTCTTTCCCCCCCTTTCTTTGCATGCTTGAAACAAGGGGATTCCCGGTCCATGTGTAGGATTGGACTATGGGAGAGTCACCGTGTCAGGGGCTTTCTTCTAGTCTAACCAGAGACCACGTGGGTCCGGCCCCCCTTGATTATGTGGTGAAGCTTTAACCTTGTATGTTCACGACCCTAAATTGCATTGTGCATATCATAGTCTTGCATCTTCCAAAATTCGTTTTCAAAAAGTTGTTTTCAAAATTCGTTTTCAAACTTGTTTTCAAAATTGCATCAAAAGCTCTTTTTCAAAAACATGTTTTCAAAATCACAATCCTAGGGTGATTCTAGCCTTTCCATGGCTAGGGTTGCTTTAGGAAAGTGTTATATAAAAAGTGACCTTTTGGTCTATATTTTCAAACCTTGTTTTCAAAACCACTTTCCTAAAGTGGTTCTAGTCCTCTTATGGCTAGGATTGCTTTAGGAAAGTGAGATGTTTTTAATCCTTCTAAACTCTCCCTCTCTTTAAAAGTCTCTTCCTAAAAATCTCTTTTTCAAAAATCTTTCCTAAAACTTTTCTCTTCAAAATTGTTTTCAAAAACTCCTTCCAGAATCTATTTTTCAAACTCCCTTTTTCAACTCCTTTCCAAAATCCTCTCCCCAAAATCCCCTTTCTAAAAACGCTCTCTAAAAATCTTTCCAAAAACTCTCTTTTCCAAAATCTCCCTTCTAGAAATTCCCCACTAGGATCTACCTTCCAAAATCTACGTTTCCAAAAACACACTTTCCAAAACTCCTCTTTAAAATCTTTTTCCAAAAACTCCCTCTTCAAATTCACTTTCCGAAAATTCCTCCATAGGATTCCCTTCTAGAAAAACCTTCGTTTCTAAAAACGCACTTTCTAAAAACTCTTTCCTTAGAGCCTAAGTCAAACCCTAGAACCCACAATTAGGAAACCCTAATTTTCTTTTCAAAAACATGATTTTCAAACTTTGCCCCAAACCTAGGTTTCCAAAATCTTTTGTTTTCTATATCAAAACTATACATGTTTTCAAAACCTCTTTTCTACGTCAAAACAACAATTTTCCAAATCTAGGGTTTCTAGAATCTCCCTTTCCAAATCTTATCTTCCCTTTAGGAAACCAAATCAAATCTCCCCGTTTAGGAAACTAGATCCTATCCTCCGTTTTTGGAAACAAAAATCAAACCTTTCTCTTTTAGAAACCAAATCCAGTCCAAACCTTTCCTAATTCAATTCCTTCCTAAACCATAAGTTTCCTAAACCTAAACTTTAAACCTTTCCTTAAGTTTCAAAATCCAATTCTTTTCTAATTCAAATCCTTCCCAAACTTCTACTTTCCTAAATCTTAAGTTTCCAAAACTTGAGCATAAAAATCTTTCCTAATTCAACCATTTCCTAATTCTACCTTCCTTTCAAATCTTAACTTTTCAAATCTAAGTTTTCAAACTCTTCCTAAACTCAAACCTTTCCTAATTTCAAGACTTTCTAAAATTTAAATTCTAAAACTTTCTAAATTTCAAATCTTTCTAAAATTCTAAGCTTCCTAAATTTGAAACTTTCTTAAGTTGAATCTTTCTAAACCTAAATCTTTCCAAATTCTAAACTTTCCAAAACTTCAAAATCTTTTCAAATCTAAAACTTTTCTAAATTCAAAAACTTTCTTAATTTAAGACTTTCTTAAGTTGAAACTTTCTTAATTCAAACATTTCCTAAACTAAAAACTTTCCTTTTTTCAAACTTTTCCAATTTTCAAAACTTTCCAATTTTCAAAACTTTCTTAATTTGGGAACTTTCCTAATCTGAAAACCTTTCCTTTTTCAAAACTTTCTAAAGTCAAAACTTTCTTAATTCAAAACTTTCCTAAAGTTGAAACATTCCAAATTCAAAGCTTTCCTAAGTTGAAACTTTCCTAATTTCAAAACTTTCCTAAATCGAACCTTTCCTAATTCAAACATTTCATAAATCCAATCTTTCCTAATCTCCTAAACCTTCCAAGTCAAGTCAAATCTTTTCTAAGTCTCTTCTCTTTCCTAAGTCTAGGTTTTCCAAACCTTCATCTTTCTAAAACAAGTCCAAATCAATCTTTCCAAAGCAAGTCCAATCTTCTCAAATTCAATCTCCTCTTCTAATCCCAAATCAAATCCAGTTTTCAATTCAATCTCTTTCTTCTAATCCAATTTCTCTCTTCAAATCAATCTCTTTTCAATCGGACTCCGGTCCGAACTACGCTGACCTGATTCCCCCAAAGGGATACGTAGGCAACTTTAATAGGTGCGGTCACCACACTTTTCAAACTTTCAATTCCACCCTCATGGGTGTGGTCTCCATATTTTCAAGTTTCAAATTCCAATCTATTTTTAAAGTTCCAATTTCAAAATCTTTCTATTTTCAAATCCCTATTTTCAATTTTCAAACTTTCCAATTTCAATTCTATTTCTTCAAATCTATTTTCAAATCAAAGCAATCTCTTTTCAAATCTATTTTTCAATTCTTTTCTATTGCTTGCATATCATGCATCATAGTTTTCAAACATTGTTTTTCTAAAGTGAATAGGGTTGAACTATAGTTAGTCAAAGACTCTCATAGGTAAATCTAGGGTAGATTGACATGTAGGTACCGAAAGGGCGGGGTAGGGTGATAGCTTAGTGCGTCTTCCCTACACGTAACCAACCTCCGAACCTAGATCACTATTTTCGAAAGACCAAAAGGAGTTATTTTTCTAAAAAGGGCTAAATGTTTTCCAAAGGTTGCCAAACAACCCGTTTTCCTAAAAAACCCTCTCTTAAGGAGATATTTTCAAAATCGTTTTTCAAAACCTTAAGTGTAGTTTTCGGACTATGCTTAGTTTTTAGGTGACCTAACTCACGTTAATCAAGTTAGATGGCGACTCCAAATCTTTTTCAAAAGCCCTTTATTCAAACATGTTTTCAATTCAAACCTAGTCGCACTCACTCTTTTAGGAGGGTGAGTTCTAACGAGAGAGTACAACATTTTTTCCGCTTGGGTGAGTATTCCTCGAGTGTGAAAAATCTGGGCGCGACATATATGTACACTGTGAGGCACATTGTGAAAAGGGGTTGTGTACACTGTTACCATGAGAATCATTGAGAATTAGTAAAGAGGATAAATATAAAAAAATTTAACAAACACAATCAGCAATGTTTCTACTGGTTTCACATCTTGAGTCCCATTTTGTTTTCCTCCCTTTTTTTTTTTTTCCTATTTCTTCACAGGTTATATGAGCCTTAAATTTCTTATTACCTGAAAACCTTGCATGAGCCAGAAATTTATGTGAGGCTTAAATTTGGATACCTTTTAGGAATATTAATGAGAAAATCATACATTGAAGAAAAATAAAAATAAAAAATAAAAGCATTACATGAGCAATGTTCCTCAACCTTTAATAGAAAGGAAGCCAAGAAGCAATACTGCAAGTTTATTGCCAGTGCATGCTACTTCAAACAGTAAATTATTTATTATGATTTGAAAGAACTGCTCTCTCTCTCTCTCTCTCTCTCTCTCTCTCTCTCTCTCTCTCTCTCTCTCTCTCATTCTTTCTTTTTCCCTATTCGAATTATTCATCCTCTTGCTATTTTTTTTCCTTTTCCATGATTAAGAGAGCGCTGGAAGAATTTTTTGATTCCCTTGTGAATTTAATTTTGTCAGATTCTTATCTTTTTTCTTTTAACTAGTAGAAATTTGAAGTGATGATGGTAGAATATGGAGATAATTGCTATTTGTGCCATTTTTAGTGTCTGCAAGTATGCATGTGTATTGGTTGTTATTTTTTCTTCTTTGTGCATCGATGATCAATTTTCTTAACCTCATTCACTTTGAATTGAATCTTTTAGGCCTCTGTTTTAAAGATGCTTACTAATTTGTAAATAAGCAACCTTGACACTTGGGCCTCATACCTTAGGAGTGGATTGGGCCCTCATATTGCTATGATTGGCTATCAATATTTTAAATCATTGGCTGAACCCATTAGGAAAAAATTGGTTGCTGAAAAGATTACCAAAGATTGACTTTCCTTATTTCTCCTCAACAAAGTATGAATAGTTTCTTATCATTAATGAAATTGAAAATATATGGAAAAGCTAATTGTATATTGTTCTCTTTATCAGAACAATGAAGCCGTAATTACTGAATTTGTTAAAGATATGAAATTTTATGCTCTACTCTAGTAAAGATCAACCTGGTTTTGATTTGTACATATACGGTAAATCACAAATGCTCTCCTTACTACCTCTTTTGCCAAGACTCAGTCAAGGTCATGACTCGTGAATAAGATTAGAAGAAATTTTTAATTATATGAAAGACTGAAGTCTAGGAAAGGTTGAACTCTGAATGGATGATCAAGAGACTTGACACTCATGCACAATGCTCAATTGTGTTCTTTTTAATTACATATTTATTTATTAGAACAAGAAAACCCAAATAATATTATTGTTGTTTCTAAACTGAGAAAAGCCAAATAACATTAACATTGGCTCTAAACTTGAGCATCAACAATGGCTTTGGCCGAGTGGTTAAGACATGTGCTTGTTAATTTTTTATTTATGAATTTGGTCAAGTATATGGGGTTTCTTAGATTATATCTTTTCTAATTTTTTATTTAAGAATTTGGTGTGTTTGAATCTATGTTGTGTAATAAATTCATTATATTCCAAATCATATCATGAAAGAATTTATTGATATTTATTTATTACTTTTTAATGATATTTATGTAGAAAGTACATTATATTTTCAAATTATCCCTGTTTCTCTTTTTTCTCTGAAATTTTCTCTTTCTTCTTCATTTTTTTTCAATGAAAAGAACATAAAGGCAATTTGATGGGTTTATTATAGTTGTCTCATATCAAGTTTATGGTTAACTTGTGACCCAACATGGCTTAGATGTGTTTATTATACACGATATGTGGTCATGTACTTCCCACTTGTTTAAGGAGTAGAATGTGTTAAAGATTCACAATGCTAAAATGTGTTAACTTTGCTAGCATAGCTTTTTTTTATTGTATATTTATTTTTTATGATTTAGATTCGAATTCCTTTTTATTCTTGTTTATCTCAGGGTACAAATAGGGGTACATTTTTAATACCTTCATTTACATTACATTTTATTTTTATTTTTATGAATTAGCATAGAATTCCTTTTACTAACATTCGCATCATGTTTTGTAGGTGTGTCTTGTTATATGTTAAGTTCTAGCTTTAACGTTACTTAAAGGTATACATTGTTCATCATAATCCAATTTGATTGTCTTCTAGATTCTAACAATATGCTCCATTTATGTCTTTGCACTACTTATATGCTATTTGTCCTTGAGGTGTATGAGTTGTATGAGTGCATACCTTAATCATTAGGTTTTAGTTTAAGATTTGACAAATTTAGAAATGAAATTTGTGAAAATGCAAAGAAGTGTAAGCTTGTTTGAATACATGAATTTCTATGAATAGGTTCTTACATGAATTATCCAAACTAGTTAAATTTTTATTATTTGGCAAACTAGTTTTGGTCTAATCATGAAGATCTAGTCTTCACTACTTTTAGCCTTGCACATCTTGGTCTTCACTATGATTTCATTCTATAGTCCTTTCGAAAAGTACTGCTTTTAATTGCATTATCATTTGTTTCAAACTGAAATATATATATATATACATAATTCCACTCTTTTTTACTTTATGTTGTACATGAACACGTCTAGGGTATATTCTACAATTCCTGCTTTACTTTTGTTCATTGACAATTATTTTCTCTTAGCATTACTAATAGAAAATATGATTGCAAAAATCATTTAGAGCATAAAAGATATATTGCTATACCCATTTGTCTTTTCAACATGATGTTTTTTTTTTTTATGTATAAAGATGGATAGGAGTTGGATGCAGCTTACAGATAGAAGATGTGATCCCTATTTACAAGGAATTAAAGATTTCATTACTATTGCAAGTAATCATGTGGAACGAAGCAATAGGATCAGATGTCCATGTCGAAATTGCAACAATGTATACTTTGATACCATAGATAGGGTAGAGGATCATCTATACGACAATGGAATAACTGATAGTTACACTCGTTGGATACATCATGGTGAACCATATGAATTGAGCAGTGACGATGAATACGATGAAGTAGAAGAGGATAACGATATTGATGCTGAAGATGATGATATACAGGAAATCATAGAGGACTTGTATGCTGGGTCATTTATGGACAATTGTAGAGATGAGGCATCTACAAGCCATAGTGCTCCAATGCTTAAAGGGGATGTTGAAAAATTTGCTAGATTGTTAAGGGATGCACAACGTGATTTATACCCTAGTTGCCAAAAATATTCCAAGTTTTCATTCCTTGTGAAGTTACTTCACTTAAAAATAATGAACAATTGGACCAATAAGTCATTTGATATGTTGCTTGATTTGTTGAAGGATGCACTTCCTGTTGGTGAAACATTGCCGAAGTCCCATTACGAAGCTAAATGTGTAATGCGGGACTTAGGCCTTGGCTATATCTCGATATATGCATGTAAATATGATTGTGCACTTTTTTGGAAAGAATATGAAGGTTACGAAGAATGTCCCAAATGTGGTGCTTCTAGATGGAAAAGTGATTCAGGGAAAGGTAAGAAGATTCTCCAAAAGGTTTTACAGTATTTCCCTTTAAAACCTAGATTGCAAAGATTATTTATGTCAAAGAAGATTGCTAGAGATATGAGGTGGCACAAAGATAAGAGTGTCAATGAAAATAATTTATGCAGGCACCCGGCTGACTCTAAAGCATGGCAGGAATTTGATAAAGAGCATGAATGGTTTGCCCAAGATCCTCGTAATGTCTGTCTAGGCCTAGCAAGTGATGGATTTAATCCCTTTGGCAATATGAGCAACTCTTATAGCATGTGGCCTGTAATACTTATGCCTTATAACCTGCCACCTTGGAAATGTATGAAACAACCTTTTTTTTATGATGTCATTACTTATACCTGGACGAGAGTCACCTGGAAATGACATAGATGTATACTTGCAACCATTGATAGATGAGTTAAAAGAGCTGTGGGAAATTGGTATACGGACTTATGATGCATCTACAGGGCAGATTTTTCAGTTACATGCAGTTGTTTTATGGACTATAAATGACTTTCCTGCTTATGCTATGTTATCTGGGTGGAGCACTAAAGGGAAGCTGGCATGCCCAAATTGCAATAAGGAAACCTACTCTATGTTACTTAAGAATGGACAAAAACAATGTTACATAGGCCATCGTCGTTACTTACCAGTAAATCATAGATGGAGAAAAAGTAAAAAATTTGAGGGAAAGGAGGAGCATAGGTTGGAACCAAAAGAGTTGTCTGCTGATGATTTGTTAAGGCAATTAGATGATGTTCTAAATGTCACATTTGGGAAGCCACCAAATAAGGAAAAAAAGAAAGCACAATGAGATAGAGTTGAATTGGAGAAAAAAGAGCATTTTCTTTGAATTGCCTTATTGGCGTACGCTTAAGCTGCAACACAATCTGGATGTAATGCATATCGAGAAAAATATATGTGAAAATGTAATAGGAACATTGATGAATATTGATGGCAAAACAAAGGACACTATAAAAGCTCGCATGGATCTAAAGTTGATGGGCATAAGAGAAGAGTTACATTTACAACCAGATGGTGACAGATTTGTGATCCCACGTGCATGCTACACACTAGACACTAATGAGAGGAGGTGTTTTTGTGAATGGTTGAAATTAGTTAAATTTCCAGATGGGTTTGCCTTAAACATTTGTCGATGTGTAAGTGTTAATGGTTCAAAGATATCAGGAATGAAAAGCCATGATTGCCATGTACTCTTACAACGGTTACTTCCAATTGGATTGCATGGATACTTAAGAAAGGATGTATATACTGCATTAACTGAGTTGAGCTTCTTTTTCAAGGAATTGTGTTCTAAGACTTTGCGGCTGGATGTGATTGAGAAGCTGGAAAAAGATATTGCTTTTATACTTTGCAAGCTAGAAATGATATTTCCCCCAGCGTTTTTCGATGTTATGGTCCACTTGGCAGTGCACTTACCACATGAAGCAAAAGTTGCTGGTCCTGTGCATTATCGATGGATGTATTCAATTGAAAGGCGATGTATATTTAAATATATTTTAGCAGATACTTACAAGTTGGTTATTATCTTACCTACACTAATAGTATTATGTTATTTGTAAAACATGTCAATAGGTTCTTATGCACTCTTAAGCACTACGTGCGCAACAAAGCTCATCCTGAAGGTTCAATTGTAGAGGCGTACATCGATAATGAATGTCTAACTTTTTGTTCAATGTATCTTTGTGGGGTTGAAACAAGATTCAATCGAGAAGAGCGAAATTACGACGGAAGTGAAAGGCATAATCATGGACGGTTTTCTGTTTTTTCACAAAATGGTCAGCCATTAGGGTCCCCAATTGATGAAATGCTGAATTTGGCAGATCACAATAAGGCTCGATGGTATGTGTTGAACAATTGCCCCGAAATAGAGAAATATTTACAGTGAGTTAACCAGCTTGCATTTTTAGCAATATCATCCATATTAAAATTACTGCCTTTATTTAGAAATTATAATATGCATTATATATATGCAGAGCTCATAGGGAAGAGATTGAGAAAGAAAGTAACATTAACGTACAACAAAGGCAAGAAGAGCAATTTGCGAAATGGTTTGAAAACCACGTAAGTGTTTACATTTGTTTATTTGGGGTTATGCTTGATAAGCAAACTTTTATCCCTTTTTCATAAAAAATTTCTTCCTCCTTTTTTTATTAATAGGTGAAACAATTGCGCGCTAAGAATGATTCTGAAGCTACTGATGAGCTTTATTCATTGGCTTTTGGTCCTGATGAGCGTATAACACGGTATAACGGTTGCATTGTTAACAGGATCAGGTTCCTTACTAAAGATCATGAGAAGAATCTTAGAACTCAAAATAGTGGTGTTGTTGTTAAAGGGGAACATCAATCAAAAGAAATTGACTTCTATGGTGTCTTAACAGATGTTATTGAGTTACACTACGTGGGAGGGAATAATGTATATTTATTCAAATGTGATTGGTGGCATGTTGGTGATAAAAAGACAGGAATACATAAGGATGAACACTTCACTAGTGTTAATGTATCTTCTAAATGGTACATGGGTGACCCTTTTGTGTTAGCATCTCAAGTGGAGCAAGTATTTTATGTCAATGATAACAAATTAGGCAATAATTGGAAAATCGTGCAGAAGACCCAACCTAGAAGTTTGTATGATGTCCCAGAAGTAAAAGAGGAAGAAGAAACTTGTGATGAAGATCAAAGGGTCTGTTGCGATGATGAGGCATACCAACAATTTGTGTCACTGGAAAATGATGGGGCAGTCCAAGTTGAGGATCATGATATGTCTTTATTGCATAGAGAAGACATAATTCCAGACCATGTTGATGCTAATGTTGTAATGGCTATAAACAGGTTATGTCAGAGAGATAATGCATTTATTGATGATGACATTCAATATGAAAGTGATGAAGACAGCGATGAAGTAACTGATGGAGAAGATGATACAATGCTTCACTATTGCACAGATGAGGAAAACACATTTCCTAGCGACCAAGATAGTGATATAGATTGAGATGATGTAGTTTTTGCATTTTTTTTGGTTTGCTTGGAACAAAACTTATGTACTTCAATGTGTTATGTGCTTTTGCATGTAGCATATGTTAATCTGCTTTCGTCTATTTCAGCTTATATCTTTTCTTCTTTTTGTTTTTTTTGTCAATCATTAATTATCAAATATTTTGAACAACTGTCTAAACATAGTTCAATTGAAGGCATTGTTGTAAATTAGGTTGGTTTCTTATTTACAACTTGTCATTGATGCTCATGTAGGACTTCGTATCATGGCTCCAGGACGTCAAACTCGAAGTCGAACTAGTGCACTGCCTTTATTATTTAATCCTCCACCAGCTCCAATTTCATCACCAGATGTTTCAAATCCTAGTGACACTTCTAATACAAGGATGGATGCTAGCAACATAGGTAAAATGTAGTTGTTTATTACAATTTATGATTTATAGGTTGTCATTAATGCTCATGTAAGACTTTGTATCATGGTTGCAGAACGATAATCTCGAAGCCAAACTAATGCATTGCCTTCATTATCTAATCCCCCACTAGCTCCAAATTCATCACCAGATGGTTCAAGTCCCAGTGACCCTTGTAATACAAGGATGGCCTCCAGCAACATAGGTAAAATGTTAAAGATTTCTAGTCATATCAACTTACACTAATGTGACCTGCTAAGATTACCATTATGTTTAGTCGGTTTAGTTTATGAATGCTTGTATACTTAAATTTCTATGCATATGCCTATATAGTTCACAAATTTAGAATTAGGAGGCAAATATTTTTTTTAGTAAGCTGTTTGATCTTATATATATTTTTCTTTGCATTCAACACTATATGGCTTATGTTTGTTCAAAGAATTTTACATTGCATTCCACATAAGTTTTTTGGAATCATGATTGGTTGTTTTTTGAAGCATCAACAATGTCCAAAAAAGGACGTGGTGCATGTCAAGGGATTGCACTCTCAAGGCTAATACGCAAGAAAGGGAAGCTAAAGATTACATTTCCTGAGGGAAAGTTCAAACCAGTGGGAGAGTATGCTCCACATTTTACAAGTGAGTTGGGCGTTATTTGTCGCACAAGTGAAATGCTTCAAAAAGCCGTATGGGGAAACGTCAAAGCAGAGGACAAACTACACATGTATAAGCGCATCCTAGTAAGTCAATAACTTCTATTTATGTTCTTAGGCATAAGTGATTAGTGAATTCCTTCTCAGTTGTTGGTGTTAAGAACAAGATGAAATACCATCATCTATAATTTCATGTACTTATCTTCCTTAAAATAGGAATATGCTAAAAATTTTCCTTATGTTTGGCTTCAGTTTGTTAGCATTCAATAAATGAACAAATTTATTATTCTTGTGTAGGAAAAATTTGAGGTAGATCTTGATTGCCCAAACGTAAAGGTTGGGGTTGACATGATTATGAACCATCAATTCAAGCAATGGATTTACAGGCTGCATAAGCATTTTAAGAAATACCCGACAAAAGAGGTAGCATGCCAACACCCTTCTCAGAGAGTAGGACAGGAAGATTGGGATTTTCTATGTGACCATTTTAGCTCTGAGGGCTTTCAGGTGAAGTAGTCCTTTTACCTCTTTGGATATTACATAGCTAGGTTAAGCTTATTTTGACATGATTGAGTCTATTGCAATGCAGAAAAAAAGCAAGACAAATACTGAAAATAGGAAAAACCTCAAAGTAACTCACTGCCTTGGTTCAAAAGCATTTGTTCGACATTGCTATGAAATGGTAATAATTATGCACTTTTTAGATCTGCTCAATGGTCCATTTATAATGATTCATACCAAAGCTTGTTGAGACAGTGAGAATAATTCTGCTTTCTTATGTAATTTTACCCCGATATAAGACAAATTTCTTATTCCATTTCCTTCTTTGTGAGAAATTTTTTATTAATGTCCTACAATTTGGACAATAAATCAATCTTATAATCTCGTAGCATATTACACAGCAAGCTTGAAGGACCCTTTATCCCCTTTCCCTTGAAGTTGCAGCTACAAATCTATACATAACTAGAATCAAGGCCGGTTTACTTACACTTGCAATCGTGCTTTTTGATTAATGCCCCCACCAACCTCACCTCTGTTGACTTCTTACCCAAGTAGAGGATGTTCAAGAAATAGGGCTCCTTGATGCTAGAGTTCTGTCTCTAATAGGAGTAGCCATTCTTGAAGGCTCTTGGCTTGAAATATACGTAGACTAGGGATAACCTGTGCCTACGACACTCCCAATAAATCTAAACTTGTATGCATTAAATATTTGATCTCATTTGAGTTCATAGGAAATAGATAGGAGGATGGGGTCTAACATCCGAATAGTGGGCCCTCTAATTGTGACAGATTTGAGGGGAAAGAAAAGTGAAAAGAGGAGATAAAACTTCATCACAACCATAGAATCAATTTCAAAGTAAATTTCAGCCATTGGATCAAATTGTGTGAGAGAGACATTTTACGTCATGAAGGACAAATGCCGTATCAAAATTCAAAAAATGTTGTGTTTTATTATATAGATATAGAGGCGCTATAGTTTTCGTGTCAAATTCCATAATTTTGCTTGTAATCATGTATATGCTTGATCTTTATCTTGGCCTAACACATCTTCATCAATGATAGTTTTTTTCTATATTCAAAATCATGATATTATGGTGGGCATGTCACAGAGAAACCCTGAGACTCAGTTGGAACCTGGTAGGATAGGATTCTGGGAATCTACGTAGAAGAAATCTACAGGCACATGGGTTTGTCCACGTGCTCAAGAGATTTATGTAAGAAGTTGGGTTTATTCATTGATTCAGTTTTTTTCGCAAGTTTTTTATTTCACGCATGATCGATAACATCTTTGTCAACTGATGCATTATACTTGTCAAATACAGGAGGAATTCATTAATTTCCAATCGCAACCCACACCAGAGGGAGCTGAGCCGATGACGGAAGATGAGATATGTGATAAGGTCCTTGGCACGAGGCCAGGATATGTTATTGGTCGCGGGTATGGTGAGAGGCCTACCTCATCCTCCAAATTAGGGCGTTATGGTCAATCTCAAATAGAGGAAGCTTCTAGGAGGGCTGAACAAGCTGAAAGACGTGCAGAGCAGGCTAAGAGTCGGGTTGAGCAGTGGGCTAATTCTGTTGATGAGATGAAGACAAGGCAAGTTGGTCTAGAATCATTGGTACATTCACTTATCGCGCAAATACAGCCTAGAGGGAACACACCTACACCTCTTTCCTGGTAATTTACATATGCTAATTTTTAAACCTTTCTGTAAGTTTAACAAGTCATATGCACATTCCACCTCTGTTTTCATGCTAAGTTTGTTAGTAGTAGAGTTTAGCCATAAATGACAACTAATTGTCTAGGTTGGAGAAAGGCATCCAAATTTGATAGAAGGCTTTTGACTAGGGAATGCTATACTTGGTAGAGTATTCTAAGTACAGAAAAAAAAAAATTAGAACAGCTACAACCAAATGTGCAACCATATAAATTTTGAAGAAGTTCTTATTTGATTTCTTTTTTATATCAGTGATTGCTTGTCCAGAATTCTAGATTTTAGAGTTTAAATTGAATACGTATCTATGTCAGATGAGATAACAACTAGTGTAGTTTTCTGCAGAAAGTCCTGTTATATGGTTGTAAATTAAATGATATGTGAAAACTACCATGCACACATTTTCAGATGCCCTGTTTTATTTTCTTTTTTTTTTCCAGGGTATTGATAGGACTTAAGAAAACAACAAGGAATAAACAAAGAACTGAATAACTTCAGAATTGGCATCCATGTTGAATGTTACATTATCATGTCTGCTTAGTTGAGATTAGGGTGGTTGCTTGTCAAGTTTTGAGGGTGTATTTCAATGAAATGATTATGTAGGAAGCTATTCTCATCAGAATGTAGATTAATGGTGTGCTTGGGTGTGGAATTTGTTCAAACTTTAAGACGAAGAAGTTATTTGAGGATCTTAATTTCACAAAACCTTTTGTTTAAATTAAAAAAAAATATCAAAATCCTACAATTCCTCTCTGAGATAATAACAAGGGACGTTGGGGCCACCAATTATGTAGATGAGGTCTCAAATTTTAAAATTCTTAAGACTGTAAATAGGAAAAATAAAGGCTCTTGATTAGCTCACCCCAACTATTGCTATAGTTGCCACTATCATATTGTTGCCATGGTCTCACTGTGACTGCCATCATCACCACCACATGCTACCAACGCCTTTGCTACTTCCTATTTCTATCAACACTAAAAGCACCACCACCACCACCACCACCACCACCACCACCCTTACTGCTGAATTTGATTATAATGATATGGTTCTTTCAACATTGGCATTACTACATATGACTACCAACAGCTTCTTACTTTTAATGTTTGGCGACATGTTAAAAATAATTTGGAAAGGAAGGGATTTTTCGTCCTCAGGTCCTGTTTGAATTTCGTAGGTACTTCCAGATTATTCGTGTTGAAGCACCATAAGTCTCTTCACTTTTGTTTGTTTACCATGAAGCACTTCCATTGGAAGAAGTGGCACCTAACAAGCCATTAAGGAGTTTTTAAGGAGGGGTAAATACCATAAATTAGGTAAAGATGGATGGTATATGTTGAAAGACAAGTGCAACAAATTACAAAGAGTTAGTTGTAAATTCATTTGTGAACTTTTAATTTTCATGAAAATGTCTCCTCAAGCACAGGACTAGGTTGTAATAGGGAGGTATCTGCCACAAAGTTGTAGAGTGACAGGGAGAGTTATGTGGGTTAGGGGACGTGGTGATGTTCCGTGACGAAGGAGAGAGGGTCAGTGGGTTTCGGCTATGTCGAGGGATTCTCTATTGCAGTTAGTTGTTTTGCTGTTATAGTCAGTTGTTTTGGGTAGTCACGTGTGTTGTTCTCTTGGCCAAAATTACTGCTACCATCACAAAAAATTGTCCAAAACTACCAAAACAGTTGAATTGATTAACAGTTTTGTTAAGGAGTGTTGTATGTAGGCACGTGTCATATCTAGTGTAGGTAGATTACAAAGAAAATAGGAGACCAAGAATGTTAGTGGTTTTTCTTCAGAGTTTTTTTTTTACGTGGATCGAAATTGGGTGTCTACTCCTGATAGCCTCAAAAACCTCATAAATGGTTACTGTAATAATCATTTTGGTTTTGAAAGGATAGGAGATTGTGAGACCTGGAGCAATATTGAGCATTCTTATATTAGTGAGGAGGATAATCATATTCTGTCAAGTCTTATTTCTGATCAGCAGATCAGACAAAATGTCAAGAGTATAAAAGCCCTTAAAGCTCCTGGGAGAGATCGTATGCAAGCTTTATTTTATCACAAGTATTGGGACACCATTGGTCCTTCAATGTCCTAGTTAGAGACTGTTTTCACACGGGAAAGCTTCATAAAGAAATACATAGAACTCTAATTGCTCTGAACCCTAAAATTGAGAATGTTGAAACATCAAACAATTTAGGCCTATCAGCCTCTATATTGTTTCTTACAAAATTCTCACCAAACTGCTTGTAGGTAGAATCAGACTTCTCCTTAACCAGCTTATAAGCCCTCAGCTAAGCAGCTTCATTCCTGGAAAGTATACTAGGAATAACATTATCATAACTCATGAAATCTTGCACACTCTAACAAGTAAGAAAGGTAAAGATGGTAGTATGATCTTTAAAATTGACCTTGAAAAAGCCTATGATAGGATTTCCTAGTAATTCCTTAGAAATACTCTTGAATTTTTCAATTTGAATAGCACTTGGATCAATCTTATTATGAACTGTTATTGCAGTAATAAAATTTATACACTTTGGAATGGTAAGACTTTACCTGAATTCTTCCCTGGAAAAGGGCTTAGACAGGGGGACTCTCTTTCCCCCTATCTTTTTGTGTGTTGTATGGAGAGATTTTCAATCATGATCAATGCTAAAGTTGCCTCTAGAACCTAGAAAAGTATCAAAGCTTCCAGAAATAGTCCTGTGATTTCTCACTTATTCTTTGCTGATGAACTTTTGCTTTCTAGAAAGGGCTTAGTCCTGTGTTTTGTAAGAGAATGTTTGATTTGCCTAGGTGGGCCTATTGGGTTTTTAACTAAGAGAGAGAGAGAGAGAGAGAGAGAGAGAGGAAATGGGCTCATTCCAATGATTTTCTTTGAAAGGACATGCACATACTTCAGCTGTCACTTGGCTTTAAATCATTCACCTTTGCTTATTTCTTCAGGATTTAAGCCAAAGCAACCAGCATGGATGGAAGTCCAACAACATTTGTCTCATCAAAATCCTGAGACAAGGAAGCAAAGTATTTACTTTGCTGGACCATTGTCACCCCAAGTGTGCTTGGACACCTTTTGCTCTCTCTCTCTCTCCACATCCATAAACATCAATGTGCATGATCAGATTTCAAGATCTGTTTTTTCGTTATATCATGTTTAATTAAATTTAGTTTACAAATTAACTACCATTGACCTTCTATTTGTTTGTCTTCAAACAACAGATAAAGAAAGCTATACTACCGAAAGTAACATGGAATCATCTTGTAGAAAAACTTATTATCATAGAAACTTCTTAAGAAATTGAGATAATTTCCTAGAGAATTCTCTCTCTTCCACATAATCAAAGCTTTTTGTCTAATTTTTTTACTTGGAGTAAAACAAAAAGAATGTCACAAGAATACCAACTCCAGAATTTTGTATGAAATAAGAAGATGATTAATGAGATATATCTTCCTTTCCTTAATCGGAACAATTGACCAATGGTTTGAGTTATCAAGCAATAGAGATAGAGGCAGGAAGAAAGATAAATGGAGAATTTTGGATAAGTTTTGTAGTGCATGAGTTTGTATTGATCTAAACTATATAGTTGATTTCCATATTTTGGCTAAAAAAAACCATAAGTCTGATTTTGCCTATTTTGGCACTAAATATCATAGCTTTTGGTGATTGAAACAAATGCATTAGTTTTCATACTAAAACTACAACTCTGTGAAAAAATTTCATCTTCAGGCAAAATGATCATGATGATCCTATACATGAAGCAATAGAATTAGTAGTAAAAGTCTTAGGAAGCATTGAAGATAACAGTGTGTTTTTATACGAAAGTTTTATTGACCTGGATATTGTCTTCTATTATGTTTCTTTCTTTTTATTTTGTATTTGCCATAACTTTATGGAAAATGCATATTGACAACCATTGTCCAATTTTATGCTACTATAAATTTTTTATATAGAATCTAATTGTACTTCATCTTCTTTTATTTGCAGACTTCGTATTGGTGTGGACAAGTGCTTTGAAATTGTGATGGTCATTCTAATATTTTGCAGACTTCGTATTGATATTGACAAATGCTTGACATTTTGATGGCCATTTAGTACTTTGCAGACTTCTCGCTATTAGTGTTAACTTCTGTTTTGATATTTTGATGCAATCCAGCCAGCAGTTGATGGATGAAGTTCTAATGCAGATTTTGTGAATGTTGTTCATATCTAGTTGGAAACATTGGTTTCGGTAGTGTATCTAATGTAAAACATTGGTTTTTGGTGTACCAATGAAACAAAAATTTCATTAGAATATGAATTCTTATTTTGTAAGGTTGTGTGTATTTAATTAATAGCTTAGTTTTAATAGATGATGTAATATTGTGGACCATATATCAGGTAACAATGATTATTGCGCATGGGGCTACTGCATAAATAGGGACTTGAGGACAATTACCCATATTTGTAGCTAAATCAAATTTACATTTAGCTACCAATCAATTTTGTAGCCAATACTAGTCACAAACACCAACTAGCTTTTGCGATGAATGGTTTGGTCATAAATGGGTAACTGTTGGGTCTCTACGGCTCTTTCTCAGATGAAAAATGTTGGTCACAAAAAGTAAGTGCCACCCATTTAAGACAAAACCCATTGGTAACAAATGGGTCAGGTCAACACATTAGAGACCACGGTATCTCGTCGCCAAAGACCTCTCACAGCCCCTTTTGCAACGGAAGATTTGGTCGCAAAAAGAGGTAATGACTTTTTTCCATAATATGAAATAGGAATCTAGGGTGACGATACGTGTTTTTTGCGGCGACGTTTTTTATCGTATTGTAGCAGTAAGGTGGTCACAATAAAGTATCATTTTACGACAACCTAAAGTTGATAGCTAAATAGCCCATGTTTTTGCAACCAAAATATTAAGTCATCACTAATAGTATTTGAGACAGGGATACTGCCACAACGGGGCGACGACTCTGTTCTCGTCGCAAAAAGTATTTGTGACGAATGTTGAATATTTAGTGACGATTTGTGGCATAGTAAATAATGTTTTTTGTTGTAGTGCGCCTGAATCGTCATCTGGTGTTGGCACTGATCGAGCGGTGGTTTGGGCAGACCGAGACCTTCCATTTTATGGGCTTCGAGTTGGGGCCAACACCGCTGGATTGGGCCATCATCATAAGGCTCTCCTTTGTCGGTCGTTAGATTGCTTTACAGCCAGTTAGTAGAGCTGAGGCTTGCGCTTTGTTGGATTTGCCACCGCCAGAGCGATCGACTTTCCCTGTGTCTTGGCTTATTCAGGACAAGAGTGCTTTCTCTAATGAGCCATCTCCCGCATGGATAGACATCATGCGACGATGACTAGTTTTGTACATCATCTTCAACTGCTTCTGCAACAACAAGTCAATTGTCCCCTTTAGACTGGTGAGCGTGGTGATCGATCTAGAGCTTTGTTTGAGCTAGATTGGGGTCTTTCTCCTTTGGCTGCTTCCTTCGATCCATGCGAGTTTGGACTTCTTCCCGATGGGGTAGTGTGACGAGATTTTGACCCTTTTTAGTTTGGTGGAGCTATGAGTACCAGCCAATCCGCCATCTAATAGTTATAGAGGCTGATTTTTATCCCCAAGCCTTGAGGTGGGCTCGCGATCGAGTGGCCCACCATTCCGAGATTGCTGACTTTGTGATCATACGGGCGAACTTGAAGCTGATTGAGGCGAAGGATGTGACTTGGCGGCCCTTCATTAGATTGATTCATTACGAGACCATGAGGTACCTGGTCTCAATGTCCCTATCGAGGATTTCCTTTCTAGGCGAAGAGTCTTGGGAGTCCTATCTGGGAGACCGACATTGGCAGCAGTTTCATAAGGAGTTCCGGTTTGCGAGAGATCCGCCAGAGTATATGTTCAGTGCTTTGGTTAAGGGAGTTCCTATTCTATATCAGGAGTGTCAGCCAGGTGCCAGTTTCTTGCTTCCTCCAGAGACCAACTATGCCGCGCACTTTAGAGCTCATTCTGTAAGTGTCTTCACGTGGTTTGAGGTGGTAGTTGGAGGGTATGCTATTGGCCAAGAGGTGGTTGACTTATGGTGTCAAGCAGGGGGATACGTGCCCCAGGTCGAGTTTGTTACCATGAGGGATCGGTACCAGACTGAAAGAGACCAGCTCTAGATGGTGTAAGACCAGTACCAAACAGATGTAGCTGCTTTGACCGCACGGGTGGCTCAGATGAGAGGTGGCAAGGTATGTCGTGTTTTCTCCCTTCTTCCCTTCATCCTGCTATTGTTTATTTATCCATCCATTTTTGCTGATTCAAAACACTTCCTCTTTCTAGGATGCCGGTGCTTCAAGTAGTTACCCACCTCCTCCAGAGCCAAGTTTTAGGGACTTTGACTCGGACATTGACTTCGATCTGTGATGAGTGCCCCTTGCCATGGATCCAGATTTTCTTCTGCCCCTATCCTGGAGATGTATTGCTATTAGATAGTTTTTGCTTTGCAATTTTTAATGAGATGGATATTCATGATTCAATAGTCAAATGTATGTATAAATGTATAAACATGGATAGATATCAGGATCTTAATGGTTAGATGTATAGACAGGTGCATGAACAAGGATGAGATGATGATATATGTTAATTACACTTTTTAGAAATGATATTGAACTGTATTGGTGACTTCTATTTCTACAAAGAGCTATGTCCTATATATGCGAAGCTCATACCGAAATTTTTACAAAAATGCATGCACATATGAGAAATACACTAGTTAATGGAATGAAAAGGGGTGCTGTCAAGCTCGACATCTTTGAAATGGCAACTCCTTTTTTAGGGGTTTGGCCTCTCCTTTGGTGCGACCCTGCCTTGACCTGATGATAGCACTTTGTACCTTTCTCAACCTTCTGATCAACTCTGATTTTTTGCTTCGGGTTAGTGTTTGGGATCATTTAGCTTGAACTCTCGACCCTCGGGGCTTAGGCAATAACTTACTTAACCTTTTGGCAGGGTAATGAGCAACCAGTCATTCAATCTGGGAAGACTTTGTTTTAGGACCGTAATGTAGGCTAGGTTATGAGGTTTTGAATCAAATGGATATATAGGCTCAAATCTAATGTTGCTCTTAGTAGGGTTTAGATCTTTACCATCCTAGGCTGACTCTCGGTAGGGTTTGAGTCCCCCAGTATCCTTCTTTAGCTTCGGTAATACATCTGGCTTATTTAGATCAAACAACCTTTTTTCAATTGGAGAGGAGTTTAGTAGGGTTGTGATATAGGCCATAGTTTCGAGTTTTTACACGAAAGGGTAAAGGCTCGAACCTATTGCTTATATTGGGTTTCTTTGTCACCTAGGATCACCTTTAAATTTTTTCTTTTTACAAAAGAAGTTGACTTTTCTTGTAATTTTTGTCCTTCTAATGGAGTTGTCTGACACTTACCATTTGATAGGTTTTTTTTTTTTTTTTTTTTTTTTTGCGCCCCTTGGTAGCCTTTTCTTTTTGCTTCCCCTTTCTTTTCTTTTTTTTTTTTTTTTTTTTTTGTGGGGTGGAAACTTCTGCAACTCCTTTTTCTTAACTTCTTTTTCTTTATGTTTCATTCTAACTCATTATGGGCGACGATCCTTAGGTTGGGGTTTTTTCTTGGAAAGAAACATGCTAGGCTCAACAGGTTTGACAACGATTGTTTTTTACTGTATGGGAAATGAAATGGGAGCCCCTCTTCATTTTAAACCAGATTACTTGATCCATAGAGCCTTCACGTTACTTCAGCTTGATGGATAATGAATGAGTCTTCAATTATCTGTTTGCCCCAGTGTGGGGGGATGGTTTCGAATCAAGGTTGACAAGAAATCTTCTACTTTCCGCGAGGCATTTGTGGGTTAAGCAAAGGGAATTTTTTTATTTGTGGAAAAATGAAAGATGGCTTCCCTTCCTTTTGATAGTCTAGCTACACATCGCTTAGCTTCATTGTCTTGTAAGTGTTACTTTTGGGTGGTTTCCTCACTCATCCTTATCCTCACTCTCTTCAAAAAGTTGCCCATTTGGCAATCAGCTAATTCATGCTATCACCCCTTTAAGTCAGGCCTTCCGTAAGATAGACCACCCCCTTGTCTCAGAAGCATTCACCATTCATAAGAATATAAAATGACAGCAATGTAAGACAATAGCATAAATCGATATCTCATTATTTAGCGAAAAACATAGAGTTCTTTTAGAATGAAAGCGTAAATATTTAATTTAAAGACAGAAAGTAAAAGAGATAGAAAGAAAGTGAGTGAAAACACCCCTATCTTGTGCGCTTTTTGTGGAGAGCTCTTCTAGTTGGGCTTTGGAACAATGCCCACATCTTCAACGCTCCATCCGTCATTGGGATCCTTGGCCAAGGCAAAGCAAGGAGAGGCTTCTTCTAGGGCTCTGAATGAATCAACAGTGAGGGTGTAGTTGTTAGCTTCGAAAACCCCTTTGCTTCCCTTTGCTAGCTCCTTGAATTCTTTGGCAAATAGATAGGCTAACTCGCCTCCCTCCAGTTTGAATGGTTCCATTAGTGTCCTTGGCTATTTAAGTCCCCAACCCATCTCTTCATAGAGAAATTCAGTTGTGGGCTAGGTGTTCTCAGACAGGTGATGCTCAGCTACGGCGTATTTAGGGTGTAGGAATTCATCACCCTAACCATTAGCGACCATATCTTTGGCAAGAACCTTTCCCCTAGTCGCAGACTCTTCAATGGGCCATTCAGAGGGATCATGTATTTTGTTAGGGTTATAGAGATAAGTTGGGCATGGCGGGAAGTCCTCTTCTCAGTCGCTTTCTTCATCAGTCTCCCAGTCCCCATCATAATATTCTACCATGACCACATCCAGTTCATTTTCCTCTTCTACTTCCTCTAATATCAAGTTGATAGTATGGTCCGGTAGAGGATTTGTGGTCACATTAAGAGCAGGAGGAGGATTCACCGGTTGTAAATTAATGGTTTTGTTGTTTATTAGGTCTTGAATTTTGTGCTTAAGGGAGAAACATCTTTCGGTGTCATGCCCTTAGCCACCCGAATAACACTCACAAGTAAGGGCGGCATTAAAGGTTGGAGGTAGAGGGCTCAACAATAGACAGGCAAGTATGGGTTTCAGAATGTTGTTCTTTAGAAGGTTGTGGTAGGCCTCGGTTTGGGTGCTGGCTAATGTATGGATGCGTCAGGCAAACCTATTAAAGTTAGGTCGTGCCCTAGCAAGACCATAATTAAGGGTTGGAACAGGTGTGGTTAAAGTGGGTAAGGGTAGGATAGGGTGTGATTGTAATGGTGGATGGTATTGTGGTGGTTGAAAGGGTAAAATGGCAGACACCTTGCTTTTCTTCTTGATTACTCCCCTTGTAGTAGCCACCTTTTTGGCTATGTTGGTAGAACTTTTTCCAGTCTTCGCATAGAGGTCCATAATCCTCCCGATACATCAACCCTTGAGCACTGTTACCCTGCTCATATTTCTTTAGCCTAACTTTGGTATCTGAGTATCTTTGGCAGGCACCACACCGGTGTTCCAAGCCGAAGGATTTATCACCCCAACAATTCACATTAGTGGTCGGAAAGGACGTATAAATTCCCCTCATCATCAGTTAGTAACTCAACTAATATAATAAAAGATTCATTTTTAATAGAACACATGAAATTAATTCTTATATTGTATTTTATATTAAAAAAATCAATATATATCTCACACCACATGTTGAATCCACTAAAATCATAACAACACCATTTAATATGTTACAAAACATTTTATTTCGATCATATAACTTAGTATCTATAATGCTTTGGTTGTGTTTGTTTTGGGGAATGGGATAAAGGGGGACACAATCTCCCAGGACATGGAGTCCCAAGAGATAGTATCCCGGGATACCATGTGAGATGAAAATTGCTTATCCCACATTTGGTATGTAACAGGATAAGGATTCCAGATATGAGTTATCCTGACTATCCCATGATTGGTGAAATAATATTGGATAAGGATAAGTCTAGGTAAAGACATAATTGCCCATGGAAAGATTTAAAAATTTTCCAACGTGCCCCTCCACGGTCAGCCCACCCTTAGCCACGTTCACAATGGTTGGCATCCATATTATTCCATTTCAATAGACTAAATAATAGGTTATGCATGCATCAGTACTAGAGCAAACATTCTGACAACTTGAATAACAAAATACATAATTACATGAACCAACTTTAATATCTGAAGCATACAAAAATTACCCAGTTAAATACTAGCCGAAATTTTCGGTTATGGTTTTGCTGGCCAAAAATTCCTAAACCGTAAAGCATGCAAGCATGCTGGATGTCCAAAATATAACTATTACAATGCCATAAGTATCATAAATTATACAGCTAAATACTAGATCAAGTTTTGGTTCAATGTAACTATTGTCCAAAAAATATTGAACCATAAGGAGCATGCAAGGTTACTAACTCTCCAAAACACAGTTCCAAAATTTTTTTAGCAACCTACGACAACCAAAAATAAATCCCCAGGCAAATGAAGACCCCAACCGCAACACCCAGGCAAAAAAACATCCCTGCAATACACATTAACAGCAATGCCATATTGAAATTGTGATTGCCATTCAACTGTCCTCCAGTTGAGCCTACTGAGGTGGCTCCAATTCCTGCAGTTAGGACTGTCGATGTGGGATTTTGCAGTAGTGGTTGTGCCTCAGTTGGGACAGTGAGTCTGCAACTATTGTCCCTTGTGCGAACAAAATTTTGTAAAGCTGCTGATGCTTCCTCATGTGTGTCATACCTCCTATAGGTTGCTCCCCTATATCTTGTTACTTGCTCATTGGCTTCCTCCCAATTTGGGTATATGCTCGGTATACGACCAACAAACACAACATAGTAATACTATCTTCCAACCATTCCTAACATAAACATAAATCATAATGCATATCACAATATAGTAATTAGCCCATATAATTTCACAATTAATTTAATATCTACCACATATATTACCATTCAAGCATAACATAGTTAAAAGTTTACATCTTGCACTCAAATTACAGCAAAATTAGGCACCTAACAGTGAGCCAAATGAGTTGCAACAGTTACAAAACACCATACGCATTCATCTATGTATAGTCACAAAAAAAGTTTGAGTTAAGTCTTCATGAAGTTCAAAACATTAGCATATCTTAACATTCAAAAACATCAACCACATTGTGAACTACAACTTCAGTATCCATTCCTAGCAAGTAGTCTTAACACCCACCTAAGTCTGGGTTCCTCAGCATAGCTGAAGAAAAGATCTACCTTTTGAGAATCAGTCATTATAAGGTCTGCTGCATCGAACTTCTCATTTTCCCCAAGTGGCATCTTATCTAGTTCAGCTGTGACTGTCCTTCGTGCCTATGAGAGATGATGTGCAAACCCAAGCCGGTCACCTATTACTTTTAACCTATGATCAGTTTTCTCAAAATACACACCAAACGTGTCAACTAAGTTAGCAACAGATTCTGCTAAATTATCAACAACCCTAGCCCTTTTCTTAGATTGCTTCTTTTTGTCAGATGCGGCAGGGGTCATCTGATTAACTGAAGCAGAGCAGTCCATTTTAGCACCACTTTGTGTGTCCATGGGTTGTTGTTCCCCCTCATCCTCCTTATCTAGGGCCTCCACTGTATCACCTGGGCCCTCAGCCAATTCACCTGTAGCTCTATCTCTTCCAAATATTAGCATCCAGTCATCAATAAATGGAAATGACTTATTCTTCACATACTTAGCTGTTGAGTCAGTCTACAAGGGACAATAAAACTACAAACTATTAAATCATGAAAACGGACATTACCATATATACTACTAGTTAAACCATTCAATTTAGCTTGCAAAAGTTATCATAAACCTGACCATCATTGATGATTATCATCTTGTCAATATCATTCCAACCGAACCCACTTGACCCCCTCATTGCCATTATATAGTGATATTGCTTCTTCCATGCTTTGATCTTGGATTCAATGTGGGGAGTGGCACGAATGTCCGTGCCTGGGAATGCCCTTAACATTTTTACCTCAAGCACTTGTAAGTATCCAGCTTTGAAACCAAATTCTTGTTTGAACCCATCAATTACTATGTCTTTAATAGCTAAAACAAGCTTTTCCTCCTCTTTGATGGTCCAAACCCTCCTGGGTTTTGCTTGAGCGTCCTTAGGTTCCTTGCCTTTCACCTTTCCCTTACGGGAACTTGTCACTTCACAATCCATTCCTAAAATTTAATGAAAATTAAACACATGTTGCAGTAAATAAGCATTACATTAAGTCACAGAATCAAATCATAATTAAAGTTACATGAACATATAATCTTACATCAACATATAAGAAACATAGTTCAAATTAATTGTCTTTCAGCATAACAGACATAATTAAATCCTATCCTAATCATAAGCATGGCCTTGGCCTTGGCCTTGACCCCTATTAGCTAACCACTCATTGTACATTTGCATCGCTAGGGCATCCCTCCACTCCGTCCATTAGTCAGATGCCTCAACAGTATCAATATAATCTTCTATTGCATCTGTTTGAGTTGGTTCTACTTCATCATCCTCATTATCAATATTCTCATAAGGCATCTCGCGCCTTATCAAGTTGTGTAAAAGGCAACAAGCAGTGACTATTCGGCTTTGGGTTTTGATTGGGAAGTACGATGGACTCCTAAGAATTGTCCATCTCTGTTTAAGCAATCCAAAAGATCTCTCTATGACATTACGAGCTTGAGCATGTCGATAGTTAAAATACTCTTGATGACTAGTTGGAGAACCACCCTCTCTCCATTCAGCCAAGTGATAACGCAACCCTCTATATGGTGATAAGAATCCATCTCCGTTTGTGTAACCGGCATCTACTAAGTAGTAATTACCTGTGTGGAACTACATCATATTAGACACATTAAAAGGTTCTTTAATTTACTTGTTCAAGTAATGATAGTTAATGTGTTTACTCTTTTACCCGTTGGAATCTTTAACCCGTTTCTCCTAGTAATGGCATCTCGCAAAACTCGACCATTTGCCGCTGACCCTTCCCAACTAGGCAAAACATAGATGAACTTCATATTGGGTGAGCAAACCCCCAACACATTGGTAGCAATTTCTCCTTTCCGCGTCCTATATCGGGGCTTATCTTTCCTATGAATACGAACTCTGACATAAGTACCATCTAGAGCTCCTATACAATTCTAAGAAACAAATAAATAATTGTTATGCCAATTGCATTTCAAAGTATATCTTTAGCTATGAATGGGTGAATGGCAAACTGGTAATACCTGAACCATCTCCACCTTTCATCAGTGCATGCTTCAGTCATTGGCTCCGGTTTGCTAAGTAATACACCTTAAAGCCGCAAAACAGCTTTAAGTACATCATTAAAGTGCTTGCTGACTGTTCGACCAGATCTTAAGAAACTAATTTTTAAATTGCGATTCTTGTGTAACAAGACATACAAGAAAATAGCAACTTTCTCTTCTAAAATGACATGTCTTGAATGTGATAGACCGGTTGACTCAACCAAATGATAGAGTTACATAAAACATTGCCTATCCATGCGAAGCTGCTCAACACAGTTTGTATCGCTGTCTCTCACAAGACAGTTGATGTTTTCAATTTGTTGTAAAACTGGACTAGGACCTCTAAGATAAGGCTTATGCTGTTCATAGTATCGTTGCAAGGTTATATGAAGAACAAATATGGCAACACCACACACAGTAGTTATTTCATGTATAATTTCTGTAATCACTACGAATGTCTCACCGTCTTTCATATCAGTTTCATAATTATTGATACTTGGATCCATCTATGTTGAATACAAAAGCAATTTCATTCTCAGTAAGTTATAGAGGTATAACTGATATATACACATTTAGCTAAAAAATTGTAAAATATCTAAACAAGGCTCATGTATTCACTAACAAGAACATGAACAAGAGCAAGCAATTGCAAAGAAAAATTCCAAATGAGAGGACACATTGACTCCTTTTTGAGGATACAGAATAACCTCATGTTATGGCAATCTTCATCAATGAAACATTTTATATCCTTAGCTCATGGAGTCAATCCATTATTGTGTACAGTATTTAACTTCATTCAAAATACTGTTGTAATGTCTTTCATATGAGTTCCCTGTATTTTAAAATTTTCCACCCCACCACATAATCCAAATTCAGTAAATATTTGCTAAAAAATCTAGTTCAAAGCTTCTGCATGATTAACACTCAAAGCATTAGTAGCAATATTGGGCAGTCTTATATCAACAATCTGCATGATTAACACTCAAAGCATAAGAAGCAATATCGGGCATACTTATATCAAAAATCTCAACACTCACAATTAATTGCCTATCTCCTAAGTTAGGACCTCTTTAAAACATTCAGTATAACAAAATTTCTAGTTGGAAAGCATTATAGCATAAAAAAAGTCCTAAATAAAAACACAATTGAATCATGATAAAACTCCAAATAAAAGTACAATTGAATCATGATAAACTCTAAAATAAAAATAAATATGGTGATAAGAATCCATAACACAAACCTAAATGAGAATCTCAACTCAGATATTAAGCAAACAAAAAAAAAAGCATCTGATAAGTCGACCAAAAAAAAATAGAGATAAGAAAATATATGATTCACCAGAAAAGGAAGAGGTGTAAAATAAATATAGTGATAAGAATCCATAACAAACCCAAATGAGAACCTCAACTCAGATATTAAGCAAACAAAAAGAAAAGCATCTAATAAGTTGACCAAAAAAAAAATAGAGATAAGAAAATATATGATTCACTAGAAAAGGAAGAGATGTAAAATAAATATGGTGATAAGAATCCATAACACAAACCCAAATGAGAACCTCAACTCAGATATTAAGCAAACAACAAAAAAAAAAGCATCTGATAAGTCGACCAAAAAAAAAAAATAGAGATAAAAAAATATATGATTCACCAAAGAAGGAAGAGGTGTAAAATAAATATGGTAATAAGAATCCATAACAAACCCAAATGAGAACCTCAACTCAGATATTAAGCAAACAAAAAAAAAACATCTAATAAGTCGACCAAAAAAAAAATAGAGATAAGAAAATATATGATTCACTAGAGAAGGAAGAGATGTAAAATAAATATAGTGATAAGAATCCATAACACAAACCCAAATGAGAACCTCAACTCAGATATTAAGCAAACAAAAAAAAAAAAGCATCGATAAGTCAACAAAAAAAAAATTTACGCATTTTAATTGTCCATATAGTCTTCTTATCCTTGGATAATAAGAATTTTTTTATTATTATTTTATTTCTCTTTATTAAGAAAATTGCAATGGTGGATTATACAAACCGATTTGTTTTACTTTTAGAAAGCTTTTTGTGTTAACTTCAACAAGTTTTCTGGAATCCAGAACTTCAAAAATATTTAAGATCATTACAGCTTCAAACTTTGGCATAAAGTCAAACAAGAATTGATTTGGACCTCTGAAACTAACACTTCGCTTTTTTCTGTAGCCACAAAGAAACTCTGGATAATAACTCTAGGTTGGAAACCATGTTGGGCAACTACAATAAGAAAATATATGATTCACCGGAGAAGGAAGAGGTGTAAAATAAATATGGTGATAAAAATCCATAACACAAACACAAATGAGAACCTCAACTCAGATATTAAGCAAAAAAAAATTTTAAAAAAAAGCATCTAATAAGTCAACAAAAAAAAAAAAAGAAGATAAGAAAATATATGATTCACCAAAAAAAGATGAGATGTAACTTACCGGAGAGAATGAGTACAAAGATGGAGACGGAGCTGTTCAATGCTTCAATTTCAGCCTTGCAAGGCTTGAGAGAGTGACGGCTGCGAATGAGAGAATGAGAGAAAAAGAGAGCTTTTGTTTCTAGGGCAAAGGGCAAAATTATAATAACAACTCCTTATCCCATCTTGGTTGTATCCTAGGAGATGCCATCCTACCTCTCCTTTAGGATAATTTTATTCTATAAGTGTGAGATATATCATTCAACCTGAACATTGTATCCAGACCTTTAAAATACAAACAAACGTGAGACACAATAAGATAAGAGCCACCCCTTACCCTATCCCACCCCTTATCCCAAAAAATGTGGCCTTTATGTATAGGCTCAACACATAAAGGTCAATCACTGGGCCATAGATCATGCCATTTACAATAAGGTAATCCATACTAGCTAGATGACCTGTACAGGATCTGCAAGCATTAGCGTATCATGCAGGATTATACGCCGGGTTCATCATTCCCTACTACTTCCCCTCGCATGCCACTGTCATTCTCGGTGTCCTAGCAGATGCCATTGTTTTCTTCCTCCAATATTGGGCCATCATCATGGTACGTCCCATCATCTATTCCACATCATATGTGATGACTCTGCAACCAACCTGTGCATATCATAGTGGCCAATGCTAGCCACAGTCGACTCAACCATCACATGTAGACCATCGCGTTGTAAAAATTAACACGTGGCACTCTACATTTTTTGCAATAGCCAGCTACTGGAATAGAAATACAACTTCTTTAGTACCTTTCATTTGAATAGCATTCTCTCTCCGGCTCTGATCAGTATCACACATCTAATCCACCTTTTTGTCACTAGTCAATGGTCGTTTTTCCTTTCTCCTCGCCCATCTGATCTTCTTTCTTTTTTGTACATATTATGAGAGCATCTCCGATTCATTTTTAAATCTAAGATTTAAAGGGGAGTTTCAAATTTAATCTTTTAACTCATTTTTATTTTTTTAAAAAATTTTAAAAAATAAAAATAGCTTTTATTTATCACTTTTAAATTTAAAGATTTTTCAAAAATTTTGAGATCCTTTTATTTCATTATTTATGTAGAGTCAAAACATTAATTATATGAACTTTTGTATTAATCACTATTTTAAGTCTAAATAATACATTATTAATGCATTATTTATTATTTAAAAATTATTTTAATAAATACTTAATTTAAAATTTTTAATTAATTCATTAATTTTTTACTTTGTTAAATTTTTATTTAATTTTATATTTTTTATGTGAAATAAATAAATTGTTTATATTTTAATTGCTTTTATTTATATTAAAATTATTATTTGTATATGAAATTAAAAAAATTCTTTTTATTTTACTAATTATTTATTTATACTAAAATTATTTTAATCTATGGAATCAATGTACTATTTTTTTTATCTTACTATTTCATCTTTTCACTTTGAATTTTTTTTTCAAATTTAAGAATTAATCAAAAGTCAACCCTTTGCCAAAATGTATGAGAGAAATAGCAACTATGATTCAATAACTAACCCACTCGAGTGTAAATATTTTTGAGAAAAAAATGAAACGTATTAAAAAAATGACTTATGATTTTTAAATAGGTGGATCATCTACTGGTTTTAGTCATAGTAATTTTAATAGCTTTAACTACTATGAAAGTAGATATGAAGAAGCAGACTTGCCACTTTATTAGTGCTTGTAGTTTAATTTTTCAAGTCTCATTTTATGTGTTTTTATTACTTTCTTATTGTACTTTAATTTTTTTTAAATGTATTTCATTAATTTGTAATGAGATTTTTATTTTTTTTAATTTTTTTAATGTAATTTAATTTGTAATTTTATGAATAAATTATTTAGTTTTAAAAAAATTAAATAATTTAATTTTAATTAAATATTTGATAAACAATTAAAATTTAGATTAAAATATAGTAATAAATAATTACATTTTGAATAAAATGAAAGTACAATGTGTGATCTTATACTTTTTTATATAAAAGAATAATGATTTAAAGAATGAATAGTAAAAATAAAAGTTGAATGAGTTGAAGTAAAAATGTAAAAAGGTGAGAGCCATGAACTTTAAATTTAAAGAAGATGTCAAAATAAAAATAAATTTAAAGGTTTTAGGTTAGAAATAGTTTGCTATAGTTTTAAATCTTTTTGCCACCCACTTGTTTGTGTGCGCTATGTCAATGACAGAAATTATCTCAACAAGGTGAAGAGAAAAAAAAAAAAAGAATACAAGAGAGAGCTGGTTGTTGTGTTGTAAAATTTGCTGGACCATTAAAGTGCTCTAAGGTTTTAGAGAGAGAGAAGTGGGTTTGCTGTTGGTGATTAACACAGGTGACATGGTCAGAGAGAGAAAGTGAGCCGTGTAGATGCACGGTGGTTCTGAGTGGCGGCAAGTGGTCTAGCCATGTTCTAAATGAGAAAGATAGAGCTGCTGAAGTGGTAGTGGAAGGTGGGTTATGTTGTCTGTGTGATGAAAAATGTTGGGCGTTAGTGGTTCAACCTAGGAGGTTTTTGTGCTTGCACGGTTACACCCTCGTGTGCGGTGGTGATGTTCAATGGTATGAGGGTGAGAGATGGAGAGGGAGGTGGGTTTTAGAGAGATAGCTAGAGGTGGCCTTTGAGGATTTGGGTGGCCGAACTGAGGGAGAAAGAAAGTGATGTCAAGGTGGCGGCCACGAATTGCCAGAGGTTGAAGGTATTTTCAGAGAGAGAGAGAGAGAGAGAGAGAGGGACAAATGGAGAACTTTTTTTGAGAGAGAATGAAAACTGCTAGCTTGTCTATGGGTTTTTATGAGAGAGATAGTGGTATTAAGAAAGAGAAAGAGTGTATTTAGAGAGAGAGTGGAAGAGGTTGTGTTAGTGGTTTAACTGTGTGTGGAGGTTAATGTGGCTGCCATAGTGAGGTTGTTTTGGGTATTCGGTGAGAAAGACGGAGAGTGGAGGTAGAGAGGAGACTTTTTACTTGGGAGAGAGAGGAGTTAGAGAAACCGACAATCTCACTAAAGGACAAGACTTTCGTACCCTTGTCTCAAAAAATTTATTTGATTTTTTCGGAAATCAAAACTTCTAGGTTCAAGGTTTTTTTCTTTCAACGCTGTACACGTGGAAGCTATACAACAAGCGATGGTTGAAACGACCGTCATAGCGATTGTTGTTAGCATTCCCTATCATAGTAAGCCCCAGTATCTAAGCATACCTATACATCATACGCGACCTGATCACGAGTTATCAGACCACAGCGCAGCACCCGCCCCACAGTAACATGTGTACCCTCGCTAGTGGCATACCAACAGGATTTGCCAAAAGGACAAATGAGTGGGGTCTATCAAATATTCATGCCGACATCGTTGGAAGGAAGGGTATGCACGGAGAGGCTAGAGAGCTACACAAGGATTGCACAAGCCATTTTCACGTCACGTCATGTAGCGGAGGTATCGATGCAGCTCTTGTTAGAAAAATAATACCTATTTAATTACTATGTGTATAATTAATAATCATAAATAATAAAATAATTAGAATGAATCTAATTATCAATTAGGAGTAATTTTAATTAGAAGATAATTAGAATCTGAATAAAAATAAACTAAATCGTAACGTCTTATCCAGTTGTCGTTCACAAAAATAGAAAATGTAGAAGTAGAAATGTAGACCAAGTCGAGTGTTTCACACTCTCTCCTTAAAGACAGATTCACCCCCCACAGTTAATGCTCGCGGGATGATGGGCGTTTGACTCCCAGGATAAAACGATCTCAGCAGTCTTTAGGTAACACTTCAATAAAAACTGCTCGGCGACTTCACAAGATGATTTGAACTCTCTCAAGAAAATACGGAAAGAAGAAAAAGAAGAATTCGTTGTATGCAACAATTTGAAATTTCGGAATGTAATGAATGCTAGAATACTGCTCTTTTTATAGAGCGAAGGTGCTTATTCGAAACACTGGTTCGAACAGGTACCAGCAGCCAAACAGCCCTTTACCAGAGGGACACACCTATTCGGTCAACGGTCACATCCGTTCAGTCAAACTGTCAAAAATTAATTAATTTAGTTAATAAAAAATTAATTAATTAAAATAATTAATTAATTTAATTCCGACCCTAGCCCAAAAAGATAAGACTTGAACTGAACCCATGACCCACGCCCATGTCACGTCCCAGACCGGACGGGCGGGCGATGGCGGCGGCGCGCGCTTGTGTGGAGTATTGGGTCAACCCATGGATTCCATAGGTCCTCCCCCTTTCACAAAAGTGGGGTGCCCCTTGGGGCCCAAATCTTACTCCAAACTTGGGTTATATATGGACAATATATTTCTTATAAGAAATGAACGTGGGATAACCCACTTTCAACTACATAACCCATATTCAAGGGGGTGACTTTGAAGGCCAATAACTCATTCAATCCTACACGGATCTGAGCAAGTAAATAGTCTAGATTCATCTCCTCTCGGAGGTGAATCCAACGCACCAATGACCCGACACAAAGGATGCATGGGTCCTACATTTATATTGGCTCAAAGATCAACAAAATAATGGGTTTACACCCATTTTTTCTAACAATCCCCCACATGAATGAGATTGGCTGGAAATGAAAAATGCAAATAAGAATGTTGACTTGACATAGAGAGAGAGAGAGAGAGAAAGACAGGTAAAAAGTTACCGCATCGGGAAAGGTGGCTTTTGGCTTTGAACCTTCCCTAGTGAAATACCATCGGATTTATTTGGCTAACCAGTGAACATGATGTCTTGAACAGTTCAGCTATTTATATAAACCATGACAATAGTACTCACACGGTTCCTTTCCAATCATCTAGTGATCCATTCAGTTGTGTTCATTTTGGCCCTGAACAATGCCTGGTAACTTCATGAGTACTCTAGAGAAATTAGCCTTAAGAATTTCTCATAGAAGCGGCCCCTTCATACTCATATAGGTGATCTCTTATTAAGAGTATCCTGCTATACTCCACTTGGAATTCCAAGATATAACAATCATTAAGAGCGAAGCTCATCCTAAACACTATCTACAGGTTATCACTATTTCATCATAGAAATGGATAGTAGAACGAGTTCCTCAGTGATTTGTCCTAAGTCACGCACAATTCGGTTGTCCCGTTGAACCTAGATCTTGGGATCTCCAGTCAGCTAGGTTGGGTTGCCAGTATGGCGACTTTTTAAGTCATAAGCTTAAGGCCCATTCCCCTCGATGAATTCTCTACTTCATCTTTCGTCAAGCCTTTTGTAAGCGGATCCGCAATGTTGTCCTTAGACTTGATGTAATCAATGGATATAATTCCATTAGAAAGCATTTGACTCACAGTATTGTATCGTCGACGTATATGTCATGACTTCCCATTATACATGTGGTTTTGTGCTCTTGCTATTGCAGATTGACTATCGCAATATATGCAGATAGCAGAGACTAGTTTAGGCCACATGGGAATATCCTGCAAAAAGTTACGAAGTCACTCTGCTTCCTCTCCTGCTTTATCTAAAGCGATAAACTCAGATTCCATGGTGGATCTGGCTATGCAAGTTTGTTTTGAGAATTTCCAAGATATTGTTGTGCCTACTAGAGTAAACACATATCCATTTGTGGATTTAGAGTCTCTAGTGTCAGATATCCAGTTTGCATCTGTGTAACCTTCTACAACAGCTAGGTATCTTGTATAGTGCATCCCATAATTCAAGGTGAATCTCAGATACCTGAGAACCCTAACTATGGCCTTCCAGTAATTTGACCCTGGGTTACTCGTATATCTGCTCAATCTGCTTACCATATAAGCAATATTCAGACGTGTGCAATTCATGAGATACATTAAACTGCCAATTATCTGTGAGTATTCTAATTGAGATATGCCCTCATCATCGTTCTTGTATAAATGTAGAGAACAATTTATGGGTGTGTTTGCTAGATCGTTATCAGACTTACTAAACTTATCGAGTATCTTCTCGACATAATGAGTCTGTGATAACGCATATTCCTCAGATGTTTTAGTAATCTTAATACCCAGTATAACATTTGCAATCCCTAGATCCTTCATGTCAAACTTACTGTTCAACAATTTCTTAGTAGCTTTAATGACATCATTATTGCTACCAATGATAATCATATCATCTACATAAAGACAAACAAGGACATAACCATGAGCAGTGTTCTTCACATAAACACATTTGTCGCATTCATTTATCTTGAAGCCGTTTGACAGCATAGCATTGTCAAACTTCTCATGCCAATGTTTCAGGGCTTGTTTTAGTCCATATAGAGACTTAACAAGTTTGCAAACCTTTTTCTCTTTGCCAAGAACAATGAACCCTTCAGGTTGCTCCATATAGATCTCCTCATTCAAATCTCCATTTAAGAATGCCGTCTTAGCATCCATTTGATGAATCTCAAGATTATGTAAAGCCGCAAAGGCTATCAAAATACGTATGGACGTTATTCTGGTTACAGGAGAATATGTATCGAAATAATCCACTCCCTCAGTCTGCTTGTAGCCTTTGACTACAAGTCTGGCTTTGTATTTGTCAATTGAACCATCTGATTTCATCTTCCTCTTGAATATCCACTTGTATCCAAGGGGTTTATTACCAGGTGGAAGATCCACTAGTTCCCATGTATGATTTTGCAGAATTGACTCAACTTCACTATGGATAGCCTCTTTCCACTGTCGCGCCCAGATTTTTCTCACTCGAGGAATACTCACCCAAGCGGGAAAAATGTTGTACTCTCTCTTTAGAACTCACCCTCCTAAAAGAATGAGTGCGACTAGGTTTGAATTGAAAAATTGGTTTGAATAAAGGGCTTTTGAAAAAGATTCGGAGTCGCCACCTAACTTGATTAAGGTGACTTAGGTCACCTAAAAACTAAGAATAATCCGAAGACTACACTTAGGGTTTTTGAAAAACAATTTTGAAAATATCTCCTCAAGAGAAGGTTTTTAAGAAAAACAGGTTGTTTGGCAACCTTTGAAAAACATTTAGCCCTTTTTTTGAAAAATAACTCCATTTTGGTCTTTGAAAACAGTGATCTAGGTTCGGAGGTTGGTTACGTGTAGGGAAGACGCACTAAGCCATCACCCTACCCCGCCCTTTCGGTACCTACATGTCAATCTACCCTAAATCCACCTATGAGAGTCTTTAATTAACTGTAATTCAATCCTACCCACTTTGAAAAACAATTTTTGAAAACTAATTTAGCATGATGCATGATATGCAAGTGCAAGATGAGAGAAATGGAAAATAGAAATTGATGTGATTTGAAAATAAATTTGAAGAAATAGAATTGAAATTGGAAAGTTTGAAAATTGAAAGTAGAAGTTTGAAAATAGAAATTTTGGAATTTTAAAAATAGATTGGAGTTTGAGATTTGAAAAAAATTTTGGAAACCGCACCCATGAGGGTGGAATTGAAAGTTTGAAAAATGTTGTGACCGCACCTATGAAGGTTGCCTACGTATCCCTTTGGGGGAATCAGGTCAGTCGTAGTTTGGACCGGAGTCCGATTGAAAATAGAAGGTTGGATTGAAGAAGGAAATTGAATTGGATTTGAAATTCGAAGAGGAGATTGGAAATTGGAAATTGAGAACTTTGATTTGAAAAGATAGATTTGGACTTATTTTGGAATAAGAAGGTTTAAGAAAACCTAGACTTAGGAAAGAGAAGCAACTTGGAAAAGATTTGACTTGGCTTGGAAGATTTGGAAAGATTGGATTTTAGGAGATGTTCAAATTAGGAAAGGTCCGATTTAGGAAAGTTTCGAATTAGGAAAGTTTTATTTTTGGAAAGTTTTGAATTAGAAAAGTTTCATTTTTGGAAAGTTTCGAAATTGGGAAAGTTTGGATTTTAGAAAAGTTTTAGGTTTAGGAAAGTTTTCACTTTAGGAAAGTTTTAGGTTTAAGAAAGTTTCAACTTAAGAAAGTTTTAGGTTTAAGAAAGCTTCAACTTAGGAAAGTGTTGTTTTAGGAAAGGTTTTGAAATTAGAAAATTTTAAAAATTGGAAAGTTTTGAATTTGGAAAGTTTTGAAAATAAGGAAGTTTTGAAAACAAGAAAATTTCGTTTTAGGAAAGGTTTGAGAAAGGAAAGTTTTCAGTTTAGGAAATGTTTGAATTAAGAAAGATTTGAGTTTAGAAAAGTCTTAGATTTGGAAAGATGTTGAAGTTTTGAAAAGTTTAGAATTTAGAAAGATTTGAAATTTAGAAAGTTTAGGATTTAGAAAGTTTTAGGGTTTTAGGAAATCTTAAGATTAGGAAAGGTTTGAGTTTAGGAAAAGTTTGAAAAGTTAAGATTTGGGAAGGGGGTTGAATTAGGAAAGGGTTGAATTAGAAAAGATTTTTGGAGACTTAAGATTTAGGAAAGTGGAGGATTAGGAAGGATTTGAATTAGGAAAGGTTTGGATTTTGAAACTTATGGAAAGATTTGAAGTTTAGGTTTAGGAAACTTATGGTTTAGGAAGGTAGGACATTAGAAGGTTTGGATTAGGAAAAGATTGGATTTAGTTTCTAAAAGAAAAGATTTGATTTTATTCCCAAAAACGGAGGACGGGATCTAGTTTCCTAAACGTGGAAATTTGATTCGGTTTCCTAAAGGGAAGATAGGATTTGGCAAGGATTTGGAAAAGGAGGTTTTAGAAACCCTAGATTTGAAAAACCATAGTTTTGACGTAGAAAATAGGTTTTGGAAATATGTATATTTTTTATGTGAAAACATGAGGTTTTGGAAACCTAGGTTTGGGGAAAAGTTTGAAAATCATGTTTTTGGAAAGAAAATTTAGGGTTTCCTAATTGTGGGTTCTAGGGCTTGACTTGGGCTCTAAGGAAAAGGGATTTTTAGAAAGTGCGTTTTTGGAAATAAAGGTTTTGGAAGGAAAATCTAGACGAGAATTTCTAGAAGGAAGATTTTAGAAAAGAGAGTTTTTGAAAAGATTTTTAGGAGAGATTTTTTTAGGAAAGTGAATCTAGGGAGTGATTTTAGAAAGTGAATTTTGAGGAAAAGATTTTGGAGAGGATTTGAAAAAAAGAGTTTTGAAAAATAAATTTTGGAAGGAATTTTTTAAAACAATTTTGGAGAGGAGAGTTTTAGGAAAGTATGTTGAAAAAGAGATTTTTAGGAAGAGATTTTTGAAGAGAGAGTTTTTTGGAAAGCATGAAAATGTCTCACTTTTCTAAAGCGATTCTAGCCAAAAGAGGGCTAGAACCACTTTAAGAAAGTGGTTTTGGAAAGCAATAAGATTTGAAAATATAGGCCAAAAATATCACTTTTAATGTAACACTTTTCTAAAGCAACCCTAGCCATGGAAAGGCTAGAATCACCCTAGAATTGTGGTTTTGAAACATGTTTTTGAAAAAGAGATTTTGATGCAATTTTGAAAACAAGTTTGAAAACGTTTTGAAAAACAACTTTGAAAATGGTTTTTGGAAGATGCAAGACTATGATATGCACAATGCAATTTGGGGTCGTGAACATACAAGGTTAAGGCTTCACCACATAATCAAGGGGGCCGGACCCACGTGGTCTCTGGTTAGACTAGAAGAAAGCCCCCGACACGGTAACTCTCCAACAATCTAATCCTACACATGGACCGGGAGTCCCCTTGTTTCAAGCATGCAAAGAAAGGGGGGGAAAGAGATGGGGGATTAAAATAGAGAAAACCCAAGTGGGTTCGAGAGAGAAGAGAGAGGGGAGAAATGCAGAAAATTAAAGAGAAAACCTACCATATGTCTTCTTTATTTTGCGCGCCGCGCTGTCTTCGGTCTTCGATCTTTGTCTTGATCTTCACCTTCAGTCTTTAGGAGTTGTCTTCAAGCTTTGGATGGCAGCTCTTCAAGTCTTCAAAGGATGGTTGAACTAGTGTATGAGTGTATGGGGGTGTGTATGAGCTAGGGTTTGTGTATGGTGGCTAGGATTTAGTGTAAGGTGGCTAGGGTTTGGACAACCTAAGGAAACTAGGGTTTTTGGAGGTGATCGAGCTCTGTATATCGAAATATAGGATTCTTAGGTTAAGTTTGCAGACCCTTTTCACGTTGAATGAGGCTTTGTATTTATAGAGGGAGGACAAACCTAGCGCTTGTTGCAGTGGCGCCAGGGCAAACTTTACACTGGCGCCACTAGGAGTGGCACCAGTCCATTTTTTGGCTTAGTGGCGCCAGCCGATTAGGAAAGGTTTAAGGTCGGCAAGCAACGTATCTTTGACTAGATTTGGGCGCCTGTACTAGTGACTACCATGTAAATTTTAGCCTGGCTTCACTAGGAGTGACTCCGGGAAGTCCGGGAATAATTTAAAGGAGTCGGGAATGACCCGGGGGGCCAGAAAGGAGCAGGAACACTTAAAATAGTGTCTTGGAGGTATTTGACTTGAAAAGTGTGGATAAGATGTGTCGAAGAGGTTGATCGGGCCTTTAGGGGCAAAACGGTCAATCGGACTAAGAAACTGCCGGGGTGAACTCGGATTGTCCAGGAAAAAGACTTGGGATCTGGAAACATTATTTAGAATGTTCTCAGAGGTTGCCGGTTTGATTCCCAGAGCCGGCGTGGTCAGAAAAGGAGACTGGCCCACTAGGGGCAAAACGGTCATTTTGTACCGGGCTTGCCGGAACTGACTCGGAATGGTCCGAAAAGGTAAAGGAAGGTTGAGAATACTATAAAAAGTATTCTCGGGACATTACCGATTTGATACTCAAAGCCGGTATGGTCGAAGAAGGAGACCGGCCCTCTAGGGGCAAAACGGTCATTTTGTACCGGGTTTGCCGGAACTGACTCGGAATGGTCCGGAAAGGTAAAGGAAGGTTGAGAATACTATAAAAAGTATTCTCGAGACATTACCGGTTTGATACTCAAAACTGGTATGGTCGAAGAAGGAGACCGGCCCTCCAGGGGCAAAACGGTCATTTTGTACTGGGTTGGCTGGAACTGACTCGGAATGATCCGAAAAGGTAAAGGAAGATTGAGAATACTATAAAAAAGTATTCTTAGGACATTACCGGTTTGATACTCAGAGCCGGTGTGGTTCCCGGGGCGTTCGGATGCCTAGGGGCAAAATGGTCATCTTGACCGGAAAGTCTCAGAAAAGGTCCTAAGGGTAGTTTGGTCCTTTTCCACCGAAGTGGGCTAACAGCCACTGGTGTCGACCTAGGTTTTGAGTGTTTCCGCCACTCTAACGGTGTGAGTATTTCTGCTACTCGGACGGAGTTGATGATTTGTGAGTATTTCCGCTACTCGGACGGGGTTGATGATTTGTGAGTATTTCCACTACTCGAACGGGGTTGATGATTTGTAAGTATTTCCACTACTCGAACGGGGTTGATGATTTGTGAGTATTTCCGCTACTCTAACGGTTTTGTGAGTAGTTTTGCTACTCGGACCGTCTCGAGGAATAAATTGTCGAGAGAGAGGGATTGGAAAGGGGTCTTACCGTCTCCGAAGAGACGTGCCTGGATTGGAGCCGTCTCGAGGAATAAACTGTCTCGAGAGTGGGATTGGAAAGGGGTCTTACCGTCTCCAAAGAGACATGCCTGGATTGTGAGTGTTTCCGCCACTCTAACGGTTTTGTAAGTATTTCCGCTACTCTAACGGTTTTGTGATTGTTTCCGCCACTCTAACGGTTTTGTGAGTAGTTTTGCTACTCGGACCGTCTCGAGGAATAAACTGTCTCGAGAGGGATTGGAATTGGAATAAGAAAGGACAATGCCCCTAAGGGCATTTTGGTCATTTTGCCTCTATTTGGGCCTGACAGGCCCGCAAAGCGATGGAAAGACGAAATTTGGACCTAGAGGATTGGTTTCGATTGGAATATGCCCACAATGACTTGAAAACAAGTCTGGACGGAGTGTAGACTGCCGAGAGGTCAAAAATGGGATGCTTACATCCACAAAGGTGCTTCCGGAGAGGACATTGCTTCTTTGTAACTCTGAGGTTCATTTTCTACCAAATATGTTAGAAAATCAGAACCGAATGATTTTGCAACCTTTGTCCTTTTCTCTCGTCTAGGTTTAGCCTTGTTTCCTTTATCCACAGACCCATGGTCTTCATCTACAATGGCATCATGAGTCCGTTTAAGCGAACTTAATCCATGTGCAGATTTATACGGAAACTCCTCCTCAAAGAAGAATGCATTCTTAGATTCCATTATTGTATTCATATGAATATCTGATATTCCAGACTTGTGAACCAAAAACCGATATGCACTGCTATGTTCAGCATAGCCAATAAATATACAATCAACTGTTTGTGGTCCTAATTTTACCTTCTTAGGTAAGGAATCGCTACCTTTACCAAACAACCCCATACTCTCAAGTATTTATAGGAAGGTTTTCGACCTTTCCACATCTCATAATGGGTTTTGCTAAGTTTCTTGTGGGATATCTTGTTGAGAACATAGTTGGCAGATAACAACGCTTCCCCCCATAAATTTTGGGGTGCCCTAGAACTTATCAACATAGCATTCATCATCTCTTTTAGAGTGCGATTCTTCTGCTCAGCAATTCCATTTTGCTGAGGTGAATAAGGTGCAGTGGTTTGATGTACGATACCATGTTCAACACATAGTTGTGCAAATGGTGCTTCATACTCACCACCTCTATCACTTCTTAAAACCTTAATCTTTTTGCTAAGTTGATTCTCAACTTCACTCTTGTATTGTATAAACATGTCTATTGTTTCATCCTTACTTCTCATTAAGTAGACGTGACAATAGCGAGTGCAATCATCAATGAAAGTTATGAAGTATTTTTTTCTCACCTCGAGTTTGAACATATTTCAAATCACAAACGTCACTATGAATTAGTTCAAGTGGTTCCGTACTTCTTTCAATTGATTTAAACTAAGTTCTAGTCAACTTTACCTCAACGCAAGTTGCACATTTATGATTAGCATTAAAATCAAGTTTAGGCAAAGATTCTAATTTAACTAATTTGCGCATGGTTTCAAAATTAACATGACCTAATCTACCATGCCATACATTTGAAGACTGAAGCAAGTAAATAGAAGATGCAATATTATTACTAGAAGGCTTAGGAGCCACAGTCATTACATTAAGTTTGAAGAGCCCATCGCTCAGATATCCCTTTCCCACAAACATTCCCCCCTTAGTAAGTACAAACTTATCACTCTCAAACACCAATTTAAAGCCCTTCTTACTCAACAATGAACCAGAGACTAAATTCTTGCGAATGTCTGGCACATGGAACACCTCATTGAGAGTAAGTTCTTTGTCGGAAGTCATTTTCAGAACGATCTTCCCTTGACCTTCAACCTTTGAGGTTGCCGAGTTGCCCATGTAGAGTTGTTCACCGTCCACTGATTGGTAAGATGTGAACATCCACTTGTTGGCACAAATGTGACAAGTGGCCCCAGTGTCCACCCACCATTCTTTAGTATTGCCAACCAAGTTTACCTCAGAAACTACAGCAGAGAGATTCAGGTCTTCCACATTGGCATAGAGATCCTTGGTCACATTGGCTTGAACAGATTTCTTCTTGTGGTTCTCTTGATCTTTCTTCTCAAGATCCTTACGCTTGCGACAATCTTTGGCCGTATGACCAGCCTTGCTGCAGACGTAACATCTTCCTTTGAACCTTTTGAAATCGCCACCTTTGGAACCTTGGTAGGACCCTTGGCCATCATGCTTTCGCTTTTTGTTGTTAGGTTTAGCTTGCTCTACCACATTTGCCTTTGACACCATTGGGGTGTTGACAAACTTCTTCTCAGAAGCACGGTTGTCTTCCTCAATTTTTAGCCTGACGATAAGTTCCTCAAGCCTCATCTCCTTGCGCTTATGCTTCAGATAGTTTTTGAATTCTTTCCAGGACGGCGGCAATTTTTCAATTATCACAGCCACTTGGAAAGATTCACTCAGAACCATGCCTTCGACATGGATGTCATGAAGTATAACTTGGAGATCCTGGACCTGACTAATAACTGTTTTAGAATCAAACATTTTATAATCAAGGAACTTACCGACCACAAATTTCTTTGAGCCGGCGTCTTCCATCTTGTACTTCTTGTCTAAAGATTTCCACAGTTCTTTTGCCGTCTGCACGACACAATACACATTATAGAGTGTATTATCCAGTCCATTGAGGATATAGTTCCTACATAGGAAGTCAGCATGTTTCCATGTTTCCACCGTTGCAACTACTTGCTGGTCGGACTCATTCTCGTTCAGAGTAGTAACATCTTCATGAAGAAATTTTGCCAAGTTCAGGGTCGTCAGGTAGAACAATATTTTCTGTTGCCACCTTTTGAAATCAATTCCATTGAACTTCTCTGGCTTTTCTCCATGATTCACCGGCACATTTGGTGTATGCACTTGATTCACCGGCACAGTCAGTGTCTGTACTGGTGTCCTAACCATAGTAGGAGTTGAAGTAAGAGTAGGAATAGAAGTATCATAAGCCATTTCTGGATTAAACAATTTTATACAAAATTAGAGAACTAATCCAGAAACAATATATAACACGACACTAATTAACACAGTTAAAAATAGGAATATGAATCTGTCTTTAAGATTGTTAGAAAAATAGTCCCTATTTAATTACTATGTGTATAATTGGTGATCACAAACAATAAAATAACTAGAATGAATCTAATTATCAACTAGAAGCAATTTTAACTAGAAGACAATTAGAATCTGAATAAGAATAAACTAAATCGTAACGACTTACCCGGTTGTCGTTCACAAAAATAGAAAATGTAGAAGTAGAAATGTAGACCAAGTCGAGTGTTTCACACTCTCTCCTTAAAAACAGATTCACCCCCCACAGTTGGTGCTCACAGGATGATGGGCATCTGACTCCCAGGATAAAACGATCTCAGTAGTCTTTAGGCAGCATTTCAATAAAAACTGTTCGACGGCTTCACAAGATGATTTGAACTCTCTCAGGAAAATACGGGACAGGTACCAGCAGCCAAACAGCCCCTTACCGAAGGGGCGATAAGACTTGAACCCACGACCCACGACCTGTCCCAGACCGGACGGGCGGGCAGCGCGCTCGTGTGTGGAGTATTGGGTCAACCCATGGATTCCATAAGTCCTCCCCCCCTTTCACAAAAGTGGGGTGCTTCTTGGGGCCCAAACCTTACTCCAAACTTGGGTTATATATGGACAACATATTTCTCATAAGAAATTAATGTGGGATAACTCACTTTCAACTACATAACCCATATTCAAGAGGATGACTTTGGAGGCCAATAACTCATTCAATCCTACACGGATTTGAGCAAGTAAATAGTCTAGATATATCTCCTCTCGGAAGTGAATCCAACGCACTAATGACCCAACACAAAAGATGCATGAATTCCATATTTATATTGACCCAAAGATCAATAAAATAATAAGTTTACACCCATTTTTTTTAACAGCTCCAGCCTCACGACACAACGCCTTAGCCTACCGATACGATACAGCCGCTAGCTCTAGACCTAGAATACCCGATACAGCGGGTATTGTAGATTACTCATGTCAAGCCGGGACTCGTACACCTACTAACCCTGTTAGTCCAAGACTCCAAGCCCAACTTGTTGAGCCATCTCAGTCTACCGATACAGCATCTCTAGACCCAGCTCCATTGAGAAAGCATCACAGATCACCCAGACTGCGACTGCTAGCTACACATACTGACCCTATACGTCATGACTCATGCCCCTATACTTGAGGTATCTCAGCCGTAGCATTCCTCATCAATTATAATATGGTAATATCTTTCAAAGAGCATCTCCAAATGAAAGCTTTTAAATTTATCTTTACTATGGTATTTTCTTTAAATTTAAAGGTTATGAGTTCTATTTTTTCATATTATTATTTTAATTCATCAATCTTTATTTTTATTATTTAATTTTTAAATTATAATTATTTTATATAAAAGTTCAAAAAATATATATTGTGCTTTTATTTTATTTAAAATGTAATTATTTATTACATAATTTAATTTAAATTATAATTATTTATCAAATATTTAATTCAAATTAAATTATTTAATATTTTTTAAAATTAAATAATCTATTCTTGAAATTACAAATTAAATTATATTAAAAATTTTAAAAAAACAAAAATCACATTACAAACTAATGAAATACATTGATCAAAAATTAAAGTATAATAAAGAACTAATTAAAATACATAAAATGAGCTTGAAAAATTAAAATTACAAGTACTAATAAGATGGCAAGTTTGCTCCTCCATATCCACCTTCATGGTGACTAAAGTTACTAAAATTATCATAACTAAAACCAGTAGATGATTCAGTTATTTGAGAATCATGAGTCCCTTTTCAATAAATAAAAAATTAATAAAATAAGAAAAAATTAATTTCATATATAAATAATAATTTCAAGGTAAATAAAAGCAAAGTAAAATATAAATAATTTATTTATTCTACATATAAAAAAATCTCAAATTAAATAAATATTTAACAAATTAAAAAAATAATGAATTGATTAAAATTTTAAATTAAATATTTATTTAAAATAGTATCTGTGGGTCAAGAGATATAAGCCCAATTTGTCTAGACAAGCCCAACGAAATTAATCAAATAAGGCTGGGCTGCAAGATGGCCCAAATGATTGGCAATGAGGATGGGCCCGATTGCCAACTTGTTGCCTATCACAGCTCAGGCCCAAAGGCAACGAGCCCAAACAACTAGCAGTTTTGGCATTTAATGCTCTACTCGCAGCATTTAATGCAGAGTTGACCCACATTTAATGCACGTGCAGCTCTTCATGCTCAAGTCCGATCAGTTGGATTCTGGCACAATGGTAAAACTGGACCAACGTCCAATCAGTTGGCGACAAATGATGAAGTTTACAATATAGGTCATGATGATCCTGAAGTAGGCACAAGAGAAAGCACTCTATCGATCACACTATAAATACCAAAGCCTTAAAGAGCAAGCTATGAACAATTAGATTGAGGCGCGCACATCTTTTATTCACTTCAATATCAATTGAGATTGCTAACTTAATCGTCGGAATGTAATTGGCCAGAACAGGGTCGACACCTTCTCACTCCTTTTCTTCCTTGCGGCTTGCTAGTGCTCTTTCGCATCTGTTCGAGTGATCGAGCCAGATTTTTTCAGAGATTCCACTTATAGTATTTAAATAGTAAATAATGCATTAATAACACATTATTTAGGCTTAAAACAATTATTAGTCTAAAGGATCTCACATAATTAGTGTTTTAACCCCACATGAATAGTGAAATGAAATGAGCCTTCAATTTTTTGAAGTGCGTTTAATTTTTGAATGTGGCAAATGAAGACCACCTTCATTTATTTAAATTTTTTAAAAAATAAAGGTGAGTTAGAGGATCAAATTTAAAATCTACCTTCAAATTTAAATATTTAAAGGTGGGTTGAAAATAATGTAATCATTGCTTTCACCTTGTGGTGTTGCACTTAGGTGTAAGCACTTGCGTAACAGAACAATTTAGCGGTGGTGACACTTGGCTAGCTTGAGATCATAAGTACTTATTTTTGTCAATGATAATCGTCAATGATCGGATGGTTCATATGTGAAATAGTACGTTCAAATAGTAAAAATCACACCATGTGATAAAAGAGGTGCCATCGATTTACACCCTGAAATTGTAGACGGCACAGACGTCTATAAAAACGGAAGATTGGCTGTTACTCCTAAAAGGACAAACTGGTTGGAGGGTAGTAATCTCTACCTGTATATAGCAACGATTTTAGGGTTGCCCATCAATAGCAATCGGTGGACATGAGATTATCTAATTTCATCGACCCTTCAAAAAGCTCAATGACGGTGACTATCTTGCTTAGCAACCTTCTCAAAATGTGGCAACACTTGAAATGACTTGGGGTTGAAGGCCCTCACAGTACTCAGTTCTGCCAGCCATCGTTAAAGCATCCCAATAATGTATATATATATATATATATATATGAAACAGCCCAATAATATGCTAGCATGCACAACTAGGCAAAAGTATCAATTTTTTATTTTTTATTTTCTTAATAAAGAAAAGGAATATAAAATAGGTCATTTTGATAATAAAAACGTGTGCCATGATTTTGCAAGGAAAGCATGATAATGAAGAAACGACACAATTTTATGAAGAAAGCATGCAACTAACTACATGTAAGTCTAATCATGCCTCCACAAGTTTCCAGGCCCTGCCCCCATTATGAGAACAGCCATGATATAATACATAATACAGAGGGAGAGCAAGCAGCCGGACGCAAGCCCTCATCATTACTTTATTGGCATAATTCATATATACGCATAAATAGATAGATATTACTATTCCTACTATTACTACATCTTTTCACATATATATGTATATACATATCCATCTCCTTTTCTTAAAAATGCATAATAGACACTGTTTTCCTAAATAAGAAATATGCATAAGTGAGACAGTTTGGATACATAAAAATAATTGAAAAACATAAGGAGCCTGTCCGATAGTAGGAGAGACTTTTATTTGAAATTCATCATATTATCCAGAGATGCTATATAAAGGAGGGAGAGAGAGAGAGAGAGAGAGAGAGAGAGAGAGAGAGAGAGAGAGAGAGAGAGAGAGAGAGAACGAACACGTTCATTGTATGATTTGATTGTTTGTTACAAGTCCTGAATTGAGAACTAAAGCTGACCCCATACACCACTCCCAAGTCTTCACAATTAGTCTTCTTGTTTATCATCCACTCAAAAGAGTAGGAAGACGTGAAGGAAGGTTAAAGCCTTTCCCCAGCTATCCACCTTCTGCCAACAACAAATTTAACAATTTAGGCACCATTGACTAATGACCACAGGATACTATTGTTGAGTATGTTCACAGCCAATAACTTTATGCAACTAAACAACGTTTAACCATGTAGGAGATAGAAATACGTAAACAGTGTAAGTAACTAATATATATAAATAATTGGCATACTCCAGTACGAGCCAAACCATCCATCAAGAGCAAGAGAGTAGTCAATAAGAATCACCACCATTGCTGAGCTTCTGCTAATCACAGAAAGGTCACATCACAGTACAAAGAACGGCAATGTTGAAAGCATTACAGATTTACAAATGGTTACAAGTTTGATGTCAAGATGCAGAGCTGATTCTATACTGTGGTGTGCAACCTTGTGATTGGCTAGCAGCAGTCAATGGAATTGCAAACAATGCTGGGGAAACAATTTGTCACCCAACATGGCAACCAAAGCACCTAGTCTACAAAAATAGCATCAGCTTACCAGAACAGGTGAAAGCATATCACTTTGAATAGAGAATGTCATAGTGACCCGGTCTGTATAGCAAGTTAATGAAAGGTTTGAAGGTCTCAGAGCCACCACCAGTACCACTGGGGAGATCACTGGTAGATACAGGATTGAAATCATGATGATTTACGCTGATGTCACCAGCATCACACGAGCTGCGATCAAGATATACAACACGGATTGGCACACCCAGTGCATCTGACAGAGCAGTAATGTGCACATGATCACTCTCTTCGCCCATTGGTTCCACAGATGACTTGCAAAACTGTATGAACACAAAATTTTGGATTACATACAGCTAGGAGACGGGGGCAACTCCCAAAAGCTTTGAGGACTATGGAACTGACGAACTGTGAATTTAATCTCAAACATATGGACGTAATACCCTCTGGCGTTTTAAAATAAAAAAATTCGCTACAATTATGAATGTGTGAATATGCAAAAGACAATTCGGAAATTCAATGATAAATGACCTTTCTAAATTGGTACTATGTTGCAAATGTTACCATAATACTCTAACAATGAACCTCGGTCATTTTGTAATTCCAGCATCTCCGAAACACAAATATCATTCTTAATTTCATTCTTCAATTTACAATAATAACAATTCATCACCAAATAAGTATCTACTTTGAGTCTAGGACGCAAGTATGCAAAAATCTAATTAAAAATAGAGGTATACTATTTTTTTTGTTACTATCAACCCATCAATAGAAGGCAAAAAGAGAATGCACGGGAAAACAGAAGATGTTTGAAAGGTATATCATAAAAGTTCTAAATACCGAACAAACCTGCTCCACAGTTGCATTTGTTAATCCCAGAATAAATGGCTCAAAAAACTCTGAGCGTTTTCGAATTTCGCCAGAGGTAACAAATCTGAAGAACATTACCACTAACCAAGAAACTTTGTAAGTAGAAGGAAAGAAGCACATCAAAACTTCCTGTGCTTTATGCCTTCTTTCTTTTATAGATGCTGGAAACGTGTAAAGTCACTCACCATAATCCGATATTGACTGATCTCGACTCCTCTGTACAAGTTCCTCGTGACTGAAACCAGAACTCGAGGAGTCATTTCATTTCATTCGCATTAATAGTCAACTGAAAGTTTGGCTGAAACTAGAACATTTTCAATTAATGATTCTCAAAAGAAATGCGAAGTCTAAAGGAACTAGTCAGTCTCAAAACCTTATAGATGCCTCATTTCCTGGAATAACACTTTCCAGCTGCTCAAGAAATAACTGAAAATTTCAAACAGATAGGAGATACTTGTCAGAAAAATACACAGATAGACGACTACAAATAGGATGTGAGAAACGAAAGCAAAAACAGAGAAGCAGAAACCATTGCACCAAAATATTAGTAACGACGACAACAATAATAATACACAAATAATTACAACTTATCAAAAATAGTAATAATATTAAAAAAAAGGATTAAATAAATAAAATTGACAAAAGAAATAAATCAAGAAAGCCCCCTCTTTTCTTCAAAGAATATGATATAATTTTTCTTTTAAGATCGGATCAGAAATAAAAGTTTCATTAAAATAGAAGGACCAAACTGGAGAAGTCTCATAAGCAGCATAAGAAAAAAGGGAGAAAACACATGAATTCACAATGCTAATCAGGAAGAACCACCATTATTTGTCAAGCTTCACCATTTTGCTTCTACAGAATTCAAGCATGTCCAGTAATCAAACAACTTAGCCAGAAATATCGATCCCATCACTTGCCTGCAAAATCAGGAGCTGATAAACCAAAGAACTCGAGCAAGATGCCCAATTGGAAATAACCAGTCTTAATTCCATCCCACAAGGCCATCCGAAGATATGCAAGCATCACCGAAACATCTTTAGATTTTCTACCCCTCAGATGATCCAAACAATAGTCACACAAGCATAATCCCATTAGACCTATCCCCTCATGAGATTCATACAAGGAAACAAATGAAAGAAATGGATACAAGCTCAAACAAAATTGAATATCTTTATATCCAAAACGAAGATTGCCACTCTTTCCCCCAACGCTTGCATAGAAAGAGGAGAAAACACAAAAACAAAAACTAGATGCTGCATTTGATGTTGAGACAAACTGTACACAACCAATCCCAATGAACACAATAAATCTCCTTGACAGAAGGGTGCCAGGAAATTGGGTACAAACCTAACCTTCGGTATTATTTGCCCAAAGTGGCTGCTTACAAGCTCCTAGGCCTAATATTATTGTTGGCAGGTCAAGCGTTTACCATTGCACCAATCAATGGCCCCTAACACCAGCAAGAAAGGTAAATAAACAGAAAACATACAGAGGTTCAGTAATTAGCAAAGACTACATTCAAAATTGTCCCAGTACTTTGCCAAGTATAGAATTGAGGAGAGCAACACAAAGGAGCTGAAATGCTAAACTAACCAAATTATATACGATAACTATTATAAGATGTAAAACTGTAGGAATGCTGGTCAAGATGCACATCAAATAGGCAAATAACCCATCTCTTTATAGTTACTCCAACAGTAACAAAGTTCTTGGCATTTAGATGAATCTTGAACCACAAAATTCTACATGATTGAACTTGAAAAGTTACTATGCAAAGGTTTTTATCCCATGGCCATGGAACATTCCACAATAGTCACGCCATAAAACTTTGATATGCAAAAAGCTTGTCATCATGTGCACAAATATTGTGGAGATGCCAATTCAGAATGTTGAACAAAAGAGATGATACATTAGAAGAAAACATGTTCTAAACTTCGTCCTGAACTTCATCCCTAATAAAATCCATACTGTACAAGTACCAAATCCAACTCACAGGCTCCCCTAGCAAGTCCATTACTTTCAAGGGTAGCATTCTACAGTTTCTACCGCTCTTGAAAAAGAGCTGGATGACAATTCCTTAGAAGACCATCTCAAAGGAGCAGCTCTTTCACTTTGATAGATTCTAGTTGCTTATCCACATTGTCAGAAAAGCTAAGGTTGAGCACCAAGCACAAGGAGAAGCGATGCAAGTTACCATTTAAAAAACCATGTCTTAACAGAGAATTCAATTTGTTTATTTTGCGAAGTATCAAGACTTGTCTGTTTACATAAAATGCAACCAATGTGCCAAGAATAAATTAATATACTTATCAAGACAGAAAGGAATTAATGGAAGTTACAAATTACCACAAAAAAATCTTCAAAGGTAAAGTCTGCATAACCCAAACTCTGAAGTGTATTTTTGCATTGTTCCACATTTGCTGTAATGCGATTAACTTCTTCTCGGTCTTGTGATTCCAAAATATGCTCCTATTGTGGCAACCCACAACAGTTTAGCAGTTAAAATTACAGATTGACTTTTATTCCCACTAGAAACAATTACAAGATTTTGTAAGACGTAAATATGAAGAGTGAAAACATACCAGGTATGAGAACATAAAGCTTCGAAAGAAGCAGTTACCATCTCCCCTTGTTCGCCTGATGGCAGCAAATTGTTCACTAAGCACCTGCATGGATATTAAAAAGAATTCACGACTGAAGAAGAAATGGGAATGCAAACCACATAACAAACATGACACGAGACCTTTATTTTCTCCAGCAAAATAGGGCTTCCTGACTGATACTCAGCTGCAAAGGAAGAGAGAGGTTCCTGCAGTTAAATTACCATCAAGGAAAAAGTTCTCCATAAATTTATTAACCAGAGGCCATCAATTCAAAATGTTGGTGCAAGTTACAATATACAAGGAACTATGTTAAAACTAACATATGAATACAGAAATGGACTGTTGAAACCTGAAGCAAGTTGAATTAATTTTAGGGAGTACTGATACTACAAAATTTGTAAATACTAAACCTTTAAATTCTTTTTTTTAGCAAGTTCGTAAATAATAAATCAATCAATAATTACTAATCAATTAGAAGAAATGTGTATAATTCCAAAAACCTAGCTACCAAAGTGCTAGGTTATCATATCAATCAACAAATTGATGAGCTGCAATCACTGGCGGACCTAGGATTTTGGTTTTTGTTGGTTGGGGGGGGGGGGGAAAGAAATTTTTTTTTTTTTTTGGTTGAAAAGAGGGTTAAGAAAAAAAATTTATTTTTGAGGGATCAATACAATATATAGTATCCTAGATATCAAAAAATTTAGAAGGGTTAAGGGAAATTTTAGGAACCTTGGGGGGGGCAATTCACTATATTATATTCTAAACAGCAAAATTTCTATGGGGCATAGTAAAATTTTTCTGAACTTTTGAGGGGGCTGTGGCCCCCTGCTCCCCGCGCCAAATGGATGCAATGAATTCCATGAAAACCATCTGTTATTGAAATTTCAAGACTATCAGTCATGGTAACACCACATCTGACCTATTAATAATTAATTCATTCTTTGTCGGGTTGGTATTTAACGCAACTCAACAATTCTTTGTGCCAATTACTTGGGGTCGATAAAGTGGATCAATTCCTTTAATTGATTCTATTCAAAGTCATATCCTCAGTTAAGTTTAACGTAATCATTTCATTTCTTATCACCTCAATCCATGTTCTCTTTGGCCTTCCTCTATTTCTTTTACTACCCTCCACATGTATTAAATGACTCCTCTATGATGCACATGACCAAATATAAGTATATTGATTCAATCCTTCTGGAGTCAAAAGTACACAAACATAGAAATATTGCACATCTCATATTGCACATCCCCACCCCCTGGGCCCCCCTTTAATATTCTAGAAAAAAAAAAAAAAGCCCTAAAATTTTAAGCTAATTACAATCCATTGCAAACATTAGTTCTCAAAGCCAATCAATAGTAAACCTAAATTCTAACACTATTTTTTAATTGAAATAAGTAAGAATAGAGATCTAGGAAGCACGAACACACCGTTTAGGGTGCCGTATCCATGTTGAACACATGATGAACACACATACTCCTGAGACACACTGGAACACGTGTCGAACACGCCAATTGGCGTGTCCAATATTTTTGTTGATATTGTTTCTAGTGAACACTTCTCGGACACCTCGTGAACATGCGTGTTCAGTAGTTGGACATGTTTTGGGACATGGCTAGATTGAAATGTTATTATTAAAAGTATTAAATGGAGAGTCGAAATTACAAATTTCAAAACTTTAAAAAACCAAAACATAGAACACCCGAATCTAATTCTTCAAATCCTTAACTTGTTAGTTGTTGTATTATAATTGTGACCTTATTTAATTGTTTTCATTTTATTTTTAGTGATTTATGAATTTTATGTTCATATACATGGCAAATAAAAATATATTAAAATATATTTTTTTGTCGTGTCCCTGCCGTATCCGTATTCTCATTTTTTGAAAATGCCATGTCCCGTGTCCGTATCCGTATCCGTGTCCGTGTCCGTGTCCGTGTCCGTGTCCGTGTCCGTACTTCTTAGATAGAGACCAATTGACCCTACCAAACGCCCAACGACAAGAATATCAGATGGCACAATGTACGCAACCGTTGTTAACGGATAAATATTTTGTAGGCAAGTAATACCAATTATTGCCACTCATATCCAAGATTTATAGTGGGGTAACCGGCTTTAAAATGAGATGTAACAAGTAAAACAAGTACCTAAATATATAGCACTTCACTTGATCTTTACTAGGCAATGTGGGACTAAACATGTGGAGTTGGCAACTCACCTCACCTAGCCTCATCCATCTTGGCTGTTACGTATCGCCGTCACATTAAGAATCTCTAGCCTTTGGGATCTTGGTCACCACAATCCACCCCCCTCAAGGGCCACACATCTTCACGTGGGGTTGAGTCTGCACACTTCTAGTTGGTCTAGGCTTTGATACCATTCTGCCACAACACAGGATCCACATGACACAACATTTTCCGCTTTGGGTCTAAGGCCCTTCACAGCTATAAAATGTTTTGTATCAAGTATATGCAAGTTATGTTACATGGACTTGGGAAGGGGTGTTGGGTGCAAGTATGTGTCTAAGTGTTAAATTTATTTGATTCCCAGGTCGAAGGACACGGGGACATAGGAACACAAAAAAATATACATATTTTCTCTATTTTATAGGATATAATAGTGTTTACAATATGCTATAAACATTTCATACATAATATGAGAGTTTTGTACAAATTTATATGTAAACTCGAATCATTAATAATTTTTTTTAAGAGATATCCAACAATACATGTTAGGCACTTATCTCATACCCATACCCTTATCAAAGTGTCGAGTGTCCGCACGGATACTTCGTATGTTTTAAAAGAGTCCAGGTAACATAAAATACAAGTGCTTACATATATGGCACTTCACTTCAAGTTCACCAGGCGATATGGGACTAAACTCATGAAATTGGCATCTCACCTCACCTCATCCACCTTAGTTGTTATGTATCGCCGTCACCTTACGAGTCTTTGGCCTTTTAGATCTTGGTCACCACAACAATCGTCGCGTAGGTAATTTGTTCTAAAGCGAAAGACGCTCACTCAAACTCAACCACATCATTCTATACAGAAATTATGTATGAATTTTCTGGTAGTATAGCATGACCCATGAAACAATCTTATCTGGGTGATCATTATCCACTCATTATCCACAACACAAAAAATGTACAGCCCCAGTTTAGTTACAGATACAGATATGTATGTATACATGGATATGTCCCTAAACCCTCCCCTCTTTACAAACACAACGTCGAACTGTTACCACTATGCAATAGCATCTTTGACTAAACTACAAATAAAAACATTAAAATTTATAGATCAATATGGTTAGATTCATTTATATTTCAATATTTATATTTAGATCTATTATTGAATGAGTCACACAAAAGTACATGAAATAGTCATACATTTAGATAGTAAAATTATATGTCTATTATAATTTCCTATCATCGCAAGAATAAGGTTATGACTTTCTTTTTTGGTCTATTCTAAAACAACATATAATAATAAGAAACAACAACTAATTAAGATACCACATTACTTCTTGGGAATAAGCATAGACTGCATAGTTTTAAATAGCAGTGATTACATAAAAGTTGCCCAAATAGATCAATATGTTACACTCCACCATAACAGACCTAAAGGATATCACAACTACAACACAGACACCAATTACATAGTTATAACGGTTAAAATGGCACTTTAATGGCCTTAATGACCGACTATGGTGTTGTTACAACTATGAACTCATAGTGGCTATTTAGCTTAATGTATAGGGAGAAGCAAAAGAAGTGATGTGAAGCATGCAAAGAAGAATTTGGAATTTTGCATAAGGATGCCTTTAGTATTTTGTACTTGTGTTTAGTTAACTTGAGTCTTACTTGTGATTTTATACACTAATATGTTGCTTGACATATTAAGGATATTTTGGTTGCTTAAAGTGGGTTACAAAAATAGTTACATAGATCTTTTTTCGGGTCCAATTTAATGAGTTTAAGTCCAAAGGAAGGTCAAGTCTCTGTCAACCACTCAACTACAAAGCCTAAGTTCAAGTAAATTTGTGTGATCCTTGCAAGGGTAAGCTCATCTACTTCTCCTCTTCTCTAAGCAGTAGACCAAGTTCAAGGGTTCATGTTCCCAGCCACAGAATAGCCCCAATTTCAGTAAAACCTTTCCAAACCAAGCCTAAATCAACACTAACCCTTTCCCTACTCTTAGGCTTGTAATTTGACAACAAAATACCTAAAAATATTTGTTGCCTGAAAATCAAGCAACCAATTCTCAGCAGATCCAGCAACCAAACACCTAAATCAAGATCAAGCAAAATCTGAATTTCTGAGTTCTAGAAACCCTAAAAGTTTTCTTATACATTTTCTTTTTTTGATAAGTAAATTTGAATTAAAAATGTGCCAAGGGGGCACCACCCAAGTACAAAAGAAAACAAAATAAGGCTTCTCAAGCCTCCAAGAAAGAGAAAACTAATAATAAAAATAATAAAGACTAGCCTATCTTAGACTCAGAAAACCACCAACCTCTCCTAAGACTAATTTCATTGTAGTCCCTATAAGTCTACCATCATAGTTGATAGAACAACCCAAATTCTTGATTTCCCTTCCATCACTAACTCTACTTCCCCCCTTCCTCGTAGTAAAATATAATACTTTCTTGGCCTCTTATTAGTTTCAATTCTAGCTATCAGCTTCCAAGCATCAGTTTCGAATTCCTCCCATACCTCATGGAATCCCAAGGAATTTACTAGACCTTTAACATTTTTCACATTTTTCATCATCCTGCCTATATTGAATACAATTTGTTGTCTTCCCTCCTAGACCCTCCCACTTCTTCTCTTCTTCCCCTTCTCTTCTTTTCCATTCTAGCTTCAAATCAGCCCCTCTAACGTCAAGCATAGACCCATCTTCTCTCACTACCAACACCTTGTTATTTCCATCTTCACCTTGGGGTGGGTTGGGGGGGTGGGGGAAGCATCTCCTTTCACTTCAAATATATTTCATCAATTGTTGGGCCATTTTTTCCCTTCAACTATCCTCCACATTCTAACTAAGAAACGAATGTCATTTATATCACATCATGTTTATAAGTTGAATGAAATTCATAAAATAGAAGTCAACAACCTCTAATTATGGGATTCTGGAGTTAAACATGTGAACAAGGTTTTAAGTAATGGTAGTGGCCGCCATAATGGTAATGGTGGCAGTGGAGCAGTATCAAGGCCCAACACACTATGCGTAATGGGTGCAGCTGTTGAAGCTATGAATTATTTTTGTAAGCAGAAGTTTTCCAAATAATAACCATGTATTTGTCTCAACTCCAGAATCACACAAATATGGAGTTCTAATAAATTTTATCAACCTTACAAATTGTACACAAAACAATCACAAGAAAATCTGGGCAAATTGCACACCACCATCACACATAGCAACAGGTTTCGCAACAATGTTATGCCCACGAAATCCGTAAGTTCAGTTGTATCAGGATTGGATATGGCCAACATAGTTACATAATAATAGTTTCACGGCTATGTAAAACACTGCACACGTATTCCTATTATTTGGGTGGATTTTGCAATTAAACAAAATGCAAAGCTCCTACATCTCCATCCACCACGTAAGATTCATTTGAGCTTGCTTCTACATTGAGAGTATAGCCGTCGTGACAATTTAAGACCTTAGCAAAAACTAAGTCAAAGAGATGGAATTTATTAATATTTAATCCAAAAACATTAAGCAGTAACATAAACTATGAAATTTAGGGGGAAATGGAATTCATTATGTCTAGCTATGTTTTAACAACACCTAATCAAAAATAGGCAAAGAAGTTAATATTCATTTCGACTGTTATAATTCACGGGGTTGCTCTTAGACAAATTCATTAAAATATCAAAAACCAAAAGTAGCTAAATTTTGACTACACCTAACCAGAAATAGGCAAGAAGCTTCAAAAAGAGCTTGTGCTTTATAACTCATGGTTTGCTCTTACCTTATCACCTACGAAAGGAATTTTCTCAGCTTCCACAGCCTGAATTGCAGATTGTTGCTGCATAATATCATCATCCCTGAAATTTGCCCAATCATGGACTTCAGATGCTTGAATGGGTGTTATGGACTCCATTTCTACATCAGCTAGGAGCCCCTCTTGATTCTGCATCTCTCCTTAGGTCACTAAAAAGCAATTATGTGCTTGCTCAGTCTTACTTGAATGGAATGTGATTACTTAAATGTTATGAACTACCTGCTCACAAACAGGAAGAGAGTAAGAGCGGGAGGTGGTTATATCTCTAGACTCTAGTTATTAGTAAGCATTAATGAACTTCATTTGATAAATTCATTGGAAAGCAAAGAGGTATAACGTAATTATGGAAGATGGTTATAAGTGCAGAAGACACAAGAAATTTGGGAGAGGGGGTCTATTAAAGCATTTCACCTGTAGCCCAAACAAGCTAGCCCAAAAGTTTTCTTGTATGTTCTTTAAACATCCAAAAACTATCTTATATAATCTGTGTTAATTTATTTAACATATCAGGCAAGTCACGTTTACTGATCAAGCTTTATGGGATATGGAACAAATTTATCTTATTTGTAAATATCTTGTCTTGCATAGCACTCAGGCTCAAAACATATGACTTGAAAATTTATAGTAGTCATGTAGATCTTTATGCTCGTCGCTGTGCATTTGATTTATACTCTATTCTGCATTCTATCTTGATTTCATTACAACCATTGCATATCTCAACCACTGCATTTTGTTGGAACACCATAATCAATTTGTAGCTATTGGAAAGATAGAACAGACCACCAAAAGGGATAAGAAAGGTAAACTTCACCACATCGAAATCTGTAATTAAAGCAAACATGCTCTACATGGGGCAACCACAGCGTTGACAAAACCTGATCAACAAAACCTCAAATCAATCTAAGCTATGTTTGTGTAAGGAATTTCGGGAGGGATTTAAAACTCCCCAGTTTAGAAGTCTTTGTTAGACTTCTCAAACCCTACGAGAATTTGGGGATTTGGATGCCCAAAAATATGGATGAGCACCTTTCAAAGCAGATTCCTTCTACAAATGCGTAAAACAAATGAATTGAAAATGTATACTCTCTATCTCCCCCGCACCCAAAGATAAACAAAAAAAAAACAAGAACACACACAGGCACACACACACACACAAAATGCGACAGCTTGTAAGAGACTCCTCCCCCACCTTTTCACTGTCATTTTCATTTGACTGAAAGCATAACAAATCATATCAAGATTTTCATTAGACTTCAAGATCTTGCTATTTTAATATATATATATATACACTCGGCAACAAAATTTTACCAATCTTGATAACAGATACCTGGGAGCACTGTGTATATCAAACAGAATTCCAAGTCAACCTGACACTTAGAGCATTGTGAATTGATAAGTGAAAACATTTAGAAAGGGCAATCCTTATGTTCAAGACAATATTTAATCTTGGGTACAAGCCGGATCCTCCTTGACTTTCCAAACCCTAAAATCCAATTACCATAAAATAAGCGAATACGATATATATGTATGCGTATAATTGTATGTATGCATATATAGAGAGAGAGAAGAGGGAGAGACCATACTTAACCGAGAGAGAAGGGGAGTACATCGGATGTCCAAAGAAGGTTATACAGATTCTAATCCGTGCTCCTTGCCAACATCTTAAAACCAGAGAGAGACGATGAATTGAGCCATGTGCCGACGAGAATCGATTCGAAGAGAGAGGGGGGAGAGAGCTACAAGTAAGAACTGCGCCCAACCGGAGTACCAACGCTAACGCTCTTTTCAGAATCCAAAACTTAAACCCCGTCAATCCCAATTCCCATCTGAACCGTGGGGCTATTTCACGACCATGGTAGAAATTTTCAGGGTAAATTTCACTTGCCTCTCCAATATTTTTCCCTATTTCAGAGATATCACCAATAATTTATTTGATTATACAACACTTATTTCTTTTTGCAACAATAGACATTGACATCCTTCAGTCACCCCGCCGAGTACCAATTTTTGTACCCTACCCCAAATGCGTAAGGTCCATGAAATAGAGGGAATGACACTTGACTAAAGCTAACTCAAATACCAATGTAATTTTAAGAAATCAGGTAGATTGGTTTGAGAATGACTGGATGTGTAGGTAACCTCCCTTGATATTTTTTCTTATTTCAGAGACATCACCAATAATTTATTTAATTATACAATACTCTTATTTCTTTTTGTGACAATAGACATAAACATAGATATCCTTTAGTCACCCGTCAACCAGAGTAGCAAGTCTCGTACCCTACCCAAATGCCTATGGTCCATGCAATCAAATAATGAAGGGAATCGGACCCTTGACTAAAAGTACCTCTAATACCAATATAGTTTTAAGAGGCTACGTAGACTAGTTTGAAAATGACCGGATGTATAGGTAACCCTCCCCTGATATTTTTTCCTATTTCAAAGACATCACTAATAATTTATTTAATTATACAGCACTCTTATTTCTTTTTACGACAATTGACATAGACATCTTTCAATCACCCGCCAACCATACTAGCAATTTTCATACCCTACCCACTTATGGTCCATGCAATCAAATAACGGAAGTAATCGGACCATTAACTAAAAGTAACTCAAATACTAATGTAGTTTGAAGAGGCGATGTAGACAGGTTTGATAATGCCCAAATGTATAGGTAACCCGTTTTCCTAAGATTAGGGATGAACATTTGGCTTGGCTAGTTCGGTTTGGACTAGGCCTGCACTATATAGTAATACCCATTAAGCCTTAGATTAAATCTCAACTCCATCAAAAATAAAAATTTGATGTCCAAATCCGCCCATTTAACCCAATAATTTTTTAATAAAAAATTCACTTCACAAATTGAACATAAATTATGTGTCAATTAAAGTGGTTTGTGTTCTTCATTGATTAAAAAACAAGCGTTAAGATTTTGTAACTAATTTTTTTAGTAAATATTTTTATTCTAGAAAAAAAAGTTAAATAATGTAAAATGTAAATACATATCATATATTAAAATATATACTTACATAGTTTTACATATATTTTGGGTCAAGATGGTCTTTAAATAACATTTTCAAGCTCACTCATTAACATAATCAAGACTAATTTTTTTTTTTAAATTCTATAAATGATGGGTAAATTTGGACAGGCTTAGTAGGCCATCAAGCCCATAGCCACCCTACCCAAGAGAAACAAAAAGAGATGAGTAAGGACAAGTAGTCACTAATGGCGACCAAATTAGTGTAAATGGGTGAAACAACCCAAATGTGACTTAGAAAATAACACAATGATCCTACTGTAATAAAATGTGACCTAATTAAAACAAAATGACAAAATGTGACTTGCTTGAAAAAGAGAAAACAATGCATTTGATCATACTACAACAAAATATGAGCCCTTCACTAGAAGAGGGACCTAACTACAACTTGACTAGTTACTATATTTCAGTAATTTACATAAAACCCAATGTGACCCATACTATGACATAATGTGACCTTAATTATGACAAAATGCAAACTTGCTTAAGACCCAATGTGACCTTACTACGACATATTGAGACCTTACACCCATTCAAAATGAGTCTATTTATGCCATATGGTGACCTTAAATAGTTTCAACAAAATGTCACCTTAGATATGACAACTGGGGATGGCTAGCAGCAGGCGCACCCACCAACGCTGTTGTGTCGCATAGCAGGCCGCACCAGACCAGCAGGTGTTCCTACTGCTAGTATTTCTCACGACAATTTGACCCAACAATTTGACTAGAGATATTGTTAAATTAGATACAACAGCATGTAACCCTATATAAAACCCAATGCAACCCGCACTAGGCAAGGATAGCTCTAAAAAGAAATTGTTTCGAAATCATTTCAAAAATATGATGGAAAGGGAGAAAAAAAATTGAAAGAAACATATGAAATTTTTTGGAAAGATGAATTAAAGTTCATCCATGTGTATTTTTAAAGCCAATAAAGTAATATTCTAACATATTTGAGGCTCATAAAATCATTTACATTAGAGGAAATTATAATATCATAGAATAATAAATACTAACATGTATAAAAAAAATTAGCTAAAAAGTAATTTTAATATTTTCGTTAATCATTCAGTAAATGAATCTAAGAGTTGAGTAATATTTTAATAAAATGATACTAATTTAATATTGTATTAGTTTATTATAAGAGAATTTAATAGTGTATGCGTTTCTTTAATGCAATAATTATTACACAATTTTGACCTAAATTAGTTAGTAATAATAAATAAAATATCCCCTCATATAATAATGTTTACATTAATTATGATAATTATAATGTTAATAATTCAAAAGAAGTGCTAAAACAACACATTTTTTTGATGTGATTCCTTGCGTTTATGTGTGTTTCAGTACATTATCATAAAAATATTGTAATTTTAGTATTTCACTATTGTTTGTCTTAGTTCTCTAGTGTTTGAATACGTTTTGGGCATTTCAATGAAAGCAAAGGAAATTTTATTCTTTAACACTAGGAGAGATTGTGACCTTATATAATACCCAATGTGACTGCCCACGAGATAATGTGTCCTGACTTATAGCGTGTTGTCATATTAGATAGTACACATATGACCCTATATAAGTCCAACGTGACTCATACAATGAGAAACTATGATCTTATATCCCACCTAATGTAAGCCATATTAAGAGAAATTGTGACCTTAAATACGACCCAATATGATCCCATCAACGAAGGTGTAATACTCCATATTTTCAGAATAACAATGTATTAAATTACATTTAAGTGCATTTTACGAATTTCAAGTATGAAATTATTTTAAGGTGCGTAGATTGTAAAACTCTAATTTTCTGACTTACTTTCTTGTAATTATATACATCAATCATAGTTTAAATTTATTACAAGATTTGCTTAGACCTTTTTGTAGTAATTATTTCACAATTGTGGGAATGATTTAGGAATAATATATTAGGGGCATTACTGAGAATCTACCAAGGAAAAATATATCATGATTTTTTTAGTGTTTGCACCTATATATGCTAACACATAAGATGGAAAGAGAAGATTGGTTTCGTCTTTGAGGAGAAATGGCAGGCAAGAGCATGGGCTCTTTAGTAGGATTGTTCCGGTGAGTTTTTCGGCTAACTAGGTAGGGTGATGGACAATCTTTATATTTGTTGTTTAATGTTAGCTTACGTTTGAATATATTTATGTAGGGTGTTATTCCTTGATGTATTTATAGCTAATGTTATTTCTAATTAGTTTTGTAAATCTATAATGCATGCGTTTGTTTATTTGTTTGTGCTGTGTGGAAATTCTAGTTGAAATTCTAGTGAATCTTTGGATGTTTTACGATAAGGCTTTAAGAAAAAAGGCAGCGAGGAGCATGACTTTTCAGCCATGGTGATATTGGGTTGTTAAAGTGAATAATAATAAATAATTATAAGAGACAAAAGAGATCGATATTAAGCGAATGGATATTTCAAATCTGGATTGGGGATAGATTATCAGTACAAGAAGAAGAAGGCCACTAGTTTGTCTAACCGGTTTGGTCATCATAGTGCTTCATGTGTGGGTAACCATTGTGCATGTATGAATGTTTGCTGATGGGTTTCTGGTTGGAGTGGCAATTGGGTTAGAAGTCTAGGTTGATTGTTGGTTTAGCTATGTAGTTTCCATGTAGATGTATAAGTATAAGTGCATATATATGATGATGCAATGAATGTGTACGACCTTCTCGACCTCTGAAGCGAACGGTTGAAGTGATGAACCCTCCTGTTTAAGACACCGTGTGGTGCCTGCCTAAGAAACGCTGATGCCAAAGTTAGGCTAAAGATAAATGGGCAGAGTAATAATGCTCAAGAGTTCATGTGTTTCGTACCTTTATTGGAGATGATGACTACCCTTTATGCAGAGGCGCAAGCATGGAGTATGGCTATGATTGTGGGCACCTTAATGGAAGAGTTAATCGTGCCCTCAAATTGTGCATCAGGGATTGCGGGGACGTATCGTGCCCTCACATTAGGCTTCATGGACCATGCCCCCAATCGTGGGCGGAACTGTCCCAATCACGGGATTGTGGAGGCTAATCGTCAAGTAAGAATCTCGGGGTGCCTTAATGATGACACCTGGTGCCCTGCTCGAGCTCTATCCTTCCAATTCTATTGGTAGACCTGGTCATTAAGATAGTTCAGGGGCCTTGGTTTGGAGACACTGTCTGGACTTACATGGTCTATCTAGTAGGGGTAGATCGGCTATACTTATCGTACTATCAGATGCCTCCAATTCCCTTGGCAACCCGGGCCTGCCAGTGGGAATTTCAAAGAAACCTGGGGTGCCGCCCTTAGGGTGCATTTATGGCGTCATAACTAGTCATCATTACCACATCCCTCAAATCAACGCAACATTTGGGGTGTGTGCACGTGGCCTCGCGGGGTTGGTTCCCGTATTTGGATGGGACACCACAGGTGCTGACCGTTCGATCCAAGGGTCGTGGACAGATCTTAGCCACTGATTTCGAAAGAGAAGGCCTACAAGGCCTTGGCGGTTCGTCAAAGGGCTTCCTATTTTGCACCCCCTTTTCAAAATGCCCAGAGAGTAACCTCTCTTATCCTCTTTCCGCCATTATTGAACGCTTGAAGGGATTCTAAGCCTCCCTCTCAACTTTCCTGAGTTCATTAAGGTATTTCGAGTGTGCGGGTGCAGGCTTTGGCTTCTGCAAAAGACCATTTGGTATATGCACCGGTGTGGAGGGTTAGGACCTCATATGCCCTAGGGTTTGTAGAAAACCCCTCCTTCGTCGAGTCTATGTATTGGGGCATTTTGGAAGCCTCCAAATCTGCGTTCAAGACTTTGCGTGAAATAGAAGACCCTAGGACCATGAACCCCCAACCAATAAGCCTATCATCCGGCTTTGAGCGCACTGCCTCGATGGATTTAGAAAGGGTTAGGCCGGATGAGGCTTTGAGTGGCTCGGTAAACTACTCCAGGGCAGACATTGAGGATGTTACCCAAGAGGCAAGGTCGGCGAGGGCAAGGAGCTCTGTGGCCATCGTGGATGCCTTTGAGGGTGCTCCCGCGGATGAGGTTGGGGAGCGAGTTAGGATACACCCTATCCCTGACTGTAGGTACGAGGCAAGGCACATAGCCTCCATCTTAGACGGGCCAAAGGTAAGGAAACTATGGTTTGCCTACCAATTCCCTGCCTCCATGAGCTATAGAATTCCTGGGAGCGAGGACAGAGCATGTTTCCCTCGTCCTGGGGAAGTCACGGTGTACAAGAGTGCCCTGACTGGGGGGCTGAGGCCATTAGGGGAGTTTTGAGCAGGGCCAGGCTAGCTCCAAGGCAGCTCATGACCAATTCATGGCGCATACTGGCGGGCTGTGCAGCCTTGTGGCAGGCTGCTACCAATAGGAAGGAATACTTAACCCCTGAAGACTTCTTTTTTTGTTACAAAGTAACCGAGAGTGAGAGCTCAGGTTGGTATTACTTCTCAGTTTGGGATGGTCAGCCTGCAATGATAACTGGTCTCCCAGTCTCCCACAAGCACTGGAAGGAGAAGTACTTCTTCGTTTACGGCGAGGGTATGGAGAATGCCCACTGGGAGGATGTGACTGACTAGACCCCTCGCATACCCAAACAGTGGGGTAGACCAGGTAGGAAGGGTAAGCGCTTTTCGTGCTTTCATACTTGGGATCTACTTAAGGTAGTGGTCTGACCATTATTCGTTTTTTCTACTTAACGCGCCTTCCTGTGCTGGAGGACAAGTCAAGGGAAGATCGGGTAGCGAGGGTGAGGGAGCACCCAGTCAAGAACTGAGCGCCCCTTGTAGCTGGTGAGAGTTTGGCCGCCTACCTCTTAGGTCCAGACCCTTCCATCGAAGCCCTTCACACTGAGAGGAGTGAGTCTGGTATATTTATTGCAGCTGCTTTTTAATACAAGTCTACTGATCCCTACCTTGTGCATTTTGCAGGACAAGAATCTACTATGGGCTTTGACAAGAGGAGCATGGGGTCTTCTGCCAAGAAAAAGTTTTGAGGAAATAGAGAGGGCGAAAGCTATTGGGGAGCGACCCAGTAAGCGCCTTCGACCGAACTATAGGGGGAAGACCATTGAGCCCCCTTTTGACAAGGGTCTTACAACAATTGGCCCACCAATAACTAAGAGCCAAGGCTTCTTTGGCTACTCAGGCTTCTGGCCAGACCTCCAGGCCCGGAGCGGGTATGCTACTGCCAGCTGCCATAGCGCCTTCGAGTCAGGCACCTTCGGGCTAGTAGGGTGAGCCCTTTATAGTGGAGGATGTCCAAGCTACCTGGGAGAGAATGTAGAAGTTCATCAACTTGGAGGACATGGCCCCCTTTCTCGAGTGGTCCAATGCCCAACTAACTACGAGCATGAATCACGATGCTCTCAAGGTGAGACTTCTTGCTAACTTTCCCCCTTTTTTCTATGATTGTTCTGACTTGGTACTAATCTGTGGATTCTTTTGCAGTTGCATGTTAAGGCACTCTGCTTGTCCACTCGCTTGAAGTTGAAAATGACTGAGAGTGCCAAGAAAGGTCAGGTCATCGAGACCTTGACTGAGACGATCAACGGGTTGGAGAAGAAAGTCAAGGATGCTGAGGAGTCCCAAGCAATTGCTGAGGCAAAAAAGACGGTCGTCTTGGATGAGTATATGGAACTTAAGAAAAAGGTTGAGGCGTTGACTTTTGATGCCTAGACCTTTGAGGCCATTAAGAATTCTTTGGCCTCGAGGATAGCTGAGCTGGAGGGGCAACTCAAAACCGCTTAGAAGAAGGCTGTGGAGGAGTTTAAGGCTGGGATGGCCTTCCAGGACGAGGTCGATGAGGCTTATATGGAGCGCTTTGTTGATGCCAAGGTTGTGGCGAAGAAACTCTTCCCAAACCTTGACTTTTCTGCTCTGAAGCCGTCAAATGACACTACCTCCCAGGCCCTTGGTAGGGAAGACTAGACCCTTATAGCAGAAGAAGAGGACGACACTCAATCCTAAGTCCCAAACCCTTGTAATCGATTTCCTTTTTTTTTTGTTTTTAAACTGCCCTTGTAATTGCCCTTAATCAAGAAAATTCCTTTCATCTGTGCTCGTGTCCTTGTATTTCAATGCTTCAGATTTGTAGATTATTTGGAAGTGTAACCTTGCGCAAATTTTTCGACTTGACTAGCCTTCAGGTCTTTTAGTCGTTCTGGTTGGCCCAATGGACAGACCAGGGGACTTAGTTGCCTTGTGGCTTTTTCTGGTTAGTCTTGGGGACTAACTAGGTGGGCTTAGTAGCCTTGTGGATTTTCGGTTTCGTCTGGGCAGTCCCCAGGTAGGCTTAATAGCCCTGTGGCCTTTCAGCTTTGTCTGGCCAGTCTTGGGGTCTGACCAGGTGGGCTTAGTAGCCTTGTGGTCTTTCGGCTTTATCTGGTCAGTCTTGGGGACTGACCAGGTGGGCCTAGTAGCCTTGTGGCCTTTTGGCTTTGTCTGGTTAGTCTTGGGACTGACCAGATGGACTTAATAGCCTTGTGGCCTTTCGGCTTTGTCTGGTCAGTCTTGGGGACTGACCAAGTGGGCTTAGTAGCCTTATGGCCTTTCGGCTTTATCTGGCCAGTCTTGGGGACTGACCAGGTGGGCTTAGTAGCCTTGTGACCTTTCGACTTTGTTTGGCTAGTCTTGGGGACTGACTAGGTGGGCTTAGTAGCCTTGTGGCCTTTTGACTTTGTCTGGTCAACCTTGGGGACTGACCAGGTCGGCTTAGTAGCCTTGTTCGTGAGCCATTTTAGTGGGCTAGACCCCTTGAAGCTTTCAATGAGTAGTCATTTCATTAATGATGGCAGAGTACATCATACATAATAGTTTCTTAAATGCTCAGCATGCCAAGGGTTGAGTAGGTCCTTGTCATCCAGCCCTGTCAACCAATAGGTACCTTTTTGGGAAAATCTCTTCACTTTGTAAGGCCCCTCCAAATTCAGCCCAAGTTTGTCGTTGCTAAGCCTCCTAGTGGATTGATTAACTTTTTTAAGGACTAGATCTCCTGCCCTCAATATCCGGGGCTTTACCCTAGCGTCATGGTATCTGCGCATCCTCTACTGGTAAGCTGCTACTTCCATAGCTGCTTGCAACCTTTTCTTTTCGAGTAGGTCTAGGCTTACCTCTAAGGCTTTGTTGTTAGTCTCTGGTTTATAGTGCTCGATCCTGAGGCTGTGCAGACCTATCTCCACTGGGATGACTGCTTCCGATCAGAATGTCAACGAGAAAGGGGTGTGGCCCGTTGCTACCCTTTCCGTTGTTCGGTAGGCCCATAAAATGTTGGGAAGCTCTTCAGCCTATAAGCCCTTTGCCTTTTCCAACTTGGCCTTGATGATGTTAAATAAGGTTCAGTTGGTGACTTCTACTTGGCCATTAGCTTGGGGGTGCTCTAGAGATGAGAAATGATGACTGATCTGGAGATCTGAGCAAATCTATCCAAACTGACCACCTTTGAATTGCTTCCTGTTGTCTGTGATAACCACCTTGGGGATTCCGAACCTGCAGATGATATTTTTCCATAGGAAGCCCTTCATTCTCTGTTCGGTGATGGTGGCAACGGCCTCAGCCTCTGCCCACTTTGTGAAGTAGTTTACTGCCACCACTGCGAACCTGGTCTGGACTTTTCCTATAGGCAGAGGTCCCACAATGTCGATTCCCCGTTGGGCGAATGGCCAAGGCCTCTAGATGGGAGTCAATTCCTGGGGTGGTTGCCTTGGAACGTTGGAGAACCTTTGACACTTGTCACATCTTTTTACAAAGTCTTGGGCATCCTTTTCTATAGTAGGCCAGTAGTAGCCTGTTTTGAGTATCTTTTTGGCTAGGGCCCGTCCACCCAAGTGGTTGCCGCATACCTCTTCGTGCACCTCCCTCATAACGTAGTCAGCATCTGCCTTTCCTCCACACCTAAGCCAAGGTAGGGCGTGCCCTCTCTTATACAGTGTCCCGTTCATCAGGGTGTATCTGGTAGCTCTGTACTGGATCCTCCTGGCCTCAGTCCTGTTTTCTGGCAAGGCCCCCCACTCCAAATAATCTCTGATCGGTGTCGCCCATTCAACCTCCTATTCCACCTGATATATCTCTGAACTCTGAATGCTCGGCAAATCTAACACTTCCATGGGGACTCCTGGGTTTACTTTCTAAGACGATGCTATCCTGGCTAGTAGGTCTGCCTCCTCATTCTATAGCCTGGGTACTCTTTTTAATAACATCATGGAAAACCTTTTGGTTAGGTTTTTTTTGCCATTTGGTAGTATTTTTGCATTTTTTCCCCTCTGGTCTCATAGTCACCTTGAACATGTTTAACTACGAGCTACGTACCAGGACATGTTCTGCCCCCATTTGCCTAGCCATTCGAAGTTCAGCTAACAAGGCCTCATACTCGGCTTCATTGTTGGAGGCTGGGAATTTGAATCATACAGCATACTCTAACTTATGACCTTCGGGGGTGACCAGAACAATTCCAGTGCCACTGGAAGTGTCAGTGGAGGAGCCATCAACATTGAGAACCCATTGTGCCTATTCAGGGTTTGCGTCAGGGTGGGTCGTTGGGTGGGTGAACTCAGCGATGAAGTCTGCCACAGCCTGACCTTTGATTACTAGTCTTGGTCGATGATAAATATCGAACTGGCTCAATTAAACCGGCCACTTGACCAACCGGCCTGAGGTCTTTGGTTTGTGGAGGATCTTCTGCAGTGGTTGTTCGATCAGAACTAATATGGTATGGGCTTGGAAATATGGTCTCAATCTTCGAGCTGATGTTACTAAGGCGAGGGCCAGCAGCTCTATCTTGGGATATCATTCTTCTGCCCCCCTCAGGGCTCTACTCACATAGTAGACCAGTTTCTGTACGCCGTCTTCTTGTCTGATCAGGGCTGAGCTGACCGTTGTGGCTGACACTGCTAAGTAAAGGTAGAGCTCTTCCCCTTCAACGATCCTGTTGAGCAGCGGGACTAAGCCAAGGTATTGCTTTAGTCCTTGGAAAGCCTGATCGCACTCTGTTGTCCATTCAAAAGCTTTTCGTAGAACCTTAAAGAAAGGGAGGCACTTCTTTGTGGACCTTGAGATAAACCTGTTCAGTGCTACCACTCTGCCGGCAAATCTTTGTACTTCCTTGGTAGATGTTGGGGGTCGTATGTCTATAATCGCTTTAACCTTCTTGGGGTTTGCCTCTATTCCCCTATTAGAGACCATAAACCCTAAGAACTTGCTAGAGGCTACTCCGAATGCACACGTTGCTGGGTTTAACTTCATGTTGTAGGCTCTTAGATTCTGGAACATCTCTTCTAGATCCGTCAAATGACTAACTGCTTTTTTGCTTTTCACTAACATGTCATCTACATACACCTTAATGTTTATATCGATCTGAGCACTGAACATGTGATTGACAAGCCTCTGGTAGGTTGCTCCGGTGTTCTTCGGGTCGAAAGGCATTACCTTATAACAGTATAGGCCTCTGTCCATTACGAACGACATGTGTTGTTAGTCATGCTCTACCATCTTTATCTGATTATAGCTTGAGAAGGCGTCCATAAAGGTTAGCATCTCGTACATTGCCGTCGAGTCCACTAGTTGATCTATTATAGGTAAGGGGAAACTATCTTTGGGATAAGCCATGTTCACATATGTGAAATCCACACACATTCTCCACTTTCCATTAGCCTTCTTGACCATGACCACGTTGGAAAACTAGACGGGGTACCGGGCTTCCTTTATGAGGCCGGCTCTGGTCAACTTCTCGAGCTCTTCAACTACGGCCTCATTTTAGTTTGGGGCAAAGCTCCTTCTTTTTTGCCTTACTGGCTTTGCAGTTGGGTCTATGTTTAGATGATGAACAATGACTCGGGTATCGATACATGGCATATCCTCATGGGACCAGGCAAAAACATCGGCGTTTTGCTTGAGGAAGGATCTTAACCCCTCCTTGAACTCTTCTGGACCTGCCGTCCCTATCTTCACTATTTTGGTCTAATCCTACCCACCGATCATGACCTCCTCGAGCTCTTCCACCGGCTTTCCCCTTCTGATCTCCTCCTCATCTCGGACCTCCAGCTCTTCAATTAGCATGACCTCCTTGGTCTCTCCTTTGAGGGATGCCATGTAGCATTCTCTGGTGGTTTGTTGGTCTCCCTTGTTGTCGTGCCCAAATTTTCCGCACTCGAGGAATACACATACAAGCAGGAAAAACACTATACTCTCTCATTAGAACTCACCCTCCTAGAAGAATGAGTGCGACTAGGTTTGAATTGAAAATAGATTTGAATAAAGGGCTTTTGGAAAACATATGAAGTCGCCACCTAACTTGATTAAGGTGAGTTAGGTCACCTAAATGCTAAACATAATCCGAAGATTACATTTAGGGTTTTTGAAAACGATTTTGAAAATACTTCCATAAGAGAGGGTTTTTAGGAAAAACGGGTTGTTTGGCAACCTTTAGAAAATAATTAAGCCCTTTTTTAAAATAAACTCTATTTTGGTCTTTGAAAACAGTGATTCTAGGTTTGGAAGTTGGTTACGTGTAGGGAAGACGCACTAAGTCATCACTCTACTCCGCCCTTGCGGTACCTACATGTCTATTTATCCTAAATTCACATACGAGAGTCTTCAACTAACAAATGTTCAATCCTATTTACTTTGAAAAGAATTTTAAAAAGAATGATGCATGATTTGCAAGTGCAAGAAAAGAAAGTTAGAAAATAGATTTGAAATAGATTTAAAAAGAAATTAATTTGATAGAAATTTGAAAAGATAGATTTGAAATTGGAAAGTTTTAGAATTTGGAAATAGAAATTTGGAATTGGAAACTTGGAAGAGATTAGGAAATTGGAAACTTGAAGAACATTGTGGAATTGGAGATTTGAAAAAGGTTGTGAAAATAGAAGCTTGAAAAAGGTTGTGACCGCACCCATGAAGGTTGCCTACGTTTCCTTTTGGAGGAATCAGGTCAGTCGTAGTTCGGATAAGAGTCTGATAGAAAATAGAAGATATGATTGAAGGAAAGAGATTGAATTGGAATTTGGATTTGATTTGGATTTAGAATAGAAGATTGGAATTTGAAATTGAAGGATTAATAAATTGATTTGGAAAGATAGAAATTAAAAGAGGGATTTGGAGTTGTTTTGGAAAGGTTGAGATTTAGGAAACCTAGACTTAGGAAGATAGGATTTAGGAAGGACTTGAGGTTTAGGAAAGATTTGACTCGAATGTTAGACTTGGAAGATTGGAGAAAGATTGGATTTAGGAAAGATTCAAATTACGAAAGGTTCGAATTAAGAAAGTTTCATTTTAGGAAGGTTCCGTTTTAGAAAAGTTTCATTTTAGGAAAGTTTTGGTTTAGGAAAAGTTTTGAATTAGAAAAGTTTTGGTTTAGGAAAAGTTTTGAATTAGAAAAGTTTCGTTTTAAGAAAGTTTTGAATTAAGAAATGTTTCATTTAAGGAAAGCATTGGAATTGGAAAGTTTTGAATTTAGAATGTTTTGAAATAGGGAAGTTTTGAAAGTAAGAAAGTTTAAAATTTAGAAAGATTTGAAAAGTTAGAAAAGGTTTGAGTTTAAGAAAAATTTGAAAACTTAGATTTGGAAAGTTAAGATTTGGAAAGGGATGAAATTAAGAAAGGTTTGAAAGCTTAAAGTTTAAGGAAAGACTTAAAAGTGTAAGTTTAGGAAACTTAAGGTTTAGGAAAGTACTAGATTAGGAAGGAGTTGAATTAGGAAAGATTTGGATTTGGAAGGATTGAAATTCCTATTTCTTAAAGCAAGGGATTGGATTTTGTTTCTAAAAAAAAGATGTTTTGATTTTGTTTCCAAACACGGAGGATAGGATTTAGTTTCCTAAATGAGGAGATTGGATTTGGTTTCCTAAAGAGAAGATTGGATTTGGCATGAATTTGGAAAGATGGAGTTTTGGAAAATCTAGTTTTGGGAAGACTATAGTTTTGATGTAGAAAATAGGTTTTAGAAATATATATAGTTTTGATGTAGAAAACAAGAGGTTTTGAAAACCTAGGTTTTGAGGCCAAAATAAGGGATTGGAAATCATGTTTTTGGGAAGGAAAATTAGGGTTTCCTAATCGTGCATTCTAGTGTTTAACTTGGGCTCTAAGAAAAAAGTTTTTGAAAAGTAAGTTTTTAGAAAGGGAGATTTTTGGAAGGAAATCCTAGAGAGGAGTTTCTAGAAGATGAATTTTGAAAAGAGAGAGTTTTTGGAAAGTGAATTTAAGAGGAGTTTCAGAAAGAAGACTTTGGAAGAAGTTTTCAGGAAAGAGTTTTTAGGAAAGAGATTTAGGGAGAGAGTTTTCTAAGAAGGAAACTTAGGAAGTGTTTTTAGAAAAGAAATTTTGAGGAGAGTGTTTTAGAAAGGAGTTGAAAAGGAGTTTTTGAAAACAATTTTTGGAGGAAGCTTTTGAAAACAATTTTGGAAAGAATATTGGAGAGAGTTTTTAGAAAGTATGTTGAAAGAGAGGTTTTTAGAAGGAGAGATTTGAAAAGAAGAGTTTTAGAAAGTATATAAAATATCTCACTTTTCTAAAACGATTCTAATAATAAGAAGATTAGAACCACTTTAAGATAGTGGTTTTGAAAATAACAAAGGTTTTGAAAATATGGACCATATTGGCTACTTTAAATGTAACATTTTCCTAAAGTACCCCTAGCCATGAAAAGGTTAGAATCACCTTAGGATTATAATTTTGAAAACAAGTTTTTAAAAAAAAGATTTTGATGCAATTTTGAAAACGATGTTAATGCAAGCTTTGAAAACGAGTTTGAAAACGAATTTTAGAAGAATGCAAGATCATGATATGCACAATGCAAAGAGGGTCGTGAACATACAAGGTTAAAGACTTCACCACATAATCAAGGGGGCTGAACTCACGTGGTCTCCGGTTAGACTAAAAGAAAGCCTCCGATACGATGACTCTCCAATAGCCTAAGCCTACACATGGACCGGGAATTCCCTTGTTTCAAGTATGTAAGAAGGGGGGGGGGGAAGAAGATGGAGGATTAAATAGAAGAAAACCCAAGTGGGTTCAGAGGGAGAAGAGAGGGGGGAAGATGCGTAAACGTAAATAAGAAGCCTACCTTGTGTCTTCTTTATTTTGCTTAGCTTTACGCTCTTTGTTTTGCTTGTCTTGCTTCGATCTTCACTTCAGTCTTCAAGAGTTTATCTTCAATCTTCAAAGCTTCAGATTGCAGCACTTCAAGTCTTCAAAGGAGGCTTTGGAGGCTAGTGTATAAGTGTATGAAAGTGTGTATGAGTGTACATAAGTGTGTCGGAGGCTAAGGTGTATGAGTGTACATAAGTGTGTAGGAGGCTAGGGTGTATGAGTGTACATAAGTGTGTATGAGTCTTCTTATGTATACTCATACACACTTCTTGGCGCACTAGGACCTCTTTTGTACACTCATACAAAAAATGCCACTGCTTGGCGCACGGGACTCTATTTTGGCTTGGCGCCATTACTAGTGGCACCAGCAACTTAGAAAAGTTTATTAAGTCGGCAAACAACGTATCTTGAGAAGATTTGGGCGCCTTTACTAGTGACTACCATGCAATTTTTAGCCTGGCTTCACTAGGAGTGACTCTAGAATGCCCAGGAAGGACTTAAGGGACCGAGAATGGCCCGAAAGGCTAGAAAAGGGCAGGAACTCTTAAAATAGAGTCCCGGAGGTAATGGACTTGAAAAATGATGACAAGAATTGTCGGAAGGATTGACCGGGCTATTAGGGGTAAAACGGTCAACTGGATCGGAAAGCTGCCGGGACAGACTCGGAATGTCCCAGAAGAAGACTCGAGATTTAGAAACATTATTTAGAATGTTCCCAAAGGCTACCGGCTTGATAACCAAAGCTGGTGTGGTCGGAAAAGGCGACTGGCCCACCAAGGGCAAAACTGTCATTTTGCATTGGGTTTACCGAAACTGACTCGGAATGATCCGGAAAGATAAAGGAAGGTTGGGAATACTATAAGAAGCATTCTCGGGAGATTACCGGTTTGATACCCAGAGCTAGTGTGGCTAGAAAAGGCGATCGGCCCACCAGGGGCAAAACAGTCATTCTGCACCGGGTTTGCCGGAACTGACTCAGAATGACCCAGAAAGATAATAGAAGGTTGAGAATACTATAAGAAGCATTCTCGAGAAGTTACCGGTTTGATACCCAGAGCCGGCTTGGTCCTCGGGGCGTTTGGATGCTTAGGGGCAAAATGGTCATCTTGACTAGAAAGTCTCGGAACTGGCCCGAAACTGACTAGAAGGCACCTAATCATGCCAGATTACTTTTAAGAAAATCTTAGATGGGTGGACTTATCATTCTGAGGACTTAGGTGTGTTCTCGAGAAATGTGTCAAAAAATGGCCCTAAGGGCAATTTGGTCTTTTTTCACTGAAGTGGGCTAGCAGGCACCAGTGTTGACTTGGGTTTTGAGTGTTTCCGCCACTCTAACGACGATCTCATGATACAAGGGTTTGTTGGCAATTCCCTATACCGACATGCTTGTGAGTATTTCTGCTACTATGACGGTTGTGATGTTTACGAGTACTTTCGCTACTCTGACGTTTCACAATCATTCTCGGGAAGTTGCTAAAGGGACTTAGCGCCTGAGAAGTCAACTTTCTCAGAAGGCGTGCCGAAATAGACATTTCTGCATTGGTGGGCTAGTAGGCACCAAAGGTGGACCATTCTACCATCTAAGAGACTTAGGGTCTCGTCCCAGTCGACAGGTTTAAAGGGACTTACTGTTCCGAAGAAACTTTCTTCAAAAAACGTTCTAGATTGGATAGACTTACCGTCTCGAGGAATCAGCTTTCTCAAGAGAGGGATTGGAATTGGATTTGGAAAAGGAGTTAGAAAGGGGTCTTACCGTCTTCAAAAAGACGTGCCTAATTTGAAATATGGAAAGAGGTCTTATCGTCTTCGGAAAGACACGCCTGATTTGGAATTGGAAAGGGGACTTACCGTCTTCGAAAAGATGTGCCTGGTTTGGAATTGGAAAGGGGACTTACCGTCTTCGAAAAGACGTGCCTGATTTGGAATTGAAAAAGGGACTTACCGTCTTCGAAAAGACGCGACTGGTTTGGAATTTGGAAAGGAGACTTACCGTCTCTGGAAATACGTGCCTGATTTGGAATTGGAAAAGGGACTTACCGTCTTCAGAAAGACGCTCCTGTAGGAATATGGAAAGGGGACTTACCGTTTTCAGAAAGACGTGCCTGATTTGGAATTGGACCGAACAATGCCCCTAAGGGCATTTCGGTTATTTTGCCTCTATTTGGGCCTAGTGGGCCCGCGAAGCGATGAATAGACGGGATTAGACTTAGAGAGTTGATTTCCACTGGAATACATTCATATTAACTTAAGTACATGTCTGGACGGACTGTAGACTGCCGAGCGGTAAAAAATGGGGTGCTTACACCTGGCTTTGCCAACTCCTTGAGGCATGGGGAAATTTACCTTCAAGTGATAGATGAGTGGTATAGCTTTGAACTCAATAAGGGCTATTCTACCAACAATGATGTTGTAGGCTGAAGGGCAATCCACTACCGAGAATGTCACCATCTTGATGGCTTGTTATGGTGCAGTTCCTAGAGTTACTGGTAGGGCTATTGAACCCAAAGGGGTGACTCTGTCGCCAGTGAAATCGACCAGTGAGGAGTTGACCGGTTGTAGCTTCTCCATGCTAACCTTAAATTGCTCGAAGGCTTTTAGGAAAAGGATGTCTGCCGAGCTGCTACTGTCCACAAGGACCCTTTGTATCAAGAAGTTGGATACTACTGCTGATATGACCAAGGGGTCGTTGTGAGGTTGACTTATGGCCTCAGCCTCTTCATCAATGAATATGATGGGGTCACGCTCTGTCCTAGATTTTTGGGCTGATCGGTCTATGGACATGACTTCCCTCTAGCTTCGGCCTCTCTAACGTACCTTTTCTTGGCAGATGAAGATTCATTACCGCTTGCGAACCCTCTAGAGATGACCTTCATCTCTTCCATGGGTTGCTAATTCTGCCTTTCCCTCTCAGGACTCCTTCGTTTGGCCTGCCTTAGGGGCTGGTCATGCCTCTCGTCGCACCTGCCTCGTGCTATATACCTTCCTAACCTCCCTTGCTTGATCAAATTCTCCACCTATTGCTTAAGGTCATAACAGTCCTTCGTATCGTGGCCATGGTCCTGGTGGAATCGGCACCACTTGTTGGTTGGCCTCTTCTTTGGGGGGGACCTAATTCGTCCTAGCCACCTCAATGCTAGGTCCCCTTGATCTCGTAAAGTACTTGATCTAGGGGAGTATTTAGGGGGGTAAAGTGCTGGTTGTATCTGGCCGACTTGGTCCTATCGCTCTTTACCTTAGGCTTCTGCTCAGCCAGTCTAGGGGCTTTCGTTGCCTCGTCATCCTTCTTCTCCTCAACCAGCCTTTTTTTGTCTAGGCTAGGAGTGGCACTCTCGGGGTCTTCCCTAGCTTTAAGGGTGTCCTCTGCGTTCATGTATTTCTGCGCTCAGAGCATTAGTGCAGGCATAGTCTTGGGTGCCTCCTTGGCTAGGGAGAACAGGAACTTAGGGGTTCTAACGCTTGCAATGAAAGCTGCTACTGCCACCTTCTGATCCAGGTCATCCATGTAGAGAGTCTCCTAGTTGAAACGGGTGACAAACTCGCACAAAGTCTCTTTCTCGCGTTGTTTGGTGTTGAACAAGGAAGTGGAGGGCCTCCTCTGCCTCTGCCCTCTGATATAATGGCTGATGAACAACCTGCTTAAGTCCACGAACTTGCTGATCGTCCTAGGGGAAAGCCTGTGGAATCAAATTCGGGCTAGGCCTTTAATGTTTGTAGGAAATGCTCTACACATAATTTCATCAGGGACTGCCTGGAGGTCCATCAGGGCTTTATACGTCTCAAGGCTGTCCAGGGGGTCTTTTGTGCCATTAAAGGACTCTAATGTGGGCATCTTGAAATTCGGGGGTAAGGGCCTCCTCATTACTCCTGGCGTGAAAAGCGTGTCTGTCCTATTCACCAGCTCTTCTACTGTGCTGGGGCCTTTTTCTTTTACAGTGGCAATCACTCCAGCCAGTTGAGCCTGCATCTCCTTTAACTGCTTATCCCACGTTGGGTGAGTTTCGCCAGTGTGCTTCGGAAGCACCACTGTCACCGCTTTGGATTGGGCCATGTGGCTTTGGGCTTCGTCGGCATGGGTTCCAGCCCCTCTCAGAAGGGGCTTTTCCCTAGGAAACACTGGGTCCTCCTCTCCTTCGCCAGCATTGCCTTTCGGGTTCTTTGTTGCTGGCTGGTTTGTAGGCATCGGAGGGCCCTCTAGTAGCGGAGGGTCCACCACTGCTGATGCCATCGGTGGTGGGGGCAATCTTCTCTCCAACTTCTGATTCCGGGCTTGGAGCTAGTTCATGGAGGCCATTATCTCAATGATTTGCTGCTCCAAGGAAGCGATCTTAGCAATACTTTGCTCCTCCATTGCTTCGTCTAGCCTGATTGATGTAGCACCAGATCAGGTTAAGACCATGAAACAACCAAAGTGTTGTTCCCACAGACGGCGCCAACTGATGATACAGTAAATTTGTACAACCTTCCCGACCTCTGAAGCAAACGGTTAAAGTGATGAACCTTCCTGCTTGAGACACTAGTGTGGTGTTTGCCAAAGACACTCCAATGCCAAAGTTAGGCTAGAGATAAATAGGCAGAGTAATAATGCTTAAGAGTTTATGTGTTTCATACCTTCATTGGAGATGATGACTGCCCTTTATGTAAAGGCGTAAGCACGAAGTATGGTTATGATTGTGGGCACCTTAATGGGATAGCTAATCGTGCCCTTAAATTGTGCATCAAGGATTGCGCAGACGCATCGTGCCCTCACATTAGGCTTCATGGACCATGCCCCTAGTCGTGGGTGAAACTGTCCCAATCATGGGATAGTGGAGGCTGACCGTCAGGCGAGAATCTCGTGGTGCCTTAATGACGGCACCTGGTGCCTTGCTCGAGCTCTGTCCTTCCAGGTCTGTTGGCAGATCTGGTCAGGAAAGTAGTTCGGGGTCCTTGGTTTGGAGACACTGTCTGGACTTACATGGTCTGTCCAGTAGGGGCAGACTGGCTATACTTGTCGTACTATCAATATATATTGGTGTGTATGGGTGTATGAATCAGTTTATATATAAATGGGTTGTTATTATTGGGTATAAGAAAAGAATAATAGAAAAGATGAAGAAGCGAAGAAACAAGAGCAAGAGAAGGATAGTGAAAAGATAGAGAGGTAAGGCTAGTAGTATTGCCGGTTTGAGGATGAGTTGCAGGTCATTCAGCCAATGAAGAGAGGTAGATCTGGCCATGGGGAAAAGAAAGGGAAAAAGGGGAAAGAAATAGAAGAAAAGAAAAGAAAAGAATAGAAAATAAAGAGAAAGGAAAAGAAAAAAAAGGGTTGAAATTTCAAGGGAGAATTAGATTATTAGAGAGAGAAAATCAGATTGTGAGAGAGAGAATGGGTCTCTCAGCTGCAGAAGAAGGTAACTGTGCAGAAAATTCAATGTGGTTAAGCCCACTATAGTTACAATATACCCTCGACTTGCTAAATTCGAGTAGGTTTTGAGCTGTGTAAGTAACCTTATCCTAAATTTTTCGATGTCCTGAATCCATTTCTAAGGTTAGTTTGCTCAAATTATGATCATGGGATGGTGATCTAGAATGGTACCAAATGAATGGTCAAAAGAGCAGTTTTGCTAGTTCGACAGTCAAACGTGATCGGATTACTACAAAATTTTATTGTGTTGATCTTGATAATAAATATTAATTATCCAATGGATTGGATCTAATAGAATGATGTTTTAGATTTTATTTACATAAAATGATGTGTTCGATATTGCTAAGTAGGTGCGGCATACTTAGCACCATATACAATGATGGATACTTGTTTATTATTTTGTTCTTTATGATTATTGGTTTACAATTGTGATGCCATAAGTAGTATATCAATGTTATTCCGGTAATGCAAATCTTTATTGAATATTCTTCTTTTTAATATTGTTAATATTGAGGGATACATCGCATTGAGTCGCATAGACACAAAGGAGAAATGGTAATGATGGAATTCTAACAAAGGTGATTTGAGGATATCGAGAATTATGAAATAATAATAAGCATGAGGATGCAAGCAAGCATAGATTGTCCCTCCCTCAAGTGAAAAACTTAAAATTATCTTGGCCAAGGGTTTACACGTCTGTAAAGGCATGTCAGTTCATGCATACTGAGAATGAAAGTTCTGAGACCGTGTCAATGGATGGCACCATGGATGGAAGCTTCGAAAGCCATTATTCTCTCAAACTAATTAATGACAGTGAGTAAGGAAATGTGAAAATTGGATGATGAGATTATGTGGCATTGAATATGGCAAATGGTTAAGAACTTTAATAAAGGAATAAGAAGAAGTTGTTGCATTAAAGTGAAAGTCAATTTATCACAGAATTGCATTCATATTGCATTGCAGTTTTTATTGTTATAATGCCTATATTCTCTTTGTATGCTATATGTTATATGTTGGATGTTTCTAGACTATTGGGTGTAAGCTTACATCCCACCAGGCCTTGTAAGTTCAGATTTGAACACGAAGACAAATGGTTTGGAACTGGCTAGATATTAGTTAGATTTATGTTGTTTGATATTCTGTTAGCATTGCGCACAATCTTATATTTTATTCTGTACTCTAGTTGTATTTAGAAATTTAAGGATTAAGATTATTGTCAGTTGAGTAACCTGTAATTTCTCTTTTGTACTTTTGGACTTTTTTTTAATTTCAACTTTATAAATTTTCTTCTAAACAGTTGGGAACTAATTTATTTTTATCAAATTAGTTATTTTTATTATAAATCACTCCCGAATTTTGGAGCATGATAGAAGAGGTGAATATTGGTAGGGTTGGGTTGGGCCTATACTACAAATAATTCCTATCGGCGTAAAATGAAATTCTAAGCCCACACAATTAAAAAATTATATTCCCAAGCCCGCCCATCTAGCATAAAGTTTCTATAATATATAATTTTGTTCTTTGAAAATAAACTTAAATAACATAAATTTAATTACATATACATATTAAAATAAATAAAATATATCATTTTAAGTATATATCGTAGCCTTAGTTACTACTCTTCAAAGTTGATCATTTTTACTATATATTAAGGCTCTTCAAAGTTAAAACTTGAGAATTGTAGACCTCTTGTTGATAAAATTACTTAGAGAATTAAGTCATAGACTAATAAGTGCTCACCCAAATTTTACACCATTGGTACACAACTCATGTCAAATTAGGGTTCAGCGACCTCATCTCGATCGATCTCGATGATCCAAATCTGGATATCTCTGGTAGCTCTGGCGTCTGTATCCTAGTCAGATTCCGATGATCTAAATCTAGAGATTAGACAACTTCAGTACCCTCAAGCCAGAATTCGGTGGCTAGAACTCGATTAGTCTCCAATGATCCAAATTCAAAGATCCTATATCTCTACCACCTTCCAGCCGGAGTTCGACGACCACATTCTGGTCAAACTTTGAAACCTTAAACCGGAAGTCCAACATTTTTTAAGATGACATACCAGAGCCTAGGTAGACTCTGATAACCTAAATTAAAGGCGAATGATCTTAGATGTCACCTTCAAGGTTTCGCCAAACAAATAAGGGAAAGAACCTCAAATAGAAAGGCACCCAAGCAAACTAAAGCAAAGGAGGCAAGGCTTCACAACACTGTAGACAATGAAGGCTAAATTGAAGTCTTACAACATTGTAATGCCATGAGGAACAAAATAAGCCCTTATGACACTATAATAACGTGAGGCAGACTTTCAAACACTTAGGCACTATAGTGCCCTATTATCTCGTGTTATGATAACATCATTAGGGTGACATCACCGTCTACAAACATATCAAATTCTCGATGGTGCCATGTATCACCAAGCCAATCATTTCAGCAGCTTGGGCATTATAGTGCCTCAAGGCACAAAAAGACATTTCATGGCACTACAATTACTCTTCACGGCACTACGGTGTCGTGAGCTCAAAAATCTATATATATGGTGCTACCTATTTTCATTTTGAAACCTCTTTCTCTCCTCTGCCATTTTCTCTCTATAGAAAGTGGGCACCAAGCCCTCACGCTGCCAAACCAGCATCGTCGACCCCCAACCAATTTAGACCACTATTCGATCAATAAGTTTTAGAACTACTCGAGCCTAGCCGAGGTTCTACCCGACTCTCAGGTTTGGAAGTGCTTCTGCCTAGCCAAAATCTTGCTAGTTTTTTTAGTCCTCTAGGTCTTGAATTGCTTCTACCTAGTTGGAACTCTGCCTAATTTTCAAGTCCAAAAGAGCTTTTGACTAGCTAAAACATTACCCCACAAAAATGGTGAAAACGCTCTCTATTTAAGCTGGAATGCTGTCGAAATTCAAGGGATGCAAGGAGGCCTTCTTATTGTTAGAGATTTATACTAAAAGACAATCTTTGTGTAATGGCTTTAGTATTTATTAATAAATTAGTTATTCCATTTTTAATGAGAATCTGTATGAGCAATATTTGTCTTGCATTATTTATTTAATGATTATGGATATGTGTCTCTTATTCTATATAGTAGATGATTTGGTGTGTAGAGTACAGCTTACACATAGAAGATCATATCATTGGTTCTTATGAAATATAAGCTTATAGTTCACAGTATAAGATGGAACTGGACACACCATCAGTAAGATTGTAGCATAAGATTTTAATAAGTATGTCTTAACTATAGAGAACGGTATAGTTCCAACTTCTTGCACTATTACACTTTGTGTGTATTGAACAGGACTGTGTTGAGATAATTGTTTTCATACTGACTATATAAACAATTAATAGCTCATGATTATTATGAGTGCTTATGCTCTTACTCCTAATATAATAAATAGACACGTGCATGTAGTGTTTATTGTTTTGATTCACAGAAGAGTGAGATTTTTTGTGGGTTAATAAAATCAATGAGTTAGACAGTAACATTACATGTATGGTAAATATTAATTATTGATGGACTCTATATCTCAGTATAAGGATTGATGATACCTCATTGAGGAAGCTTTTGATTATGTCAAACTGTACATGTGGATTATGAATATGAAATATCAAATAAGTTAAGTGGAATGCCTCAAGGAATTAAATAAGTCTATTAAATTTAATTGTCAGTAATTTAATTTAATAGACGGGTATCTGTGATCTTAACGTGGGGACATAAATAAGCATTTAATAATATGAAACTCAAAATAGAATTCCTAGTATGACATGGAATGCAATTATAATTCATTAGTGGTATAAATTATAATTTACGTAAACAGGGATTAATCCTGGTTGGATTAGGAATCCTTATTTGCGTAGGAAGCCGTGGTCACACTTATCCCGTAGTTCCTACTGTAACCTCTATATATATGCACTCTAAGAGAAACTAGGGCTACACTTACTTATAATTGAGAGATACACATTTTGTGAAAGCAAGAAACCCTAGCAGTTACGAGCCCACTCTCTCTGGAGTAAGGCATGTTTGAGAGATACAGCAGAAGTCCAAAGGTTGAGTTCGAACAGTTGAATCTTTCTTGTTACTATTGCTTGCTATTTGAGATCAAAGTAGAGGAATTTTAAAGTTCATACCTGCTAGTATTCAAGATCAAACCAGAGAGATCTTGAAGGTATTATTCGAATCACGTAGATTAGTTTTTGCTAATCAGATTAAAATTTTTGGTATTATGCGTATGCACTATAGTTGGGTCGTGAGAAATTCTATAGTCCCAAACACTTTACACCTAGCTAGCTAGAGCATTGCCTAATTTTCAAGCCCGACAGTGCTTTTGACTAGCTAGAACTCTACCCAATTGAAAAGGCAAAAATGCTCCTCAATTAAGCTAGAATTCTACTAACATTTTTTTAATAAAAAGAGTCATTCAAACTAGTTAGTTCAGGTTCTGATTAAAGCAATTGAGATGCTACAGTGTCTGGCATGGAATTGTTTGCATTTAAGCTGCATCTCAGGGCGAATTCCAATACCAAGCATCCCTCCAACATAGCCGGAGCCCTATCCGTTTCTCGCCTCTTGACAGTCCTCTTTTTGGCCGTTACTCTACCTAATTCCAAGCAAACAAACAATGTCCGTGCTAAGCCAAAACTCTATCAAAATTACTCAATGTGCATACATTTAATTTCAGCTATGAATACCACACATTTTTGCTCTTACTCGTACTTAGTTTTCGATGGCTTAAAAGGCTTCTAGCCAGCATACTGCATCAGCATATCCATCAAGACTCATCACAAGCAGTCATAATGCCTGATTATAAACTTAGAAAATTGCATTTTAATCATTAGAAGCCGTCGTAATACCTATAATTAATGCTTAGTTTACAACCGGGATTCAATTGTCGAACTCTAGCTTGAAAGACTTGTGTACTTGGGGTGCAAAATGTGAGTGTTAACCCATACACTACAATTACACATAGACACCTTGCATAGGCATCTTAATATTGATTATGGCATAAGTTAGCAATGCACAACCGCACACAATTGCATACAACTGATATGATACATTCATCCAAAGAAATTATGATTAATTGAATGATAACTAATTAAGAGGTCGCAGGAGTAGGGTATGGTGCCAATTTTTAGGCAGGGTTGGAAGTTTAACTACTTCTCAACATTAACATATGTCAACCCATACACTGCAATTGCACATGGACATCTTGCATAAGCATCTCAATACTCGTTATAGCATAAGTCAACAATGCATAGCCGCACACAATTGCACACAACTGACATGATAAATTTATACAAAGAAATGACGATTAATTGAAGAATAACTTATTAAAAGGCCACAAGAGTAGGGTATGATGCCAATTTTTAGGCGGGGTTGGATGCTTAACCGCTTCTCAACATTAACTAAATCCACAAATTGAGATATGATAAAACAAACGAAAATGGTGTCAAAGTATCAAAGGCTTTTCAAAACGGATGAAAATGCCTTTAAAACAAAATGATTTATGTATTAAACCATGATTTACCATAATTTTATGTTTGCAAAAATAAACGTTTTTCTTTGACCTGGCACACCCTAAATATTAGTTGGCGACTCCAAAGCTTTCAAAATTAAAAAGGTCCTTTTTTAAACAAATTGCGCAGAATAGTGATGAGGATCCCTATAAACACCCTATTTTTGCTAGCTCAGCGATTTCTGACCCAAAGCACTATTCTAGTATAACTTTAAAACATTAACAAGCCCTTGGCAGCCTTTCAAAGATCAAATCAACTCTTCGAGATCAAAATAATCACTTTCAAGCCCAGAGAGTCGTTCCATAGTCAAAATAACCAAAATGCCCCTTGGCATTCCCTCGCGTCTCTAGGCATTCCAAGCAGCTTTTTGAGACCGGGCATTCTCTGAGACCAATCACCAACATCGTCGAAGTGGCAGAAGCACTCACAAACCTTACACGGTTCATTTCCGGTGCTTGCTAGCCCACTCACGTAAAATATCCGTCATGCTCCTTGGCATCAGGCAGCCTCCCTGAGACTAAAAGATCATCGGAGCCAATCATCAAAACTACCAAAATGGAAAAAACACTCACAAATTGTCAACACCATCAGAGTGGCGAAAATACTCGTAAATAGGTCAACGCGGGCACACGGCAAAAAACCTAGTGTCAAAAGACCAACTACGCCTCTTGGCCTTGGCACGTTTATCAAAGACAAGTTATCATTGAAAACCAACTCATCACAATCGTTGATGGAACAAAAACACTCATAAACCCAGGTTAACGGCGCCCATTAGCCCTAACTGGTGAAAAATGACTATTCTGCCCTTAAGCAGCTCGACACGTCTTTTAAGAAAGTACAAACCCCTCAATACGGTACGTCCACCTTCAAACGCTATCTTTAGATAGTCCAACATGTTCAATATGCCATTCAGACCAATCCTGGTCTTTCGAGAAGTATACGTTCCCGAAAGTGGTAAAACCATCCCAAACTCCCTTTAGGTAGTCAGGTGCACATTAGTTGCTAAATAAAATCTATCCCAATCTTATTCCGGTATGCCCCAGTCAAAATGACCATTTTACCCCTACGTGCCCTAGCATATTTTCAAAATCACACCGGCTCTAGGAGCTAAACCGTCCCCACTGGAATGCTCCAAAGAGGGTTTTGAGACATTTCAAAGTTAGTCCCTTGGCTCAAAACACACTTTAATCAACAAGATTTTCGAGAAGCGTGACACATACAATTCTTTTAGGCCAAATTTCTCTTCACTTCCTTGAATATAACGCACCATCAAATGGTTGATGAAATGGGCAAATTAGGGAATTCCTAGAAACCTGAGCAGTAGGCTTTCCATCGGTATAGCCAGATCAACAAAAACAACACTCAAAGGCTGTGATTGAACGGTTACAATAAGTTCACTTTCGAAACCTTGGGAAGCATAAGAAAGACGCTTCTTGTTTCCCATTTCAAATCTCAATTCCCTTATTAAAATGTAGTGTCAAACGGTTAGCAAAACATATAAATTAAAAAAATTCTTGAAACCATTTTCAAAGGGCTTTTTATCTATATGGTTCGATCAAGAAGATCGCTTACAAAAGGTCATAAGCGCATTGAACAAAGACGACCATTTCGAGAAATTAAGTGCTTCGTGATCTTATGGAGTGGAATATGGAGTGCAATTTATGTCTGCCAGTGTATGACTGCAGTGTAGCAATAATTTCTCGGTGAAGTTTAAGGTCGAACCACAGAGAAATATGGAGTGGAATATGGTAAAACTACTTTGGGAAAGTAAAATTCTCAGAAAAAAACAACCCTAAAAAGAAAAGAAAAAGTCTTTGTTGTTTGAAATTTGGGTATCTAATCTCAGATAATGAAAGTTAAATAAACTAATGAATTTGAATTAATTAAAAGAAGGCTTAGCAATAGTTGATCCAATTGATTGCCGTTTGGATATCTTCCTCAAGATAGTTTTTATCTTAAATCAATATCAATGCCCGTGCAATTGAATCAGAGGATTTAGACTATAAATATGATCTAAGCGCATATTTACTTCTCTTCGATTATGGAAAAATAAGTTCTAGAATTTATATTAGGGATTCTATCCATACACATCCTAGTTCAAAGCCTGTCTACAGCTTTGTTTAATAAAGTTAAAAAAAATGAAAACTAAAAATTAACTCCTAAAAACTGAATGCTGAATTTCTTAAGCTGATAAGCTGTTTGATATGTACTACATTTTAAACACTGAATCAGATAAGCTGTTTGATATGTATAAATAGTTGAAGTCTTAAATTCACTCATTTTCCAACTTGCTGTAAGCAACCCATTTTTGCCAACTCGGTAATCTCCAGCCCCACCAGACTTATATTTAAATCGACACAGAGACATTCAAGTCCAAACCAATTTTTCAGACTTAATCCAATCAATCGATCCCTTCGCGAGCCCATTGAGCCCAATAGAGGCAGAATGACCAAAATGCCCTTGAGGCATGACTCGGTCCAATTCCAGTTGGCATGTTTTCCTAAAGATTGTAAGTCCCTATTTCAATCCCAATTCCAGTTCCAATTTCAATCTAGATCAATCAAACTCAATTCGGCATGCCTTTCGAGAAAGTTAATTCCTCAAGAGGTAAGTCCATCCAATTTAGCATGTTTTTTTGATAAACTCATCGGAATGATAAGTCTCTTCAAACCCGGCGATGGGAACGAAACCAAAGTCCCCGAGATGGTAGAACAGTTCATTTCTGGGGCCTGCTAGCCTGCCAATATAGAATATCTGTTATCCAACACATCTTTCGAGAACGTTGATCCCTCAAACGATAAGTCCATCTAACAACTTCCTGAGATTAGGTAGTCTTCAGAATGAACGCACACCGTCAGAGTGACGGAAACACTCATAACATCACAACCGCCAGAGCAGCAGAAACACTTGCAAACAGGACATTGGGAATTGCCAACAAACCCCCTATGTCACGGGACTGACCTTGCCTATTGGCCGTGGCATGTTTACTAAAGGACGGGATACCTTTGGAAACCAACTGGTCACACACCGTCAGAGTGACGAAAACACTCAAAACCCAGGTCAATACCAGTACCTACTAGCCCACTCTGGTAAAAAATGACCGAACTGCCCCTTAGGCCTTTTTGGCACGCATCTTGAGAAAGTACTTAAGTCTTCCGAGTGGTAGGTCCACCCTTCCAATATTGTCCCAAAGATAATTTGACATATTCAAATGCCTTCCAGTTGGTTCCAGATCAATTTTGAGACTATCCGGTCAAAATGACCATCTTATCCCTAGGCATCCGATCACCTCCGGGAATCACACCAGCTCTGGGTATCAAATTGCTAACCTTATGAGGATGCTTCTAATAGTATTCTTGACCTTCTAGCACCTTTTTCGATCATTTCAAGTCTATTCTGGCAGGCTCGGTGCAAAATAATCGTTTTACCCCTAGTTGGCCGATCGCCTTTTCCAACCACACCGACTTTGGCTATTAAACCTATAATCTTCTAAAATACTCATTATAGTGTTTTCAATCTTCAAGTCTTCTCATAGGCCATTTTGAGTCCATTTCGGTATCTTTCCAGCGCAAAATGACCATTTTACCCCTGATGGGCCAATCACCCTTTTCAAACATGCCTACACTATTTCTCCAGCCTATTATCTCCGGGACCCTCTTTTAAGGATTTCTTTTCATTTCTGTCAATTCTTAGCCATCCAGATCATTCCCGGACCTTTCAGAGTCACTCCTAGGGGAGCCAAGCCAAAAATTGCATGATAGTCACTGGTACAGCCGCCCAAATCTTTTGCCTTGCATCCCAAGGGTTAAAAGAAACATTTTTTACCACCTTAAAAACTTTCCTAAGTGGCTGGCGCCACTCCTTGTGGTGCCAAGTGGAATTTTGCAATGGCGCCACTACAACAAGTGCCAGTACATGTTTTAACTGCCTATAAATATAGACCCTCTCCCCGCGTGAAAATGGTTCACAAACTCAGTCCAGAAACATTGCCTCTCAGAAAACAGAACTCGAACTCTCCCAAAACCCTGGCTTTCTCAAGCCTCTTCAAACCCTAACCCCTATACACTCAAACCCTAGTCATTATACATCCCATACACTCAAACACAAGCCCTCAAGCGTCCATTGAAGACCAAGTGCTGCAATCTTCAAGGCTCTCAAAGCTCAAGACAAGCAAAGCAATCCAAGCAATTGAAGCAAGAAGAATACAAGGTTGGTTTTCTATTTACTTTTATATAATCCCCCTCTCTCTTCTCTTCCCTAACCCACTTGGTTTTCAATCCAAGCATGCTTGAAACAAAAGATTCCCCGGTTCATGCTAAGGAAGAACTGTTGAAAGTAACCGTGTTGGGGGCTTTTTTCTAGTTCAACCTTTGGCAATATGGGTTTGGCCCCCTTGATTATGTGGTGAGACTTAACCTTGTATGTTCACGACTCTATTCTATTGTGCATATCATATTCATACATCCATTCAAAATTGTTTTCAAAGTTGTTTTTTCAAACTTGCATCAAAGATCTCTTTCAAAAATTGCATTCAAAATCTTCTTCTTTCAAACTTGTTTTCAAAATCACACTCCTATAGTGATTCTAGTCATTCCATGGTTAGGGTCATCTTAGGAAAGTGCCACATTTAATATGACCATCAATATCCAAATCTTGGGTGTAAACCCTGAATTATTTTTATTCAAAACCACAATCTTAACATGATTCTAGCCATTTCATGGTTAGGGTTGTTTTAAGAAAGTGTTATATTTAATGTGATCATTATGGTCCATATTTCAAATCCTTATTGTTTTCAAAATCATAACCCTAGAATGGTTCTAGCCTTTTCGTGGTTAGAATCGTTTTAGGAAAGTAAGATATTCAAAAGACTTACAAAAGTCCATATTCAATGTCTTTCCAAATTATTTTGCAAATCAACTCCCTAAAATACTTTTTTCAAAGATCTACTTTTCAAAAACTCTTTGTCTTAAGGTCCTAGTCAAAACCCTAGAACCAATGATTAGGAAATCCTAATTTCCTTCTACAACATTCTACTTTTCTTTACATCAAATCAAGAGTTTCCAAAATTATTGTCTACATCAAATCTTAGGTTTCCAAAACCTCATTTTCTCCACCAAATCCTAGATTTCTACATTTAAAATTTTCAAAACTCAACCTTTCCAATTCTATGTCAAATCCAATCTTCCAATTTAAGAAACCAAATCAAAATTTTCAATTTTGAAAACAAAATCAAATCATCTATATTTGAAAATAAAATCCAATCATTCATTTTAGGAAATAGAGATAAAATCTTTCTTAATTTCGAAACTTTCCTAATTTTAAGTTTTCAAATATTTTCTAATTTCAAACTCCCAAATCTATTTAAATTCGAAACCTTCCAAATTCAAATATTTCTAAATTCGAATATTTCCTAATTCAATACTTTCCAAATTCAAATCTTTCCAAAGTCGAATCTTTCCTAATTTGGAACTTTCCTAAATCAAAACTTTCTTAATTTGAAACTTTTCTAAAATGGAACTTTCCTATTTTGAAACTTTCCTAATTCAAAGATTTTCTAAATCCAATCTTTCTCAAACTCTAATTTTCTAAATTCTTTCAAACCAAATCAAATCTTTTCTAACTATTCTAAATCAAATGTTTCTAAATCAAATCAAATCCTTTCTAAATCTTTCTTAAATCAAATTTTCCTAATTCGAAACTTTTCTAAAATGGAACTTTCTAGAACTAAACTTTTCAAATCAAATCAAATTTTGTACTTCAATTATATGCTTCAAACTTAGGTTGCCTAAGTCCTAGGATACCTAAACCCTAGTTCAACGGTAACCCTAAAGTTAAGAGGCCTTAACTCTTTTCCAAACCAAGATAGTTTTCAAACTCCAATCTAAGTTAAGATATTTTCAAAACTCAACTATATCTTTTTAAGTCAAATCCAAGTGCTACTCTTCAAGTTCAATTTCAAATCCTCAAGCTTTTCAAATCTAAATCAATTCCAAATTCTATTTCAAATCCAAATTCTATTTCCAAATTCATTTCAAGTTCAATTTCAAATCAAAGTCCAATTTCAACTCTAAGTTTAATTTCAAATCTTCCAATCAAGGTTCCAAATCAAACCTTTTTAAACCAAACTTTTCAACGGACCTCAAAGTATCTTTTCAAACCAAAGTGTTTATTTTCAATCAGACCCTGAGTCTGAACTATGACTGACCTGATTCCTAACAAAGGGATATGTAGGCAACCCTCATCGATGCGGTCATAACCTTTTTCAAATTTCTGATTCCACAACCTTTTTCAATTTTCTAATTCTACAAATCTTTTCAAGTTTCAAATCTTTTCTTCAAGTCTACTTTCAAAATCAAATCCTTTTTCTTGGACTTGCATGTCATGCATCATATCAAACTTCTTTTTAAAATTCTATTCAAAGTAGACATAATTGGATATTAGACAATCGAAGATTCTAAATGAGTGAACCTAGAGTGAACAGATATGTATGTACCGCAAGTCACTATATTCTCATGCATATGATCAACCTATAGAGAGTGATACCAAGATCACTCTCCCTTGCAGAAAACCTACGAAAACCCTAAGGGTTCCTACGTAACCCTAAGGACTCATGGCATACATTTCAAGTCATTCTATGAAGAGGGGCCTCCATCCCTCTGTGCTCACGGAAATAGGGTTGCCAAGAAGACAAGGGGTAATTAAATAACAAGGTCTCTCAACGACCTTCTTCAACATCAAACTCAAAGAAGGCGAATCTGAAGACTCAAGAGTAGTTTGGGATCTCAAATATAAAAGTAGAATAGGTTGAAGTCCAAAGAAAAAATGTCCCCCTTCCCCCCATTACAATGTGTTTCAATTCCATTGTATTTAAACCTCAAAGTTCAATACACTTCTTTTATTTTTCGCAAATAAGTGAATGAATGAATGTATGTTCTCACTTAACGGTAAGCTATCTGCATACAGGGGTAACCCCCTATCTTTAAAAAGCGAGCCAAACGCATCATGTTCAGTCCCCCTCACAAGTAGGGGCACCTCTAGGGCATGCATCACATAAAGTTTTCTAGACATCAAATACTAACTCGCGGCTTGTGTCCTTATTTTTCTTTTTCTTTCTTTTTCTTTTAGAGAAACTACACCATAGCAAGACATCATTGTCCCTAAGAAAGCTACACAGTCAACTAAGGACCCCATCATCACTAGTCAAAAAACTTTACTAATGGCCGCCAACCCTAATGAGACTTCCTCGGTCTTGCAAGAAGAAGTCAATGAAATGAGAAACAAGATTGATGGGATGTTTAAGCTCATCCAAACCATGGCTGTAAGAGATGTTATTGTAGGCCCATTATCGTCTATGATTTTTCCCAAGGACCCAGAACTTGCCAACCCAAGGATTGTGCTTCAATCTAATACTATGGAGAAAAATAAAGAAGATTCCAACGGGATTGACACTAAAGAAGGAGAAACTATACTGCTCTCGCCTGCTATGAAAAGAACTCCCCTAGACCCTCTCAGTCTAAAGATCTAAGGGCTAGAAGATTCACTGCGAAGCCTCCATGACCATGGCACTTTTGGGCTCGCCTTCTATGATGAGCTGCGTTTCTTCCTAGACCATCCAAGATTGGCAAGTTCAAAATGCCCAACTTTCAGAAGTATGATGGCACTAGTAACCCTATTGCCCACCTTCACCTTTATACTGAGGCATTGAGTGGTCATGGGAATGATCCAAAACTCCTCATGCAACTATTCCAACATAGTCTCATTGGGTCCGCCCTGCAATGGTTTGCCCATCTCGACTTAAGTAAGATCACAACTTGGATCGACCTGGTCAACACCTTCAAAGGCCTCACTTCTGATCGGTGGTCCTTAATGACTATGAGTAAAGGAGATAAAAAAAAAAAAGTTTCAAGAGCTATGCCTTGAGATGGAGAGAAGTAGCCGTACAAGTCAATCCCCCTTTGGAAGAGAAGGAGTACGTGCAACTGTTTGTGCACACTGTCTAAGGCATATACTACGAAAAGCTTTGCACAAGCGTGGGAAAAAGCTTCTCCAAGCTTATCATGTAAGGGGGGATGATAAAGAACGACCTCAAAACGGGAAGGATCACAGATCCTTATGCAAAAACTAGAGAAGTTCTGCCAACATTGCCAAAAAGTTGGCTACTGCAAGGGGGTTGATTAAGAAGGAAAGTGAGATGTCTGCCATCTTGCCCATTCAACCACTACAATACCGTCCACCACTTCAGTCACATCCTATCCTACCTATACCCACTCTAACCATGCCCGCTCAAGCACCTAACTTTGGCCTTACTAGGGGTCGTCCTAAAATCACCCATCCGTACCTATGATATCTTAGCCTGCACCCAGATAGAAGCCTACCATAACCTGTTAAAGAACAACATTCTGAAGCCCATATCGGCTCGTCCATTGCCAAGCCCTCTACCTCCAACCTTCAGTGGCGCCCTCACTTGCGAGTATCATTCGGGAGGACAAGGGCATGACACTAAGAGATGTTTCTCGCTCAAACACAATATCCAAGACCTAATAGATAATAAAACCATTAACATACAACTAGTGAACCCTACTCCTGCTCCCAATATTACCACAAACCCCCTACCAGACCACACTGTCAACTTGGTACTAGAGGAAATAGAAGAGAGGGATGAACTAGAGGAGATCATGATCAGAGAATATGATGGAGACTGGGAGATTGATGAAGAGAGTAACTGAGAGTAGGAATTCCCACCATGCCTAGTCTATTTTTATGATCCCAATGAAATACATGATCTTTCTAATTGGCCAATTGAAGGGCCTGTACCTGCAGAGAAAGTTCTTGTCAAAGACATAATTGCTGATAGATGGGGTGATAAGTTCTTGCACCCTATATATGCCGCAGCTGAGCGCCACCTATCAGAAAACCCCTAGCCCGCAACTGAATTTGGCTATGAAGACATGGGTTAGTGACCTAAGGAGCCAAAAGCACCAACAGAGCCATTTGAGTTTGAAAGGGGCGAGCTGGCCCACTTGTTCATCGGGGAGATCGAGGAGGTAGCAAAAGAAAACAAGGGGGTCAATGAAGCTGATAACTGCACCATCACCGCCAACTCGCCCAGAGCCCTAGAAGAAGCCTTTGCCTGTCTTGCCTTAGTCGGGGATCGCAATGATGGTTGGGATATCAAGAATGTGGGCATCGTCCCAAAACCTTACTAGAAGGACTCCCCACAGAAGTATACAAGAGAGGGATGTTATCACCCACTCTCTTTCTATCCCTTTTACCTTTTGTCTTTAAATTGATGTCTGCATTTCCATTTTCATAAGAACTCTATGCTTTTTATTGAAATAATAAAAAGGTAGTTTTTATTTAATTGTTGTTATCTCATATTCTTGTAAATGGTGAATGTTTCCAAAACAAGGGGTGCATTCTATCTTATGAAGGACCTGACTTGACGGGTGTGATAGCACGAGTTAATCGCTTGCCGAATGATCGACTTTTCGGAAAGAGAGAGGATAAGGATGAGTGAGGAAACTACCCAAAAGCAGCACTTACAAGACACCGAAGCAAAGCGATGAATAGTCAGACTATCAAAAGGAAGATGAGCCATCTTTCATTTTTCTAAAAATAAAAAATAAATATTCCCTTTGTTTAACCCACTAGCACCTCGCAATAAGCAAAAAATTTCTTTTCAACCCCGATCCAAAACCATTCCCCCACACTGGGGCAGACAAATAAGTGAGGACTCAACAAAGAATGTCACTAATCTTCCATCAAGCTAAAGTAACATGAAGGCTCTATGGATCAAGCAATATGGTTCAAAATGAAGAGAGGCCCTCATTTCATTTCCTATACAGTCAAAAGCAACCATTGTCAACCCGTTAAGCCGTTTCTGTTTCTTTCTACAAAAACTCCAGCCTAGGGATCACTGCCCACAATGAGTTAAAAGGAAGCATTGAGAGAAAATATTCAAGAAAAATGAGTTGTGGAAGTATCCACCTCACCAGGAAGGGAAAAAAAAAAAAGAAAAGAAAAGAGGAAAAAGAATTAGCAAGGGCCAAGTTACCCTAAAAAGGGGGGGGGGGGTAAGAAGGAAAAAGGCAAAAAAGGATCATTTCAGGACATCTTAAGGAGCATATAGAAAAAGGCAAGAAAAAAAGTCAAAGGTGATCTTAGGCAATAAAAGAAACCCAGTAGAAGCAATAGGTTTGAGCATTTACCCTTTTCTTGCAAAAACCTGAGAACCATAGCCTATGTTACAACCTTATTAAAGTCCTCTCTGATTGGAAAGGGATTGCTTGATCCGAATGAGCCGGAAATATTACTGAGCTAAAGAGAGGATAGTAAGGGACAACCCCCCCACTGGAAGACCAACTAAGAATGGTGTGGATCTAAACCGTACTGAAAAGCGACATCCAATTTGAGCCTACATACCCCGTTGATTCTCAAAACCCCATAGCTTAGCCTACATTACGGTCCTAAAATAAAATCTCCTCAGATTAAAAGACTGGCTACTTATCACTCTACCCAAAGTTCAAGTAAGTCGCTGCATAAGCCCCCGAGGGTTGAGAGTTCAAGCCAAATGATCCCAGACACTAACCCAAAGTAGAAAGTCAGAGTCGATCAAAAGGTTGGAAAGGTACAAAATGCTATTATCCAGTCAAGGTAGGATTAAGCCAAAAGAGAGACCAAACCTCTGAAAATGAAGGAGTTTCCATTTCAAGATGCAAAGCTAGATAATACCCTATCCATCTTATTAACTGGAGTATTTCTCACATGAACTTGCCTTTTTTATAAAAATTTTGCGTGAGCTTCGCATACATGGAACATAGTTCCCTGTAGAAATAGAAGTCACCAAGGAAATTTAATTCCATATAAAAAACATGTAATAAACATACATGATAGTCTTAATTGTATCCCTATCCATACATTTATACACATACCTAGTTGTCTGAGTCATAAACATCTATCTCTGCTCATACAATAATACACACATCTGGCTATCTGAATCATAAATATCAATTCTAGGTGAAATTATAAAATAAGTTGTCTAACAAAAACTAAATGCATATCCAGGGCATGGTGCAGAAGAAAAGCTAGGCTTGCGATAAGGGGCACCCATCAGAGGTTAAAGTCGATATTTGGGTCAAAATCTCCAAAACCTGGCTCAGGAGGAGGCAGCTGGCTACTGGAAGCACTCGCCTCCTATAAAGGAGAAGAGATTGAATCAACAAAGCAGATAGATAAACTAAACAATGCTAGAATGAAAAGGAGGGAAAGGACAACATACCTCGCTACCTCCCATCTAAGCCATCTATGAAGTCAAGGAAGCTACCTCGGCCTGAAACTGGTCCCTCTTAGTCTGGTATCGGTCCCTCTGCTCATTCATGGCAGCAAACTTAGCCTAAGGCACGTATCCACCAGCCTGACGCCACAAATCACCTCCTAGCCCATGGCATAACCTCTGAACACTACCTCGAACTGGGTGAAGGCACCAACAGAATGAGCCTCGAAGTGTGTGGCATAGTCAGTCTCTAAACGAAGCAAGAACCCAACACCCGGCTAATGCTTCTGGCATAGAATAGGAACTCCCTCGACCAAAGCTCTGAACATATACTCTGGTGGATCCCCAGCTGACCGAAACTCCTCATGGAACTGACACTAATGCCGATCTCCCAGATATGACTCCCAAGACTCGTCACTAAAGAAAGAAATCCTAGATAAAGGCATCGAGACCAGATACTTGATTGCCTCGTAGTGAATAGATCCAACAAAGGGCCGCCAAGTCACGTCTCTCGTCTCTATCTACTCCAGGTTTGCTTGTATTGTCACAAAGTCAGTGATCTCTGATCGGTGGCCACCTGGTCACGAGCCCATCCCAAGGCCCAGGGATAAATATTAGTCTCAACTACCTCTGAACAGTGGACCGACAAGTACTAGTAGCTCTACCAAACAAGAAAGGGCTAGAATCTAGTCATACTGCCCCAGCTGGAAGAAGTCCAAAATCGCATGGATTAGAGAAAGCAACCGAAGGAGAAAGACCCCCAGTCCAACTTGACAGGGCTCCTAAGTTAGCTACCACACTCACTAGTCTGAAAGGGATGATCAACTTGTTATTATTACAAAAGCAGCTAAAGACAATGTACAGAACCAATCGTCGCCTCATAATATCTTGCCGCGCAGGGGATGGCTTAGCAGAAAAGGTACTCTCGTCCTGACTAAGCTAAGACATAGGAAAAGCCGAGCATTCAGGAGGTGGCAAGTCCAAGAGAGCACAAGCCTTAGCTCTACTGACTGGCTGTAGAGTGATCTGACAACCCACAAAAGAAAGCCTCGTGATGATAGCCCAGTCTAGTGGGGTAGGGCCCATCTCAAAGCCCACAAAATGAAAAGTCCCTATCTCCCCAAACCACCTCTCGATCAATGCCTGTACCAAATGACAGTTCAGGCGGTCCGCCTGTAATCCCATGAAGGCCCCGAATCCAATCTCTGCAAAAAAGGCCTGATAAGATGGAGCAGCCCGCTACATGGTGATAAAAGCCTGGTGAACAGCTCCCCTAAAGGACGTATGTACATGAGGAGGGAGCAAGTGCTGGTGAGAATATACACTGGGATGATAGGCTAGATCTCCTAATGGAGGAATATCTGGTATCTCCAGATCCCCGAAGTCAACATCTGTTTGCCTCTGTCTGGAAGACGCCCTCCTGTAGCCCATCGCGCGATCTCTAAGGCTCGGTGCCTCGTCCGAGACGTCCATCTGTTCCTCAATAACTCCCACTTTGACTCGAAGACGCCTTGCCGGCAGACCTACGACTTCCCCAGGAGGGACTGGAGCTACCACCCGAGTTAGTACGAGCAACCTTCCCAGATCGGTGCCTCCTCTTAGAGCCTTCATTACCTGCGTCTGCCATTCTAAAAGTCAAATCAAGGTAAGAGATATCAATATATGATATATACAGTCTGAAAGGATAAGAGATACAAGCAAAAAGAAGAACAAGAAAAAAAATGAACAACACAAATCTCAACGAAATCTACCCAAAATAACTCAAAAGGCTTTTCAAACTTCTTCCTTTAAAAATTTATTTTCAAAATCAATTCTCAAACGTTTCCTAACTTTTTGCTTCAGAAAAGTTTATTTCCAAAGCCTATTCTATCAATCATCAAGTTTCTTAAACTTTTTCCTTCAAAATTTATCTTCAAAATAAATTCTAAAAGTTCTTTAATTTTTCCTCCTAAAAGCTATTTCAAAATCAAGGCCTGTAGTCATTTTCAAAATCAAGTCTCAAAGGTTTCAATCAAAATCCACCTTAAAAATTTTCTAATCCTCTTCTTCAAAAGATTTTTATCCCAAACAAGTGTCAAGGTTTTCTAAAACTTTTTTTTTTCAAAAAGTCTTATTCAAAATCAATCCTCATAGATTTTGAATATTCAATTCTCAAAAACTCTTCCTTCCAAAATTTTTATCAATTCCAAAAGTTCTCTAAATTCAAAATCCATTTTCAAAGATCTTACTAACCTCTTCTTTCAAAAAAGTTTTATTCCAAAGTTTTTCAGAGCCTTCTCTGCCAAAAAAGCCGCACCTTCAAAGGTTTTATATCTTTTTCCCTTCAAAAAGATTTTATTTCAAAAATTTTGTAACTCTTTTCCCAAATTTCAAAAAATTTTGACAGAGTCTCCTTTGTAAATGGTCCTTATGACACTTAAAATAATACAACAAAACACGAGCTGTGCACCCCACAGCATCACAATCACATAGCACAAACACGAATAAAACAATACGTGCACATTCCATATATTTTCAATTTTCTAAACACATGTTCTATTTTTAAAAAAGTCAACAGTTTTCAAAATCATTGAAAAATATCTCAAAACTACTTCAAATATTTTTAAAATGGTTTCCATATTTTTTGAAATATCAAATTCAAACATTTCTATCAATTTCTCAAATTTTTCCTATTTTTCAAGCATTTTTCTATTTTTTAAAAATCCAAAAATTCAAAATATTTTTAAAAAATCACAAAACTTCATACGGCTGTTCAACATATTTTTCTATGGCACATAGCAATATTATTAATCTCATACCGGTACCTGGAATACCGATTGGTACGTACCGTACCAGCCTTAAATCGGTACCGGTAAAGATTAATACCGTACTAGCTAAGGTACCGGCCAATATTGGAAAATACCGGTGGTACCGGCTAATATCAAAAAATACCAATGGTACTGAAAATACTGGACAATATCGGTTTTGTGTAATTTATTTTAAAATAATTTAATTTTATTCTCTTTTGATGGTAATTGTCGATTAAAATTTATTTTAGGCATATACTAGACAATAATATGTCTTTTAAGCATTTTAAATATATATATTTGGGTTAGATAACATATTTACATTATATTAAAACCCTTGACATTTTAAATTTATATATTTTTATAGCATATAATATTTATAGCGATAAATCTGAGATGGTACCCAGTACTGATACGTACTATACCAATAGAAAAAACGGTACCTTGACCGGTACGAGATTGACAACTATGGCACATAGTGCAAAAATCTAGCTAGAAAACCCAATACCCAAAGCTGTAGGAGCGATTTTTCAATTCTTATAGAAGCCCCTTTTACATAAACATGAAAAACTACTCGAACTCAATCAAACAAGTATCAAAATACAGAAATAACATCATCAAAGCATTTAAAACACTTCAAAACATCAATTTCTACTATTTACATGACTCAAAGGGAGTTCTACATATCAAAATCAACACAAAACAAAAAAACTCACCTCTTGGAGTTCTCTGGCGAAATCCTCTTTTTTGGTAACTATTCCGACGACGGCGACCACTTCCGAAAACCCTCCGGGGTCTCCCAAGCTCACTCCTTCAATGCCTTGGAGTCCCTTCTTGCAAAACTTGACAAATGGCTCTCAAACTCTCGGCAACTCAAAATAACCCTTAAGCTTCGAATCAGAAAAACTTGTTATTTTAATCCTCAGGCTAGTGGCGCCACATTTAAAATCCGGGCAATTTCGCCCTTTGCCCGTCAAAATTCGATTTCAAACCCCCCCTTGGGCCAAATTGCCATTTTCAAGCTCCAGCCTTCAAATGTTTTCAAATTTCGTTCCTCTGATCACCTCGCAATCAACATGGAAACCTTACTTTATCGTTTTCTGCCTTCGACAAGCAAAGATAGAAAAAGAGGGGCAGCTATAAGTACCCCATTTTTGCCCGCTTGGCAGTCTTCGGCCTGACAGGACTTATATTCAAACTGACACAGACATATTCAAGTCCAGACCAATTTTTCAGACTCAATCCAATCAATCGATTGCTTTGTGGGCCGAATAGAGGCAACATAATCAAAATGCCCTCGAGGCATGACTCGGTCCAATTCTAGTTGGCACGTCTTCCTAAAGACCGTAAGTCCCTATTTCAACCTTAATTCCAGTTTCAATTTCAATCTAGATCAATCAAACTCAATTCAGCATGCCTTTCAAGAAAGTTAATTCGTCAGGCAATAAGTCCATCTAGCCTGACACGTTTTTTGAGAAACTTATCGGAACGGTAAGTCTCTTCAAATCCGTCAACCGAGATGGAACCCAAGTTCTCGATATGGTAGAATGGTTCATTTCTGCCACCTGCTAGCACGCCAATGTAGAATGTTCATTATTTGGCACGTCTTTTGGAAACTTTGATCCTTCAAACAATAAGTCCATCTAGTAGCTTCCCCAGATCAGGCACTCTTCAGAATGAATGCACACCGTCAAAGTAACGAAAATACTCATAAATATCGCAACCGTCAGAGTGGCGGAAACACTCGCAAATAGGTCGACATTAGAAATTGCCAACAAACCCCTTATGTCACGGGACAGACCTTGCCCTTTGGTCGCAACACATTTACCGAAGGATGGGATACCTTTGAAAACCAACTCGTCACACACTATCAGAGTGATAGAAACACTCAAAACTCAAGTGAACACCAGTGTCTGCTAGCCCACTCTGGTGAAAAATGACCAAACTGCCCCTTGGGACTTTCGACAAGCGTCTAAAAAAAGTATCTAAGTCCTCATAGTGGTAAGTCCACCGTTCCAAGATTGTTTCAAAGACAATCCGGCATATTCAAAAGCCTTCCATTCGGTTTCAGATTAATTTTGAGATTATCCGGTCAAAATGACCATCTTGCCCCTAGGCATCCGATCGCCTTTGGGAACCACACTGGCTTTGGGTATCAAACCGGTAACCTCTCGAGGATGCTTATAATAGTATCCTCAACCTTCTAGCACCTTTTCGGATCATTCGGAGTCTATATCGACAGGTCTGGTGCAAAATGATCATTTTGCCCTTGGTTGGCTGATTGCCTTTTCCAACCACACCGGCTTTGGGTATCAAATCGGTAATCTCCCGAGACACTCTTCATAGTGTTTTCAATCTTCAAGTCTTCTCACGGGTCATTCCGAGTCTATTTCGGTATCTTCTTGGTGCAAAATGACCGTTTTGCCCTTGATGGGCCGATCACCCTTTTCAAACATTCCGGCATTATTTCTCAAGCATATTACCTATGGGACACTCTTTTAAGGGTTTTTGTCCATTTTTGTCCATTCTCGGCCATCCGGATCGTTTCCGGACCTTCCGGAGACACTCCTAGTGGAGCCAAGCCAAAAATTGCATGGTAGTCATTAGTACAAGCGCCTAAATCTTTTGCTTTGTATCCCAAGACTCAAAAGATTCATTTCTTGCCGCCCTAAAAACTTTCCTAAATGGCTGGCACCACTACAAGCCAATAAATGGCCTGGCGCCACTCCTGGTGGCACTAAGTGGAATTTTCCACTAGCGCTACTACAACAAGCGCCCGTTCGTGTTTCGACTGCCTATAAATACAGATCCTCCCCTTGCATGAACAGGGCCCGCAAACTCAGTCCAGAAGCACTGCCTATCTGAAAACAGAGCTCGAACTCTCTCAAAACCCTAGCTCTCTCAAGCCTCTTCAAACCTTAGCCCCTATACACTCAAACGCTAGTCAATATACATCCCATACAGTCAAACACAAGCCCTCAAACCTCCATTGAAAACCAACTGCTGCAATCTTTAAGGCTCTCAAAGCTCAAGATAAGCAAAACAATCCAAGCAATTGAAGCAAGAAGAATACGAGGTTGGTTTTCTATTTACTTTTATGTAATCCCCCTCTTTTTTCTCTCCCTTAACCCACTTGAATTTTCTTCTATTTTAATTCTCATCTTCTACCTCCTCTTCTTGCATGCTTGAAACAAGGGATTGTCCTATTCATGCTGAGGAAGAACTGTTGAAAGTCACCGTGTTGAGGGCTTTCTTCTTGTTTAACCTTTGATAGTGTGGGTTCGGCCCTTTGATTATGTGGTGAGGCTTAACCTTGTATGTTCACGACCCTATTGCATTGTGCATATCATATTCATACATCCATTCAAAATTGTTTTCAAAGTTGTTTTTTCAAACTTGTATCAAAATTCTCTTTCAAAAATTGCATTCAAAATCTTCTTCTTTCAAACTTGTTTTCAAAATCACACTTCTATAATGATTCTAGTCATTCCATGGTTAGGGTCATCTTAGGAAAGTGTTACATTCAATATGACCGTCAAGGTTTAAATCTTGAGTGTAAATCCTAATTTTTTTTTTTTTTTGTTCAGAATCATAATTTTAAGATGATTCTAGCCATTTCAAAGATATGGTTGTTTTAGAAAAGTGTTATATTTAATATGATCATTATGGTCCACATTTCAAATTCTTGTTGTTTTCAAAATCACAACCCTATAATGGTTATAGCATTTTCATGGCTAGAATCGTTTTAGTAAAGTGAGATATTCAAGAGATTTGCAAAAGTTTATATTCAATCTCTTCATAAATTATTTTGCAAATTAATTTTCTAAAAAACTCTTTTCAAAGATCTACATTCTAAAAAATTCTTTTCAAAGATATACTTTTCAAAAACTCATTGTATTGAAGTCTAAGTCAAAACCCTAGTACCCATGATCAAGAAACCCTAATTTCCTTCTACAATATTATACTTTTCTTTACATCAAATCAAGAGTTTTCAAAATTATTTTCTACATCAAATCTTAGGTTTCCAAAACCTCATTTCTCCACCAAATCCTAGATTTCTAAATCTAAAATTTTCAAAACTTAACATTTCCAATTTCATGTCAAATCCAATCTTTCAATTTAGGAAACCAAATCAAAATTTTTATTTTTGGAAACAAAATCAAATCATCTATTTTTGGAAATAAAATCCAATCATTTATTTTAGGAAATAGAGATCAAATCTTTCCTAATTTCAAAACTTTCTTAATTTTAAGTTTTCAAATCTTTCCTAATTTCAAACTTCCAAATCTTTCTAAATTCGAAACTTTTTAAATTCAAATCTTTCTAAATTCGAATTTTTCATAATTCAATACTTTCCAAATTCAAAATTTTCCAAATTCAAATATTTCTAAAATCAAATATTTTCTAATTTGGAACTTTCCTAAATCAAAACTTTATTAATTTGAAATTTTTCTAAAATGGAACTTTCGTATTTTAAAACTTTCCTAAATCAAAGATTTTCTAAATCTAATCTTTCTCAAACTCTAACTTTTTAAATTCTTTCAAACCAAATCAAATCTGTTCCAATTATTCTAAATCAAATCAAATCCTTTCCAAATCTTTCTTAAATTAAACTTTCCTAAAACCAAACTTTCAAATCAAATCAAACTTTCTTACTTCAATTGTATGCTTCAAACTTAGATTGCCTAAGTCCTAGGATACCTAAACCCTAATTCAACCCTAACCCTAAAGTTAAGAGGCCTTAACTCTTTTCCAAAGCAAGATAATTTTCAAACTCCAATCTAAGTCAATATGTCTTCAACGCTCAACTCAATCTTTCTAAGTCAAATCCAAGTTCCACTCTTCAAGTTCAATTTCAAATCCTCAAGCTTTTCAAATCTAAATCAATTCCAAGTTCTTTCTCAAATCCAAATTCTATTTCCAAATCAATTCCAAGTTCTACTTCAAATCCAATTTCTATTTCTAAATCCATTTCAAGTTCAATTTAAAAAATAAGTCCAATTTCAACTCCAAGTTCAATTTTAAATTTTTAAATCAAAGTTCCAAATCAAACATTTTTAAACCAAACTTTTCAAAGGACCTCAAAGTGTCTTTTCAAATCAAAGTGTCTATTTTCAATCACACCCCGAGTCTGAACTACGATTGACTTGGTTCCCAACAAAAGGATACGTAAGCAACCCTCAAAGGTGCAGTCACAATATTTTTTGAACTTCTAATTCCCTTGCCTTTTTCAATTTTCTAATTCTACAAATCTTTTTGAAGCTTCTAATCTTTTCTTCAAGTCTACTTTCAAAATCAAATCATTTTCTTGAACTTGCATGTCATGCATCATATCAAACTTCTTTTCAAAATTCTTTTTGAAGTGAATATAATTAGACATTGGACAATCGAAGATTCTAAATGAGTGAACTTAGGGTGAATAGACATGTAGGTACCGCAAGGGTGGGGTAGGGTCGTGATCTGAGGATATTTTCTCTACACATAACCAACTTCCGAACCTAGAATCACTGTTTTTAAAGACCAAAACGAATTTATTTTCAAAAAGGGCTTAAATCTTTTCAAAGGTTGCCAAACAACCTGTTTTCTTAAAAACCCTCTCTTGAGGAAGTCTTCCAAACCTTTTCAAAAATCCTAAGTTTAGCCTTCGAATTATGCTTAGTTTTAGGGGACCTAACTCACCTTAATCAAGTTAGGTGGTGACTCCAAATTTTTTTCCAAAAACCTTTAATCAAATCAATTACAAATTCAAACCTAGCTGCACTCGTCTTTCTAGGAAGATGAGTTCTAATGAGAGAGTACTATATTTTTTCCACTTGTGCGTAATTTCTCGAGGGTGAAAAATCGGGGCACGACACTTTGCCCTTCATATATTGATATTGTAATGCTAAAATCAAATTAATTAAATGAAAAAAACATACATAATAAAAATCATAACAATATGCACAAAAAATTAACAACTTGATCAACAATTATGTTGATCATTGAAACTTTGTCAAATGTTAAAGTAGCAAAAAATTTGACACTCAATAGTAATTCATATTATTTAATGCCCTCTTTTGCTTATCGGACAAAATATTGCGCCAACATTACACATATTTAATTAGATAAAAAAGAGATAAACACCATGACATATAAAAAAATGGACTTCATATCAAAACAATTGCAATCAAACCCATCAAGTACCCATGTATTCATTGAAAGCCGGTGCTCCAACTAAATGTAATTAAAAAAGAAGAAAAAAAACAACCTTAACCATTATCTGAAATATTTGCATGCCTACTAAAATTCAAAGTAATCTTAACTTCTTGCTATTCAACTCTATCAAGCCCATCTCATCGAGAATACAATTGCATTCTTCTATTGTTGGCCCATCAGAATTTTGCAAAGTTTGTAGAGCTTCAAGCAGTTGTTTATCAAGATCCTCGGATTTGTTTTTCTTTTCCCGTTTATTGTCAGGTTTTGTCGAGTCATTTGGCGAAAAAGGTATCTCAAGAGATCTACTGTCAAGATTAATGTATGTTTGGGACTTTGGTTGAGTGTCATCAGCAGGAAACCCTTCCTTTGATGATCCCCATGAAAATCTTCCTGTTACTTTAACACCGTCAAATAATGCTTTTAACTCATTTGCATATTGAAGCCCAGTATGTCAAAATTGTTTGGCATTCGGGTTAGCCTGTAAAATTATAATTGCGTAAATCTTATATTCATTGAATATCATTTTGACTTGCAATAACTTAGAAACAAAAAAAAAAATAAAAAGATTAACATAAGAGGCAATTATGCCTATATATACTCATTCCATTTATCTGTACTCTAGTTGACGACATTAGTTACAAGATCATAGCCGTTACCAGTTTTTGAAATTATCTTTGACCACTCTCCATATTTTGATTTCAAACACTCCCATTGATTTTTCAACTATGTTTTTAGATAAGTTGACGTCATTCTCTTTGTTCAAAGTTACCCGAACCCTATCCCAACTCTCTTTTTTTAGACTACTACCATTTTTACCATTCTCCGTAGATTCTTTCAAGCACAAATCAATAAAAAGTTTATAGAGTTCTGGATCTTTCCAATTTGCTCTACCACCATCACCAGAAGCCATCCCTACAAGTAAATAAATTTAGATTCAATCCACTTAAGATCCTAAAGTCATGAATTTGGATTCACCCACATGATACATAAAATAATTTTCAAATGATTGGCAGTTTCATGTGATTCTGTTTGGCAATGAATAGAAAAAATAATATATATATATATATATATATATTCTAGGAGAATCACTCAAAGTCTCAATTGATTCAAAAATAAAATAATTAAAAATAAATAAATGAGGAGTCAAAGAGAAGAATCTGGAAATAGGGACGTGGGATGAGGTTAACCGCCACCCACGTCATAAACCAGTCTCCCACACACAAAAAAGAGAATCAGAAAATGAAGGAAAAAAAAAAAGAGGTAGATTAGAGGATGAGAGGCAAAACAGAAGCGAGGAGAAGGAAAAAAAAAAAAAAAAAAAGAGGGGACGAAGTAAGGCAAAACAGGAGGAGATTAGTAAAGAAAAAAAATACAGATTCAGTCGAAGAATAGAGAAAAAAATAAAAGGGACGAGCAAAGAGTAAACACATACAAAATAATTGAGAAAACCTACGTACACACACACACATAAAGAGAGAGAGAGAGAGAGAGAGAGAGAGAGAGAGAGAGAGAGAGAGAATCTGAAAATGGCGGAAGGTTTCGTTGAGGAGAACTTTGATCTTCAGTTCTCTGGTGTTCGTTCTATGAAATAAGAGAAGAAGGAGTCGAGGGCAAAATTAGGTCTGGAAAAACATATCAAAGCTAAGCGTGTAAAGTAAAAAGTAATAAGTAGGGGGGGAGAGCTACTTAATATTTTGTTCCTTACTTTTGCCTAGCACTTAAAATATCTAGCTCCCTTATTTTGGGTTATCAAACCAACTTATTTTATTTTTACTTAAGCTATTCAGTTTTAAGTGCTGAACAGAGTTATCAAACATGGCCTATGAGTATGTCTAGAATTTGATCATAAATACTTGATTTCGAAAGAATCCAAGGAAAAGGAAATAAATCACTTCTTTTAGAATATGAAAATTTGGTTCTAAGGTTTATAGCAGGGATTTTATCCATACTCATCCCAATTCAAAGCTTGTCTATAAGTATTTCAAGAATTTGATCATAAACTCTTGATTTCAAAAGAATTTGAGAAGAAGAGATTTAATCTTGTATTTAGAAAAGATTAAATCATGTAAAAACAATATTACCTTGAAAAATCCTCCCTTAACCAATCAATCTTCATAACTCATGCCAATGAATAATTTAGCTACTTGAATCCATAAGAAAGTGCATGAAAATTGTATTGAAAGCTTGAAGTAATTGAAAGAACAAAAAATCTTGAATATAAACTGAAATTGATTACAATCTAAAGTTCTTGTATGTAAAAAGCTCTCAAAAAGACCTAAAAAAAGCATAGTTCTAAAGTTTCCTAACTATATCCCTCTCAAAAGGACTCATATATAGGCTTAAAAAGGCATCAATCCTAGCCCTGTAAGGATTCTGGTCCGCGGCGTGGCATCCTGATGGCTTTGGAAGGCGTTTCGTTGGTTTTGGAGATTGGCCGTCCAGAGCGGTTAAGAAAGGCATCCAGACAGGTAATGGCATGAACATGAGACTTTGCAAAATTTACTAAGTGTCGAAGTTCGTCCGGACAGTTCACTTAGGGCTTCCGGACAATCAGTGCTCCTCTGCCAAACTTGTAGATCTTGAAAAGTTATATAGAATCGATATATTATGAACCCTGATAGTACTTCCTGTTTGAGATATGGCCTGTCAAAGTTTCAACTCTGCGTATTTTAGCAACTTGTACCACATTATACTCTGACAGTATCTCCTTGAAACCTATGTTCAAATTTTGTCTGAAGTCCTCTAATTTAATCTCAAAACCTATATAAAGAAAAAAAAAACTTTGTTAATATTAAAATTTAGCTAAAAAAGGATATAAAATCTTAAACTAAGGCTAAAAAAGCACAAGTTAAAATGTTATAATTACACTTTTGAAGCGTAATCACTTTTTATATGCTTTCAAAAAGATTATTTTGAAGCTCGCTTATCGAGACATTCTGTCCATCAACCAAAATCATCCCAAGCTCTTGAGTGACACCAAGTTCAAGAAAAACTAAAGGAAAACATTGCCAACCTGCCCAATTTTCTCAAATCATTCTCGGATGGCACGAATATAGAAAAAAATAAGTATTAAAGTTCCCGACATGGAAGCATGTGTTACATGCATCCATATTCTGATTAGATCGAGACAAAAACAAAGATTGTTGCCCAAGTTAGCAAGTACAACATATGCCACATGGCACTTGTTCATTGACTCAGCCTGGAGGCATGAAGACTTGTGTCCAGCCAAAATTTTGGCTAGACACATGTCCCATATGCGTCAAAACTAAGACATATTGCCTATAAATAATGGCACCCCCCTTATATTTTAGAGATGATAATTGTAAGGAAACTCGACCAAAATAGTCTCCCAAACCTAAAATTGACAAAAAAGCTTTAAGTCTTCCAAGTCCAAGAAACTCCAATCCAAAGAGGAATCAAGAGAGAAGCCATGGTTAATGGAAGACAAGGTAATCTCTATTTAAGCTTATGTCTACACCACTCTCTCTCTCTCTCTCTCTCTCTCTCTCTCTCTCTCTCTCACACACACACACACACACACATTCAAAGCTCACTCGTGCTCTTCTCATTTTTAACTCACATCTTTTACCCCCTTTCTTTGCATGATTAAAACAAGAGAGTTTGATGGCCATGTCTAGACGAAAGCTTACATGACCCATGGTACCCGGGGACGTCTTGTGAGTCTAGTTATAGATGGTATGACTTTGAAGCTCCTTGCAATGTGGTGAAGCCAAGCCTTGTTGTTCATATCCTTTGCATTATACTAATTGTCATGCTCATTTCATGCATTTTGAGAGTTTGTTTCATGGTTAAAACCCTTTTTCAAAAGCACTTGAAGTTGGTTTTCAAGTGGCCTTCAAAGTTCCCTTTTAAAAGTTTTGTAAAAAGTCTCTTCAAGAATGTCTTCCTTAGTGCTTCATGTCAAACCCTAGTTTTCATTGCCTAAAAGTATATCCAAACCAAAGTAGTAACTAAGTTGCTTTTTACAAAGACACAAAACTCTCTTGAGTTGGTTTTTAAGCTTGTTTTACAAAAATCACAACTCTCTTGAGTTGGTTTTTAAGCTTGTTTTACAAAACCTACAACTCTCTTGAGTTGGTTTTCAAGCTTGTTTTACAAAAATCACCACTCTTTCGAATTGGTTTTTAAACTTGTTTTACTAAACCTTCAACTCTCTTGAGTTGGTTTCCAAGTTTATTTTATAAAAATCACAACTCTCTTGAGTTGGTTTCTAAGCTTGTTTTACAAAACCAAAATCACAACTCTCTTGAGTTGGTTTTTAAGTTTGTTTTACAAAACCTACAACTCTCTTAAGTCAATTTTTAAGTTGTTTTATAAAACACACAACTCTCTTGAGTTGGTTTTCCAAAAAGATTTCACGTAAAATCATTAGTCTCTCATATAAAATGACACTTTTCCAAATGTTTTCTAAAAGTTCTTTTCATGAAATCATGAGATTTCTACATAAAATCATAGTTTTCAATAGCAATCTTTCAAGTTTTATGCATAAAATAACACTTTTCAAGCCTTCCAAAATCACTAGGTTCAAAACTCTAGTTAAAAACTGTCTTTGGAAACCACTAGGTTCAAAATCCTAGTTGAAAACCATCTTTGAAAACCCCTAGACCCTAGTTCAAAACCACTCTTTAAAAACCACTAGGTTCAAAACTAATTTAAAACCATTGTTGAAAGCTATTAGGTACAAAACCCTAAAGCCCTAGTTTCTTTCTCTAGGATTCCAAAACCGTAGTTTCTCTCTCTAGGTTTCCAAAACCCTAGTTTCTCTCTCTAGGTCTCCAAAACCCTAGTTTCTCTCTTTAAGTTTCCCAAAATCCTAGTTTCTCTCTCTAGGTCTCAAAACCCTAGTTTCTCTCTTTAGGTTTTCGAAAACCCTAGTTTCTCTCTCTAGGTTTCAAAATCCTAGTTCCCATTTCTAGGTTTCAAAACCCTAATTCCTCTCTCTAGGTTTCCAAACCCCTAGGTTTATTTAATCCAAGTTTGCCAACCCTAGGTCAACCTAACCCTAGTTGGTAAACTTAAACTCAGTTAGTTAACCTTTGGTCAAACCTCAACCTTAGTTGGTAAACTCTAAATTCCTAAGTTCTTTAAAGTTCAATTCCAACTCAAAATCTCATTCAAATTTGTTTTCAAAATTACCTTCGATACTTGTTTTCAAACACTCCTATTCTCTTGAATGTTCCATGATTAAAGGGTTCTCTCAAACTTGTCTTAATAAAGTAGATGGATATTTTTTTGTTTTTCAAAACATGATTTTCCAAAACATTTTCAAAAGTCACATCTAAGGATGATCCTAGTCTTCTTATGATTAGTTTACCAAGGAAAAATGAAATATCAAATGAAGCCTCCATGATTCACATTGGGGTTCCATACCCTACTTATTTTCAAAACATTTTCTAAAGTGATTTTCAAAGTTCACATTCTTAATATAATTCTAATCTTTTCATGATTAGAATTTTCAAGGAAAAGTGAGAAAGTGATTGAGACTTCCATGGTCCAAACAAGGGTTTCCTTACCCCTAATGCTTTCAAAAAACAAAGGAAGTTTCTAACCCTTTTTGTAAAAAGCCCTTTTAAAATTATAACCCCTGAGAGTGTTAAGTCTAATCAATAACTAATTTCTTAAAAGTGATGAAATATTCAAACAAGCCTTGTATAAAGCATAGAAAATAATTTTCAAAACTTTTCAAAGATAAGTCTCCAAAAGTTCTTGTTTTATTCCAATCCAAACTCCATGTTCAAAAATCTCTAATCAAGATTTCATAACATTTTCAAGACTTTCTTGAGTTGGTTTCAAAACACTATTCAAAACACTCTTATGTTGATTTGAATAATATTTCAAAACTTTCTTGAGTTTATTTTCAAGTCAAAACTCCCTTGAGTTCAAATTTTAAAAAGCTTCCAAGACTCTCTCGAACAAATTTTTAAATTGTGCTTTAGCACAAATTATGACTGACTTGATTATTGCCAAATAAGATACATAGGCAACCTAAATAGTTTAGGTGCAGTCACATCTTGTCTTCCAAATAAAAATCATTTCAAAACTTTCCTTTTGTCAAAATTTCTTTTCAAAACCCTATTTAAACCCTTTGTTTTCAACAACTTGTATCATATATTGTTCATCCCCAAAGTGATGACAAAATCTCATTTTCAAAACTGCATAAGTGAATACTAGGTAAACGGCAATTAGTGAGTGAATTAAGTGTGAATGATTTTAGGATATCTTCCCAACACGTATTGATGTAGTTATGCTTATTGTGAGACTAATAGAATAATACCCACTTATGGATGTAGTTATGCTTATGGATGGATGGACTCTATGGCCAAAACACTTTGAGCAATATAGAATCTAGCTATAGTTTCAGTTAAATTCTCTTCTCACATCAGCAAAGTCATTATGTCACCACCAGGAAGATGTTCCATTATCACATACAAATTCGCTTCAACTTTAATATGTTCAACCTATGGCATAAAAGGAGTTTATTTGTTGTACGCATATACATCTATGAACAAATACAGTGAAATCAAAGTTTCAACATACATTTTAAAAAATAACAGAGAAAAAACCCAATTTCTTTTGAATTGCCCTAATTTTGGAGGTAAGAGAGCTGCTTGATCTTAGGATTCGACAAATTCAGAGAGAAAACAGAAGACAAAAGAGAGACAGATCAGTGAGAGAAAGAGATAGAAAGAATAAGCAACATCACCGTCATCGATGGAAGTCGCTGCAAACAAGCTGGAGACAAGGCGATGGGGTTGACGTTGATGGTGGTCACGAGAAGGACCGGTACGGTGGGCGGCGTTAGAGCTCCAGCTATGACTGGTTATGGTCGTGATGACGAGAGAGGAGAGAGATGGCAGTGACAGAGCTACTATGGTTGAGGTCGCTGGTCTACGGTAAAGAACGGAGCTACTTTGGTTCCCTTCTCATCCATATAATCAAAATAGTCTATTAGGGTAGGGGGAGGGAGAGAGAGGGAGGGAGGGAGCCGTCAGCAAAGTGTAAGAGAGAATTAGGGCATAATTTTAGACAAAAACAAGGAAGAGGGAAGAAGGGCTTGGGGAAAAAATTCCCTCCACTTCAAAATGCACAATTTTACAAAAATGTTTAAAATTAAAAAATGCCAATCAATGGTTTGAGTTTTTTACCATAAAGTTGGTAGGAAATTTATGAAAAATAATATTTTATAATTTGGGTATACAAATTATTAAATTTCAACATTATATTCAATAACAAATATAGTTTTCTATTACTTAATATTATATGCTCACATTTTTAGCTTTCTCATAACTTTATGCCAAATTTTGTACTATATTATTTTAAGAAAAAATTCTTATTAAACCTGCACATAATCCTTACTGTTATTTTTATGTTCCCCAATTTTACTAACTATTATAATCACTAACGTTGTGCTATATTGTAACTCTGGGTTAAAATAGAGGCGATTGGACTAAAATATATTGTAAGATCGGATTATATTGAAATTACATGGATAGAAGGTACAAATACAAAATATTCCTCATACGTAAATATTAGGAAGAACTTGAGAAAAGAGAAAGGGCAGCCATGGGCCTGGTGGTCTACTAAGTTTGATCATCATTTATAAGGTTTGGGAATTTATTTACATTTGACTATAGTATTTCATTCACAAACCGAAAAAAATTATATAGCATAATGTATGTCACATCTTGGAACCCACAACCCAAGTGTAAGAGAGATTAACAGAGATAATAAAATAAAACAGGAGTAAGAGAAAAGGAAATAAACGAGTTTTGGAGTAAAACACTGTTTTAGTACTAGAAACTCTTCACAACAGAATTTCTGCACAGGAACAGTGACTTAGAAATTCAATAACTCTCAAACCACATGTCCTATAATCATGAAAATTTTCATAAATGTTCTATGATGAATCTAGTCTCTAACCCAACTTGAATTACCCTTTCAACATAAAACTCAAGTTATATCCAAAATAATGCACATAGGTCAGATTCTGCCCTCAGAAAATCAACATAACTCTCTCGATACTAATCCCAATAAGGCCCATAATATATCAAAATAAAGCTAACACAATGGTCTATCTCCCATAGAAACAAATTCCAAAAATATAAGATATTCAATAAGTTATAAGTTCCGAAAGTGGACTGTTTTATAGAAGGTTTTTCAGAAAGTTTCAAAGTCAACTTACATGATTTATCCTACCATATTACATTACCAACTTGTTCAAACATCACAAGGATTTTAAAAAACATGGGAAAACAAGATACATGTACATTGATCTTCCATCCCATGTAGAGTTTCAAAAGATGCAAATTTTCTAAAAATTTCAATACTTTGATCAAGGAACTAGGCTCCCGAATTTCCATCTGTAAAATGTTAGAGTAAGCTAACCAACCCGTTGAGAAATCACTAATCAAGACTAATTATTAATATGGTGACAAGTGCAAGTGTACAAATAAGTTACGCATACATAAATTTCGTAAATGCACATCATGTTCTTAATAGTAATGTTATCACATACACATTGTATTCTTTACAACAACACAACTTCAATTTATTCTCAATATTAAAGTGTTCATTAGAACTTATCTCGTTTCAAACTCAACAACACATTGCGTTCCATAGTCATCTCACTCACCCACACATATCAACACTCGTACACTCAAATTTTGTGCACTTCGCAAATGCACAAGTCGCGTGTCATTCCTCTATTTATAAGCTATTAATCCATAGGACAAGTGTATCCCACTTGGCCAAGGTTCGGGTCTTTCACCCAAGGATTCCACCCCTACTTGCTTATAATTTCTCTCTTTATGGATTTCCAACTCATGGGACGAGTGCTTTCTTTTTATTCACATTCTCACAAATTGTCAACATTTTATATTTTCATTTCTTTCATTGCCAACACATCCTCAAATATTGCGATTACTTTCCATAACCAATATCTATAACACTAGTTAAACATAGGACAAGATAAAATCACACAAACAATTATCAAACACTTGGTGCCCACTAGTTCAAATTTGTTCTTTCAATATTGGGGTTTTCTATGTTTTCACCTTAGGTTTGATCCAATAAACATCACAACACTCCAAACACATAATTTACCATCAATTTACAACCACATGTAAGAATCAACCATCCAATCTCATTTTCATATAAATAATAGTATAGGGTTTCACAATCAATACTAATCAAGCATGATTTTTAATTGAAACTAACATATGTAAGTGAGAGGAGCATATCCATAATTAGGGATGGTAGTGAAATTCCCACCTCAGGGTTGAAGAAAAATACTCCAAATGTGAAAACCCACAGAAATAAGAATTTGAAACCATAGGTTCAAAATCCTTGTTAAGTAGAACGATATTAACTCGTGAGCTTTTTATCAAATCTCACTCTTTAAGGCTCATATTTTTTATATTGTTGTGTTGACTTGTCTTATACACTTGAAAGAGAAAATACTATTTTACCCTAGTCACTCTTTACAAAGCTAAATTAGGCACAAAACTCTCAGAAGCATGAAATTAAATCCCTGAACCTTATACTATCAAATACAACATTATTGAAATCTAGAAACATGTCCCAATTCCAACACATCAATGGAACTTCCACAACCCGGTAAATACTCGGTTTTTCAATTTGTTACCAAAAATGCACAAATAATTACATCACTTACAATATATTAAAATTAACACATCAAGCAATTTAAAACAGTTAAAACATGTCATCTATATTTAAAATTCAATCTAACATATAATATGCAAGTATTCATAATCATTTAATTAAAAGACGGTATTATTAGTATTCCTACTACTACTATTATTATTATTATTTATTTATTTTATTTTTGGGTTACTACAATGTATTTATATATTCTAACTCTTGCTTTTAGAGAATAAAATATTTATTAACAAAAGTTAGATAAAAACATTTTTATACTTGATTTTTAGTAAACAAAAAAATGCACAAATCCCATTAATAAATACATAATTTCGGCCAAATTGATGTTTTTGATAGTGTAGGTCTAGCCCGACCGGGCCCTTAAATGTTTACCCCTATAAAGAAGGGCCAAGGTAAAATATATAGATTCGGTGTTAAAATTATTATTGTTATTATATTGAACGGGCTTCAGATTTAATTGTAGACCTCATTGGCATTGTTGAGAGTGCCTACCCAGCCCGACCGCCCAATATTAACTTCTAAAAATAAGTGTCAAGGTAAATTGCATAGATTTTACATTAAAATTATTATTATTATGTTGGACAAGTTTCGGATTTAATTATAAGTCCAATTGGCATTGTTGATAAGGTCAAATCCGTCCAATGTTCACCAATGCAAAGACAAGGTAAAATACATAGATTCTATGTTAAAATTATTATTATGTTATTGGGCGAGCTTTGAATTAAATTGTAGGCCCTGACATTGTTGACTGTGTCGGCTGTCCAATGTTCACCTTTACAAAGAATGGTGAAGAAAAAGCACATAAATTTTATTATTATAATATTTGATGGGTTTCAAATTGAATTGTAGTCTTAATCAACAAAGTGATAATACCATCTTGATCCAGTCTGCCTAATGTTCACCCCTACAGAGAAAGGCCGAGATAACATACATAACTTTTGTGTAACTATTGTTATTATTATGTTGGACTAGTTTCAGATTTAACTTTTAGGCGCAATTGGCATTGTTAATGGTAATAGCTAAGCCTAGCCCCGCCTAACGTTCGTCTCTAGAAGGGTATGGTAAAATTCATAAATTTTACGTCGAAATTACTATTATGTTATTGGAGGGGCTTAGAATTTAATGGTAGGCCCTATTGACATGGTTAACAGTGTCAACCTGCCCACTGTTCACCCTTACACAGGATGGCCAAGGTAAAATATTATGGTATTGGATGGCCGTCAAATTTAATTTTTGAGTTCAATGGACATTGTTAATAGTATTGCCCCAGCTCGGCCCAAGGCCTGACGAATGTTCATCTGTACGAAGGGTCAAGGTAAATTGCATGACTGTCAAATATGTGCAAATTATACGCTTCTTCATATAATTTATAAAAAATACATAAATTATACTATAATATCATTTTTATTATTTTGAACGGATTTTAGATTAGGGGCGTGATAATGTACATATTTTTTTTAGGATCATGTTCTTTGAATTTTCAACGTCCAATATCTAATTTCTCATACATGCACAAAAAATTAATAAAACTAAATAAAATCTCCAATTTTTGGAACTCATGTCTCTTCCCAGGACCCTCTACGATTCGCCTATTGTTGGCGAATTCATTCCTTTTATTATTCCATTAAGTAGTGGGCCTTATGTTGGGTCTTAAATTTCTGGCCTTATTTATACATTCAATTATTTTTAAAAAGTATGTACAAATTATACACTTCCTCAAATTATCTATGGATTTATATGAATTGTTAATTTGTACAATTTCAGCATGGTTAAACACATTTTGAGTATCCATGTTTTTTATGCATTTCCTCTACAAGAAGCCTACAGTGTATTTTTTAAATAAAAAATTCATTACGAGGTTTTTATTTTTTTGTATAATGTAATGGGCCTTTTTAAACAAAATGATACCATGTGCACTTTTCTAATTTATTACTTTCTAGGATTTTTTCAAAAGTTCTTCAATGATTTTTTTGAATGTTAAAATCTTTGAGAGCTGACTAATTTTTTTTTTAATTTTAGATATATAACTCTTTAATTCTGTAAATCTTGAAATCAGTGGGTTTTTTTTTAAGACAAAAATGGTAGTTTTGTTTTAAAATTATAAATCGACAATTTGGGCCTCAATTCGTCTCATGTAATTGTAAAATTTTATTACATACACTAATTGTATGAAATGATATAATTTTCATGTATTATTTATGCTACTTACCATATATCATTCATGTATAAACCACCAAAATATAACATAGATAATTTTATAATATCATTTTAGGCCAATTGCAACTGTTGATTATATAGGCCCGACTGGCCAATGTTTACCTCTACGACGAAAGTCGATGGCAAAAAGATAGAGATGATCAGTATTTAACTAATTTATGGCACGGGTTTTAGATAAAATTTACACCCGATTATAATTGTTGATGATTGTGCAATCTTGGGCGGGATTGGCCCGATCAACGCTCATCCTGTTAGAAATTTATACTAAAAGACATGATTTATATAATAATTTTAGTATTTATTAATAAATTAGTTATTTCATTTTTAACGAGAAACTGTATGAGCAATGTTTGTCTTTCGTTATTTATTTAATGATTATGCATATGTGTCTCTTATTTATACAATAGATGATTTAATATCTACACTACCACTTACTCACAGAATATTAGATTATCGGTTCTTATAGAATATAAACTTATAGTGCACAGCCTAAAATGGAACTAGACACACCATCAGTAGAACTATAGCATAAGGTTTTAATAGATCTATCTTGACTATAGGAAACAATATAGTTCAAACTACTTACACTAGTACACTTTGTGTGTATTGAACAAAACCGTGTTGAGATAATTATTTTATAGTGACTATATTAACAATTAATACCTCATGATTATTATGAGTGCTTATTCTCTTAATCCTAATATAATAAATAGACACGTGCATGTAGTGTTTATTATTTTGATTCACAGAATAGTGAGATTCTTTGTAGGTCAATAAAGTCAGTGAGTTAGACAATATATTATGTATATAGTGAATATTAATTATTGATGAAATTTACATCCCAGTATAAGGATTGATGATACTCTCTTGAGGAAACTTATAAATTTTAATTATGTTAAACCCTACGAATGGATTATGAATCCAACATATCAAATAAGTTAAGTGAAATGTCTTAAGGAATTAAATAAGTCTATTAAATTTAATTATCAGTAATTTAATTTAATAGACGGGTATTTGTGATCTTAACGTGGGGACATATATAAACATTAATAATATGAAGCTCAAAATATAATTTCTAATATGACAGAGAATGTAATTATAATTTATTAGTGGTATAAATTATAATTTACAAAATAGGAATTAATCTTGATTGGATTATAAATTCTTATTTGTGTAGGAAGCTCTAGTCATACTAATCCTATGATCCCTACTGTAACCTCTATATGTATCTCTAAGAGCAACTAAGGTTACATTTACTAATAATTGAGAGATACACGTTTTCGTGAGAGTAAGAAACCCTAACAGTTGCGAGCCTACTCTCTCTGGAGTAAGGCATGTTCGAGGGATAAAAAGAAGTCCAAATGTTGAGTTCGAGCAGTTGAATCTTTCTTGTTGCTATTGCTTGCTGTTCAAGATCAAAGTAGAAGGATTTCGAAATTCATACATGCTGTTATTCTAAATTAAACCAAAGAGATCTCAAAGGCATGATTCAAATCACGTAGAATAGTTTTTTGCTAATCAAATTAGAATTTTTGGCATTATGTGCATGCATTATAGCCGGATCGTGAAAAATTTCGCAATCCCTAATAATAGATATCTTAGCCTTAATTGATACTGTATACGTATAATACCTACCATGTTTTCTGAAAATTAATTCCATGCATAGTTAGGGTAGAACGTGAGTTTGTGCTAACCTCTATTTTACAGTGTTTTGCCTAGTTATTATGGTCACATGAATGCATGTTATGTAATTGTGTGTTGACTTGATTCTTAAATTGTGAAATCCGTTTTAAGGAGACATAGAATTAGATGTAACAATTAATTTTTATGAAGCATGGGAACTCCACTGTTTTGGAGATTTTGATTTCTTTTGGGAACTTCACTATTTGGATTTTTTGATTTCTTGTATTCTGTAACTCCACTGTTACAGAGAATACGATCTGTTGTAATCGAAGAAGATGGAGGTCGATCCCCGTCACCAGGGGCGCTGCCCTCGGACCCCCATGCATTAGCGAAGTGGCAAACAAGAATTCTTGATGATGTTATTGTAACACTCTAGAATCCTCACATTCAATAAGTTACACTCACTCTATAATTCTCTTCTATGTATATATTAATGTCATGCTTATACTTCTCTATTTATACACAACTAAAGAGGAATAAATGATGGCAGCACTTAGCAAAGTAATCATAAAAGTATTACTCTACTTAAACGAGTGAAGAATAAAGTTTCTCAACTTGATGGTGGCTGCACTTGGCAAAGTAATAATGAAAGTATTACTCTACTTAGATGAGTGGAGAATAAAGTTTATTCACTTGATAAGTGGGATGATAATCTTCACCTAAATAATAATAAAAATTAGCCCACTAAATTTGTGGAGAATAAAAAATTAGTAAAGTATTATACCTACTTCATTTACTTTATCTTATAAATAGTACATGTAGATAAAAAGGTTTGAATATAAGTAAGTCTAAGCATAGTGAAAAGAGAAGAGTAAATGTTAGAAAGTTGCTCTTGAAGATCAAGTTCTAATTTTTAGAGGAAGAATTTCAAGTATTAAGCACTTGAGGTGAGTAATGGTGTATTTAGAGTAAAGCGTACATATTTTCAATGCAAATGTTTTTTTTCTACAAATTATATTTGAACAATATGTTTTCAAAAGCAAATGATAATATGTCTATGTTATTCTTTAAAAATAGTTATTATATTTTGATGCTAAACATTGTATTATTCTATCAAGAAAATCTATAGATTAAGTTTTGTATACAATGACAGTCATGGTGTGGTTGGACTCTTTATCACTTTGGAGTGACTTCTTGACCATAATAGCTAGGGTCTTAATTAAATCTTGTTTATCTTATTTGTCTATGATTATTATTTTTTATGTTCTTGTTGTTATGTTATTAATATGGGAGAACATGAATAATAGATAAATGACCTTTAAGTTGTGTTTTAATTATATAAATTTAAATTTTCAATTTTAGTTTATAAATATTCAACTAGAGAGTAAAATTAATTCCCATGTTTTAATTTAATATTTTTTTCTAAATTAAGGAAATTTAAAATTTTATTTGTTATAGATATATGAGTCACCGATATTGAAATATTATAGTTATTGGATAATTAAACTCATGGCATCCCTCATGTATTAAATATCTAAGTGCGTGATAGAATTTATTACGTATAAATTCCATGGTCTCCATCACTAGTTTATAAGTGAACTAATTTATTCTATGTGTTGATTTTAGTACCACTTGCCATCGGATGGAATCAGTTGCGGAATCACTGAGTATAAACTCTAATAATTGTTAGTATTGAGTTAACTCTCCATCTGAGTAACTCATTACGAGGCAATAAGTCTAAAATTTAGTGATGGTATACACTTAGCTATAAATAGTAGTATCTTCACCAAAGCTAAGTCGGCTATTTAATTTTATTCGGCATAGTCACTTGCCTAGATAGTAAACTTAATAGGTATTGATCTGTATAAATAAATGTTGAATAGTAGACGACCTCCCATCGAGGCATGCTATTTACAGTATACTAGGCTGCTGGCGAATTCTTTTAAAATATTAGTAGAAGGAATCATATTTTAATAATTGAATTCTAAGTTTATTATTACTTATCATATTTTGTTATAATATGTGATTATCGGGATTAAAATGGCTTTCAATCCACTTGTTTTTATTCTCAAAGAAAACAAATTGATTAGACCAAATTATATTGACTGGAAAAGGAATTTAGATATTGTGCTGACTACGAAAGAGTACAAGTTTGCACTCACAGAGGTCTGTCCACAGCAACCTGGTGAGGGGGCAACTGATGAGGAAATCTGGGCTTACCAGAAGTGGATAAAGGCTGATGAGATGTCGCATTATTACATTTTGGCATCTATGTCAAATGTTCCACAATATCAACATCAGACTATCCCCACTGCATATGATATGATGAAGAGTCTCAAAGATATGTTTGGGGATCAGAATTGTGCTGCTAGGCTGGTTGCCATGAGAGACTTGATGAACACGACTATGGTTGAAACCCTAGTGAGGGATCAAGTTCTAAAGATGATGAGTCTTTTGAATGAACTAGAGATCCTTGGAGCTAAAATCGATGGGGAAACCCAAGTTAATATCATTCTCTAGTCACTGCTTAATTCATTTAAAGAGTTTTGCTTGAATTACAACATAAATAAGTTTTCTTATTTAATGACAAAGCTTTTTAAAGAGCTTCAAGTGGCTAAGGTGTAAACACCCCATTTTTGACCGCTAGGCAGTCTACACTCCGTCCAGACTTGTTTTCAGGTTATTTCAGACATATTCCTATTGAATCCAATTCCCTAGGTCTAAATTCCACCTTTCCATCGCTTCGCGGGCCTGTCAGGCCCAAATAGAGGCAAAATGACCAAAATGCCCTTAGGGGCATTGTCCTTTCTTATTCCAATTTCAATCCCTCTCTCGAGACAGTTTATTCCTCGAGACGGTCCGAGTAGCAAAACTACTCACAAAATCGTCGGAGTGGCGGAAACACTCACAAAACCGTCAGAGTGGCGGAAACACTCACACAACCGTCAGAGTGGCGGAACACTCAAAACCCAGGCACGTCTCTTCGGAGACGATAAGACCCCTTTCCAATCCCTCTCTCGAGACAGTTTATTCCTCGAGACGGTCCGAGTAGCAAAACTACTCACAGAACCGTTAGAGTAGCGGAAATACTCAACCGTTAGAGTAGCAAAACTACTCACTCAACCGTTAGAGTAGTGGAAATACTCACAGAACCGTTAGAGTAGCGGAAATACTCAACCGTTAGAGTAGCGGAAATACTCAACCGTTAGAGTAGCTGAAATACTCACAGAGTAGCGGAAATACTCAACCGTTAGAGTAGCTGAAATACTCACAGAGCCGTTAGAGTAGCCGAAATACTCACAGAACCGTTAGAGTAGCGGAAGTACTCACAGAACCGTTAGAATAGCGGAAATACTCCCAACCCCGTTAGAGTAGCGGAAATACTCCCAAATCATCAACCCCGTTAGAGTAGCGGAAATACTCAACCCCGTCCGAGTAGCGGAAATACTCACAAATCATCAAACCCCGTCTGAGTAACGGAAATACTCACACCGTTAGAGTGGCGGAAACACTCAAAACCCAGGTCAACACCAGTGTCTGTTATCTCACTTCGGTGAAAAATGACCAAACTACCCTTAGGACCTTTTCCGCCCTTTCCGGTCAAGATGACCATTTTGCCCTTAGGCATCTGAACGCCCCGGGAACCACACCGGCTCTGGGTATCAAACCGGTAACCCCCTGAGAATACTTTTTATAGTATTCTCAACCTTCCTTTACCTTTCCGGACCATTCCGAGTCAATTCCGGCGAACCCGGTACAAAATGACCGTTTTGCCCCTGGAGGGCCGGTTTCCTTCTCCAACCACACCGGCTCTAGGTATCAAACCGGTAATGACCCGAGAATACTTTTTATAGTATTCTCAATCTTCCTTTACCTTTCCGGACCATTCCGAGTCAATTCCGGCGAACCCGGTACAAAATGACCGTTTTGCCCCTAGAGGGCCGGTCTCCTTCTCCAACCACACCGGCTCTGGGTATCAAACCGGTAATGAGCCGAGAATACTTTTTATAGTATTCTCAATCTTCCTTTACCTTTCCGGACCATTCCGAGTCAGTTCCGACAAACTCGGTGCAAAATGACCGTTTTGCCCCTAGAGGGCCGGTCTCCTTCTCCAACCACACCGGCTCTGGGTATGAAACCGGTAATGACCCGAGAATATTTTTTATAGTATTCTCAATCTTCCTTTACCTTTTCGGGCCATTCCGAGTCAGTTTCGGCAAACCTGGTGCAAAATGACCGTTTTGCCCCTAGAGGGCCGGTCTCATTCTCCAACCACACCGGCTCTGGGTATCAAACCGGTAATGACCCGGGAACACTTTTTATAGTGTTCTCAACCTTCCTTTACCTTTCCGGACCATTCCGAGTCAATTCCGGCAAACCCGGTGCAAAATGACCGTTTTGCCCCTAGTGGGCCGGTCTCTTTTTCCGACCACACCGGCTCTGGGAATCAAACCGGCAACCTCTGGGAACATTCTAAATAATGTTTCCAGATCCCAAGTCTTCTTCTGGGACAGTCTGAGTCTGTCCCGACAGTTTTCTGGTCCGGTTGACTGTTTTGCCCCTAAAGGCCCGGTCGACCTTTCCGACACATCTTACCCTCACTTTCTAAGTCAAATACCTCCAGGACACTATTTCAAGTGTTCCTGCTCCTTTCCGGCCTTCCGAGTCACTCCCGGCTCCTTCAAATCATTCCTGGACTTTCCGGAGTCACTCCTAGTGAAGCCAGGCCAAAGTTTACATGGTAGTCACTAGTACAAGGGCCCAAATCTAATCAAAGATACGTTGCTTGCCAACCTTAATTGTTTCCTAAATGGCTGGCGCCACTAGCAGTGGTGCCAAGCCAAAAAATGGCCTGGCGCCACTCCTAGTGGCGCCAGTATAAATTTTGCCCTGGCGCCACTACAACAGGCGCCAGGCTTGTCTTCCCTCTATAAATACAGAGCCTCGTTCAACATGAAAGGGGTCTGCAAACTTAACCTAGAAATCACACAATTCGATACACAGAGCTCGAGCACCTCCAAAAACCCTAGCCTCCCTAGGTTTTCCAAACCCTAGCCACTATACACAAACCCTAGCCTCCTATACACTCATACACACCCCTATACACTCATACACTAGCCTTCAACCACTCTCTCAAGACTTGAAGAACAGCCATCCAAAGCTTGAAGACAACCCTTGAAGACTGAAGGGTGAAGATCAAGACCGAAGACCGAAGACCGAAGACTGCACGGCGCGCAAAATAAACAAGAAACAAGGTAGGCTCCCTATTTAATTTTCTGCACTTTCCCCCTCTCTCTTCTCTCTCCAACCCACTTGGGTTTTCTCTATTTTAATCCCCCATCTCTTTCCCCCCCCCCCTTTCTTTGCATGCTTGAAACAAGGGGATTCCCGGTCCATGTGTAGGATTGGACTATGGGAGAGTCACCGTGTCGGGGGCTTTCTTCTAGTCTAACCAAAGACCACGTGGGTCCGGCCCCCTTGATTATGTGGTGAAGCCTTAACCTTGTATGTTCACGACCCCAAATTGCATTGTGCATATCATAGTCTTGCATCTTCCAAAAATTCGTTTTCAAAAAGTTGTTTTCAAAAAATCGTTTTCAAACTTGTTTTCAAAATTGCATCAAAATCTCTTTTTCAAAAACTTGTTTTCAAAACCACAATTCTAGGGTGATTCTAGCCTTTCCATGGCTAGGGTTGCTTTAGGAAAGTGTTATATTAAAAGTGGTCTTTTGGCCTATATTTTCAAACTTTGTTTTCAAAACCACTTTCTTAAAGTGGTTCTAGCCCTCTTATGGCTAGAATCGCTTTAGGAAAGTGAGATGTTTTTGTACTTTCCAAAAACTCTCTCTCTCTACAAGAATTTCCTCCTAAAAATTCCTTCTTCAACATACTTTCCTAAAACTCTCCTCTCCAAAATGGTTTTCTAAAAACTCTTTCCAAAATCTATTTTTCAAAATCTCTCTTTTTCAACTCCTTTCCAAAATCCTCTCCCCAAAATCCACTTTCTAAAAACTCTCTCCAAAAATCTTTTCAAAAACTCTCTTTCCAAAATCTTCCTTCTAGAAACTCCCCTATAGGATTCTTCCTTCCAAAATCTACGTTTCCAAAAACACACTTTCCAAAACTCCTTCTCTTTAAAATCTTTTTCAAAAACTCTCTTTTCAAATTCACTTTCCAAAAACTCCTCCCTAGGATTTCCTTCTAAAAACTCGTTTCCAAAAGCATATTTTCTAAAAATCTCTTTCCTTAGAGCCCAAATCGAGCCTTAGAGCTAACCATTAGGAAACCCTAATTTTCTTTCCAAAAACATGATTTTCAAACTTTGCCCCAAACCTAGGTTTCCAAAACCTCTAGTTTTCACATCCAAATTATTCATGTTTCCAAAACCTCTTTTCTACGTCAAAACTATAATTTTCCAAACCTAGGGTTTCTAGAATCGCCCTTTCCAAATCCTTGCCAAATCCAATCTTTCCTCTAGGAAACCGAGTCAAATCTCCCCATTTAGGAAACTAGATCCCGTCCTTCGTTTTTGGAAACAGAATCAAATCTTTTCTTTTAGAAACCAAATCCAATCCCTTCCTAATCCCAAACCTTTCCTAATTCAATTCCTTCCTAAACCATAAGTTTCCTAAACCTAAACTTTAAACCTTTCTTTAAATTTCAAAATCCAACTCTTTCCTAATTCAAATCCTTCCTAAACTTCCACTCTCATAAATCTTAAGTTTCCAAAAACTTGAACATAAAAATTTTTCCTAATTCAATCCTTTCCTAATCCTACCCCTTTTCCAAATTTCAACTTTTCAAATCTAATTTTTCAAACCTTTTCTAAACTCAAACCTTTCCTAATCTCAAGATTTTCTAAAACCCTAAGTTTCAAATCTTTTCAAATTCAAAACTTCCTAAATTCAAAACTTTCTTAAGTTCAAATCTTTCTAAACCTAAAAACTTTCTAAATTCTAAACTTTCTTAAACTTCAAATCTTTCCTAATTCAAACATTTCCTAAATCCAATCTTTTCTAAATTCCCAAACCTTCCAAGTCAAGTCAAATCTTTCCTAAGTCTCCTCTCTTTCCTAAGTTTAGGTTTCTTAAACCTTCTCTTTCCAAAACAAGTCCAAATCTATCTTTTCAAATCAAAATTCAATCTTTTCAATTCTAAAATTCCAATTTCCAATTTTCAATCTTCTATTCAAAGTCCAATCTCTTCAATTTCAATTTTCAATCCCCTCTTCTAATTTCAAATCAAATTCAATTTCAAATCCAATCTCCTTCTTCAAATCAAACCTTCTATTTTCAATCGGACTTCGGTCCGAACTACGACTGACCTGATTCCCCCAAAGGGATACGTAGGCAACCTTCATAGGTGCGGTCACAATACTTTTCAAACTTTCAATTCCACCCTCATGGGTGTGGTTTTCAAAATCTTCTCAAATCTCAAATCTCAAATTTCAATTTCAAAATTTCTATTTTCAAATTCCTATTTTCAAGTTTTCAAGCTTTTCAATTTCAATTCTATTTCTTCAAATCTCTTTCAAATCAAATCCAACTTCTTTTCAAATCTATCTTTCCATTCTCTTATCTTGCACTTGCATATCATGCATCATAGTTTTCAAACATTGTTTTTCAAAGTGAATAGGGTTGTCCATTAGTTAATTAAAGGCTCTCATAGGTGAATCTAGGGTAGATTGACATGTAGGTACCGAAAGGGCGGGGTAGGGTGATAGCTTAGTGCGTCTTCCCTACACGTAACCAACCTCCGAACCTAGGATCACTGATTTCAAAGACCAAAAGGAGTTATTTTTCAAAAAAGGGCTAAATGTTTTCCAAAGGTTACCAAACAACCTGTTTTCTTAAAAACCCTCTCTCGAGGAGATATTTTCAAAACTGTTTTCTGAAAACCCTAAGCGTAGTCTTCGGATTATTCTTAGTTTTAGGTGACCTAACTCACCTTAATCAAGTTAGGTGGCGACTCTGAATCTTTTTCAAAAGCCCTTTATTCAAACATATTTTCAATTCAAACCTAGTCGCACTCATTCTTCTAGCAGGGTGAGTTCTAACGAGAGAGTACAGCATTTTTCCCGCTTGGGTGAGTATTCCTCGAGTGCGAAAAATCTGGGTGCGACAGTTGGCGACTCCGCTGGGGAGACTTAGAGGGTTAGGCCCTTAGTTATGTCTCTTTACCCTTTTACCTATGTAGAGTCTTCAATTAACTTGGTTCAATCCTATTCACTTTAAATTTTCAAAACCAATTTTTCAAAATTATTTTCAAAAAACATGCATTTATTCATATTATCTTGTATTATGCTTGTCATCCACATACTGACACTTGCATCTTTGTTTTGTAGGTACACATTTTGTTTAAATTTTATTAACTGCTTTGCATGAATGTGATGTACAGGATGAATGGGAGTTGTTGAGCCCTTTCCTCCACTTTTAAAAATCACACACACACTGCATGTGCACTTGCATTCTGCATATTTGCATACCCTGATATGTCCTTTCTAGTTAGAAAGGGGGAACGGTATATTGGTTGTGGGCAAGATGCTATGTCAGTTTCTTCGCTTACGGCCTCTTGATGGTTCCCCCGCTCGGATCACCAACCGATCATGGCACCACCTCGGGGAGTGGGTCTAGGTTTGAAGATCCGGGGACCGAGTCTTTTTAGGACGCATTAGTCAACCCTCAACCTCATACTCATATAGACACCATGCATACCCGAACCTCTGCCGGATTTAGGACACGAGCACCATTTTCAAAATCACGGAGGAAAGGGCGATTGCTCTTACTTTCATTTATACCTGCTGTTATAATGCCTGTATTTATACTGTTATAATGCTTGTCTAACTGTTCATGCACGCATGTTTACTTCAATTGTACCTTCTCTCTTTATACTTTTTGCATATTCATGTTCATGCATTCAATATCCCATGTCCAGACAAGAGTTCCAAGTAACTCAAGTCACTGCATTCTCATGCATATGATCAACCCATTGAGAGTGACACCAACGTCACTCTCCCTTGCATTAAACCTACCCAAACCCTAAGGGTTCCCGCGAAACCCTAAGGACCCATTGCATGCATTTCGATTCATTCTATAAGAGGGGCCCCAATCCCTCTATGCTCACAGAGATAGGGTTGCCAAGAAGACAAGGGGCAATCAATCAACAAGGTCTCTCAGCGACCTCCTCAACATCAAATCCAAGGAAGGCGAATCCGAAGACTCAAGAGTAGTTTAGGTTTTCCCTTTTGTAAAAGTAGATAGGTGGAAGTCCAAAGGAAAATGTTCCCCCTCCCCCTATTAAAATGTACTTCAATTCTTTTGTATTTCAAACCCAGAATTTAATGTACTTTTTTATTTTTACGAATGAATGCATGAATGGCTGAAGGTTCCCACCTGACGGTAAAGTATCTGCATATAGGGGCAAACCTCCTATCTCCAAAAATGAGCCAATACATCATGTATAGTCTCTCCTCTAAGTAGGGGCACCTCTAGGACATGCTTTGCATAAAAATCTTCAAATCAAGGCACTAACTTCTTTTTTGTTTTTGTCTTCTATCCTCCCCCTCCTCATTTCCAAACATCAAGAGAACCGAAGACAGAAGCAAGACAAGAAGGGGGTTTCCTCAACCATCTATTTATGATTATCCTACTACTCACATGTTCACTTTTAATATGCTCATACACCCATATCCATTTCAAGACAAGAGTTCCAAGAAACTCAAGTCATTTCATTTTCATGCATTTAATCAACCGTAGAGAGAAAGGAGCAATCCAATCTCATGTTAATCAAACCTACCAAAACTCCTAAGGGTTCTTAAACCCTAAGGATTCATGGCATGCATAAAACCATATCTCGAGAGAGGCCCAAATCTCTCTCAGTCCATGGAGGTGGGATTGCCCAAATAAAGAAACATCAACCGGCCCACGCCGAAGAGGTATTGTATTGCATAATAGGGGCAAAACCCCACCTCCCAAATGGACTTATCATCATGCCTAGATTCCCTCAAAGAAGGGACCTCCATAGGACATGCATTGCATAGAACTCCCAACTCCACATGCTAACTACATTTTGTTTTTCTTTTCTTTTTCAGGTTAAAGAGCACAACCGAACTCATGAAAACCCCTCTAGTATCATGCCCAATTCAAACTTATGCAAGGATAAGCCACGCTATTGAAGGAGGCTGAACCTACATGGAGGAATAATTAACCATCCATCTGCAAGACATTACCTCTATGCAATTACCCTCGCGCCATGCCAAGACAATCACTATCCATGCAGAAGAGGACCTCACCATTTGCGAAGTCTTGTCAAACCCGTGCATTGCAACAACACATCCTCTAACTTCCAAATGCATGACAAATATCAAGAACTCGCCCTCCACTGATACACTTGATGAATAAAGCACCAAGAGGTTGATGTAGTCCCAAAACCCTATTAAGGATTCTCACCAAAAGGCCCACAAGAAAAGGGAGGTTTTCATAAAATTCATCTATTTCCTTTTTATCTGTCTATTTTCTTGCATATCTTATTTAAATAAACACACATGCCGTGCATTCATGATTTGAAATGAAAAATATGAAGTTTCCAGTTTATCTCCTTTTGTCTCGTACTCTTGTGGAGGATTGTTGCGTTTAAGGATTCTTTCCCATTTAATGATGACTCGACTTGAAGGATGGGATAGCATAGGCCACCTATTTAAAAGGGGTTAAAACCTTCGAGAGACAAAGAGAGAATGAGAGATAGGAGGAAGACAGTCTCAGCAAAGAAGTGCGAATTCTATTGAAAAAGCGACACTTGCATGATATCCTGGCTAGGCGATGGGTAGCCGAGTCCCCAAAATGATGAGAAGCCATTGTTCTATTTATCCTAAATAAACACTATCCTTTGCTCAGCCCACTAGAGCCGTGAATAATTTTTATTCAGATGTCCCCAAACCAATAACCATCCCCCACACCGGGGTAAGCACAGAGTAGTTGATTCGGTAGAATATATAGGGATTCACTAGCCGAAACACATCATCCCTAGAAATATTGTCTAAATTTTGAACAAAGGCTTTATGGACTAAGCAATTCAATTTGAAATGATTAGAGGCCCTCAATTCTATTACCATACACAAAAATATTCCCTTTGCTTAAACCACTAGTGCCTCGCAAGAAGCGGAAGTTTTCTTTTTGTCAGCCCCGATCCGAAACCGTCCCCCCACATTGGGGCAGTCAGGAAGTAGAAGATCTAGTAGAGAACGTCACCAATCATCAAGCTGAAGTAACGTGAAGGCTCTATGGATCAAGTAATCTTATTCAAAATGAAGAAAGGCCTTCATTTCATTTTCCATACAGTTTAAAAGCAACTTTTGTCAAACCTATTGAGCCGGTTACCTTTCCTTTCAGAAAACACCCTAACCTAAGGATCACCATCCACAATGAGTTAAATCGAAATACTAAGGAAATGATCTGAGAGAAAGAAGTTGTAGAAATGTTTGTCTCGTCAAAAGCAATAAGAAAAAAAAAGAAAGAAAAGAAGGACATCAGAGGAAAGACTGAAAAAGAACCACGTTGTGCTATAAAGCTAGAGGCCAAAAAAAAAAAAAATCTATCTAAAGAAAGGCCTGAAGAAAACCATGATTTAGTCATCTTCAAAAGCATAATAAGAAAATCAAATGAGAAGGGAGTCATGTTTCCCTCAAAAAGCACATGGAAAGGGTGAAAGAAAAGAGTCGTTTTCACCGTGAGAAATATATGGTCAAAAGCAAGAAGGAAATCTAAAGGTGATCGTAGGTTACAAAGAAACCCAGTAGAAGAAATAAGTTTGAACCTTTACCCTTTCTTGTTAAACCCTAATCTATGGCCTACATTACAACCCTACTAAAGTCCACTCTGATTGAGAAGGATTGCTTGATCTAAATGAGCCAAATATGTTTCTGAAGCTAGAGGAGGATATCAGGGGATGAAACCCCAGTGGAAGACCAACCAAGGATGGTGCGGATCTAACCCTACTGGAAGCAACATTAAATTTGAGCTTACATATCCCGTTCATTCATAAACCCCTTAACCTAGCCTATGTTACGGTCCAAATTGAAGTCCTCTCTGATTAAAGAAAATTGTTTAGTCCAAATAAGCCTGAACAATACCAAGACAACTAAGATGAGAAAGGAGAATTGGAAGGGAATGCAAGGGGCAATCTCATGCTCCAAGATGTGCTCAGATGGTTTCGGTTTAAATAACCCACTAAAAGAAGATCTTTGAGCCTAAATATCCCTTTATTTCTTACAACCCCTAAACCCAGCCTACATTACGGTCCTAAAGGAAGTCTTCTCAGATTGAGAGCTTAGCTGTTTATCGCTCTGCAAAGGGCATGCGAGTTGTCGCTCGAGCCATGATGGCATTTTGGAGATCTAAGAGAAAAACCCAAGTGAGCTTAGAAACATCCCAAACAGTAACCCAGTAGAAAGTAGGGATAAGATAGCAAACCAAAAGGTCAAGATCCCTAGAGAATGGAGCAAATACTATCACACCCCGATATGAATGGGACAAAACTGAATGGGGCAGAATCCTGAGAGTATGGGCCCAAGGGGCAATCCTGGGGCTTTCCTTGTAAATCGTTTATACACATGTAATACTGATACATCCATGACATGTATAACCTGTACATCCATTTGGATTCTTGTGTAGTGTGTATCTATCCATGCATTCAACTGCACTCCTGTATGAACCTGTTCATTTGTAAAGAAGTAGGTCGTGCATTTAATTCAATTTTTGCATAAATCCGTGCATTTATTACAAAAAAAAGAGGGGACATTGCATTTAATTCCATTCCTATATGTGCATTGTCCAAAAATATAACATGCATTCATTTTCACTTCTGTGTGAACCTGTGCATTCATAAAAAAAAGTAAGATATGCATTCGATTCAATTCTTATATAAACATGTGCATTCATAAAAATAGATCATGCATTTAATCCCATGGGCAATTATCATAAAAAATAATGACACCCCTTACTGGGGCATTTTTAAACTGTTTTTGCATAAAAACTCACTCTTTGTCCTTCTATCTCTCTCAAATAGGAAATAATGAACAAGGCAAAACATAAAAAGGAACTAAAGCCACCCCTCAAACATCTCCAGGACCGACTCACACCTCAGAAAGCTCAGATTTTCATGACCGACAAGAAACAGAGAATGAGACAATGGCCCACCCTCGACCTCCCCAATCAAACGACTTCAAAAGAGGGGAAGTGATCGACTAAGTCATTCCCCCCTTGGTGGAAGCATCAACAAGTTTAGGAGATGCAGAGCTAGGGCTACCATGGAGAAATGGACCAATCTTGAGAAGTTTGTCAATCCCCTAAATGAGCTCTCCTAGGCGTCGTAAACTCAGAATGTGAGAACAAGAGCTTCATCGGGACATAAGGAAACTAGGGGCAAGAGATCAAAAGAAAAGACCGCACACGGAATCCAAGCTGAGACAAGACAACTATGATGTAGCCAGAAGGAAAAATGGGTCCCATCATGTCAGCCAAATCTTCTTGAAGTCCTAGGAGGAAGCCATTAGTCATAGGGAGTAGGGCCAGTCTCACATTCTCCAACAAAGACAAGTCGGGCTGCAAGAAAGGGATCACTGCCTCCATGAGTCCGGGAATAAGCTGCACTGATAAAAGCGAGGCCACCCGACCAAAGGACCGACGAAAGATATCCTGCTCATCCGGAGGATAAGTACTGTGCCAGGCTCTCAGCCAACTCAAAACTCCATCTGCCATCCTGAAAAGGTAAGCCAAGATAAGTGATGTTAATATACCATCCATGCAGTTTAAATAACAGTAAAATAAAATAAATAACTAATACAAACAAAAAAAATAAAGGATTTCGAATAACAAATCAAAAACAAAATTTCCACACTTCTTGATTTTTCCAACTCCCAAATTGCATCTCAAGGGTTCTCTGCCTTTTCCCTTAAAAAAGATTTTACTTCTAAAAACTTTAACCAACTCTTTTCATAATTTCTAAAAATTTCGGCAGAGTCCCGTTTAAAAGTGGCCTCTACAACGCCCATGACATCAACATAAAACATGAAATATGCACCTTCCAATGCTACAATCACATAACAATGGCACCCGTGCACACTTTCCAATTTTTCAAAATTTCCAAAACTCATGTTTTATTTTTCAAATAAATCAACGGTTTCCAAAAGGCTTCCAAAATTTTTCAAAATCACCTCAAATGGTTTCAAAATATTCCTACATTTTTCCAAATTTCAAACTTTAAAAATTTCATCAATTTCTTGAATTTTCTAATTTTTTCTAATTTTCTAAATAGTTTTCTATTTTTCAAAAAATCAAAAATTCACCGGTTTTCAAAAAATCACGAAACTTCATACGGTTATCAAACACATTTTTCTAAGGCACATTGCACAAAAACATGGCCAGAAAACCTAATACCCATGCCTGTAGGAACAACTTTCCTATTTCTGCAGAAAACCCCCTTCACACATTTACATATAATCACTCAAATTCAATCAAACAACCATCAAACTGCAAAAACAACATCACCAAAGTGTTCAAAACATATCAAAACATCAATTTCTACTATTCACATGATTCAAACGAAGTTCTACACATCAAAATCAACAAAATTTGAAAACTCACCTTTTGGAAGTTCTCCGGCGAAATCTTCACTTTCGGCGACTTTTCCGACAACGTGGACACTCTCTAGCAATCACCCGTGGTCCCCAAGGAACGCTTCTTCAAGGTTCAAGTCGGTTCCCACTTGAAAACTCTCGGATCCTCCAAAAACTCTTCAAATCCCGTGGGTGTTCGAACCAGAAATTTTCTGGTTTTTAGCCTTAGGCCTGGCGCCACTAGCAAAGGCGCCAGTTGGTTTTTACCAAAGGCGCCACTACTAGTGGCGCCAGTTATAAATTTTGGGCAGTTTTGCCCTTTTTCCCGCCAAAACTCATTTTCAAAGGCCTTTTTGGCCCGTTATCCGTTTTCGACCCCCGTTGTCGAAAGATTTCCAGTGTCCGTCCCTCCGACTGCCTCGCGGTCAACATGGAACTCTTACTCTTATCGTTTTCTGTCTTTGACAAGCAAAGACAGAAAAAGAGGGGCAGCTGTAAGCACCCCATTTTTGACCGCTCGGCAGTCTACACTCCGTCCAGACTTGTTTTCAGGTCATTTCAGGCATATTCCTATTGAATCCAATTCCCTAGGTCTAAATTCCACCTTTCCATCGCTTCGCGGGCCTGTCAGGCCCAAATAGAGGCAAAATGACCAAAATGCCCTTAGGGGCATTGTCCTTTCTTATTCCAATTTCAATCCCTCTCTCGAGATAGTTTATTCCTCGAGACGATCCGAGTAGCAAAACTACTCACAAAACCGTCGGAGTGGCGGAAACACTCACAAAACCGTCGGAGTGGCGGAAACACTCACAAAGCCGTCAAAGTGGCGGAAACACTCACACAACCGTCAGAGTGGCGGAAACACTCAAAACCCAGGCACGTCTCTTCGGAGACGATAAGACCCCTTTCCAATCCCTCTCTCGAGACAGTTTATTCCTCGAGACGGTTCGAGTAGCAAAACTACTCACAGAACCGTTAGAGTAGCGGAAATACTCACAGAGCCGTTAGAGTAGCGGAAATACTCAACCGTTAGAGTAGCGGAAATACTCAACTGTTAGAGTAGTAAAACTACTCACTCAACCGTTAGAGTAACGGAAATACTCACAGAACCGTTAGAGTAGCGGAAATACTCAACCGTTAGAGTAGCGGAAATACTCACAGAGTAGCGGAAATACTCAACCGTTAGAGTAGCGGAAATACTCACAGAGCCGTTAGAGTAGCCGAAATACTCACAGAACCGTTAGAGTAGCGGAAGTACTCACAGAACCGTTAGAGTAGCGGAAATACTCCCAAGCCCGTTAGAGTAGCGAAAATACTCAACCCCGTCCGAGTAGCAGAAATACTCCCAAATCATCAACCCCGTTAGAGTAGCGGAAATACTCAACCCCGTCCGAGTAGCGGAAATACTCACAAATCATCAAACCCCGTCTGAGTAGCGAAAATACTCACACCGTTAGAGTGGCGGAAACACTCAAAACCCAGGTCAACACCAGTGTCTGTTATCTCACTTCGGTGAAAAATGACCAAACTACCCTTAGGACCTTTTCCGCCCTTTTCGGACAAGATGACCATTTTGCCCCTAGGCATCTGAACGCCCCGGGAACCACACCGGCTCTGGGTATCAAACCAGTAACCCCCTGAGAATACTTTTTATAGTATTCTCAACCTTCCTTTACCTTTTCGGACCATTCCGAGTCAATTCCGGCGAACCCGGTACAAAATGACCGTTTTGCCCCTGGAGGGCCGGTCTCCTTCTCCAACCACACCGGCTCTGGGTATCAAACCGGTAATGACCCGAGAATACTTTTTATAGTATTCTCAATCTTCCTTTACCTTTCCGGACCATTCCGAACCAATTCCGGCGAACCCGGTACAAAATGACCGTTTTGCCCCTGGAGGGCCGGTCTCCTTCTCCAACCACACCGGCTCTGGGTATCAAACCGTTAATGACCCGAGAATACTTTTTATAGTATTCTCAATCTTCCTTTACCTTTCCGGACCATTCCGAGTCAGTTCCGGCAAACTCGGTGCAAAATGATCGTTTTCCCCCTGGAGGGCCGGTCTCCTTCTCCAACCACCCCGGCTCTGGGTATGAAACCGGTAATGACTCGAGAATACTTTTCATAGTATTCTCAATCTTCCTTTACCTTTCCGGACCATTCCGAGTCAGTTCCGGCAAACCCGGTGTAAAATGACCGTTTTGCCCCTAGAGGGCCGGTCTCATTCTCCAACCACACCGGCTTTGGGTATCAAACCGGTAATGACCCGGGAACACTTTTTATAGTGTTCTCAACCTTCCTTTACCTTTCCGGACCATTCCGAGTCAGTTCCGGCAAACCCGGTGCAAAATGACCGTTTTGCCCCTAGTGGGCCGGTCTCCTTTTCCGACCACACCGGCTCTGGGAATCAAACCGGAAACCTCTGGGAACATTCTAAATAATGTTTCCAGATCCCAAGTCTTCTTCTGGGACAGTCTGAGTCTGTCCCGACAGTTTTCTGGTCCGGTTGACTGTTTTGCCCCTAAAGGCCCGGTCGACCTTTCCGACACATCTTACCCTCACTTTCCAAGTCAAATACCTCCAGGACACTATTTCAAGTGTTCCTGCTCCTTTTCGGCCTTCCGAGTCACTCCCGGCTCCTTCAAATCATTCCCGGACTTTCCGTAGTCACTCCTAGTGAAGCCAGGCCAAAGTTTACATGGTAGTCACTAGTACAGGCGCCCAAATCTAGTCAAAGATACGTTGCTTGCCGACCTTAATTGTTTCCTAAATGGCTGGTGGCACCAAGCCAAAAAATGGCCTAACGCCACTCCTAGTGGCGCCAGTATAAATTTTGCCCTGGCGCCACTGCAACAGGCGCCAGGCTTGTCTTCCCTCTATAAATACAGAGCCTCGTTCAACGTGAAAGGGGTCTGCAAACTTAACCTAGAAATCACACAATTCGATACACAGAGCTCGAGCACCTCCAAAAACCCTAGCCTCCCTAGGTTTTCCAAACCCTAGCCACTATACACAAACCCTAGCCTCCTATACACTCATACACACCCCTATACACTCATACACTAGCCTTCAACCACTCTCTCAAGACTTGAAGAACAGCCATCCAAAGCTTGAAGACAACCCTTGAAGACTGAAGGGTGAAGATCAAGACCGAAGACCGAAGACCGAAGACTGCACGGCGCGCAAAATAAACAAGAAACAAGGTAGGCTCCCTATTTAATTTTCTGCACTTTCCCCCTCTCTCTTCTCTCTCCAACCCACTTGGGTTTTCTCTATTTTAATCCCCCATCTCTTTCCCCCCCCCCCCCCTTTCTTTGCATGCTTGAAACAAGGGGATTCCTGGTCCATGTGTAGGATTGGACTATGGGAGAGTCACCGTGTCGGGGGCTTTCTTCTAGTCTAACCAAAGACCACGTGGGTCCGGCCCCCTTGATTATGTGGTGAAGCCTTAACCTTGTATGTTCACGACCCCAAATTGCATTGTGCATATCATAGTCTTGCATCTTCCAAAAATTCGTTTTCAAAAAGTTGTTTTCAAAAAATCGTTTTCAAACTTGTTTTCAAAATTGCATCAAAATCTCTTTTTTAAAAACTTATTTTCAAGACCACAATTCTAGGGTGATTCTAGCCTTTCCATGGCTAGGGTTGCTTTAGGAAAGTGTTATATTAAAAGTGGCCTTTTGGCTTATATTTTCAAACTTTGTTTTCAAAACCACTTTCTTAAAGTGGTTCTAGCCCTCTTATGGCTAGAATCGCTTTAGGAAAGTGAGATGTTTTTGTACTTTCCAAAAACTCTCTCTCTCTCCAAGAATTTCCTCCTAAAAATTTCTTCTTCAACATACTTTCCTAAAACTCTCCTCTCCAAAATGCTTTTCTAAAAACTCTTTCCAAAATCTATTTTTCAAAATCTCTCTTTTTCAACTCCTTTCCAAAATCCTCTCCCCAAAATCCACTTTCTAAAAACTCTCTCCAAAAATCTTTCCAAAAACTCTCTTTCCAAAATCTTCCTTCTAGAAACTCCCCTATAGGATTCTTCCTTCCAAAATCTACGTTTCCAAAAACACACTTTCCAAAACTCCTTCTCTTTAAAATCTTTTTCAAAAACTCTCTTTTCAAATTCACTTTCCAAAAACTCCTCCCCAGGATTTCCTTCTAAAAACTCGTTTCCAAAAGCGTATTTTCCAAAAATCTCTGTCCTTAGAGCCCAAATCGAGCCTTAGAGCTAACCATTAGGAAACCCTAATTTTCTTTCCAAAAACATGATTTTCAAACTTTGCCCCAAACCTAGGTTTCCAAAACCTCTAGTTTTCACATCCAAATTATTCATGTTTCCAAAACCTCTTTTCTACGTCAAAACTATAATTTTCCAAACCTAGGGTTTCTAGAATCGCCCTTTCCAAATCCTTGCCAAATCCAATCTTTCCTCTAGGAAACCGAGTCAAATCTCCCCATTTAGGAAACTAGATCCCGTCCTTCGTTTTTGGAAACAGAATCAAATCTTTTCTTTTAGAAACCAAATCCAATCCCTTCCTAATCCCAAACCTTTCCTAATTCAATTCCTTCCTAAACCATAAGTTTCCTAAACCTAAACTTTAAACCTTTCTTTAAATTTCAAAATCCAACTCTTTCCTAATTCAAATCCTTCCTAAACTTCCACTCTCATAAATCTTAAGTTTCCAAAAACTTGAACATAAAAATTTTTCCTAATTCAATCCTTTCCTAATCCTACCCCTTTTCCAAATTTCAACTTTTCAAATCTAATTTTTCAAACCTTTTCTAAACTCAAACCTTTCCTAATCTCAAGATTTTCTAAAACCCTAAGTTTCAAATCTTTTCAAATTCAAAACTTCCTAAATTCAAAACTTTCTTAAGTTCAAATCTTTCTAAACCTAAAAACTTTCTAAATTCTAAACTTTCTTAAACTTCAAATCTTTCCTAATTCAAACATTTCCTAAATCCAATCTTTTCTAAATTCCCAAACCTTCCAAGTCAAGTCAAATCTTTCCTAAGTCTCCTCTCTTTCCTAAGTTTAGGTTTCTTAAACCTTCTCTTTCCAAAACAAGTCCAAATCTATCTTTTCAAATCAAAATTCAATCTTTTCAATTCTAAAATTCCAATTTCCAATTTTCAATCTTCTATTCAAAGTCCAATCTCTTCAATTTCAATTTTCAATCCCCTCTTCTAATTTCAAATCAAATTCAATTTCAAATCCAATCTCCTTCTTCAAATCAAACCTTCTATTTTCAATCGGACTTCGGTCCGAACTACGACTGACCTGATTCCCCCAAAGGGATACGTAGGCAACCTTCATAGGTGCGGTCACAATACTTTTCAAACTTTCAATTCCACCCTCATGGGTGTGGTTTTCAAAATCTTCTCAAATCTCAAATCTCAAATTTCAATTTCAAAATTTCTATTTTCAAATTCCTATTTTCAAGTTTTCAAGCTTTTCAATTTCAATTCTATTTCTTCAAATCTCTTTCAAATCAAATCCAACTTCTTTTCAAATCTATCTTTCCATTCTCTTATCTTGCACTTGCATATCATGCATCATAGTTTTCAAACATTGTTTTTCAAAGTGAATAGGGTTGTCCATTAGTTAATTAAAGGCTCTCATAGGTGAATCTAGGGTAGATTGACATGTAGGTACCGAAAGGGCGGGGTAGGGTGATAGCTTAGTGCGTCTTCCCTACATGTAACCAACCTCCGAACCTAGGATCACTGATTTCAAAGACCAAAAGGAGTTATTTTTTAAAAAAGGGCTAAATGTTTTCCAAAGGTTGCCAAACAACTTGTTTTCTTAAAAACCCTCTCTCGAGGAGATATTTTCAAAACTGTTTTCTGAAAACCCTCTCTCGAGGAGATATTTTCAAAACTGTTTTCTGAAAACCCTAAGCGTAGTCTTCGGATTATTCTTAGTTTTAGGTGACCTAACTCACCTTAATCAAGTTAGGTGGCGACTCCGAATCTTTTTCAAAAGCCCTTTATTCAAACATATTTTCAATTCAAACCTAGTCGCACTCATTCTTCTAGCAGGGTGAGTTCTAACGAGAGAGTACAACATTTTTCCCGCTTGGGTGAGTATTCCTCGAGTGCGAAAAATCTGGGCGCGACATAAGGGTTTCATCAAGAAGCCATTTATTACTCCAGTTGCTGAGAAAGGTTCTACTTCTAAACTAAAAGGAAAAAAGAAGCAGAAAAAAGTTCAAAAAACAAAGGCAATTCCTTTGGCACCTCATGAGCCTCAAGGAGGAGTGAAAAAGTCAAAGGGCAAGTGTTTCGTCTGCAAGCAATGGGGGCACTAAAAGTTACAATGTTCGATTTATCTAGCCAAACATAACAACAAAGGTAAATCTCATTCACTAATAATTAAAACATGTTCAACAGTGTTATCTACTGGTACATGGTGTATAGATACAGGAGTCACTAATTATATATGCAATTCTTTGTAGGGATTCCACCAAACTCGCTAGCTTAGTAATGGAGAAATTTACATCTTTATGGGAGATGACACGAGAGTGTCAGCAGTTGCAGTAGGAGATATTAGTATTTCTTTTGGTAGAGATGGATTTTAGTATTAAAAGACTTTCTTTATGTACCTTCCATTAGAAGGAATTTGATTTTAATTTCTAGATTGGTTGATAATCGATATTCTGTTTATTTTAGTAACTCTGTTGTTATTAAATTAAATTAACGTTTTATCTGTTCTAGTACTAGTGGATGGTCTTTATATTGTTAATCATATCTATCTCATACTTCAACTAAATGAACTGAATAACACTAATAAACTACCATATAAGAGAAAACAACCTTCGGAACTTAACCAAACCTATTTTTAGCATCTATGCCTAGGTCATATTAATCTGAGATGAATTTCCAGACTAGTTAAAGATGGGACATTAGGTTCATTAGAAATTGAGGTAATGCCATTCTGTGAATCCTGCTTTGAAGGTAAGATGACCAAGCGACCCTTTGCGGCCAAAGGCAATAGGTTAAAGGAGGTATTAGAATTGGTTCGCTCTAATTTGTGTGGCCCCATGAATATCCAAGCTAGAGGTGGCTTTGAGTATTTTATTATTTTCATTGATGATTACTCAAGGTAGGGGTACATTTATTTGATACACTGTAAATTTGAATATTTTGAGAAATTCAGAGTGTTTAAGGAAGAAACGGAAAAGTGTCATGGTAAATATATCAAGACACTACGATCGGATCGTGGTGGCGAGTACCTCTTGGGAGAATTTGTGGATTACTTATCCGATGAGAAAATTGAGTCCTAGTTGTTTACACCAACTATGCCACAACAGAATGGTGTAGCAGACAGAAAGAATATAACTCTTATGAATATTGTCAAATTTATGATGAGTTATTCAGATTTGCCTAACTTCTTTTAGGGCCGTGCACTTAAAACAGTAGCATACATTCTAAACTTGGCACTATCTAAGTTAGTATCTACTACTCTCACAGAATTGTGGAATAGGCGCAAGCCTAATCTACGACATGTTCGGATATAGGGTAGTCCAGCGCATGTGCTGAAAGGGAAGGCATATAAGTTGGAATCGAAAACAGATGTCTGTTTTTTTGTTGGGTACCCTAGAGCAATGAAAGGTGGTTTATTTTATTGTCCTAAGGTTCAGAAAGTCATTATTCGCACCAATGCCCGATTCTTAGAAGAGGAATATGTAATGAACCACAAACCCAGAAGTAAGATTGTTTTAAAAGAGCTGAGAGAAGATAGACGATCACGTGCTTCTTCACCTTTAGTACAAGAAGAAGCACCACAAGACCGAGTCATTGACATTCCATCGCCTCGTCGTAGTGGGAGGAATATTGTGACTCAGGCTTGTCGCGCTCTGATTTTTTGCACTCAAAAAAATAAGTGAGAAAAACACAGTACTCTCTCATTAGAACTCATCCTCCTAAAAAACCGAGTGCGACTAGATTTGAACTAGAAATTGATTTGAATAAGGAATTTTGGAAAAAGTTTGGAGCCGCCACCTAACTTTGTTAAACTGAGTGTAAGTACCTTATTTTTACCCGCTCGGCAATCTCCGGTCCGTCCAGACTCACGTTCAAACCAACACAGACACATGCAAGTCCAAATCAATCTTCCAAACTTGATCCAATCAATCAATAGTTTTGCGGGCCCGCCAGGCCTAATATAGGCAAAGTGACCAAAATGCCTTTGTGGCATTGCCCGATTTGATTCCAATTAGCACATCTTTCTGAAGACGGTAAGTTCCTAATTCAACCTCAATTCTAGTTCTAACACCAATCCATATCAAACTCAATCCAACATGTCATTAGAGAAAGTTGATCTCTCAAGCGGTAAGATCGTCTAGTCTTGTGCGTTTTTTGAGAAACTCATTGGACCTGTAAGTCCCTTCAAACCCGTCAACTGGGACCGAACGTAAGTCCCCGAGATGGTAGAACGGTTCACTTCTGGCGCCTGCTAGCCAGCCAATGTAGAATGTCCGTTATTCAACACGTCTTTCAAAAAAGTTGATCCATCAGCCGATAAGTCCATCTAGCAGCTTCTCGAGATTAGGCAGTCTCCAGAATGAATGCACACCGTTAAAGTGACAGAAACACTCACAAACATCGCAACCATCAGAGTGGCAAAAACACTCGCAAATAGTCGACATTAGGAATTGCCAACAAAACCCTTATGTCACGAGACTGACCTCACCTCTTGGTCGTGGCACGTTTATCGAAGGATGGGATACCTTTGGAAGCCAACTCGTCATACACCGTCAGAGTGAAAAAAATACTCAAAACCCAAGTCAACACCAGTGCCTGTTAGCTCACTATGGTGAAAAATGACCAAACTGCCCCTTGGGCCTTTCCAGCACACATCTCGAGAAAGTAACTAAGTCCTAAGAGCGGTAAGTCCACTCTTTCAAGATTGTCTGAAAGACAATTCGGCATATTCAAATGCCTTCTAGTTGGTTTTGGATCAATTTCGAGATCATTCGGTTAAAATGACCATTTTGCCCCTAAGCATCCGATCGCCTCCAAGAACCACACCAGCTCTAGGTATCAAATCGATAACCTGTCGAGGATGCTTCTAATAGTATTCTTGACCTTCTAGCACCTTTCCGGATCGTTGTGAGTCTACTCTAGCAGTCCCGGTGCAAAATGATTGTTTTGCCCCTAGTTGGCCGATCGCATTTTCCAACCACACCAGCTCTAGGTATCAAACCAGTAGCCCCTTGGAACACTCTTAATAGTGTTTCCATTCTTCAAACATTCTCCTGGGCCTTTTTAAGTCCATTTCGATATCTTCCCAGTGTAAAATAACTGTTTTGCTCCTGGTAGGCCAGTCACCCTTTTCAAACATTGCAGCATTGTTTCTCAAGCCTGTTACCTCCGGGACACTCTTCCAAAGTTTCTATCCATTCCTAGCCTTTCGGATCATTCCTAGCCTTCCAAATCATTCCCGAACTTTTTGAAATCACTCTTAGTAGAGCCAAGCCAAAAATTACATGGTAGTCACTAGAATAGGCACCAAAAATCTTCTGCCTTGCATACAAAGGGTTAAAGATACGTTTCTTGATGCCCTAAAAAGTTTCCTAAGTGGCTAGTGCCACTAGTAGCGGTGCCAAGCCAATATTTGGCCTTGCGCCACTCTTAGTGGCGTTAGTATATTTTTTAGTTTGACGCCACTACAATAGGCGCCAGAGCGGTTTAAGTTGCCTATAAATATAGAGCCTCCCCCTACGTGAAAAGGGTTTGCAAACTCAGTCTAGAAACACTGTCTCTCTGAAAACAAAGCTCGAACTCTCTCAAAACCCTAACTCTCTCAAGCTTCCTCAAACCCTAACCTCCATACATTCAAACGCTAGCCTATATACACCCCATACACTCAAACATAAGCCTCCTAACAAGCCATTGAAAACTTAAGTGATGAAACTCCGAAACTTTCAAGGTTCAAGGAAAGCAAAGCAAACAAAGCAATCAAAGCAAGAAGAATACAAAGTTGGTTTTTTTATTTACATTTATGTAATTCCCCCCTCTCTTCTCTCTCCTAACTCACTTGGGTTTTTTTCTATTTTAATCCTCTATCTTCTACCTCCGCTTCTTGCATGCTTGAAACAAGGGACTCCCTGATTCATGCCAAGACAGAACTGTTGAGGGTCACCGTGTCGGGGGCTTTCTTTTAGTTCAACCTTAGACAGTGTGGGTTCGGCCTCCTTGATTATGTGGTGAAGCCTAGCCTTGTATGTTCATGACCTTATTGCATTGTGCATATCATATTCATACATCCATTCAAAATTGTTTTCAAAGTTGTTTTTAAAATTGCATCAAAGTTTTCTTTTAAAAATTAAATTCAAAATCATCTATTTTTCAAACTTGTTTTCAAAATCACACTCCTAGCCATTCCATGGTTAGGGTCGTCTTAAAAAAATATTACATTTAATGTGACCATTAAGGTCAAAAGTTTGGGTGTAAATCCTAAATTGTTTTTTTTATCAAAATCATAATCTTAAGGTGATTCTAGCCATTCCATGGTTAGGATTGTTTTAGAAAAGTTTTATATTCAATTTGATTATTATGATCCATATTCCCAATCCTTATTATTTTCAAAATCACAATCCTAGAATGGTTCTAATCTTCCCATGGTTAGAATCGTTATAGAAAAGTGGGATATTCAAGAGACTTGCAAAAGTTCATATTCTATCTTTTTCCAAATTATTTTGCAAATCAATTTTTCAAAAAATCTTTTTTAAATATCTACTTTCCAAAAGCTCCTCTCAAAGATTTACTTTCCCAAAAACTCTTTTTCTTGGAATCCAAGTCAAGCCTTAGAATCCAATGGTTAGGAAACCCTAATTCCTTCCCTAAAATCATGATTTTCAACTTTGCCTCAAGACATAGATTTCCAAAAACTCGATTTCCTAAATCAAATCTTAGGTTTCTAAAACCTCTTTTCTTACCAAATCATATATTTTCAAATCCAAGATTTTCAAAACTCGACCTTTCAAATTTCATGTCAAATCAAAATTTTCACTTTTGGAAACAAAATCAAATCATCTATTTTTGGAAACAAAATCCAATCTTTTCTAATCTCAACCTTTCCTAATTTCAAGCTTTCAAACCTTTCCTAATTTCAAACTTTCAAATCTTTCTAAATCTCAATCTTTTTAGATTCAAATCTCTCTTAATCTCAATCTTTCCAAATTCAAAACTTTCCAAATCTAAAACTTTCTAAATTCGAACATTTCTAAAATCAACTTTTTCTTGAAAAGGAAACTTTCCTAATTTGAAACTTTTCTAAAATAAAACTTTTCTAATTTAAAACTTTCCTAATTCAAAGATTTCCTAAATCCAATCTTTCCTAAACTCTAACTTTCTAAATTCTTTCAAAACAAATATTCAATTCAAATATTTTCTAACCTTTTCAAGACAAGGGTTTCTAAGTCAAATCAAGTCACTTCTAATCTTTACTAAATCCTATCTTTCTTAATTCTAAGTTTTTTAAGTTCAAATTAAGTTTTTTCAATTGCATGCTTCAACCTTAGGTTACCTAAGTCTTAGGATACCTAAACCCTAGTTCAATCCTAACCCTAAAGTTAGGAAACTCCAACTCTTTTCTAAATTTCTTTTTTAAACCAAGATGGTTTCAAACTCCAATTAAGGTCAAGATGTTTTCAAAACTCTATTTCCAATCTTCCAATCAAAATTCCATATCAAACTATTTCAAATCAAACATTCTATTTTCAATCGGACTCTTGTCCGAACTACGACTGATCTGATTCTCAATAAAAGGATACGTAGGCAACCCTCATGGGTGCAGTCACAACCTTTTTTCAAGTTTATAATTTCACAACCTTTTTCAAACTTCTAATTTCACAATCTTTTTCAAATTTTTAATTCCACAATCTTTTTCAAACTTCAAATCTTTTTCTTGCACTTGCATGTCATGCATCATATCAAACTTCTTTTCAAATTCTTTTTAAAGTAGACAGTATTGGACATTGAACAATCGAAGATTCTGAATAAGTGAACTTAGAGTGAATAGACATGTAGGTACTGCAAGGGCGGGATAGGGTGCTGATTCTAAGATGTCTTCTCTACACGTAACCAACCCTCGAACCTAGAATAACTGTTTTCAAAGAGCAAAAACGGAGTTATTTTTCAAAAATGGCTTAAATCTTTTCAAAGGTAGCCAAACAACTTAGTTTCTAAAAAAAAAAAACCTCTCTTGAGGAAGTAATTCAAAAATCTTTTCAAAAACCCTAAGTTTAATATTCGAATTATGCTTAGTTTTAGGTGACCTAACTCACCTTAATCAAGTTAGGTAGTGACTCCAAACCTTTTTCCAAAAGCCCTTATTCAAATCAATTTTAAGTTCAAAACCTAGTCGCTCTCGGCCTTCTAGGAGGATGTGTTCTAACGAGAGAGTACCGTGTTTTTCACACTTGTGTTGTGTATCTTCTTGAGTGTGAAAAATCAGGGTGTGACAACTGGCGACTCCACTGGGGACGCTTAGAGGGTTAGGCTATTGTCATGTTTCTTCACCCTTCACCCATCTAGAGTCTTTGATTAACTTGTCCAATTCTATCCAATTTTAATTCTTCAAAACAATTTTCAAAAACGTGCATTCAATTTGTATTCAATTATATTATCTTGCATTAAGTTTGTCATCCAAATACTGACTTTTTGCATCTTTGTTTTGTAGGTAGACTCTTGTTCACGTTTTGTTTTATGTCATATTAACTGCTATGCATGCCATGAATGAATAGGATGGAATGAACAAGATGGATGGGAGTTATTGGGCCCTTTCCTCTACTTTCAAAAATTTCACGTGCACTTGCATTCTGCATACTTGCATTTTTTACCCGATGAACTCTCTTCTAGCTAGAAGAGGGAACGGTATATTGGTTGTGGATAATATGTTGTATTAGTTTCTTAGCCTACGGCCTATTGATGATTCCCCCTCTTGGATCACCAATCGATAATGGCACCACCTCGGGGAGAGGGCCTAGGTTTGAAGATTTGTGAACCGAGCATTCTTAAGAAGCATTAGTAAACCCTCAACTTCATGCTCATGTAAAAACTATGCATAGCCGAACCCCTGCTGGATTTAAGACACCCACGTCGATTTCAAAACCATGGAAGAAAGGGCAACTGCTTTATTTTCCTTTATACCTGTTTATTCCTATTGTTATAATGCTTATGTCCTTGCTGTTATAATGTTTGTACATACATGTTTACTTTACAATTGTATTCTCTTTCTCTCTATACTCTTTGTATCCATGTTCATGCATTTAATATTCCATCCCATGACGAGGGTTCCAAACTAACTCAAGTCACTGCAGTCTCATGCATATGATCAACCCATAGAGAGTGACACCAAAGTCACTCTCCCTTGCATAAAACCTACCCAAACCCTAAGGGTTCCCACGTAACCCTAAGAACTCATGGCATTCATATTCATCCTATAAAAGGGGCCCAAATCCCTCTATGCTCATAGAGATAGGGTTGCCAAGAAGATAAGGAGCAATCAATCAACAAGGTCTCTCAACGACCTCGTCAACATCAAACCCAAAGAAGGTGAATTTGAAGACTCAAGAGTAGTTTATGATCTCAAATGTAAAAGTAGATAGGTGGAAGTCCAAAAGAAAATGTTCCCCTTCCCCCCATTAAAATGTATTTCAATTCCGTTGTATTTAAACCCAAAAGTTCAATGTACTTCTTTATTTTCCGCGAATGAATGAATGAATGTTCCTACTCGACGGTAAGCTATCTGTATACAGGGGTAGACCCCTTATCTCCAAAAGTGAGCCGATACATCATGTTTAGTCTCCCTCTCAAGTAAGAGACATCCCTAAGGCATGCATTGCATAAAGCTCTCTAAATACTAAAAACTAACTTAGGGTTTGTGTCCTTGTTCCTCTTTTTTTTTTTTCTTCTTTTTCTTTTACAGATACTATACCATAGAAGTCAATATTGCTCCCAAGAAAGGTTGGCATCCACCTAGAGACCCTATCATTACCCGGCAAAGAGCTTTGCTAATGGCAGCCAACCCTGATTAGACCTCCCCTGTCACTTACGAGGAGATCAATGAGATGAAAAGCAAGATAGATGAAATGTTCAAGCTGATGCAGGCAATGGCATTCAAAGGGTCCTTTTCAGCAGTGCCCTCAACCTCAGTGCCACCCAATCGACCACTCAGGCAGGGGAAGACCCGAATATTAGAAGAATAAGCGAAACTTGGAAAGAGGATGATGAAACTAGAGACCATGATCTCTCTATCTCAAGCAGAAATGACCTATGTGAAAAAAGAAGAAAAGTCAACCTCCCGCCAAAATATCATCACCAACCATAACCTCAACTCTAGGTTGCCATAGTACTCAACCCTCACACTCCTACCAAACCTTCACAAGATACGGATTAGGCACATGTTGAAATTGGGCATACTCTTTCTCAAAAGAAGGTAAAAAAGGAAAGTTAAAACTCCACCCCGCTTGAATGCTCTCGAGATACAACTTACCAACAACTTTGCGAATCTGGGCTCTTGGTTATAGTACCTTCTAAGTCCATTCTTGATAAAGCACTTGAATGTAAAGGTCATAACATCGGAAGTTGCCATACTTTAAAACACAAAATGCAAAGTCTCAATGACTCCCAAGCAACAAACCTAGCAGGAATTATTACTACAGCATTCAACACTCTACCCTTACAACCGTCTACACCGGCAACACATAAGGTACCTACTTTTGAGTTAGTTTATGCGTCGTTGTATACTAGACCTAAAAGAGCAAGAGGGTGGAATCGACCCTTTACCCAACTGGCTTACACCCAAACAGATGCTTACAATGACTCATTGGATACCTGCGCCCAATACTGGCTACACTGCTGCTTAAACCTCTACCACCCTCTTTCAACTCAACACTCAGGAGTGCATATCACTCAGGCAGACTAAGCCATGACACAGAAAGTTTCCGATCTCTAAAACATAAAATCCAAGATCTAATAGATGATAAGATCGTCGAAATCAAGGAAATGATCCCGATCCTTGATATCCCTACTAGTCCGCAACGAGATCACACCGTCAATATAGTCATAGAAGAGGAAATCAACAGCAGCACCATCTTCAGCAGTTCCCCAAGCGTTGCAAAAGATCTATCAATTTGTCATATGTTGTCTAGGGATACATCTGGCAAATGGAACACTAACGAAATGGGCATAGTCCCAAAACCCTATTAGGGGTTTTCACTAGAAGACCCATAAAAAAAGGGAGATTTCCATAAAATTTGTCCATTTTCTTACTATCTTTCTATTTCTCTCATATTTTCTTTAAATAAAACATTGCATGCCATGCAATCATGATTTAAAATGGAAAATAGGTAGTTTTTAATCTGTCCCATTTGTCTCATACTTTTGTAGATGATTACTGCTTTTAGGTATTCTTTTCCATTTTGTAATGACTCGACTTGCAGGATGGGATAGCATGGGTAACTCATTCAAAGGGGGTTAAAACCTTCGAGAGACTGGGAGATAGGAGGAAGACAGTCTCAACAAAGAGGTGTGGAGTTTATTGAAGAGGTGACACTTGAGTGATATCCTGGCTAAGCGATGGGTAGTCGAGTCTTCAAAATGATGAGAAACCATTGTTCTATTTATCCAACAAGAAATAAACACTACCTTTTGCTCAGCTCACTAGAGCCATAAGTGATTTCTATTAAGATATCCCCAAACCAAGAACCATACCCCACATTTGGGTAAGCACAAAGTAGTTGATTTGATAAAATATATAGGAGTTTACTAGCAGAAGCACATCTTCTCTAAAAATATTATCTAAATTTTGTACAAAGGTTTTATAGACTAAGCAATTCAATTTGAAATGATGATAGGCCCTCAATTATACTACCATACACATAAAAAATCCCTTTGCAAAGCCCACTTGAGCCGGTTACATTTCTCAAGAAAATCAACCAGATGATCACTACCCACATTGGGTTAAGGCATAAGCCATGAGTAGAAACTAATGAGCAACGATGAAAATGGTGATTTCCAAGAAGATATGGTGTCAAAAGGTGTCTCTAATAAAGAAGATACTGTGTTTGTGGTGATCTTCAAAAGAAGATACTGTCATCCAAAAATATAAATGAAAAAGTTGGTATATCTAAAAGTTAACTTAGGAACAAATTTCTTGATGAGAAAATCCTAATCAGAAGGCAGAGAACGGTCTAGAAGAACAAAAGGAGTTGGAAAGAAAGAAGAAAGCAGGGAATAGAAGTTAAATTGCCGAAGGTGATCATTGGTCTTTCAAAATCCCATGAGTGATAATGTTTGAGCCTTTATACCTTTTTATTCATAAACCCCTTAACCTAGCCTATTTTACGGTCCAAATTAAAATCCTCTCTGATCAAAGAAAATTACTTAGTCCAAATAAGCCTAAAAAATTCCAAGACAAGTAGGATAAGAAAGGAGATCTGGGGAGGAATCCAAGAGCAACCTCATGCACCAAAGTGTGCTCAGATGGTTTTAGTTTAAACAACCCACTAAAAGAAAATCTTTGAGCCTAAATATCCCTTTATTTCTTACAACCCTTAAACCCAGCTTGCATTACAGACTTAAAAAAAGTCTTCTCGAATTGAGGGCCAAGCTGTTTATCGCTTTACAAAGGGCATGTAGGTTGTTACTCAAGCCATGGTGGCATTTTGAAAATCTAAGAGAGAAAACCAAATGAGGCCAAAAAAACCCCAAACAGCAACTCTATAGAAAGTAGGGATAAGATAGCAGATGGTAAACCAAAAGGTCAAGATCCTTGGAGAATGGTGCAAATGCTATCATACCCTAATAAGAATGGGACAAAACCGAATGGGGCAGGATCCTGGAAGGGAAACAGAATCCCGAGAGTATAAGCCCTGGGGTAATCTTGAGACATTCTTCATAAATAGCCTATATACGTGTAGTACTAATGCATCCATGACATGTATAATTTGTACATCCATTAAATTCTTGTGTAGTTTGTATTTATTCATGCATTCATAAAAAAATAGGGCATGCATTCAATTTTATTTTTGTATATACATTTATCAAAAAGTATGACATGTATTCAATTCAATTCCCATATGTGCATTCATCAAAAAGTATAAATATGCATTCATCGCTTTACCTGTGCATTTTTAGAATTAGCATAAATAAAATGTTTTTGCACAAAAAATTTACTTTTTCTCTCTCTTAAATAGGAAACAAGAAATGAGATAAAGCACAAAAGCGAGCTAAAAAAGTCACCCCCACAACCAAGTAAGCTCAAACTTCCATAGTTGCCAAGAAACAGAATGGGGCAATGGCCCACTCTCAACCTCCCCAATCAATCTTGGACTTCCCAAAGGAGCAGCATTTCGCTAGACAGAGTACTAGTTCAAGAAGTATCAAACATTAACCTTGGACTTCCCCGGAGGAGTAGCGTTTCGCCAAACAGAGTGCTGATTCAAGAAGTATTAGAAATCAATCTTGGACTTCCCTAGAAAAGCAGCATTTCGCTAGGTGGAGTGTCGATTAAAAGAGTATCAAACATCAACTGTGGACTTCCCCAGAGGAGCAGTGTTTCGCCAGACAAAATATCAGCTCAAGATAGAAAAAAAGGGGTAGCTGTGATCCCATTTTTGCTTTCTTAGCGATCTCCAAGGCCCGGTGCCTCGTCTACGACGTTTATCTCCTCCTCAAAATCTAGCTCGACAGTAGGGAAGGGGTCAACTGGAGGCCTACTCCCCCTCCCTCTCTGACTAGAGGATGCCCTGCTAGCTAATCTATGAATACCCCTAGAACGACTAGAGCTACCAACGGAATCTGTATGGGCCTCCCTTCCTGGACCGACGTCTCCCTTTAGAACTATTGTCACCCGAGTTGGCCACCCTGAGAGGTAAATCAAGGTAAGAATATCATAATACAATATATACAGTAAAAAAGACAAAGGGTATAAAAAAGGAAGAAAAGACAAAATAATAATAAATAAACTCTCAAAAAGTTGCTTAACTTTTTCCTCTAAAAGTTCTTTTTCAAAGTCAGATTTCAAAAGGTTTTCTAACCTTCCCTTTCTAAAGTTATTTCAAAGTCAAATCTCAAAATTTTCAGTTAGAATCCATTTCAAAAATTTTCAAAGCCTCTCCTTCAAAGGTTTCTGTTCCAAATCAAGTTGCGAGGTTTTTCAAAACTCTTCTCTCCAAAGTTTTACCAATTCCTTGTTTAATTTCAATTCAAAGGTCTTCTAAACTTTTTCCCTCGGGAAGTTTTACTCAAAATCAAAGATTTTCAAGGTTTTCTATCCTCAAAACTCTTCCTTCCAAAGTTTCTATCAATTCTAAGGTTTTCTAAATTCTATCTTCAATAAGCTCCATTTGAAATCCATTCCAAGGTTTCCTAAACTCTTTCTCCAAGAAGTCTTAATCAAAATCAATCTTCAATGTTGTCTAAACATTTTCCTTTAAAAAGTCTTATTCGAAATCTTTTCTATAAGTTTTTCAAAAGTCTTATTCAAAATCTACTTCAAAGGTTCTTCAAAATTTTCTTCAAAAAATTTTCAAAATCAATTTTAAAGGCGTTCCAAACATTTTCTTCAAAAGTTTTGTCAATTTCTAGGCTTCGTCAAACTTCTTCCTCAAACAGTTTTATAAAAAAATCAATTTTAAGATTTTCAAACTTTTCCTTCCAAAAGTTTTTCAAAAATTTTGGCCGAGTTTCTCGGGGTCTTCTCTGCCAAAAAGACCCCACTCTAAAAGGTTTTATCTATTTTCTTCAAAAAGATTTTACTTCAAAAATTTTCAACTCTTTCTTCATTTCAAAAAATTTTAGTCAAGTTTCTCTTGGGGTCTTCTCTGCCAAAAAGACCCCATTCTCAAGAAATTTATCTCTTTTTCCTTTAAAAAGATTTTATTTTATAAAAATACTATCGAGGTTTTCCAAAATTTTTTCTTCAAAAATTTTGATTTCGAAAATATCTTCTAGGTTTTATAACTTTTTCTTTCAAAAAGTTTGACTTTGAAATACCTTCTAGGTTTTTCTAACTCTTTCCTTCAAAAGGTTTGATTTCAAAAAATACCTTTCTAGGTTTTCTAACTCTTTCTTTCAAAAAATAAAATTTAAAAATAAATAAATAATAAAAATTAAAATAAAAGAGGTTTCATTTCAAAATCATTTTCCTGATTTTTCAAAGCTTTTTCTTTCAAAAAAAGTTTAATCTTAAAAGCATTTCTCAGGTTTTTCGAGCTTTATCCTACAAAAGCTCCGTTCTCAAAAGTGTTCCAAGGGTTTTCAAACTTTTTTCTTTAAAAAGTTTCATTCTCAAAAACATTTCGTAGGTTTCTTGAGCTTTTTCCTTCAAAGGCCTTGGGCTTTCACTTCAAAAAGCCTATTTTAAAAAAAAAAATCTAGATTTTTAAACTTCTTCTCAAAAAGTTTTGTTCCAAAGTTTCAAAGGTTTTTGAAACCATTCTAATTCGAATCTAAATCAATTCATTTCTGTAAGTGGGATTTCTGGGAAGGCCCGGCCCGATCACTCGAACCGATGTAAAAGAGCACCAACAAGCTGCAAGGAAGAAAATGAGTGAGAAGGCATCGACCATGTTTAGGCTGATCACACTCCGATGATTAAGTTTGCAATCTCAATCGATATTGAAGTGAATAAAAGCTGTGTGTGCCTCAATCTAATTGTCCATATCTTACTCTTCGGGGCTTCAATATTTATAGCGTGATCGATGGAGTGGTCTCTCTCATGGCTACTTTAGGATCATCATGACCAGCATTGTAGGCTTCATCATTCGTCACCAATTGATCAAACGTCAATCTAGCTGTCGCGCCCAGATTTTTTGTACTTGAGGAATACACACACAAGCGGAAAAAATACTATACTCTCTCGTTAGAACTCATCCTCCTAGAAAAATAAGTGTGATTAGGTTTGAATTAAAAATTGATTTGATTAAGGGCTTTTGAAAAACAATTTGGAGTTACCACCAAACTTGATTAAGGTAAGTTAGGTCACCTAAAACTAAGCATAATCCAAATATTACACTTAGGGTTTTTGAAAAAGGTTTTTCGAAAATATTTCCTCAAAAGAGAGTTTTTCAGAAAACAGGTTGTTTAGAAACCTTTGAAAATATTTAAGTCCATTTTGAAAACAACTTTATTTTGGTCTTTGAAAACAGTGATCTAGGTTCAAGATTGGTTACGTGTAGGAAAGATGCACTAAGCCATCACCCTACCCCGCCTTTGCAGTACCTACATGTCTATTCACTCTAAGTTCACTCAATAGAGTTTTTGATTAATAAATGTCCAATACTATCCACTTTTGAAAAGAATTTTGAAAAGATGTTTGACATGATGCATGATATGCAAGTGCAAGGATTTGATTTTGAAATAAATTTGAAAAGAACTTGATTTGATTTAGAAATGGATTCGAAAAGACTTGATTTGAAAGAAAGATTTGATTTTGACAGTTCGAAATTTGAAAGAAAGTTTTGGAAATTGAAATTGAAGATTTGAAAATAGTTATGGAATTAGAAACTTAAGAAGAGTTATGGAATTGGAGATTTAGAAAAAGGTGGTGGAATTAGAGATTTGAAAAAAGTTATAACTGCACTCATAAATGTTGTCTACGTATCCCTTTTGAGGAATCAGGTTAGTTGTAGTTTGGACAAGAGTCAGATAGAAACTAGAAGATTTGATTTGAAAAGGAGATTTTGATTCGGAAAAGGGTTTTATTTGAACCTAAAATAGAACATTGGAAATTGGAATTTGGAATTGAAAAGATTGAACTTCGATTTGAAAAGATAGAACTTCGAAGAAGAATTTGGACTTGTTTTGGAAAGATTGAGATTTAGGAAACCTAGATTTAGGAAAAATAGGATTTAAGAAGGACTTGAGATTAAGAACGATTTGATTGGGAAGTTTCATTTAGAAAACATGGAGAGTTGGAGTTTAAGAAAGATTGAATTTAGAAAATTTTAAAATTAAAAAGTTTCAAAATAGGAAAGTTTCATTTTAAGAAAGTTTCGAATTAGGAAAGTTTCATTTTAAGAAAAGTTGTAAATTATGAAAGTTTCATTTTAAGAAAGGTTCTGAAATTGGAAAGTTTTGAATTTAGAAAGTTTCAACTTAAGAAAGTTTCGAATTTAGAAAGTTTTGGATTTGGAAATATTTGAAATTTAAAAAAGTTTAGAATTTTAAAAGGATTCGAAGTTTGAGTTTTAGAAATACTTGAAATGAAGAATGGTTTGAATTCAAGAAAGATTTGAAAACTTAGAATTTGAAAAGTTGAAATTTGGAAAGGTTGGAATTACGAAAGATTTGGATTTCTATTTCCTAAAACAAAAGATTGAATTTTGTTTCTAAAAAGAAATGATTTGATTTTGTTTCCCGAAAATAAAGGGTTAGATCTAGTTTCCTAAATGGGGAGATTAGATATGGTTTTCTAAAGGAAAGATTGGATTTGGTTTCCCAAAGGGAATATTGGATTTGGCATGGAATTGGAAGGTGAAGTTTTTAGAAATCCTAGATTTGGAAGTCTATGATTTGATGCAGAAAATAAGTTTTGGAAATTGATGTTTTTGATATAAAAAACGAGGTTTTGGAAACCTAGGTTTTAAGGCAAGATTGGAAATCATGTTTTAGGAAGGAAAACTAGGGTTTCCTAATCATTGGTTCTAGGGCATGACTTGGACTCCAAGGTAAAGAGTTTTTTGGAAAGAGATCCTAGCGAAGAGTTTTTAGAAAGTAAACTTGAGAAGAGTTTTAGAAAGGAGATTTTGGAAAGTAAAACTTTGAGAGAATTTTTGGAAAGAGAGGTTTTGAAATGAAGGCTTTTTAGGAAAGGAATTTTTTAAGAGAGTTTTCGGGAAAGAGACTTAAGGAGCGTTTTTAGAAATTGAATTTTGAAGAGAGCTTTTTGGAAAGGAGTTTAAAAAGAAGTTTTAAAAAATTGATTTTTGAAAGGAGTTTTTAGAATGCAATCTTTAGAAAGCTACTTTGAAAAAGAGATTGGAGAGAATTTTTAGAAAGTAAGTTTAAAAAGATATTTTGGAGAGGATTTGAATGTAGACTTTTGCAAGCCTCTAAAAAAAGTATCTCACTTTCCTGAAATGATTCTAATCACAAGAAGATTAGAACCATTCTAGGATTGTGGTTTTGAAAACAAGGATTTGAAAATATGGACCATATTGGTCACTTTAAATGTAACACTTTCCTAAAGCAATCCTAACCATGGGAAGGCTAGAATCACCTTAGGATTGTGATTTTGAAAATAAGTTTAAAAAAGGAAACTTAATACGAGTTTTGAAATGTGTTTCGATACAAGTTTTGAAAATAGGTTTGAAAATGAATTTTGGAGAGATGCATAACCATGATATGCACAATGCAAGTTGGGGTCGTGAACATACAAGGTTAAAGGTTTCACCACATAATCAAGGGGGCCGAACCCACGTGGTCTTCGGTTAGACTAAAAGAAAGCCCTTGACACGGTGACCTTCAATAGCCTAATCCTACATATAGACCGAGGAGTCCCTTGTTTCAAGCATGCAAGAAATGGGGGTTAGAAGATGGGGAATTAAAATAGAAGAAAACTCAAGTGGGTTCGGAAGAAGAAGAGAAATGGTGGAATTACGTAAACGTAAATAGAGAGCCTACCTTGTATCTTCTTTATTTTGCTTGGTTATGCTTGCTTTCTTTACTTCAATCTTTGCTTTGCTTTGCGTCAGTCTTCGAGAGCTTGCTTTGATCTTCGGGAGCTTCGGAGTTATAGCACTTCAAGTCTTCAATGGAGGCTTTGGAGGCTAGTATATAAGTGTGTATGTGAGTGTATGGGGGCTAGGGCTAGGGTTTGGTGTATAGAGGCTAGGGTTTGAAAAACCTAAATAGAACTAGGGTTTAGAGAGGCTTCGAGCTCTGTGTATTGAAGAGGAGATTTTTTAGACTGAGTTTGCAGACCCTTTTCACGTTGGAGGAAGCTCTGTATTTATAGAAAGAGGAGTGTACTTGCATCTACTGGAGTGGTGCTAGGCCATTTTTAGCTTGCAACCACTAGCCATTTAGGAAATGTTTAAGGTTGGCAAGCAACGTATCTTCCAAAGATTTGGGCGCATATACTAGTGACTACCATGCAATTTTTAGCCTGGCTTCACTAGGAGTACTTCGGAAGGCCCGAGAATGATTTAAAGGGCCGGGAATGGCCTAGAGGGCCGAAAAGGGACAGGAACCCTTAGAATAGTGTCCCGGGGGGTAGTAGAGTTGATGAATGACGTCAAGATGTGTCGGAAGGGTTTACCAAGGCATTAGGGGTAAAACGGTTAATCGAATCGAAAAGCTGCTGGGATGGACTCAGAATGTCCCGGAAGAAGACTGGGAGCTTGGAAATATTAGGTAGAATGCTCCAGGAGGTTACCAGTTTGATACCTAAAGTCGGTGTGGTTGGAAGAGGCAACCGGCCCACCAGAGGCAAAACGGTCTTTTTGTATCGGGCATGCCGGAACTGACTCGGAATGACCCAGAAATGTATCGGAAGGCCAGGGATACTATTGGAAATATCCCCGAGAGGTTACCGGTTTGATACCCAGAGCCGGTGTGGTTTCTGGGGCGCTTGGATGCCTAGGGGCAAAATGGTTATTTTGATCGAAGGGTATCAGAATTAGCCTAAAACCGACTGGAAGGCACTTAAACATGGTGGATCATCTTTAGGACAATCTTGGAAGGGTGAACTTACTGTTTTGAGGACTTAGGTACTTTCTTAAGAAACGTGCCGAAAAATGGCCCTAAGGGCAGTTTGGTCATTTTTCACCAGAGTAGGCTAGCAGGCACTAGTGTTGACTTGGGTTTTGAATGTTTCCGCCACTCTGACAGCGGTCCCGTGACACAAGGGTTTGTTGGCAATTCCCTATATCTACCTGTTTACAAGTGTTTCTGTCACTCTGATGGTTGCGACGTTTACGAGTATTTGCGTTACTCTAACGGGTCACGATCATTCTAGAGACTGCCTAATCTTGAGAAGCTGATAGGTGGACTTAGCGCCTGAGGAATCAAATTTCTTGAAAGGCGTGCCAAAATGGACATTTCTTCTTTAACGAGCTAGTAGGCACCAAAGGTGGACCGTTCTACCATCTCGGGGACTTGGGGTCTCGTCCCGGTCGACGTGTTTGAAGGGACTTACCGTTCCAAAGATTTTTCTCGAAAAACATGCCTGATTGGATGGTATTACCACCTTGAAGAATCAACTTTCACAAAAGGCGTGCCGAATTTAATTGAAATTGAAATTGGACTTGAAATTGGATTTAAGATTAAAATGGGGACTTACCGTCTTCGAAAAGACATGCCCATTGGAATTGAACTGAACAATGCCCCCAAGGTTATTTTTGTTATTTTGTCTCTATTTGGGCCTGACGGGCCTGTGAAGCCATGGATTGACTTATTTAATTTTAAAAAACTGATTTAAATTGGAATATGTCTGTATTAGCTTGAACTCAAGTCTGGACGGACTGGAGACTGCCGAGTAGGCAAAAATTGGGTGCTTACAGCTGCCCCTCTTTTTCTGTCTTTCCTTGTCAAAGACAAAAAACGATAGAGTAAGAGTCTCATGTTGACCGTGAGGCAGTCGGAGGGACGGATGTTGACAATTTTAGAAAATTGGAGTTTGGAAACGGATATCGGGCCTAAAAGGCCTTTGAAATGAAGTTTTGGCGGGAAAAGGGCAAAATTGCCCGGAATTTGACACCAGCGCCACTAGTAGTGGCGCCTGGCTTAAAATTGCCTTGGTGCCACTGCTATTAGTGCTAGGCTTGGGAACAAAACTAAAAAAAATTCTGGTTCAAACACTTGCGGGATTGGAAGAGTTTTCGAAAAACCGAGAGTCTTTGTGAGGATATCGACTTGGACATTGAAGGAGTGCTCCCTACGGACCACGAAGGATTACCGGAAGTAAACACCATCGCTGGAAAAGTCGCCGGAAGAGAAGATTTCACCAAAGAACTCCAAGAGGTGAGTTTTTGATTTTATGTTGATTTTGATGTGTAGAATTCTGTTTGAATCATGTGAATAGTGAAAATTGATATTTTGATACGTTTTGAACACTTTAGTGAAGTTATTTTTGCATTTTGGTGCTTGTTTGGTTGAATGTGAGTGATTTTGCATGATTATGTGATAGGGGTTTTTGTAGGAATTGGGGGTTTATCCCTACTACGTATCTTAGAAAAATATGTTTAACAGCCGTGTGAAGTTTCGTGATTTTTTGAAAAATCAGTGAAATTTTTATTTTTTGAAAAATAGAAAAATACTTGAAAATTTAAGAAATTGATGAAATTATTAGAATTTAAAATTTAGAAAATTTTGAGAATATTTTAGGAAACATTTGAAATGATTCTGAGAAATTTTAGGACAACTTTAAAAACCATTGATTTATTGAAAAATAAATCAAGTTTTTTGAAAAATCAGAGAATTTGAAAAGTGTGTGTGGGTGTTGATGTTAAGTGATTGTGACATTGTGCAGTACATGGTTTGTATTTTGTGTTGATATTGTGAGTGTTATAGGGACCACTTTTAAACGAAACTCTACTAAAATTTTTAGAAATTCAGAAAAAGGGTTGGAATAAATTTTGGAATAAAATCTTTTTGAAGGTAAAAGATATAAAACCATTGAGGGTGGGGCCTTTTTGGCGGAGAAGGCGCCGAGAAACTCAGGGGCCTTTAAAATTATCGGAGGAAAAACTTAGGAAGAATTTTAAAAATGGAAATCTGACTAAGCATGGATTTTGACTTTGGAAACTTTGGGCTTTAACAAGAATTTTGGAAGGTTGAAAACTTGGGAATTGAAAAGAAAACCTTTTAGAGGAAAAAGTTTTAGAAAACTTTGATTGGAATGGAAAAAGCTTAGGATGGATTTTGATTGGAAACTTTTGAGATTTGAAAGCTAGATTTTGAATTGGAAATCATTTTGGAACTTCAGACAAAATGTGTAGAGAATTCGTTTTGTCCTAAAATTTGAAAACCTTTGAAGACAAAATGTATAGAAAATTCATTTTGATCTGAAACTGAAATTTTAAAATCAAAATGTTTAGGAAATTCATTTTGACTTGGATTTGGAAAATCAAAATGTATAGGAAATTCATTTTGATTTGGAATTGGAATTTTAAAACCAAAATGTGTAGAAAATTCATCTTGATCTATCATTTGAAATCTTTTTATCTTTTTAATTATTATTCATTTATATTTTTTTTTATTGTCCCTCTTTCTTTTTTTTCTTACTTCTCATCTCGTTTACCTTTCCGAGTTATACTTACCTGATGTTGATATTCTTACCTTGATCTTTAGGATGGCGGACGCAGGCGATAACGGTTCTGAGAGGAGGCGCCGTTCTAGGAAGGCAGCCCAGACGGATTCCGTTAGCAGCTCCAGCCGCTCTAGGGGTAGTCAGTGATCTGCTGGACAAGCATCTTCTAGTCGGAGCGGACGGGCGAGTAGACCTCCAATAGACCCCTTCCCTCTGGTTGAGCAGGCCTTTGAGGAGGAGATTGGTGCAGAGGAGGAGATACCAGGTCTTGGCGATTAGGTGACTGGTTACGGGAAGGCCTCTTCTAGACATAGACAGATGAATGCTGATTTAGGTGACTTGGAGGTACTAGACATTCCACCGCTGGGGGATCTGGCTTATCATCCCAGTGTGTATTCTAGACAGCACCTACCTCCTCCACGCGTTCACACAGCCTTCAGAGGGGTCGTCCATCAGGTGTTTGTGACCATGTAGCAGGCTGTTTCATCCTACCGGGCTTTCTTGGCAGAAATCGGGTTTGGGGCCTTCATAGGACTACAAGCTAACCGCTTAAATAGGCATCTAGTGCTAGCGCTTATCGCGAGGTGGTTCGGAGAGACTAGGACTTTCCATTTTGTTGGTTTTAAGCTGAGTCCCACCCCATTGGATTGGGCTATCATCACGGGGCTTTCTTTCGTCGGTCAGCAGATCACCATGCAGTCAGTCAGTAGAGCCAATACATGCATTTTGCTGGACTTGCCCCATCCAGAGCGTTCTGCCTTCGCAGTTTCTTGGTTCAGTTGGGACGATAGTACCTTTGCTGTTGAGCCACCACCTGCCCGGTAAGACATCATTAGGCGGCGACTTGTTTTGTACATCATCTTCAGCTGCTTCTGCAACAACAACAAATCGCTTGTGCCTTTTCGATTGGTGAGCATAGCAGCTGATCTCAGGGTCTTATCTGAGCTGGATTGGGGGTCCTTCTCCTTCGGCTGCTTCCTTCGATCGATGTGGATCCGGACTTCCTCTCATTGAGGCAGCATGACTAGTTTCTGGCCTTTTCTCGTCTGGTGGAACTACGAGTACCTACCTATTCGTCACCCTGCAGTTATCGAGGACGACCTTTATCCTCATGCTTTAAGGTGGGCTCGTGACTGGGTAGCCCAGAGATCGGAGATCACTGATTTCATGATGCTACGGGCGAACCTAGAGTTAATCGAGGTGAGGGACGTGACTTGGCGGCCCTTTATTGGGTCGGTTCATTATGAGACGGTGCGGCACTTGGTCCAGTTGTCTCTATCAAGGGTTTCCTTTTTCAGCGATAATTCTTAGGAGTCTTACCTAGGAGATTGACACTAGCGGCAGTTTCATGAGGAGTTCAGGTCAGCAGGAGATCCACCGGAGTACATGTTTGGTGCCTTGGTGGAGGGAGTTCCTATTCCATATCAAGAGCACCAGCCTGGTGCTGGTTTCCTGCTTCTTCTAGATACGGACTATGCTGCGCACTTTGGGGCTCATTCTATCGGTGCCTTCACTCAATTTAAGGTAGTAGTTGGCGGATATGCTGTTGGCTAGGAGATGGTCGACTTGTGGCGCCGTGCCGAAGGATACATGCCCTAGGCTAAGTTTACTGCAGTGAGAGACCAGAGGGACCAGTTCTAGATGGAACGAGATCAGTACCTGGTAGAGGTGACTTCCTTGACGGCCCGGTTGGCCCAGATGGGAGGTGGCAGGGTATGGTGTCCTTTCCTTCCTTATTCTTTTCGCTCTGCTATTGTTTAGTTATTCCTTTATGTCACTGATTCTGATTTTGTCTTCTTTGCATGATATTGGTGCTTTTAGTAGTTATCCACCTCCTCCAGAGCCAGGTTTCGAGGATTTCGATCCGGAGGATATCGATTTTGATATTTGACGGATGCCCCTTGTCGTAGACCCTGATCTTCTCTTGCCCCTATCATGGAGAACTATTTATGTTAGACAGCTTTATTTTTGTAGATTTTGCCTAGAGATGAATGTTTATGATTTAGATAGATAAATGCATGGACAGACAAAGATATTTATAGTTTACACAGCTAAGTATATGATTAGATGCATTTGTAGGGACGATGATGATGTATATTTATTACATGAGATGATATTGAACTGTATTAGTGACTTTTGTTTCTTCAGGGAGCTATGTCCTATGTATGCGGAGCTTATGTCGATTTTTTTTTTTAATGAAAATGCATGCACATATTAGAAATATTGTACTCAACGGAATGACAAAGGGGTGCTATCGAACTCAGTATCTTTGGAATGGTAACTCCTTCCTTTGCGGGGGTTTGGCCTTTCCTTTGGCTTAACCTTACCTTAACTGGATGATAGCACTTCATACCTTTCTCAACGTTTTGACTGCCTCCGATTCTTTACCTCGGGGTTAGTGTATAGGATTATTGGGCTGAAACTCTCAACTCTCGGGACTTCAGTAACAACTTACCCAACCTTTAGCAGAGCAATAAGTGGCCAATCTTTCAATCTGAGGAGACTTTGCTTTAGGACCGTAATGTAGGCTAGGTTATGGGGTTTTCAAAACAATGGGATATATAGGCTCAAATTTGATGTCGTTTCAGCAGGGTTTAGATCCATACCGTCCTTGACTATTTTTCCAGTAGGGCTAGCATCCTTCTTTAATTTTGGTAGCGTGTCTAGCTCATTTAGATCAAGCAATCCGTTTTCAATCATAGTGGACTTCAGTAGAGTTGTATTGTAGGCCATGGTTTCGGGTTTTTGTAAGAAAGGGTAAAGACTCAAACGTATTGTTTCTACTAGGCTTTTTTATCACCTGGAATCACCTTTAAATTTCCTCCTTGCTTTTACTACATACTTCTCAGGGTGAAAATGACTCCTTTCTTTTGACCTTTCTATATGCTTATCGAGATAAACATAACTCTCTTCTCTTCCGGCCTTTCTATGACGCTTTTCAAGATGGCACAATCATGGCTTCCTTCGGGCCTTTTCTTGGATTCTTTTTTTTTTTCGGCCTCTTGCCCCTTGACAATTCTTTTCCTTCGCTTTTCTTTTTCCTTTTCATTTCTTTTCTTTCTTTTTATGAAACGAACAATTCTACAATCCTTTTTTCCTTAGACCTTCTTCTTAACAACTCAACCTAACCCATTGTGGGCGGTGATCCGTAAGTTGGGGTTTTCTCGAAAAAGATAACTAGCTCAACGGGTTTTGCAAAAGGGTTGCTTCTAACTGTATAGGAAATGATATGAGGGCCTCTCTTCACTTCGAATTAGATTGCTTGATGCATAGAGCCTTCAATGTTGCCTAGCACAATAGAGGATGGATATCATTCCTAGAGCTCTCGACTATTGTCTGCCCCAGTGTGACGGGACGGTTTTAGATCGAGGTTGACAAGAAATATTTCGCTTGCTGCGAGGCACTAGGGGCTAAGCAAAAGGAATACAAACACCTTTATATATATATATATATATATGGGAAAATGAAAGATGGCTCCTCTTCATCTTGATAGTCTGGCCGCACATCGCTTAGCTTCGGTGTCTTGCAAGTGTTGTTTTTGGGTGATTTCCTCACTCATCTTTTTCCTCTCTCTCTTCGAAAAGCTGATCATTTGGCGAGTAGTTAACTCATGCTATCACCCCTTCAAGTTAGATCATTCCATAAGGTAAACTATGCCCCTTACAAAGGAAACATTCACCATTCACCATTCACAAGAGAAAATAAGATGACAGCAATGTAAGATAATAACATAAACTGATATTTTGCTATTTAATGACAAACATGGAGTTCTGTTAGAATGAAAGTGCAAACATTTACCTTAAGGATAGAAAATAAAAGAGATAGAAAGAAAGTGAGTGAGACCACCCCTCTCTTGTACGCCTTTGAACGAGAAATCGTCTAGTTAGGTTCTGGGATGATGCCCATATCCTCGATGCTCCATTCATAGTTAGGATCCCTGACCACGGCAAGACAGGTAGAGGTTTCTCCCATAGCTCTAAGTGAATTGGCAGTGATAATGCAATTGTCAGCTTCCTTGACCCTTTTGCCTTCCTTTGCTAGCACCTTAGTTTCTTCAATAAACTAGTTGGGTGGCTTGTCTTCTTTCAGCTTAATAGACTTGACCCGAGCTCAAGGTTTTCTGCTCTGGCACCCAGCCATGCCCTAGTGTTCCTCAAGCGCGCATAGTAATGGGTTCCTATCATTGGGTTTGAATGGCTCCTGGTCAACCTTCTCGGCAGATTCATCTACGAATTCATCTTTGGGGACCGGCACTTCATTGGGGTTGCACCATGACCAGGCATTACACTGTTCCACATCTTCCAAATCCATTTCCTCCCTATTCTTGTAATATATCTCTTAGCATGTGGCGAACCAAACCTTGTTGTTACCAAACTTCGTAATGACATTGACAGTGTGGTCTTGTAGAGGGTCTGTAGTGGCATTCGGAGGAGGGTTCACCGATCGTAAGCCGATGATCTTGTTATCTATTAGGTCTTGAATTTTATGTTTGAGGGTTAAACAATCTTCAGTGTCATGTCCTTGCTCGCCTAAATGGTATTCACAGCTTATTGCACATTCAAAGTAATGAGGTAGAGGATTGGGCCGAGGTCGAGCAGGTATAGGTTTCAGATATCTGGCCGCTAGGAGACCAAAATAGGCCTTGGTTTGTGAACAAGCGAGTTTAGTAAATGTCCATTTTTTCCCTCTTGTTCATCTAGGCTGAGGAAGTGTCGCACATGTTTATAAAGATTGGGAAATGAGTTTTGGTGTGGTCACAACCGGGCTGGTGGTTTGGGAATTGAAGGGGCTTTGGGTTCCATGTTTCAAAGTGGGACGATTTTCGGTGTCAGGGCCAAATGGGTTGGGCTGGTATCCGTAGGAGAGATTATATAATCCAAGAGTTTAGTTAGAGGTCGACTTGAAAGGTGTCAGAACAAGGCCCTTGGCCTAGGGAGGTCGTTGGTAGGTTATGGTCGAGGCATAGTCTTGGTCTTCTTTCTTCATCCTTCTTTGTCCCTCATGGGTTCGGGCTTATGAGGACTCTGCTTGCTCATGGGTTGTAGTTCCTGCATGCGACAAAAATGAAGAGAGCATGCCTTCCATTTTAGTCATCCTACATCTGAGTCCTCTTGCTTCCGCTAGTATTAGAGTTAAGGCGTCAAGTGTGAGTGACTCCATGAGTGTTCCTTAGCTTTTGGCTTGTAACGATGGGGGACGAGGAGAGGAACCTAAAATGAGCAAAAGCAAAAAGTTAGTGTCTTGTTTTGACAAATCTTTATGCAATGCACGCTTTAAGGATGCCCCGACTCGAGAGGAAAACTAATCATGATGTATTGGCTCACTTTTGGAGATAGGGGACTTGCCCCTGTATGCAAGCACCTTACCATTGATCAAGCATCTATACTCATCTTTACATTCATTCATTCATGGAAAAGGGGTATAATGAACTTCTGGGTTTAAAATATAAAAGAGACAAAGTACACTTTAATAGGCGGAGGGAGAATATTTTTCTTCGGACTTCCACCTATCTAGTTTTACATATGAAATTCTAAACTACTCTTGAGTCTTCGGATTCACCTTCTCTGGATTTGATGTCGAGGAGGTCGTTGAGAGACCTGGTTGATTGCCCCTTATCTTATTGGCAACCCTATCTCCGTGAGCATAGAGGGATTAGGGCCCCTCTTATGGAATGACTTGAAATGCATACCATGACTCTTTAAGGTTATGTGGGAACCCTTAGGGTTTAAGTAGGTTTAATGCAAGGGACAGTGACCTTAGTGTTGTTTTTGATGGGTTGATCATATACATGGGGATGCAGTGACTCAAGTAACTCTAGAACTCTCGTCTTGGGATGCAATATTATATGAATGAATATGGATGCAAATAGTGTAAGGAGAAAGAATGCAATTGAAGTGAATATGCATGCATGAACAGTTAGATAGGCATTATAATAATAAGAATACATTCATTATAACAACAGGAATAAATAAGTATGGAAAGTAAAAACAGTTGCCCTTTCCTCCTTGATTTTGGAAAATGGTGTGCATGTGCTAAATCCGGTAGAGGTTCGGCTATGCATGGTGTCTATATGAGCATGAGGTTGGGGGTTTACTAATGCATCCTAAAAAAGCTCGGTTCCCGGATCTTCAAACCTAGACCCACTCCCCGAGGTGGTGCCATGATCAGTTGGTGATCTGAGTAGGGAAACTATCAAGAGGCCATAGGCGAAGAAACTGACACAGCATCTTGCCCACAACCAATATACTGTTTCCCCTTCCAACTAGAAGGGACATATCAAGGTAAAGAATGCAAGTATGTAGAATGCCAGTGCACGTGCAGTGTGTGTGTGATTTTTGAAAGCGGAGAAAAAAGCCCAACAACTTCCATCCATCATGTTCATTAGATTCATGCATAATAGTTAATAAAATAATATTATAAACAAAAAGCCCAGCTACAAAACGAAGATGCAAGAGTTAGTATGCAAATCACAAACTTAATGCAAGATAATGTGAATGGAGTTAAATGCATGTTTTTTTTAAAACAACTTTGAAATTTTGATTTTGAAAATTGAAAGTGGATAAATTGGACAAGTTAATTGAAGACTCTACATGGGTGAAGGGTGAAGAGACATGACTATGGCCTAACCCTCTAAGTTTCCCCATCAGAGTCGCCAACTGTCGCGCTCAGATTTTTCGCACTCGAGAAATACAGACACAAGCGGGAAAAATATTGTACTCTGTCATTAGAACTCATCCTCCTAAAAGAATGAGTGCGACTAGGTTTGAATTGAAAATTGACTTGATTAAGAGCTTTTGGAAAACAATTTGGAGTCGCCACCTAACTTGATTAAGATGAGTTAAGTCACCTAAAACTAAGCATGATCCGAAGATTACATTTAGGGTTTTTGAAAAAGGTTTTTCGAAAATACTTCCTCAAGAGAGGGTTTTTTAGAAAACAGGTTGTTTGGAAACCTTTGAAAATATTTAAGCCCTTTTTGAAAACAACTTTGTTTTGGTCTTTGAAAACAGTGATCTAGGTTCGAGGTTGGTTACGTGTAAGGAAGACGCACTAAGCCATCACCCTACCCTGCCTTTGCGGTACCTACATGTCTATTCACTCTAAGTTCACTCATTAGAGTTTTTGATTAATAAATGTCCAATACTATCCACTTTTGAAAAGATGTTTGACATGATGCATGATATGCAAGTGCAAGGATTTGATTTTGAAATAGATTTGAAAAGAACTTGATTTGATTTAGAAATGGATTCGAAAAGACTTGATTTGAAAGAAAGATTTGATTTTGACAATTGATTTGAAAAGAAGAATTGAAGTTCGAAATTGGAAAGAAAGTTTTGGAAATTGAAATTGAAGATTTGAAAATAGATTTTTGGAATTGGAAGTTTGAAAATAGTTATGGAATTAGAAACTTAAGAAGAGTTATGGAATTGGAGATTTGGAAAAAGGTGGTGGAATTAGAGATTTGAAAAAAGTTATGACTGCACTCATAAGTGTTGCCTACGTATAGGTTAGTCATAGTTCAGACAAGAGTTCGATAGAAAATAGAAGATTTGATTTGAAAAAGAGATTTTGATTCGGAAAAGGGTTTTATTTGAACTTAAAATAGAACATTGGAATTTGGAATTAAAAGATTGAACTTTGATTTGAAAAGATAGAACTTTGAAGAAGGATTTGGACTTGTTTTAGAAAGATTGAGATTTAGGAAACCTAGACTTAGGAAAAATAGAATTTAAGAATGACTTGAGATTAAGAAGGATTTGATTGGGAAGGTTCATTTAGAAAACATGGAGAGTTGGAGTTTAAGAAAGATTAAATTTAGAAAATCTTGAAATTAAAAAAGTTTCAAAATTGGAAATTTTTGAATTAGGAAAGTTTCATTTTTGAAAAGTTGTAAATTAGGAAAGTTTCATTTTAAGAAAGGTTTTGAAATTGGACAGTTTTGAATTTAGAAAGTTTCGATTTAAGAAAGTTTCGAATTTAGAAAGTTTTGAATTTGGAAAATTTTGAAATTTAAGAAAGTTTAGAATTTTAGAAGGATTCGAAGTTTGAGTTTTAGAATTACTTGAAATTAGGAAAGGTTTGAGTTTAAGAAAGATTTGAAAACTTAAAATTTGAAAAGTTGAAATTTGAAAATGTTGGAACTACGAAAGATTTGGATTTCTATTTCCTAAAACAAAAGATTAGATTTTGTTTCTAAAAAGAAATGATTTGATTTTGTTTACCGAAAACGGAGGGTTATATTTGGTTTCCTAAAGGGAAGATTAGATTTGGCATGAAATTGGAAGGTGTAGTTTTTAGAAATCCTAGATTTGGAAGTCTATGATTTAATGTAGAAAATAAGTTTTGGAAATTGATGTTTTTTATATAAAAAATGAGGTTTTGGAAACCTAGGTTTTAAGGCAAGATTGAAAATCATGTTTTAGAAAGGAAAACTAGGGTTTCCTAATCATTGGCTCTAGAGCTTGACTTGGGCTCCAAGGTAAAGAGTTTTTTGGAAAGTAAAACTTTTTTGGAAAGAGATCCTAGCGAAGAGTTTTTAGAAAGTAAACTTGAGAAGAGTTTTAGAAAGGAGATTTTGGAAAGTAAAACTTTGAGAGAATTTTTTAAAAGAGAGGTTTTGAAATGAAGGCTTTTTAGGAAAGGAATTTTTGAAGAGAGTTTTCGGGAAAGAGACTTAAGGAGCGTTTTTAGAAATTGAATTTTGAAGAGAGCTTTCTGGAAAGGAGTTTAAAAAGAAGTTTTGAAAAATAGATTTTTGAAAGGAGTTTTTAGAATGCAATTTTTAGAAAACTACTTTTAAAAAGAGATTGGAGAGAATTTTTAGAAAGCATATTGGAAAAGAGATTTTAGGAAAAGAGATTTTTAGAAAGTGAGTTTAGAAAGAGATTTTGGAGAGGATTTGAATGTAGACTTTTGCAAGCCTCTAAAAAAAATATCTCACTTTCCTAAAACTATTCTAATCCTAAAAAGATTAGAACCATTCTAGGATTGTGATTTTGAAAACAACAAGGATTTGAAAATATGGACCATATTGGTCACTTTAAATGTAACACTTTCCTAAAGCAATCCTAACCATGGGAAGACTAGAATCACCTTAGGATTGTGATTTTGAAATAAGTTTGAAAAAGGAAACTTAATGCGAGTTTTGAAAAGAGTTTTGATGCAAGTTTTGAAAACAGGTTTGAAAATGAATTTTGGAAAGATGTATTACCATGATATGCACAATGCAAGTTGGGGTCGTGAACATATAGGGTTAAAGGCTTCACCACATAATCAAGGGAGCCAAACCCACGTGGTCTTCGGTTAGACTAAAAGAAAGTCCCGTCACAGTGACCTTCAATAGCCTAATTCTACACATGGACTGAGGAGTCCCTTGTTTCAAGCATGTAAGAAGGGGGGGTTGAAGATAAGGGATTAAAATAGAAGAAAACCCAAGTGGGTTCGGAGGGAGAAGAGAGGGGGGAATTACGTAAACGTAAATAGAGAGCCTACCTTGTATCTTCTTTATTTTGCTTGGTTATGCTTGCTTTCTTTACTTCGATCTTTGCTTTGCTTTGCGTCGGTCTTTGAGAGCTTGCTTTGATCTTCGGGAGCTTTGGAGTTGCAGCACTTCAAGTCTTCAATGGAGACTTTGGAGGCTATTATGTAAGTGTGTATGTGAGTGTATGGGGGCTAGGGCTAGGGTTTGGTGTATAGAGGCTAGGGTTTGGAAAACTTAAAGAGAACTAGGGTTTGGAGAGGCTTTGAGCTCTTTTTATCAAAGAGGAGAGTTTTTAGACTGAGTTTGTGAACCATTTTCATATTGGAAGAGACTCTATATTTATAGACAGAGGAGTGCATTGGCGCTTGCTGCAGTAGCTCCAAGCCAAAAATTACACTGGCGCCACTAGGAGTGGCGATAGGTCATTTTTTGGCTCGAGTGACCCCAGCCATTTAGGAAATGTTTAAGGTCGGCAAGTAACGTATCTTCAAAAAATTTAGGCTCCTGTACTAGTGACTACCACGCAATTTTTAGCCTAGCTTCACTAGGAGCGACTTTGGAAGGCCTGGGAATGATTTAAAGGACTGGGAATGGCCTGGAGGGCTGGAAAGGGACAGGAATCCTTAGAATAGGGTCCCGGGGGCTAGTGGACTTGATGAATGACGTCAAGATGTGTCTGATGGGTTGACCGAGCCATTAGGGGTAAAACGGTCAATTAGACAGGAAAGCTGCCGAGATGGACTCGAAATGTCCCGGAAGAAGACTGTAAGCTTGGAAATATTAGCTAGAATGCTCCAGGAGGTTACCGGTTTGATACCCAAAGTTGGTGTGGTTGGAAGAGGCAACCGGCCCACCAAAGGCAAAACAGGCTTGCCGGAACTGACTCGTAATGACCCAAAAAATGTATTCGAAGGCCAGGGATACTATCAGAAACATCCCCGGGGGGTTACCGATTTGATACCCAAAGTCGGTGTGGTTCCCAGGGCGCTCGGATGCCTAGGGGCAAAATGGTTATTTTTATCGGAGGGTCTCGAAATTAACCCGAAATCGACTGGAAGGCACTTAAACATGTCGGATTGTCTTTAGGACAATCTTGGAAAGGTGGACTAACCATTTTGAGGACTTAGGTACTTTCCAAACAAACGTGCCGAAAAATGGCCCTAAGGGCAGTTTGGTCATTTTTCACAAGAGTGGGCCAGCAGGCAGGTGTTGACCTGAGTTTTGAGTGTTTCTGCCACTTTGACGACGGTCCCGTGACACAAGAGTTTGTTGAAAATTCCCTATATCTACCAGTTTATGAGTGTTTCTACCGCTCTGATGATTGCGATGTTTACGAGTATTTCCGTTACTCTAACGGGCCACGATTATTCCAGAGACTGCCTGATCTCGGGAAGCTACTAGGTGGACGTAGCACTTGAGGAATCAACTTTCTCAAAAGTCATGTCGAAATGGACATTTCTTCTTTGGCGGGCTAACAAGCGCCAAAGGTGGACCGTTCTACCATCTCGGGGGCTTGGGGTCTCTTCTCGGTCGACGTGTTTGAAAGGACTTACCGTTCCGAAATTTTTCTCAAAAAACGTGCCCGATTGGATGGTCTTACCAACTTGAGGAATCAACTTTCACGAAAGGCGTGTCGAATTTAATTGGAATTGGAATTGGACTTGAAATTGGATTTAAGATTAAAACGAGGACTTACCATCTTTAAAAAGACATGCCCATTGGAATTGGACCGAACAATGCCCCCAAGGGCATTGAGGTCATTTTGCCTCTATTTAGGCTCGGCGGACCCGCAAAGCGATGGATTGACTGATTTAAGTTTGGAAAACTGATTTAAATTGGAATATATCCGTATTAACTTGAACTCAAGTCTGGACGGACTAGAGACTGCCGAGTGGGTAAAAATGGGGTGCTTACAGCTGCCTCTCTTTTTCTGTCTTTCTTTGTTGAAGACAGAACACGATAGAGTAAGAGTCCCATGTTGACTGTGAGGCGGTCGGAGGGACGGACTTTGAAAATTTCAAAAAATTGGAATTTGAAAACGAATATCGGGCCAAAAAGGCCTTTGAAATGAAGTTTTAACGAGAAAATGGCAAAACTGCCCGGAATTTGACACTGGCGCCACTAGTAGTGGCGCCTGGCTTAAAATTGCATTGGCGCCACTGCTATTAGCGCCAGGCTTGGGAACAAAACCAGAAAAATTTCTGGTTCAAACACTTGTGGGATTGGAAGAGTTTTCAAAAAACCGAGAGTCTTTGTGAGGATATCGACTTGAACATTGAAGGAGTGCTCCCTAGGGACCACGAAGGATTGCCGAAAGTAGACACCGTCGCCGGAAAAGTCGCCGGAAAAGAAGATTTCGCTAGAGAACTCCAAGAGGTGAGTTTTTGATTTTATGTTGATTTTGATGTGTAGAATTCCGTTTGAATCATGTGAATAGTGAAAATTAATATTTTGATACGTTTTGAACACTTTAGTGGAGTTATTTTTGTATTTTGGTGCTTGTTTGGTTGAATGTGAGTGATTTTGCATGATTATGTGATGGGGGTTTTTGCAGGAATTGGGGGTTTATCCCTAAAGCTTTGGGTATTGAGTTTTGTGGCCAAATTTCTATACTACGTATCTTAGAAAAATATGTTTAACAGCCGTGTGAAGTTTCGTGATTTTTTGAAAACTCAGTAAATTTTTTATTTTTTGAAACATAGAAAAATACTTGAAAAATTAAGAAAATTTAAGAAATTGATAAAATTGTTAGAATTTAAAATTTAGAAAAAATTGAGAATATTTTAGGAAACATTTGAAATGATTCTGAGAAATTTTAGGACAACTTTAAAAACCATTGATTTATTAAAAAATAAATCAAGTTTTTTGAAAAATCAGAGAATTTGAAAAGTGTGCGCGGGTGTTGATGTTATGTGATTGTGATGTTGTGCGGTACATGGTTTGTGTTTTGTGTTGATGTTGTGGGTGTTGTAAGGACCATTTTTAAATGAAACTCTGTCAAGAATTTTGGAAGGTTGAAAACTTGGGAATTGAAAAGAAAACCTTTTAGAGGAAAAACTTTTAGAAAACTTTGATTGGAATGGAAAAAGCTTAGGATGGATTTTGATTAGAAACTTTTAAGATTTGAAAGCTAGATTTTGAATTGGAAATCATTTTGAAACTTCAGACAAAACGTGTAAAGAATTCGTTTTGTCCTGAAATTTGAAAACCTTTGAAGACAAAATGTATAGAAAATTCATTTTGACCTGAAACTGGAATTTTAAAATCAAAATGTGTAGGAAATTCATTTTGACTTGGATTTAAAAAATCAAAATGTATAGGAAATTCATTTTGATTTGGAATTGGAATTTTAAAACCAAAATGTATAGTGTAAGCACCCCATTTTTTACCGTTCAGCAGTCTACACTCCGTCCAGACTTGTTTTCAAGTCATTGTGGGCATATTCCAACCGAATCCAATTCTCTAGGTCCAAATTCCGTCTTTCCATCGCTTCGCGGGCCTGTCAGGCCCAAATAGAGGCAAAATGACCAAAATGCCCTCAGGGGCATTATCCTTTCCTTTCCAATTCCAATCCCTCTCTCGAGACAGTTTATTCCTCGAGACGGTTCCAATCCAGGCACGTCTCTTCGAAGACGGTAAGACCCCTTTCCAATCCCACTCTCGAGACAATTTATTCCTTGAGACGGTTCCAATCCAGGCACGTCTCTTCGGAGACGGTAAGACCCCTTTTCCAATCCCACTCTCGAGACAGTTTATTCCTCGAGACGGCTTCAACTCAGGCACGTCTCTTCGGAGACGGTAAGACCCCTTTCCAATCCCACTCTCGAGACAGTTTATTCCTCGAGACGGTTCCAATCTAGGCACGTCTCTTCGGAGACGTTAAGTCCCATTTCCAATCCCACTCTTAAGACAGTTTATTCCTCGAGACGGTTCCAATCCATGCACGTCTCTTCGGAGACGGTAAGACCCATTTCTAATCCCACTCTTGAGATAGTTTATTCCTCGAGACGGTTCCACTCCAGGCACGTCTCTTCGGAGACGGTAAGACCCCTTTCCAATCCCACTCTCGAGACAGTTTATTCCTCGAGACGGTTCCAATTCAGGCACGTCTCTTCGGAGACGATAAGTCCCCTTTCCAATCCCTCTCTCGAGACAGTTTATTCCTTAAGACGGTCTGAGTAGCGAAACTACTCACAAAACCGTTAGAGTAGCGAAAATACTCACAAATAGGTCGATATAAGGAATTGCCAACAAACCCCTGTGTCACGACGACTGCTGTTAGAGTGGCGGAAACACTCAAAACCCAGGTCAACACCAGTGTCTGTTAGCCCACTTTGGTGAAAAATGACCAAACTGTCCTTTGGACCTTTTCTGAGACTTTCCGGTCAAGATGACCATTTTGCCCCTAGGCATCCGAACGCCCCGAGAACCACACCGGCTCTGGGTATCAAACCGGTAATGTCCCGAGAACACTTTTTATAGTATTCTCAACCTTCCTTTACCTTTTCGGATCATTCCGAGTCAATTCCGGCCAACCCGGTACAAAATGACCGTTTTGCCCCTAGAGGGCCGGTCTCCTTCTTCGACCATACCGGCTCTAGATATCAAACCGGTAACCTCCTGAGACTACTTTTTATAGTATTCTCAACCTTCCTTTACCTTTCCGGATCATTCCGAGTCAGTTCCGGCAAACCCAGTATAAAATGACCGTTTTGCCCCTGGTGGGCCGGTCTCCTTTTCCGACCACGCCGACTCTGGGAATCAAACCGGCAACCTCTGGAAACATTCTAAATAATGTTCCCAGATCCCAAGTCTTCTTCCGGGACAGTCCAAGTCTGTCCCGACAGTTTCCCGGTCCGATTGACCGTTTTGCCCCTAATGGTCCGGTCAACCTTTCCGACCCATTTTGTCCTCGCTTTTCAAGTCAAATACCTCCAGGACACTATTTTAAGTGTTCCTGCTCCTTTCTAGCCTTCCGGGTCATTCCCGGCTCCTTCAAATCATTCCCGGACTTTTCGGAGTCACTCCTAGTGAAGCCAGGCTAAAAATTGCATGGTAGTCACTAGTACAGGCGCCCAAATCTAGTCAAAGATACATTGCTTACTGACCTTAATAGTTTCCTAATTGATTGGCACCACTAGTAGTGGCACCAAGCCAATATTTGGTCTGGCGCCACTCTTAGTGGCGCCAGAAGGAATTTTGGCCTGGTGCCACTGCAACAGGCGCCAGTGTATTCCTCCCTCTATAAATACAGAGCCTCATTCAACGTGAAAAGGGTCTGCAAACTCAACCTAAAAATCATATAATTCGATATACAGAGCTCGAGCACTCCCTAAACCCTAGCCTCCTTAGGTTCTCCAAACCCTAGCTACCATACACAAACCCTAGCCTCCTATAAACTCATACACACCCCCATACACTCATACACTAGCCTTCAACCATTCTTTGAAGACTTGAAGAGCTACCATCTAAAGCTTGAAGACAACTCTTGAAGATTGAAGACGAAGACCGAAGACCGAAGACAGCACGGCGTGCAAAATAAACAAGACATACGGTAGGCTCCCTATTTAAATTTCCGCACTTCCCCCCTCTCTCTTCTCTCTCCTAACCCACTTGGGTTTTCTCTATTTTAATCTCCCATCTCTTTCCCCCCCCCCCCTTCTTTGCATGCTTGAAACAAGGGGATTCCCGGTCCATGTGTAGGATTGGGCTATTGGAGAGTCACCGTGTCGGGGGCTTTCTTCTAGCCTAACCAGAGACCACGTGGGTTTGACCCCCGTTGATTATGTGGTGAAGCCTTAACCTTGTATGTTCACGACCCCAAATTGCATCGTGCATATCATAGTCTTGCATCTTCCAAAATTCGTTTTCAAACTCGTTTTCAAACTTGTTTTCAAAATTGCATCAAAATCTCTTTTTCAAAAACTTGTTTTCAAAACCACAATTCTAGGGTGATTCTAGCCTTTCCATGGCTAGGGTTGCTTTAGGAAAGTGTTACATTAAAAGTGACCTTTTTGGTCTATATTTTCAAATCTTATTGTTTTTCAAAACCGCTTTCCTAAAAGTGGTTCTAGCCTTCTTATGGCTAGAATCGCTTTAGGAAAGTGAGATGTTTTTATACCTTCTAAAAACTCTCTTTTCAAAAAATCCTTCCTCCTAAAAATCTCTCTTTCAACATACTTTCCTAAAACTCTCCTCTCCAAAGTTGTTTTCAAAAACTTCCTCCAAAATCTATTTTTCAAAACTCCTTTCCAAAATCCTCTCTTCAAAATTCACTTTCTAAAAACGTTCCCTAAAAATCTTTCCAAAAACTCTCTTCAACAATCTTCTACCAAAAACCTTCCTAGAAAAACTCTCTCCAAAAATCTTTCCAAAAACTCTCTTTCCAAAATCTTCCTTCTGGAAATTCTCCTCTAGGATTTTCCTTCTAAAATCTACGTTTCTAAAAACACACTTTCCAAAAACTCCTCCCTAGGTTTCCCTTCTAGAAAAACCTTCATTTCCAAAAACGCACTTTCCAAAAACTCTTTCCTTAGAGCCCAAGTCAAGCCCTGGAACCCACAATTAGGAAACCCTAATTTTCTTTCCAAAAACATGATTTTCAAAGTTTGCCCCAAACCTAGGTTTCCAAAATTTCTTGTTTTCACATCCAAACGATACACGTTTTCAAAACCTCTTTTCTACGTCAAAACTATAATTTTTCAAATCTAGGGTTTCTAGAATCCCCCTTTCCAAATCCTTGCCAAATCCTATCTTCTCTTTAGGAAACCGAATCAAATCTTCCCGTTTAGGAAGTTAGACCCAATCCTCCGTTTTTGGAAACAAAATCAAACCTTCCCTTTTAGAAACAAAATCCAAATCTTCTCTAATTCGAATCCTTCCTAAACTTCCACTTTCTAAGTTTCCAAAACTTGAACATAAAAATCTTTCTCAAATTTTAAAACTCAATTTTCAAATCTTTCCTAATTCAACTCTTTCCTAATTCTACCCTCCTTTCAAGTCTTAACTTTTCAAACCTAAGTTTTCAAACTCTTCCTAATCTCAAACCTTTCCTAATCTCAAGATTTTCTAAAATTCTAAAACTTTCTAAATCTTAAACTTTCTAAATTTCAAATCTTTCCAAATTCAAAACTTTCTAAATTTAAAACTTTCTTAAGTTAAATCTTTCTAAACCTAAATCTTTCCAAATTCTAAACTTTCCAAAACTTCAAAATCTTTTCAAATCTAGAACTTTTCTAAACTCAAAACTTTCTTAATTTAAGACTTTCTTAAGTGGAAACTTTCTTAATTGAAACATTTCCTAAATTGAAAACTTTTCCCCTTTTTTAAACCTTTCCTAAAACGAAACTTTCCTACTTTCAAAACTTCCCTATTTCAAAACTTTCTAAATTCAAAACTTTCCAATTTTCAAAACTTTCAAATTTCCAAACTTTCTTAAATTCCAAACTTTCCTAAAGTGAAAACTTTCCTAAACCTAAAACTTTCCTAAATTCAAAACTTTCTTAATTTGAAACTTTCCAAAAATGAAACTATCTAAATTTGAAACTTTCCTAATTCGAAACTTTCCTAAACCAGATCTTTCCTAATTCAAACATTTCCTAATTCCAATCTTCCCTAATTTCCTAAACCTTCCAAGTCAAGTCAAATCTTTCCTAAGTCTCTTCTCTTTCCTAAGTCTAGGTTTCCTAAAACCAAGTCTTTCCAAAGCAAGTCCAATCTTTTCAATTTTAATTTCCAATATCCTCTTCTAATTTCCAATCAAATCCAATTTTCAATTCAATCTTTTTCTTCCAATCCAACCTTCTATTTTCAATCGGACTTCGGTCCAAACTACGATTGACCTGATTCTCCCAAAGGAATACGTAGGCAACCTTCATAGGTGCGGTCACAACACTTTTCAAACTTTCAATTCCACCCTCATTGGTGCGGTTTCCAAAATCTTTTCAAATCTAAAATTCCAATTTCAAAATTTCTATTTTCAAATTTCTACTTTCAATTTTCAAACGTTCCAATTTCAATTCCATCTCTTCAAATCAAATCAATTTCAAATCAATCTCTTTTCAAATTTATTTTTCAATTCTCTTTCCTTATGTTTGCATACCATGCATCATGTTAGTTTTCAAGCATTGTTTTTCAAAGTAGATAGGATTGAACTATAGTTAGTCGAAGACTCTCATAGGTGAATCTAGGGTAGATTGACATGTAGGTACCGAAAGGGCGGGGTAGGGTGATGGCTTAGTACGTATTCCCTACACGTAACCAACCTCCGAACTTAGGATCACTGATTTCAAAGACCAAAAAGGAGTTATTTTCTGAAAAGGGCTAAATGTTTTCCAAAGGTTGTCAAACAACCTGTTTTCTTAAAAACCCTCTCTTGAGGAGATATTTTCAAATCGTTTTCCAAAAACCCTAAGTGTAGTCTTCGGATTATTCTTAGTTTTTAGGTGACCTAACTCACCTTAATCAAGTTAGGTGGCGACTCCGAATCTTTTTCAAAAGCCCTTTATTCAAACCAATTTTTCAATTCAAACCTAGTTGCGCTCATTCTTCTAGGAGGGTGAGTTCTAACGAGAGAGTACAAAATTTTTCCCGCTTGTGTGAGTATTACTCGAGTGCGAAAAATCTGGGCGCGACATATAGGAAACTCATTTTGACTTGGAATTGGAAAATCAAAATATGTAGGAAATTCATTTTGACTTGGAATTGCAATTTTAAAATCAAAATGTGTAGAAAATTCATTTTGACTTGTCATTAGGAATTTTAAAATCAAAATGTGTAGGAAATTCATTTTGACTTATCATTTGAAATCTTTTTATCTTTTTTTTTATTACTCATTTATATTTTTTTTATTATCCCTCTTTCTTCTTTTTCTTACTTCTCATCTCTTTTACCTTTCCGAGTTATGTTGTTGGCCAGGAGGTGGTCGACTTGTGGTGCCGTGTCGATGGATACGTGCCCTAGGCTAAGTTTACTGCAGTGAGAGACTAGAGGGACCAATTTTAGACAGAGCGAGATCAGTACCAGGCAGATGTGGCTTCCTTGACGGCCCGGTTGGCCCAGATGGGAGGTGGCAGGGTATGGTGTCCTTTCCTTCCTTCTTCTTTTTCGCTCTGCTATTGTTTAGTTATTCCTTTATGTCGCTAATTCTGGTTTTGTCTTCTTTTGCAGGATGCTGGTGTTTCTAGTAGTTATCCGCCTCCTCCAGAGCCAAGTTTCAGGGATTTCGATCCAGAGGATATCAATTTTGATCTTTGACAGATGCCCCTTGTCGTAGACCTTGATCTTCTCTTGCCCTTATCATGGAGATGTATTTATGTTGGACAGCTATATTTTTGTAGATTTTGCATAGAGATGAATGTTTATGATTTAGATAGATAAATGCATGGACAGACAAAGATATTTATAGTTTACATAGCTAAGTATATGATCAGATGCATGTGTAGGGACGATGATGAAGTATATTTATTACATGAGATGATAATGAACTGTATTGGTGACTTTTGTTTCTTCAGGGAGTTATGTCCTATGTATGCGGAGCTCATGCCAATTTTTTTTTTTTAATGAAAATGCATGCATATATTAGAAATATTGTAGTTAACAGAATGACAAAGGGGTGTTGTCTGTAAGCACCCAATTTTTGATCGCTCGGTAGTCTCCAGTCCGTCCAAACTTGTATTCAAGTCAATATGGACATATTCTGAGTCAACTCAATTTTTCAAGTCTAATCTAGTCGATCCATCGTTTCGTGGACCCGCAGGGCCCATATAGAGGTAAAATGACCAAAATGCCCTTGGGGGCATTATTTCGGTCCAATTCCAAATCAGGCACGTCTTCTCGAAGACGGCAAGTCCCTTTTTTCAAGTCCAATTCCAATTCCAATCCCTCCCTCGAGAAAGTTGATTCCTCGAGTCAGTAAGTCTATCATGTCCGACACGTTTCTGAGTGAACTTTTCGGAACAGTAAGTCCCTTCAAACCCGTCGACCGAGACGAGACCCCAAGTCCCCGAGATGGTAGAACGGTCCACCTTTGGAGCCTGCTAGCCCGCCAATGCAGAAATGTCTGTTTTGACACGCCTTTTGAGAAAGTTGATTCCTCAGGCGCTAAGTCCATTTAGCAGCTTCTTGAAATCAAGCAGTCTCGGGAAGGATCGCGAACCGTCAGAGTAGCGAAAGTACTCGTAAACATCGCAACTGTTAGAGTAGCAGAAATAGTCGTAAATAGGTCAATATAGGAAATTGCGAGCAAACCCCTATATCACGGGACCGTCGTCAGAGTGACGAAAATACTCAAAACCCAGGTCAATACCAGTGCCTGCTAGCCCACTTCAGTGAAAAATGACCAAACTGCGCTTAGGGCCAATTTTCAGCACGTTTCTCGATATAGTACCTAAGTCCTCAAAACGGTAAGTCCACCATTCCAAGATCGTCCCGGAGATGATCCGGCATGATTAGGTGCCTTTCAGCCAGTTTCGGGCCAATTCCGAGACTTTCTAGTCATGATGACCATTTTGCCCCTAGGTATCCGAACGCCCCGGGGACCACACTGGCTCTGGGTATTAAACCAGTAACCTCTTGAGAATGCTTTTCATCGTATTCCCGGCCTCTCATTATCTTTCTGGATCATTCCAAGTCGATTCCAGTAAACTCGATACAAAATGACCATTTTGCCCCTAGTGGGTCGGTCACCTTTTCTGACCATACTGGCTCTGAGTATCAAATCGGTAACCTTTGGGAACATTCTAAATAATATTTCCAAATCTCGAGTCTTCTTCTGGGACATTCTGAGTCTGTTCTAGTAGCTTTCCGGCCCGGTTGACCGTTTTGCCCCTAATGGCCTGGTCGACCCCTCTAACAAACCCCGACATCCTTTTTCAAGTCTGTTACCCCCGGAAACACTATCTTAAGGGTTTTTACCCTTTTCCGATCTTCCGGGCCATTTCTGGTCCTTTAAATCCTTCCCAGACTTTCCAGAGTCACTCCTAGTGAAACCAGGCTAAAAATTGCATGGTAGTCACTAATACAGGTGCCCAAATCTTCTGAAGATGCGTTGCTTGCCAATCTTAAAACTTTCCTAAGTGGCTGGCACCACTAGTAGTGGCGCTAAGCCAAAATTTGGCCTGGCACCACTAGGAGTGGCGCTAGAAGGATGTTTGGCCTAGCGCCACTGCAACAGGAGCCAAGTCATTCTTCTCTTTATAAATACAGAGCCTCTTCTAGCGCAAAAAAGGTCCACAAACTTAGTCTGAAAACCCTATTATTCGATATACAGAGCTCGTAACCTCTCTAAACCCTAGTCTCCTTTAGGTTTTCCAAACCCTAGCTTCCATACACAAACCCTAACCTCCTATACACTCATACACACTCTCATACAATTATACACTAGCCTCCAAAGCCTCCATTGAAGACTTGAAGTGCTGCAACTTCGAACCTCCCGAAGATCGAAGACAAGTTCCTGAAGTGAAGACTGAAGCGAAGACCGAAGCAAAGTAAGAAAAACAAAGCGCGCAAAGCAAAACAAAATAAAGAAGACACAAATTAGGCTCTCTATTTAAGTTTACACATCTCCCACCTCTCTCTTCTCTTTCCGAGCCCACTTGAGTTTTCTTCTATTTTAATCCCTCATCTTCTTCCCCGCCTTCCTTGCATGCTTGAAATAAGGGATTTCCCAGTCCATGTGTAGGATTAGGCTATTAGAGATCACCATGTCGAGGGCTTTCTATTAGTCTAATCGGAGACCACGTAGGTTCGGCCCCCTTGATTATGTGGTGAAGCCTTAACCTTGTATGTTAATGACTCCAATTTGCATTGTGCATATCATGACCTTGCATTCCTCCAAAGTTTGTTTTAAACTTATTTTCAAAAGCTTGCATCAAAATTGTTTTCAAAACTTATATCAAAATCTTCTTTTTCAAAACTTGCTTTCAAACCACAATCCTAAGGTGATTCTACCCTTTTCATGGCTAGGGTTGCTTTAAGAAAGTGTTATATTTAAAGTAACCATTATGGTCCATATTTTCAAACCCTTGCTGTTTCCAAAACCACAATCTTAGAGTGTTTCTAGCCTTCTTATGATTAGAATTGCTTTAGCAAAGTGAAATGTCTTTATGGACTTTCTAAAAACTCTATTTTCAAATCTCTCATTCTAAAAAATCCCTTTTTTAACATGCTTTCTAGAAACTCTCTTCAATCACCTTTCGTAAATTGTTTTCTAAGAACTCCCTTCAAAAAGTCTATTTTTCAAAACTCTTTTTAAACTCCTTTCCAAGAAAGCTCTCTTTTCAAAATCACTTTCTAAAAACTCCTTTCTAGGATTTCCTTCCAAAAATCTCTCTTCCCTAAAAATTTCCTTTCCAAAATCTCTTTTCTTAGAGCCTAAGTTAAACCCTAGAACCAACAATTAGGAAGCCCTAATTTCCTTTCTTAAAACATTATTTCCAATCTTGCCTTAAAACTTAAGTTTCCAAAATCTCCTTTTTTTTACATCTACATCATAAGTTTCCAAAATCTATTTTCTACATCAAAACTATAGTCCTCAAAATCTAGGATTTCCAAAACTTTACCTTTCCAAATCCATGCCAAATCTAATCTCCCTTTAGGAACCAAATCCAATCTCCCCGTTTAGGAAACTAGATCATATTCTCCGTTTTTGGAAACAAATCAACCATCTCTTTTTAGAAACAAAATCCAATCTTTTGTTTTAGGAAATAGGAATTTCAATCCTTCCAAATCTAAATCTTTCCTAATCTCATACCTTCCTAAACCATAGGTTTCTAAAACTTAAACATTTAAATCTTTCCTTAAACTTTAAATTTCCAAATCCTTCTTAGTCTAAACCTTTCTAGTCTAAAACTTTCCTAATTCCACACCTTTCCAAATCTTAACTTTCCAAATCTTTCTAAACTTCCAAACTTTCTAAATTCAAAACTTTCCTAAGTTAGAACTTTCTAAATTTTAGACTTTCCAAATTCCAAATCTTTCCTAAATCAAAACCTTTCCCATTTCAAAACTTTCCTAAAAAGACACTTTCCTAAAATGATACTTTCCTAATTCGAAATCTTTCCTAAAATGAAACTATTCTAAAACGGAACTTTCGTATTTTGAAATTTTTGTAATTCGAGTCTTTCCTAAATTCAATCTTTCTTAATCTCGAGTCATTTCTAAATCCTATCTTTCCTAAGTCTAGGTTTCCCAAATCTCAATCTTTCCAAAACAAGTCCAAGTCCTTCTTCCAAGTTCTATCCTTCCAAATCAAAGCCTAATCTTTTCAATTTCAAATTCTAATTTCCAATCCTCTATTCTAAATTCAAATCAAATCCAAATTCCAATTCAATTCCTTTTTCAAATCAAATCTTCTATTTTCTATCAGATTCTTATCCCCACCTTTTTCAAATTTTCAATTCCACAACCTTTTTCAAACTTCCAATTCCAAAAATCTATTTTCAAATCTCTATTTCCAATCTCCCAACCTTTTCTTCGAAATCAAACCTATCTTTTCAAATCTTTCTTTCAAAATCAAATCAAGTCTTTTCAAATTTATTTCTAAATCTATTTTAAATCTTTCTGTTGCATTTACATATTATACATCATGTCTTTTCAAAAATTCTTTTCTAAAGTCGATAGTTTTGGACATTTGTTAGTTGAAGACTCTCATAGGTGAATCTAGAATGAATAGACATGTAAGTATCGTAAGGGCTGGGTAGGGTGATGGCTTAGTGCGTCTTCCCTACACTTAACCAACCTTCGAACCTATGATCACTGTTTTCGAAAAACCAAAATGGAGTTTATTTTCAAGAAAGGGGTTAAATATTTTTCAAAGGTTGCCAAACAACTTATTTTCTTAAAAACCCTCTCTTGAGGAGATATTTTCAAAATCGTTTTAAAAAACCTTCAGTATAGTCTTCGAATTGTGCTTAGTTTTTAGGTGACCTAACACACCTTAATCAAGTTAGGTGGCGACTCCAAATATTTTTCCAAAAGCCCTTTATGCAAATCAATTTTAAATTCAAACCTAGTCGCACTCATTCTTCTAGGAGGATGAGTTCTAATGAGAGAGTACAATATTTTTCTTACTTGTGTGTATATTCCTCAAGTGCCAAAAATCTGGGCACGACAGCTAGCGACTCTAATGGGGACACTTAGAGGGTTAGGCCATCGTCATGTCTCTTCACCCTTCACCCATGTAGAGTCTTCAACTAACTTATCTACTTCTATCCACTTTCAATTTTCAAAGTTATTTTCAAAAATATGCATTTAACTCCATTCATATTATGTTGTATTAAGTTTACTATCCACATACTAACTCTTGCATTTTTGTTTTGTAGGTGCGCTTTTTGTTTACATTATTGTCTTAATTAACTGTCATGCATGAATGTGATGAACAAGATGGATGGGAGTTATTGGGCTCTTTCCTCCGTTTTCAAAAATCACACACACACTGCACGTGCACTTGCATTTTGTATACTTGCATTTTTACCCTAATATGACCCTTCTAGTTAGAAAGAGGGAACGGTATATTGGTTGTGGGCAAGATGCTGTGTCAGTTTCTTCGCCTACGGCTTCTTGATGGTTTCCCCGCTCAGATCACCAACCGATCATGGCACCACCTCGAGGAGTGGGCCTAAGTTTGAAGATCCGGGGACCGAGCCTTTTTAGGACACATTAGTCAACCATCAACCTCATGCTCATATAGACACCTTGCATAGCCGAACCTTTGCCGGATTTAAGACACGCGCACCGCTTTCCAAAACTATAGAGGAAAAGGCGACTGCTTTTATTTTCCTTTATACTTGTTTATTCCTGTTGTTATAATGACTGTATTCTTACTGTTATAATGCCTGTCTAACTACTCATACATGCATATTTACTTCAACTGTATTCTCTCTCTTTATATTCTATGCACCCATATCCATGCATCTCATATTCCATGTCAAGACAAGAGTTCCAAGTAACTCAAGTCGCTGCATTCTCATGCATATGATCAACCCAAAGAGAGTGATACTTAGTTCACTCTCCCTTACATTAAACCTACCCAAGCCCTAAGGGTTCCCATGTAACCCTAAGGACTCATGGCATGCACATCAATTCATTCCATAAAAGGGGCTCCAATCCCTCTATGCTCACGGAGATAGGGTTGCCAAGAAGACAAGGGGTAATCAGTCAACAAGGTTTCTCAGCGACTTCAACGACACCAAATCCAAAGAAGGCGAACCCGAAGACTGAAGAGTAGTTTAGGACTTCTTATGTAAAACTAGATAGGTATAACCCTAAGGGAAAATGTTTCCCCTCCCCCTATTAAAATGTATTTCAATATTAAAATCCAAAGTTAAATGTATCTCTTTATTTTCTATAAATGAATGGATGGGTGGAGGCATGAACGGATGAAGGTTCCCCCCCCCCCCCCCCCCCGACGGTAAGGTATCTGCATGCAGGGGCAAATCCCCTATCTCCAAAAGTGAGCCAAGTCGTCATGATTAGTCTCCCTCCAAAGTAGGGATACCCTAGGGCATGCATTGCATAGAATTCTTGGAAAACCATAAACTAACTTGCGATTTATGTCTTTATTTTTCTGCCTCCTTCTTTTTCTTTTACAGAGATTACCCTACATTAATTCAACACTGCTCCCAAGAAGGGGCAACATCTACCTAGGGACCCACCACGCGTGGTATGGAAAACTGGGACTTTTCCCTAAGCCGATCCAGTAAAGATCACCCAAACGTACCGGGTCTATTCCTTACTGTTGAGAAACTAGAGTCACCTTCCTTAGGCATGTTCTCTAGTTGCCAGAGGCACCCGCAAGGCGAACTTTTTCCTTCAACTTTTTAAAGCCAATAATCAAACCATATCCAAAACCAATTCTCACCAACAAACACCAATGTGGAATATAAATAATTTATCATTAGTAAAACATTGTAAATAGGCTAATAGACAAGCAATTAATAAAATAATATTATTCAGGTAGGACTTGATTTTAGAAAGATAATGAACAAAGCAAAACTACTGCTAAATGTACTGTGAAGGTAGACATCAGGAAGGCTTATAACTCAGTCAAATGGGACTTTGTGTTGGATGTTTTGGAGCTTTTAGGATTTTCAAAGAACCTAAGGAATTGGATACAGGTATGCATTTATACTCCTATGTACTTAATGGTGCCCTTGATGGCTTCTTTGTTGGTGCTAAAGGCTTGAGGCAAGGTGATCCTTTATTCCCATACTTGTTTGTAATTTGTATGAATGTCCTATCTCAAATTATTCAGAAGCAAGTGATGAGGAACCCAAATTTTCAACTTCATTGGAGATGCAAGAAAGCTAGCTTAACCTATTTTTGTTTTGTTGATGACTTGATCCTTTACTGCAAGGGTGAGATTGCTTCTGCTAGAATTTTAAAGGATTCTTTGGATAAATTTTTTTAATTCTCAAGGCCTATTCCAAATTTTTCCTAGAGTAATATATTTCTCACTAATTTGGATGATCATAGGAGGGAGCAACTGTTAAAGCTCTTCAAGTTCCAACCAGTTGCTCTTCTAATTTGGTATTTAGGGGGTCTCCTAATTTCTTTTTTTTTTTTTTTTTTGTTTAGTAAGAAAGAATATATAGACAAAAAAAGATTGAAAGATCAAGTACAAATACAAGGGGCATACCTCAGACCAAAGGATAAGGATAATCAAAAAAGATAACCACCAAACAAACAAAAGAACCCAGTGAGCACTACCTAAGAAAAGTGCACAACATAAGCTAACTTAGCTTAACAACTATAAGAACTAAACGGATTATCACCCGGCAAAGAGCATCACTGATGGCTGCTAACCCTAAAGAATCGTCTCAAGTTTCTCGAGAAGAGGTCAACGAAATGAGGACCAAGATGGATAAGATGCTCAAACTCATTCAAACTATGGTTATGAAGGATACTACTCCAGTCCAATCATCATCCACGACTTCATCCAAGGACCCTGAACCAGCTAATCCAAGGATCATGCTTCAGTCTAACAATGTTGGGAGGAATAAGGAAGATGCCAAAGAGATCAGCGTTAAAGAGGAGGAGACCATATTACTTCCACCTGTCGTAAAGAAGGCCCCCCTAGACCCTCTCAGTCTGAAAATCTAAGGGCTAAAGGATTCACTGTGAAGTCTCCATGGCCACGACACTTACGGGTTCACTTCCTACTATGAGCTCTGTTTCTTTCCTGACTACCCGAGACTTGCTAGGTTCAAAATGCTTGACTTCCAGAAGTATGACAGCACTGGTAACCCCGTTGCTCATCTTCGTCTGTATGCTGGAGTGCTAAGTGGTCACGGCAACGATCTGAAGCTTTTTATGTAGCTATTCTAACACAGCCTCACTGGGTCTACTCTAAAATGGTTCGCCTGTCTAGACCTAAGGAAGATCACAACTTGGATATAGTTGGTCAATGCGTTCGAAGCCCAATACCGTCACAACATCGGCCTTACTTCCGATCGATGGTCCCTGATGACGATGAGTAAAGCTGAGAAGGAAACTTTTAAAGGATATACCCTAAGATGGAAAGAGGCCGCTGCATAAGTCAATCCCCCGCTGGAAGAAAAGGAGTACGTACAACAGTTTGTGCACACCTTTCAAGGTATATACTATGAAAAGCTCTACACAAGTGTAAGGAAAAGCTTCTCCGAGCTCATCATACAAGGGGAGATGATAGAAAATGACCTCAAGATAGGGAGAATTACGGACCCCTACACCAAGACTGGAGAGTATACCGCCAACATAGCGAAGAAGGTGGCTACTACAAGGAGCACAATCAAGAAGGAAAGTGAGGCGTCTGCCATCCTACCTGGCCAATCCCCCCAATATACTGTCCTGCCTGGCCAATTACCCCAACACCAACCGCCACCACAATCACCTCTTGTCCTGCCCTTACCCACTTTAACCATGCCTACTCCAACCCCTAACTACGACCCTGCTGGGGCACGACCCAACTTTAATAGGCTTAGCCAACGCACCCATGCTTTTGATTCCTTTGCTTGCACCCAAACCAAGGCTTACCATAACCTTCTGAAGAATAATATTTTGAAGCCTATACATGCTCATCCATTGCTAAGCCCTCTACCCCTAACCTTCAATGCCACCCTTACTTGTGAATACCATTCGGGTGGCCAAGGGCACGACACCGCAAGGGGCTTCTCTCTCAAGCACAAAATTCAGGACCTGATAGACAACAACACTATTGATCTGTAGCTGATGAAACCCGCTCCTACTCCTAATGTGACCACCAATCCTTTGCCGAACCACACCGTCAACATGATGCTAGTAGAAATGGAAGGCGAGGGATAGTTTGACTAGCTCGGGCCCGAAAGTTATGAGGACGACTAGGAGACCGATGAAGAGGATGACTGGGAGGAGGATCTCCCATTGTACCTGATTTAACTCTATAACCCTGATGAGATGCCTGATGCTTTTGACTAGCCCATTGAGGAGCCAATGTTCCCGAAGGAAGAGCATATCGAAAGTATAACTGCTGATGGATAGGGTGCTAAGTTTCTACACCCGAAGTATGCAGCAACTGAACGTCACTTGTTGGAAAACCCTTGGCCCGCGACCAAGTACAACTATGAAAACATGGGTTGGGGACTAAAAGAGTTAAGAGAACAGATGGAGCCGTTCGAGTTAGAAGGAGGTGAGCTAGCCATCCTATTTACAAAAGGACCTGTTACAAAGAACAAGAAGGAGATCAATAAAGCTACCAACTGCACCATCATTGCTGATATGTCCGAAGCTCTAGAAGAAGCCTTTGCCTGTCTTGCCCTGGCCAAGGACCCGAATCACGAATGGAGTATCGAAGATGTGGGCATTGTCCCAAGGCCATATTGAAATGGGTTCCCTTTAAAAGCGTACAAGAGAAGAGTGTTTTCACCCACTTTCTTTCTATCCTTTTTATTTCCCGTCTTTAAATTGATGTTTACATTTTCTTATTGCTTAAAAACTCTATTCTTTTTATAAAAAATGATAATAATAATCAAATGATAGTCTCTTCATTCATTGCTATTATCTTATATTTCTCTTATGAATGGTGAATTTTTCCTACATAAGGAGGGTCGGGTCTATCCTATGGAATGATTTGACTTGAAGGGGTGATAGCATGAGTTAACCACTCACCAAATGATCAGCTTTCTGAAGAGAGAGAGGATAAGGATGAGTGAGGAAACTATCCAGAGGCAACACTTGCAAGACTCCAACGCTAAGCGATGGGTGGCCAGATTATCAAAATGAATAGGAGCCATTTTTTATTTCCCCATATAAAAAAAAAATGCTTATATTCCCTTTGCTTAACCCCTAGTGCTTCGCAGAAAGCGAAAATTTTCTTTGTCAACCCCGATCCAAGACCGTCCCCCCCACACTGGGGCAGACAATACTCGAGAATTTTAGGAACTGTATCCCTTCTCTAATGTGTTAGGGCAACATAAGAGGCTTTATGGGTCAAGCAATCTAGTTCAAAGTGAAGAGAGGCCTTCATTTCCCTTCCCATACAGTCAAAAACAACCCCTTGCCAAACCCGTTGAGCCATTTATCCTATTTCAAGAAAACCCCAACCTAGGGATCACCACCCACATGGGGTTAGATTGGATTGCTAAAGAGAAGGTCTAGAGAAAGAAAGGGTTATGGAACTATTTGTTTCATAAAAGGAAAGAAAGGAGATGAAAAGAAAAAAGAGAAGGCAAAAAAAAAAAGAAAGGAAAAGAGTTGCCAAGGGGCAAGAGGCCAAAAAATAAATAAATAAAAGGCCTGAAGAAAACTGAGCCATAAAAAGGCCGAAAGAGAAGGGAATCATGTGCATATAGCAAGGTCGAAAGACAAGAGTCATTTTTGCCTCTAACAAATGTATAGTAAGAACAAAGAGGGAAATTAAAGGTGATCCTTGGTTACAAAGAAGCCCAGTAGAAACAATAGGTTCGAGCATTTTCCTTTTCTTGCAAAATCCCGAAACCATAGCCTACATTACAACCTTATTAAAGTCCCCTCTAATTAAAAACGGATTGCTTGATCTAGTGAGCTAGACACGTTGCCAAAGCTGAGAAGGGATGTTAACCCTACTGGAAGAAAAATAGTCCAGGACGGTACGGATCTAAACCCTGCTAAAAACAACATCAAATTTGAGCCTGCATATCCCATTATTTCAGAAACCCCATAACTTAGCCCCCATTACGGTCCTGAAATAAAGTCTCCTCAAATTGAAAAGATTGACCACTTATCGCTCTGTTAAAGGTCGAGTAAGCCGTTGCTAAAGCCCCAAGAGTTGAGAGTTTCAGCCCAATAATCCCATACATTAACCCTAAAACAGAGAATCGGAGGCGATCGAAAGGTTGAGAAAGTTACGAAATGCTATCATCCAATCAAGGTAAAGTCGAGCCAGAGGATAGGCTAGATCCCCGAAAAGGAAGGAGTTACCATTCCAAAGATACTAAGTGGGACAGCACCCTTTGTCATTCCATTAACTAGAATATTTCTAATGTATGCATACATAAACAAACAAAAAAAAACATGGGCTTTGCATATATAGGATATAACTCCCTGTAAAAGCAAAAGTCACCAACATAGTTTAATATCAACTCATGTAATAAATATGCAGCATCATCATCCGTCACATGCATCTGATCATATACTTAGCTATTAAAATCATAAAAGTCTTTGCATGTCCATATATCTAACTACGATAAACATCCATCTGTGTACAAAATTTACAAAAATAGAACTGTCTAACATAAATGCATCTCAGGGATAAGGGGCAAAAGCAAATCAGGGTCTACAATAAGGGGCATCTGTCAAAGGTCAAAATCAATGTCCTCAGGATTGAAGTCCCCGAAACCTGGATCCGGAGGAGGTGGATAACTACTAGAAGCACCAGCATCCTACAAAAAAAAGACAGGACCGAAATTAGTAGGGCAAAGGAAATAGCTAACCAGTAGCAGAGTGAAAGGAAGAAGAGGGGAAAAGCCAACATACCCCGCCACCGCCCATCTGGGATAACCGAACAGTCAGGAAAGCTACCTCCGCTTGGAACTGATCCCGCTCCATCTGGTACTGGTCCCTCTGATCCCTCACAGCAGCAAACTCAGCCTGGGGCACGTATCCCACTGCGCGGTGCCACAAGTCAACCACCTCCTGGCCAACAGCATACCTGCCGACTACTACCTCAAACCAAGTGAAGGCACCAACAGAATGAGCCCTAAAATGCGCGGCATAATCCGTATCCAGAGGACGTAAGAACCCGGCACCCTGCTAGCGCTCTTGATAAGGGATGGGAACACCCGCCACCAAGGCTCCAAACATATACTTTGGAGGGGCTCCTGCTGATCGGAACTCCTCATGAAACTGTCGCTAGTGTCGCTCTCCTAGATAGGACTCCCAAGTATCATCGCTGAGAAAAGCATCCCTCGATAGGGATAACGGGACCAAGTACCGCATTGTCTCATAATGGACTGATCTAATGAAGGGTCGCCAAGTCACGTCCCTCACCTCAATAAGCTCTAGGTTAGCCTGGAGCGTCACAAAATTAGTAATCTCTGATCCCTGGGCCACCCGGTCACGAGCCCACCTCAAAGCACGAGGACAAAGGTCGTCCTCGATAATTGCAGGGTGATGAACAGGTAGGTACTCATAGCTTCACCAGACAAGAAAGGGCCAGAAGCTAGTCATGCTGCCCCAATGGGAAGAAGTCCGGACCTGCATCGATCGAAGGAAGCAGCCAAAGGAGAAGGACCGCCAATCGAGCTCAGATAAAGCCCCAAGATCAGCTATTATGCTCACCAACCGAAAAGGCATGAGCGACTTATTGTTGCAGAAGCAGCTGAAAATGATATACAGAACAAGTCGCCGCCTCATGATGTCACGCCGAGCAGGGGATGGCTCAACAGCAAATGTATTGTCATCCCGACTGAGCCAGGAAACTGGGACAACAAAACGCTTGGGAGGGGGCAAGTCCAATAGAATGCATGTATCATCCCTGCTGACCAACTGCAAGGTGATCCGCCGACCAACGAAGGAAAGCCCCATGATGATCGCCCAATCCAAGGGGATGGGACCTAACTTGAAACCAATAAAATGGAAAGTCCCAGTCTCTCCAAACCATCTCTCGATAAGTGCCAGCACCAGATGTCGGTTCAGGCGGTTAGCATGTAATCCCATGAAAGCTCTGAATCCGATCTCAGCCAAGAAAGCATGATATGATGAAGCAGCCCGCTGCATGGTCACGAAGACTTGATAAACAGCCCCTCTAAAAGTTGTGTGTACCCGCAGATGGGGCAAATGCTGTCTAGAATATACATGTCGCGCCCAGATTTTTCGCACTCGAGGAATACTCGCCCAAGTGGGAAAAATACTGTACTCTCTCGTTAGAACTCACCTTCCTAGAAGAATGAGTGCGACTAGGTTTGAATTAAAAACAGGTTTGAATAAAGGGCTTTTGAAAAAGATTTGGAGTCGCCACCTAACTTGATTAAGGTGAGTTAGGTCACCTAAAAACTAAGAATAATCCAAAGACTATACTTAGGGTTTTTGAAAAACAATTTTGAAAACATCTCCTCAAGAGAGGGTTTTTAAGGAAAACGGGTTGTTTGGCAACCTTTTGAAAACATTTAGCCCTTTTTAGAAAAATGACTCCTTTTTGGTCTTTGAAAACAGTGATCCTAAGTTCGGAGGTTGGTTACGTGTAGGGAAAACGCACTAAGCTATCACCCTACCCAGCCCTTTCGGTACCTACATGTCAATCTACCCTAGATTCACTTATGAGAGTCTTTAACTAACTAATGGCCAATCCTATTCACTTTGAAAAATATGATGCATGATATGCAAGTGCAAAACAAGAGAAAAGTGAAAAATAGATTTGGAAATAAAGTTGAAAAGAATTTGATTTGAAAATAGATTTGAAGAGATAGAATTTGAAATTGGAAAGTTTGAAAATTTGGAAATAGAAATTTGAAAATTGAAATTTGAAATTGAAATTTTAGATTTGAAAAGATTTTGAAAACCGTACCCATGAGGGTGGAATTGAAAGTTTGAAAAATATTGTGACCGCACCTATGAAGGTTGCTTGCGTATCCGTATCCCTGTGGGGGAATCAGGTCAGTCGTAGTTCGGACAAGAGTCCGATTGAAAATAGAAGAGTTGATTGAAAAAGGAGATTGAATTTGATTTGAAATTAGAAGAGGAGATTAAAAATTGAATTTGAAAAAATTGGACTTTGATTTGAAGAGATAGATTTTGGAAAGACTTGGTATTGGAAAGATGGAGGTTTAGGAAACCTAGACTTAGGAAAAGGTAGGAGACCTAGGAAAGACTTGAGAATTTAAGAAAGATTGGATTTAGGAAAGGTTTGAATTAGGAAAGGCCCGATTTAGGAAAGTTTTTTTTGAAAGTTTTGGAATTAGGAAAGGTTAGAATTAGGAAAGTTTTAAATTAAGAAAGTTTTGAATTTTGAAATGTTTGAAAAAAGGAAAGTTTTGAATTTAGAAAGTTTTGAAAACAAGGAAGTTTTGAAAATAAGAAAGTTTCGTTTTGGGAAAGGTTTGAAAAAGGAAAGTTTTCAATTTAGGAAATGTTTGAATTAAGAAAGTTTCGACTTAAGAAAGTCTTAAATTAAGAAAGCTTTGAGTTTAGAAAAGTCTTAGATTTGGAAAGATTTGAAGTTTTAGAAAGTTTAGAATTTAGAAAGATTTGGGTTTAGAAAGTTTTGAATTTAGGAAGCTTTGGACTTGAAAAAATTTGAAATTTTGAAAGTTTAGGATTTAGAAAGTTTTAGAGTTTAGAAAGATTTAAGATTTTAGAAAGTTTTAGAGTTTTAGAAAATCTTGAAATTAAGAAAGGTTTGAATTTAGGAAAGGTTTAAAAGCTTGAATTTGGAAAGTTAAGATTTGGAAAGGGGGTTGAATTAGGAAAGATTTTTATGTTCAAGTTTTTGAAAACTTAGGGTTTAGGAAAGTGGAAGTTTAGGAAGGATTTGAATTAGGAAAGAGTTGGATTTTAAAATTTAAGGAAAGATTTAAAGTTTAAATTTAGGAAACTTATGGTTTAGGAAGGAATTGAATTAAGAAAGGTTTGGATTAAGAAGGGATTAGATTTGGTTTCTAAAAGAGAAAGGTTGGATTTTGTTTCCAAAAACGGAGGATGGGATCTAGTTTCCTAAACGGGGAGATTGGATTTGGTTTCCTAAAGGGGAGACAGGATTTGGGAAGGATTTGGAAAAGGAGATTCTAGAAACCCTAGATTTGAAAAATTATAGTTTTGACATAGAAAATAGGTTTTGAAAACATGTATAGTTTGGACATGAAAACAAGAGATTTTGGAAACCTATGTTTGGGGCAAAGTTTGAAAATCATGTTTTTGGAAAGAAAATTAGGGTTTCCCAATTGTGGGATCTAAGGCTTGATTTGGGGCTCTAAGAAAAGAGTTTTTGGAAAGTGTGTTTTTAGAAACTTAGATTTTCTATAAGGGAATCCTAGGAAGGAGTTTTTGAAAAGTGTATTTGAAGAGGGAGTTTTTGGAAGGAAAATCCTAGAGGGGAATTTCTAGAAGGAAGATTTTGGAAAGGGAGTTTTTTGGAAGGATTTTTGGAGAGAGTTTTTAGAAAGTGGATTTTGGGGAGAGGATTTTTGAAAGGAGTTGAAAAAGGGAGTTTTGAAAAATAGATTTTTGAAGGGAGTTTTTGAAAACCATTTTGGAGAGGAAAGCTTTAGGAAAGTATGTTGAAAAAGAAGATTTTTAGGAAAAGATTTTTGAAAAGAGAGTTTTTAGAAGGATTAAAAACATCTCACTTTCTTAAAGCAATTCTAGCCATAAGAGGACTAGAACCACTTTAAGAAAGTGGTTTTGAAAACAAGGTTTAAAAATATAGACCAAAAGGCCACTTTTAATATAACACTTTCCTAAAGCAACCCTAGCCATGGAAAGGCTAGAATCACCCTAGAATTGTGGTTTTGAAAACAAGTTTTTGAAAAAGAGCTTTTGATGCAATTTTGAAAACAAGTTTGAAAATAATTTTTGAAAACAACTTTTTGAAAACGAATTTTGGAATATGTAAGACTATGATATGCGCAATGCAATTTGGGGTCGTGAACATACAAGGTTAAGGCTTTAACCCCTTAATCAAGGGGGCAGACCCACGTGGTCTTTGGTTAGACTAGAAGAAAGCCCCCGACACGGTGACTCTCCAATAGCCCAATCCTACACATGGACCGGGAATCCCCTTGTTTCAAGCATGCAAAGAAAGGGGGGGAAAGAGATGGGGGATTAAAATAGAGAAAACCCAAGTGGGTTGGAGAGAGAAGAGAGAGGGGGGAATGCGGAAATTTAAAGAGAAAGCCTACCTTGTATCTTCTTTAATTTGTGCGCCTTGCTTGTCTTCGGTCTTCGGTCTTCGTCTTGGTCTTCTTCTTCAGTCTTCAAGGGTTGTCTTCAAGCTTTAGATGGCAGCTCTTCAAGTCTTTGAAGTGTGGTTGAAGGTTAGTGTATGAGTGTATGGGGGAGTGTATGAGTGTATAGGAGGCTAGGGTTTGTGTATAGTGGCTAGGGTTTGGAAAACCTAAGGAGGCTAGGGTTTAGGAGATGCTCGAGCTCTGTATATCGAAATATAGGATTCTTAGGTTAAGTTTGTAGACCCTTTTCACGTTGAACAAGGCTCTGTATTTATAGAAGTTGGATAAACCTGGCGCCTGTTGTAGTGGCGCCAGGGCAAACTTTACACTGGCGCCACTAGGAGTGGCGCCAGGCCATTTTTTGGCTTGGCGCCACTACTAGTGGCGCCAGCCAATTAGGAAAGGTTTAAGGTCGGCAAGCAACGTATCTTTGACTAGATTTGGGCGCCTGTACTAGTGACTACCATGTAAATTTTAGCCTGGCTTCACTAGGAGTGACTCTGGGAAGTCCGGGAATGATTTGAAGGAGCCGGGAATGATCCGGGGGGCCGGAAAGGAGCAGGAACACTTAAAATAGTGTCCTAGAGGTATTTGACTTGAAAAGTGAGGATAAGATGTTTCGGAGAGGTTGACCGAGCCTTTAGGGGCAAAACGGTCAATCGGACTAAGAAGCTGCAGGGGCGAACTCAGATTGTCGCGGAAAAAGACTTGGGATCTGGAAACATTATTTAGAATGTTCCCAGAGGTTGCTGGTTTGATTCCCAGAGCCGGCGTGGTTAGAAAAGGAGACTAGCCCACTAGGGGCAAAACGGTCATGTTGTACCGGGTTTGCCGGAACTGACTCGGAATGGTCCAGAAAGGTAAAGGAAGGTTGAGAATACTATAAAAAGTATTCTCGGGACATTACCGGTTTGATACTCAAAGCCGGTATGGTCGAAGAAGGAGACCGGCCCTCCAGGGGCAAAATGGTCATTTCGACCGGGTTAGCCGGAACTGACTCAGAATGATTCGGAAAGGTAAAGGAAGGTTGAGAATACTATAAAAAGTATTCTCGGGACATTACTGGTTTGATACCCAGAGCCAGTGTGGTTCCTGGGGCGTTCGAATGCCTAGGGGCAAAATGGTCATCTTGACCGGAAAGTCTCGGAAAAGGTCCTAAGGGTAGTTTGGTCCTTTTCCACCGAAGTGGGCTAACAGCCACTGGTGTTGACCTAGGTTTTAAGTGTTTCCGCCACTCTAACGGTGTGAGTATTTCCGCTACTCGGACGGGGTTGATGATTTGTGAGTATTTCCGCTACTCGGACGGGGTTGATGATTTGTGAGTATTTTCGCTACTCGGACGGGGTTGAGTATTTCCGCTACTCGGACGGGGTTGATGATTTGGGAGTATTTCCACTACTCAGACGGGGTTGAGTATTTCCGCTACTCTAACGGTTCTGTGAGTATTTCCGCTACTCTAACGGTTCTGTGAGTAGTTTTGCTACTCGGACTGCCTCGAGGAATAAACTGTCTCGAGAGAGAGATTGGAAAGGGGTCTTACCGTCTCCGAAGAGACGTGCCTGGATTGGAGCCGTCTCGAGGAATAAACTGTCTCGAAAGTGGGATTGGAAAGGGGTCTTACCGTCTCCAAAGAGACGTGCCTGGATTGTGAGTGTGTCCGCCACTCTAACGGTTTTGTGAGTATTTCCGCTACTCCAACGGTTTTGTGAGTAGTTTTGCTACTCGGACCGTCTCGAGGAATAAACTGTCTCGAGAGAGGGACTGGAATTGGAATAAGAAAGGACAATGCCCCTAAGGGCATTTTGGTCATTTTGCCTCTATTTAGGCCTGACAAACCCACGAAGTGATGGAAAGACGGAATTTGGACCTAGAGGATTGGTTTCGATTGGAATATGTCCACAATGACTTGAAAACAAGTCTGGACAGAGTGTAGACTGCCGAGCGGTCAAAAATGGGGTGCTTACAATACACTGGGGTGATAAGTAAGATCCCCGAGTGGTGGGATGTCCGATATCTCCAGGTCACCCAAATCAGCATCCGTCTACCTATGTCTAGAGGAAGCTCTCCCATAACCAGTCACCAAGACCCAGTATCGCCTCCTCAGCACCAATCTCCTTTGCAAAGTCCTGCTCAACCGGAGGAAAGGGGTCGACAGGTGGTCTACTCCCCCGTTTGCTTTGACTGGAAGAGTCCCATTCAGTTGATCAATGACTACCCTTAGAACGACTGGAGCCACTAACAGAATCTGTCTTGGTCGCCTTCCCGGAGCGGCGTCTCCTCTCAGAACCATCGTCACCCGCATCTACCATTCTGGAAAGATAAGCAAGGTAAAAGGTGTTAATATACGATACATGCGGTTAAAAATAATAATAAAATAGAATAAATAAAAAACTAATAAATAAATAAATAAATAATAAAAAAAGATTTCAAGTGATAAGTCAAAATGAATTTCCTACACATTTTGATTTTAAATTTTTCATATTAAGTCAAAATGAATTTCCTACACATTTTGATTTTAAAATTTTCATATTAAGTCGAACTGAATTTCCTATAAATTTTGATTTTAAATCCAATTCAAAGTCAAAATGAATTTCCTACACATTTTGATTTTAAATTTCCCATGCTGAGTCAAAACGAATTTCCTACATGTTTTGCTCGAAACTTTCAAAATCTTCCAGTCAAAATTCGTCCCAAGCTTTTTCTATCCTAATCAAGATTTTTGAAAACCTTCAAAGATGTCTTAAATTTCCTCAAAATCATTTGAAATGTTTTCTAAAATATTCCCAAATTTTTCTAAATTTTAAACTCTAAAATTTCATCAATTTCCTAAATTTTCTTAATTTTTCAAGTATTTTTCTATTTTTTAAAAAATCAAAAATTCACTGAGTTTTTCAAAAATCACGAAACTTCATACGGCTGTTAAACACATTTTTCTATGGCACAGTATAAAAATCTAGCCGAAAAACTCAACACCCAAGCCTGTAGGAACAAACCCCCAATTCCTGCAGAAACTCCCTTCACATAATCACGCAAAATCACTCAAATTCAATCAAACAAGCATCAAAATGAAAAAAATAACTTCACCACGGTGTTCAAAACATATCAAAACATCAATTTTCACTGTTCACACGACTTAAATGGAATTATACACGTCTAAATAGACATAAAATCAAAAACTCACCTCTTGGAGTTCTCCGGCGAAAACTTCTCTTCCGGTGACCTTTCCGGCGACGTGGCCTACTTCTAGCAATCCCCCATGGTCTCCAAGAAGCACTCATTCAATATTCCGGTTGGTCATTTTGCCTCTATTTAGGCCTGACAAAGTGACGGAATTTGGACCTAGAGGATTTTCGAAAAACAATCTTGAAAACAAGTCATGTAGACCCGAGCAAAAAATGGGGTGCTTACAATACACTGGGGTGAAAGTAAATCCCCGAGTGGTGGTGGGATTTTCTCTACCCAAATTTTGATATGTCTAAGCCTAGCCAGCCACTAAGCCCAGTGGCGCCAATCCTTTTCTTCCAAAGGCGCCACAACTAGTGGCGCTAGTTGCCAATTTGGGCAGCTTTGCCCTTTTTTTGGCCAAAACTCGATTTCAAAGGCCTTTTGGGCCCAATATCCAATTCCGAACTCCCGTTTTCGAAAAATTTCCAAAGTCCGTGCCTCCAACCGCCTCACGGTCAACATGAGACTCTTACTCTATCATTTTCTGTCTTCAACAAGAAAAGACAGAAAAAGAGAGGCAGCTGTAAACACCCCATTTTTAACTGCTCGGCAGTCTCCAGTCCATCCAGACTTGTATTCAAGTCAATATAGACATATTCTGATTCAACTCAATTTTTCAAGTCTAATCTAGTCAATCCATCGCTTCGTGGGCCCGCAAGGCCCAAATAGAGGCAAAATGACCAAAATGCCCTTGGGGCATTGTTTCGGTCCAATTCCAAATCAAGCATGTCTTCTCGAAGACGGTAAGTCGCTTTTTACAAGTCCAATTCCAATTCCAATCCCACCCTCGAGAAAGATGATTCCTCGATGTGGTAAGTCTATCATGTCCGGCATGTTTCGGAGTGAACTCTTTGGAACGGTAAGTCCCTTCAAACCTGTCGACCGGGACGAGACCACAAGTCCCCGAGATGGTAGAATGGTCCACCTTTGGAGCTGTAAGCACCCCATTTTTTACCGCTCGGCAGTCCACACTCCGTCCAGACTTGTTTTCAAGTCATTGTGGGCATATTCCAATCGAAACCAATCCTCTAAGTCCAAATTCTGTCTTTCCATCTCTTCGCGGGCCTGTCAGGCCCAAATAGAGGAAAAATGACCAAAATGACCAAAATGCCCTTGGGGGCATTGTCCTTTCCTTCCCTTTCCAATCCCACTCTCAAGACAGTTTATTCCTCAAGACGGTTCCAATCCAGGCGCGTCTCCTCGGAGACGATAAGACCCCTTTCCAATCCCACTCTCGAGATAGTTTATTCCTCGAGACGGCTCCACTCCAGGAGCGTCTCTTCGGAGACGATAAGTCCCCTTTCCAATCCCTCTCTTGAGACAATTTATTCCTCGAGACGGTTCCAACCCAGGCACGTCTCTTCGGAGACGGTAAGACCCCTTTCCAACCCCACTCTCGAGACAGTTTATTCCTCGAGACGGTTCGAATCCAGGCGCGTCTCTTCGGAGACGATAAGACCCCTTTCCAATCCCACTCTCGAGACAGTTTATTCCTCGAGACGGTTCCAACCCAGGCACGTCTCTTCAGAGACAGTAAGACCCCTTTCCAACCCCACTTTCGAGACAGTTTATTCCTCGAGACGGTTCCAATCCAGGCACGTCTCTTCGGAGACGATAAGTCCCCTTTCCAATCCCTCTCTCGAGACAGTTTATTCCTCGAGACGGTTCCAATCTAGGCGCGTCTCTTCGGAGATGATAAGTCCCCTTTCCAATCCCTCTCTCGAGACAGTTTATTCCTCGAGACAGACCGAGTAGCAAAACTACTCACAAAACCGTTAGAGTAGCGGAAATACTCACAAATAGGTCGATATAGGGAATTGCCAACAAACCCCTGTATCACGACAATCGCCGTTAGAGTGGCGGAAACACTCAAAACCCAGGTCAATACTAGTGTTTGTTAACCCACTTTGGTGAAAAATGACCAAACGGTCCTTTGGACCTTTTCCGAGACTTTCCGGTCAAGATGACCATTTTGCCCCTAGGCATCCGAATGCCCCGGGAACCACACCGACTCTGGGTATCAAGCCGATAATGTCCCGAGAATACTTTTTATAGTATTCTCAACCTTCCTTTACCTTTTCGGATCATTCCGAGTCAGTTCCGGCCAACCCGGTACAAAATGACCGTTTTGCCCCCAGAGGGCCGGTCTCCTTCTTCGACCACACCGGTTCTGGATATCAAACCGGTAATGTCCCGAGAATACTTTTTATAGTGTTCTCAACCTTCCTTTACCTTTTCGGATCATTCCAAGTCAGTTCCGGCAAACCTGGTACAAAATGACCGTTTTGCCCCTGGTGGGCCAGTCTCCTTTTCCGACCACGCCGGCTCTGGGAATCAAACCGGCAACCTTTGGAAACATTCCAAATAATGTTTCTAGATCCCAAGTCTTCTTCCGGGACAATCCGAGTTCGCCCCGGCAGCTTCCTAGTCCGATTGACCGTTTTGCCCCTAAAGGCCCGGTCAACCTTTCCGACTCATTTTGTCCTCACTTTTTAAGTCAAATACCTCCCGGACACTATTTTAAGTGTTCCTGCTCCTTTCTGGCCTTCCGGGTCATTCCCGGCTCCTTCAAATCCTTTCCGGTCTTTCCAGAGTCACTCCTAGTGAAGCCAGGCTAAAAGTTGCATGGTAGTCACTAGTACAGGCGCCCAAATCTAGTCAAAGATACGTTGCTTGCCGACTTATAAATTTTCCTAACTGGCTGGCACCACTAGTAGTGGCGCCAAGCTAAGAATTGGCCCGGCGCCACTAGGAGTGGCGCCAAGAGCAATTTTGCCCTGGCGCCACTGCAATAGGCGCCAAGTTTGTCCAACCTCTATAAATACAGAGCCTCATTCAACGTGAAAAGGGTCTGCAAACTTAACCTAAAAATCATATATTTCGTCGTACAGAACTCGAGCACCTCCAAAACCCTAGTTTCCTTAGGTTTTCCAAACCCTAGCCACCTTACACAAACCCTAGCCTCCTATACACTTATACACTCCCCCATACACTCCTACACTAGCCTTCAATCATTCTTTGAAGACTTGAAGAGCTGCAATCCAAAGCTTGAAGACAACTCTTGAAGACTGAAGACGAAGATCAAGACCGAAGACCGAATAAAGCAAGGCGCGCAATATAACAAGACATACGGTAGGCTCCCTATTTAAATTTTCGCACTTCCCCCCTCTCTCTTCTCTCTCCTAACCCACTTGGGTTTTCTCTATTTTAATCCCCCATATCTTTCGCCCCCCCCCCTTTCTTTGCATGCTTGAAACAAGGGGATTCCCGGTCCATGTGTAGGATTGGGCTATTGGAGAGTCACCGTGTCGGGGGTTTTCTTCTAGTCTAACCAAAGACCACGTGGGTCCGGCCCCCTTGATTATATGGTGAAGCCTTAGCCTTGTATGTTCACGACACCAAATTGCATCGTGCATATCATAGTCTTGCATCTTCCAAAATTCGTTTTCAAACTCGTTTTTAAAATCGTTTTCAAACTCATTTTCAAACTCGTTTTCAAGATTGCATCAAAATCTCTTTTTCAAAAACTTGTTTTCAAAACCACAATCCTAGGGTGATTCTAGCCTTTCCATGGCTAGGGTTGCTTTAGGAAAGTGTTACATTAAAAGTGACCTTTTTGGTCTATATTTTCAAATCTTATTGTTTTCCAAAACCGCTTTCCCTAAGTGGTTCTAGCCCTCTTATGGTTAGAATTGCTTTAGGAAAGTGAGATGTTTTTACTCCTTCTAAAAACTCTCTTTTCAAAAAGTCTTTCTTCCTAAAAATCTCTTTTTCATCATACTTTTCTAAAACTCTCCTCGTCAAAATTGTTTTCAAAAACTCCCTTCCAAAATCTATTTTTCAAAACTCCCTTTTTCAACTCCTCTCCAAAATCTTTTCCTCAAAATTCACTTTCTAAAAACACTCCCTAAATTCACCTTCCTAAAAACTCTCTTTCTAAAAATCTTCCTTCTAGAAACTCCCCTCTACGATTTTTCCTCCCAAAACCTTCGTTTCTAAAAATGCACTTTCCAAAAACTCTGTCCTTAGAGCCCAAGTCAAGCCTTAGAGCCCACAATTAGGAAACCCTAATTTTCTTTCCAAAAACATGATTTTCAAACTTTGCCCCAAACCTAGGTTTCCAAAATCTCTTGTTTTCACATCCAAACTATACATGTTTCCAAAACCTCTTTTTTTCAAAACTAGCGTTTCTAGAATCTCCTTTTCCAAATCCTTGCCAAATCCTACCTTCCTTTTAGGAAACCGAATCCAATCTCCCCGTTCAGAAAACTAAATCCAATCCTCCATTTTTGGAAACAAATCCCAAATCTTTCCTAATTCAACTTCTTCCTAATTTCCTACCTTCCTAAACCATAAGTTTCCTAAACCTAAACCCTAAATCTCCCTTTAAATTTCAAAATCCAACTCTTTCCTAATTCAAATCCTTCTTAAACTTCCACTTTCCTAAACCTTAAGTTTCCAAAACTTGAACATAAAAATCTTTCCTAAAATTCTAAAATTCAACCCTTTCCTAATTTAACCCCCTTTCTAAATCTTAACTTTCCAAATTCAAGTTTTCAAAACCTTTCCTAAATTCAAGCCTTTCCTAATTTTAAGACTTTCTAAAATCCAAACTCTAAAACTTTCTAAATCTTAAACTTTTCAAATTTCAAATCTTTCCAAATTTTAAAACTTTCTAAACTCAAGATTTTTCAATTTTCAAAACTTCCCTTTTTCAAACATTCCAAAATTCAAAACTTTCTTAATTTGAAACTTTCCAAATTCTAAGCCTTTCTTAAACTAAACTTTTCCTAATTCAAAACATTTCTAAATTCAATACTTTCCCATTTCAAAACTTTCCTAAACCTAAAACTTTCCTAAATTCAAAACTTTCTTAATTTGAAACTTTTCAAAAATGAAACTTTCCTAATTCGGAACTTTCCTAAATCGGACCTTTCCTAATTTGAACCTTTCCTAAATCTAATCTTTCTTAAACTCTTGAGTCTTTCTTAAGTCTCATCTTTCTTAAGTCTAGGTTTCTTAAACCTTCTCTTTCCAAAATAAGTCCAAATCTATGTCTTTCAAAACAAAGTCCAATCTTCTCAATTTCAATTTCCAATCTCCTCTTCTAATCTCAAATCAAATCCAATTTTCAATTCAATCTCTCTCTTCAAATCAATCTATTTCAATCGAACTCTAGCCAGAACTACGACTGACCTGATTCTCTCAATGGAATACGTAGGCAACCTTCATAGGTGCGGTCACAACACTTTTCAAACTTTCAATTCCACCCTCATAGGTGCGGTTTCCAAAATCTTTCCAAATCTCAAACTCCAATCTACTTTCAAAATTTCAATTTCAAAATTTCTATTATCAAATTTCTATTTTCAAATTTTCAAACTTTCCAATTTCAATTCCATCTCTTCAAATCTATTTTCAAATCAAATTCTTTTCAAATTTATTTCCAAATCTATTTTTCAATTCTCTTCTATTGCACTTGCATATCATGCATCATGTTAGTTTCTTTTTAAACATTGTTTTTCTAAAAATGGATAGGATTGGCCAATAGTTAGTTGAAGACTCTCATAGGTGAATCTAAGGTAGATTGACATGTAGGTACTGAAAGGGCGGGGTAGGGTGATGGCTTAGTGCGTCTTCCCTACACGTAACCAACCTCCGAACCTAGAATCACTGTTTTCAAAGACCAAAACGGAGTTATTTTTCAAAAAGGGCTAAATATTTTCCAAAGGTTGCCAAACAACCTGTTTTCTTAAAAACCCTCTCTTGAGGTGGTATTTTCAAAAATCGTTTTCTAAAAACCCTAAGTGTAGTCTTCGGATTATTCTCAGTTTTTAGGTGACCTAACTCACCTTAATCAAGTTAGGTGGCGACTCCAAATCTTTTTCAAAAGCCCTTTATTCAAACCAATTTTTCAATTCAAACCTAGTGGCACTCATTCTTTTAGGAGGGTGAGTTCTAATGAGAGAGTACAGTGTTTTTCCCACTTGTGTGTGTATTCCTCGAGTGCGAAAAATTTGAGCGCGACAGCAGGTGACTCCGCTGGGGAGACTTAGAAGGTTAGGCCATAGTCATGTCCCTTTACCCTTCACCCATGTAGAGTCTTCAATTAACTTGGTTCAATCCTATTCACTTTAAATTTTCAAAGCTAAATTTTCAAAATTGTTTTTTAAAAAAAAAAAAAAAGCATGCATTTATTCATATTGTCTTGTATCATGTTTGTCATTCACATATTATCACCTGCATCTTTGTTTTGTAGGTACACATTTTGTTTAAATTTTATTAACTACTTTGCATGAATGTGATGTACAGGATGAATGGGAGTTGTTGGGCCCTTTCCTCCACTTTTAAAAATCACACACACACTGCATGTGCACTTGCATTTTGCATACCTACATACCCTGATATGTCCTTTCTAGTTAGAAAGGGGGAACGGTATATTGGTTGTGGGCAAGATGCTGTGTCAGTTTCTTCGCCTACGGCCTCTTGATGGTTCCCCCGCTCGGATCACCAACCGATCATGGCACCACCTCGGGGAGTGGGCCTAGATTTGAAGATCCGGGGACCAAGCCTTTTTAGGACGCATTAGTCAACCCTCAACCTCATACTCATATAGACACCATGCATAGCCGAACCTCTGCCGAATTTAGGACACAAGCACCATTTTCAAAATCACAGAGGAAAGGGCGATTGCTCTTACTTTCATTTATACCTGCTATTATAATGCTTATATTTATACTGTTATAATGCCTGTCTAACTGTTCATGCATGCATGTTTACTTCAACTTGTACTTTCTCTCCTTATACTTTTTGCATATTCATGCTCATGCATTCAATATCCCATGTCAAGACAAGAGTTCCAAGTAACTCAAGTCACTGCATTCTCATGCATATGATCAACCCATTAAGAGTGAAACCAATGTTACTCTCCCTTGCATTGAACCTACCCAAACCCTAAGGGTTCCCGCATAACCCTAAGGACTCACTGCATGCATCTCGATTCATTCCATAAGAGAAGCCCCAATCCCTCTATGCTCACGGAGACAGAATTGCCAAGAAGACAAGGGTCAATCAATCAACAAAGTCTCTCAGTGACCTTCTCGACATCAAATCCAAGGAAGGCGAATCCGAAGACTCAAGAGTAGTTTAGGATCTCCCTTTGTAAAAGTAGATAGGTGGAAGTTCAAATGAAAATGTTCCCCCTCCCCCTATTAAAATGTATTTCAATTCTATTGTATTTCAAACCCAAAATTTAATGTACTTCTTTATTTTTATGAATGAATGCATAGATGATTGAAGGTTCCTACTTGACGGTAAGGTGTCTACATATAGGGGCAAATCCCCTATCTCTAAAAGTGGGCCAATACATCATGGCTAGTTTCCCTCCTAAAGAGGGGTACCCTAGGACATGCATTGCATAGATTTCTCTAGGAACCAAACTCTAATTTGTAACTGTTGTCGTCACTATTATAGGTAATGAATGCTAGTCCAACTTCCTCTATAATAGTGAAGGCCATGGGTTACAAGCTTCAGGAGAACATACCATTGGAAGCGAGAATGCTAGCAACACACTTACCGCAATCTCAGCAAGGACAATTTCTGCCTTGGAGGAGCCCGAATACCAAAATCCTTCTTTCCTAACCATGCAATCTTATCAGCCTGACATGAACTTAACCATAGGAGCCTTACTAGATCCTTCCCATTATCCCCCTGTCCTTACTACGTTGTTCGAACCTGAGCCCATGATCGCTATGGCTCGACTTGAACCTCAAACCAATAACCAAGGAAACACACGACCTAAGCTACCTTTAGTCTTGCCAAAGAAGCCGAATGTGCCCACCACTCTACCCGTCCTCACCAACCCTTCACCTGTAGCGATCCCTTTGCTCGTAAACCTAAGAATAACTCTTCCCACCATAACCCAAACACCAATACCCAATCTTCATAACGTCCCATGGAATTACCCACCAGATAGGGGCATCGGAGAGCCCGTAACAGAAATAGGGGGGATGACTCGGTCAGGGTGCCTTTATACCTCTGTTGAAGTGGAAAGAAAAAGGAAGGGGAAGGATAAAGAAGGAGAGTGCTCCAATCAACCAACAGATCAGGAGATGTCAGAATTCACCAAAGCTTTAGGAAAGGTCGATTATGATATCATGGAACAGCTTAGGAAAGCCCCAGCCCATATTTCGATGTTGGGTTTGCTGCTCACTTCTGAGGTGCACCGGAATGCTTTAATAAAGATCCTCAAAGATGCTCATGTGCCCGAGAACTTCACGCCAGATAATATACATGACATGTTCAGTCTCATTATGGCCCCAAACATCATCACTTTCTCTGATGACGAGATTCCGGCTGATGGAACAGGTCATACCCGGGCTTTGCATATCGCCGTAAGAACAAGAGGAAGAATGGTAGCCAAAGTTTTGATAGATAATGGGTCGGCATTGAACGTGTGCCCGTATTCTACTCTGGAAAGGCTAGGAATGGACCAAACTTATTTGAGAAATAGTGGTATGATCATCCGTGCCTTTGATGGTTCTCGGAGGGAAGCCATGGGGGAAATTGAAATGCCTGTTGAGATAGGACCGGTAACCTTCACAATTAAATTTCAAGTTTTACACATTCCGGCTGTCTATAACCTGCTGTTAGGAAGGCCCTGGATTCATTCGGCGGGCGCGGTTCCTTCTAGTCTTCATCAGAAAGTAAAGTTCATCATGGGCTTCAAGCTAATCGCTATTTTCGCTGAAAAAGAGCTCGCTGTATACAAAGCTGACATCATGGCATCTGACACTAAACTGCCTCTCGTTTTCAATCGTTCCAATATATCACTGTCGTGCAGAAAGAAGATCAAGTAAAGCCAAATTATTCCAAGAACTCTCAGATGGTAGTATGGTACTTTAAAGAAAATGGTTTCCATCCGGGCAAAGGCTTAGGGAGATGTCTACAAGGAAGACCAGAAGTCGTAGAAATACCGTCAGTTGAACCCACCTTTGGGTTGGGGTATGAAACCACAAAAAGAGAAAGAATAGAAGTAGCGCGGAAGAAAAGGGCTGATAAGAAAGCTGTCATGGAACTTTCGGACCAATTCAAGTAGTTAGATATGGGGGAAGGAACACTTGTATTAAGTAATAAGAAGAGAAAAGTCCAAGGAGAAGCGCCCGTCATGACGACCAGCATCGGAGTAACCCAAGATGGATCCATTCGAGCAATGTTGCCAGGCGAAAAGTTGCATAATTGGGCCAGCAAAGACATCATCCGTGCTCGCAAGTTTCGATACAAAGCCCGTTAGAGCGAGACCCTGGAGCAACTGATTCGCCATAAACTTTGTCCTTTTAAATTTATTTGTCTTAACTTTTTAAAAGCAAGTTAGCAATGAATAAAATAATATCCCTTTCTTGTTTGATTTATTGTACACTATTTTCCATGCCAGGGACCCTTGCATCCGATATCCTACTCAGCTAATCCAGGGAATGCCAATTTTGATAAATGATGACTTGAACACCGAGTTTGATTACCAATAACAGGGGATTGAAGAAGATGTAAATTTTACAGAGGAGGTGCCAGAGGAAATTCGAGAACAAATAGAAAGATATGAGAATCGTAATACCCCAAACATTGAGGAAACGGAAACCGTTAATTTGGGAAATGAAGGGGATCCAAAGGAGCTTAGAATCGGTACGAGCCTAGATCAATGGCAGCGCAAAGAGTTATTGGAACTTTTGCGTGCATACTTGGATGTTTTCGCATGGTCCTATCAAGACATGCCCGGACTAGATGAATCCATTGTCGAACATAGACTACCTTTGAACCTGCAGATGAAGCCCTTTAAGCAGAAGCTAAGAAGATTGAAACCGGAATGGAGCCTGAAGATCAAGGAGGAGGTGATTAAACAATTCCAGGCAGGATTTCTGTAAGTGGTAGAGTATCCTCAATGGCTGGCTAATATTGTCCCGGTACCCAAGAAAGATGGCAAGGTGCGGATGTGCATTGACTTTCGGGACCTCAACAAGGCCAATCCAAAGGATGATTTTCCTCTTCCCCACATAGACTTGCTTGTTGACAACACGGCCGGTCATGGAATGTTTTCCTTCATGGACGGTTTTTCGGGCTATAATCAGATCAAGCTGGCTGAAGAAGATCGGGAGAAGACTGCTTTCATTACCCCCTGGGGAGTATACTGTTATAAGGTCATGCCATTTGGTCTTCGCAACGCAGGAGCAACCTACCAAAAAGCCATGGTAACTTTATTCCATGACATGATGCATCAGGAAGTAGAAATCTATGTGGATGACATGATCGTCAAGTCCAAGCAACGGAAGGACCACTTGTTTAACTTGCGGAAGGTGTTTGATCACCTCCATAGATATCAGCTTAAGCTAAATCCGGCCAAATGCACGTTCGGAGTATCTTCAAGGAAATTGTTGGGATTTATAATAAATGAAAAGGGGATAAAGGTTGATCCTGCCAAGGTAAAATCCATTATTGAAATGCCTACACCGAAAGGGGAAAAGGAGGTTCGGTCTTTTCTAGGAAAGTTGAACTTTATTAGCAGGTTCATTGCCCAAATAACCCACCTGTGCGAACCTATTTTCAAGCTCCTTAAGAAAGACGTTCCAAAGGAGTGGGATGATAACTGTCAAATGGTGTTTGAGAAAATTAAAGAATATCTTCGAAATCCCCCTATCCTAGTGGCACCAACCCCGAGGCGTCCTTTGCTGATGTACATAACAGTGTTAGATACTTCTATGGGATGCGTCCTGGGGCAGCATGATGAATCGGGGAGAAGAGAGCAAGCCATTTACTACCTCAGTAAGAAATTTCTGCCATATGAAGCGAAGTATTCCGATCTCGAGAAAACCTGCTGCGCATTAGCCTGTGCAGCTCACAGGCTTCGACACTACATGCTCTATCATACCACCTTCCTCATCTCTCAAATGGATCCCCCCAAGTATATATTCGAGAAACCAACCTTGTCCAGCAGAATTGCTCGATGGCACATGATCTTGTCAGAATTCGACATTGTGTTCACTACCCATAAAGCAGTCAAAGGGCAGGTGATAGCTGATTATCTGGCTGAGAACCCCATTGATGATTATCAATCCATGGAGCCCCAATTTCCTGATGAAAATATACTATGCATTGATGGTACATCTGAAGAGTAAGAACCAGCCAGGTGGAAGATGTTTTTCGACGGCGCTGCTAATAAAAGGGGAGCCAGCATTGGGGCCGTAGTAGTATCAAGAATCGGTAGTCATTATCCCATTGTAGTTAAGCTACAACTTGAACTCTGTACTAATAACATCGCCGAATATGAGGCTTGCATCCTGGGGTTAAGATTGGCATTAGAAATGAGGATTGATGAATTGGTTGTTCTTAGTGATTCAGATTTGTTCATTCAGCAATCCAAGGACGTGTACCAAACTCGATATGCCAAACTCTCCCCATATCATCAACAGGTCAAGGACTTGTGTCAGCTATTCAAAAGCGTCGATTTTTGTCACGTGTCTCGAACAGAGAACAGCTTCGCCGATGCCTTGGCTACATTGGCTGCAGCAATCAAGGTCGACAGTGGCACTGAAATACCCCCTCTACAGATCTTCACCAGGGATGTCCCCTCTTATTGTCTGCATATAACTATTGACCCTCACGAGAAACCGTGGTTTTATGACATCCAGAGGTATATTCAAGCCAGGACATTCCCCGATGCGGCAACACAACGCGATAGGAAGACCATTTGTCGTTTGGCCGGACACTATTTCATGGCTGGAAATGAGCTTTTTAGGAGATCGTGGTTCAGACCTCTAAGATGTGTCAATGCCGCTGAAGCCAAAGTTATCATGAAGGAAGTGCACGAGGGAGTTTGGGACCCCCATATGAATGGCCACACGCTTGCAAAGAAGATTCTCCGGATAGGGTATTACTGGTCAACAATGGAGTCAGATTACATTAGATACGTTCTTCGGTGTCACAAATGTCAGATACATGGGGATAACATCAAAGCACCACCGTCTGAGCTTCATTCTATGTCAGCCCCATGGCCCTTTTCTATGTGGGGGATAGATATGATTGGTCCCATCACTCCTAAAGCTTCCAACGGCCATCACTTCATCTTGGTCGCCATTAATTATTTCACTAAGTGGGTGGAAGCCGTCTCTTACGTCCATGTCACCAAGAAGGTCGTAGAAAGGTTCATAAAAAATTACATCATCTGCCGGTATGAGATTCCCGAGTCACTCATTACTGACAATGCTTCCAATCTGAATAATGAATTGATGTCAAAGCTATGCCAAATGTTTCGTATTACCCACCGGAATTCGGTCGCCTACCGGCCCCAGATGAATGGAGCAGTGGAAGCAGCCAACAAGAACATTAAGAGAATACTCCGAAAAATGATTGATAATTACAAAGATTGGCATGAGAAACTTCTGTTTGCATTGATGGCTTACTGAACTACTATGAGGGTCTCCACCGGAAGCACCCCTTTTGAGCTAGTTTACGGCACCGAGGCAGTCATCCCTGTTGAGATTGAGATTCCTTCTTTACGGATCTTAACAGAAACCAAGCTAGATGAAGCAGAATGGATTAAAGACTGATATGCCCAACTCTGTTTGCTGGATGAGAAGCGATTAGCTGCAGTTTATCACGCTCAATGTTACAGAAGGCGAATGGCCAGAGCATTCGATAAGAAAGTACGACCTCGATCGTTCCAACCAGGAGATTTGGTGCTCAAGAAAGTGTTCCCCCATCAGGAGGCAGCATAGGGGAAATTTGCTCCAAACTATGAAGGGCTGTTCATGGTAAAAAGGGTCCTGTCCGGAGGAGCTCTCGTTTTGGAGGAAATAGATGGCCAAGAATTCCCTAGCCCATTGAATTCAGATGCTGTCAAACACTACTACATTTGATTCCAAAAGCTAGACCTTTGGTTTCTGTGAAGAAGCAATAAAATCTACTCTCCTCATTCTCCACTAATTAATAAGGTAGTGTTTCAAGGGTAAAGCTCTATGGACTAAACAATCTAATTCCAAAATGACGAGAGGCCCTCATTTCATTTTCTATCCAGTTAAAATGCATATATATATAACCTTTGTCAATCCCTTAGAGCCAGTTACTTTCTTTCAAGAACATTACCCAACAAGGTGATCTTGTTAAGTAGAGGTAATGAAAAAAAAAAAGGGGGGAAAAGAGAGGACGTGCAATGAGATACCCAAGGAAAGATGAGAATACGCAGGAAAAGTGCCATGGAACAAAAAACTATCAAAGATGATCACTAGTAGAGTAGTAGGCTTGAGCCTTTTCCTTTTCCTTCGAAAGTAATTACCAACACCATAACCCCTAAAAGTCCTCTTAGATTGGAGTTAAATTGCTTAGTCCAAATGAGCTTACTAAATATGCCATGAGCTGGAGAATGATGCAAGTAGCATTTAGGAGCTTCTTGACAGAAACCCGAGACCCAGCTGAGGAAAGAGAGAGAAAGAAGAGAGAAAAGTTAAGCACTTCTCGAGGATGCGGTGAAAACCCGAAAGGGCGCCGTAGGTAAAAAGGTAGGGATGTGGCAAGATACAAAACTGTTGACCCTAGCGAAAACCTACAAAGGCGCCTTGGTGCAAAAATGACAGAGCTGGGACTGGTGAAAACCCTCAGGGGCACTAGTAGCAAAAATAGCAAAAAAAAAAAAAAAAAAGGGGGGGGGGGGGGGAGCAAGAGATTTAGATATAAGAAGTAGCTCGAGCTACTACATTCCCCAGAAGTTAAGGTATGAAAGCAACGGTGTAAAATTTGAAAGGCGTCGTGAAAGGCATTCTCCGGTTTAGCCCAATTAGGGTTAAAGGAAGCAGAGGTCCCTTTCGCGGAACAGTCAGTGAGTCAAAGAATCAAACAAAGGAGAGTTATTTTTCATTAAACTATAATTCCCATTTAATTTTTCCCAAATTTGTTACTATACTAATCATGCAGAGAAATTATACCAAAAGCACGGGAGGTCATGAATTCATAAGATAAAAGAGGCATAACACTAAACAAAGTATGTTTTTCTACAAATGCAGAAATCAGCAAATCTAAGAGCGACGGGCAAAAATATATCGCTCCCCGTCGTCATCAGAGAAGGAATCAGCTATGTAGGGATCCACTGGCTCGGTGGTCACAAGAGGAGCACTCAAAGAAGTACCAGCAACAGAAGACCCGGGCCAGCCCCGCTCATAGTCCGCACATCTAGCCAGAAGCATGTCCCTCTCTCGAGTAAGGGACTCCACAGTCTCCCGCAAGGACGAGCCATCCATCACATCACCCTCCAGGGAAGGAGAACTGCCTAGAGCGCCTCGTGACCGCCTGCGGACCCTCGCAGCACCCAAAGGTGGGTCATCATGTGTCGATCTGGCTGCTGCTAACTGCCTCTCCAGTAAAATTATCTCAGCGTCTCTCATCCTCAACCGGTCATGCAACATCCATATCAGATGACGGTTTTCCTGTCTGTGACGACGCCCCTGAACAATTATAGCAGTCAAGAAGTCGGTATACCCTACAGGAGGTAAAGGAGTCTCAATGAGAAGATCCCCAAGTCTACTAGGACCCAGCACATAGCGTCGAAGCCAATAATGATAGGCCTCGGTCGCAGGGGGCATGTCAGAGAAGGGACCATCATCATCAACGTGAGGAAGCAAAGATCTTCAAATATCCATAACTTTCTCCACCAATGCTCTAAGAATCGACACCTCAAAGACAAGAGTAAACTCGGCTGCCAAAGCTAAAAAAAGGGATATCCTGACTCCTACCAAGCTGTCGTAGAGCCCGAATCCCGAAGAAAGGGGCAATGCCTCGCAGGCCGGCTAGGGGCACGAAAGCTCTCCCGGAAGGCCGAACTCTCAAGCAATACTTACCAACCAGCCCTGAATACCACCTGACTGTGCCTGACCTCATGCTCTGAAGATAGTCAGCCCAGGATGCAGCGGTCTAGGGAAATCTCCCCTCATCTGCCATGTCACCCTGAGATCTTGCCAGGGAATGTACATGATCGAGCTCAGGATACCACATGTGCGAAACAAAGGTGTAACAAACAAATGACTAATCGCCCAGAGCTGGAAGAGAGTAGCGCATCCGCGGAAACGAGCGTCAAGGGTCTGCTGGAATCTCGTAAGACTCACGAAGGTCTCCCCTACAATCATAGGAGCATAGGAATGCCCCTTACGGATCAAGGCCAACGGTGCACAGAGTCGACAGTCCACTAAATCATCTTCTCGGGGGAACACCAAGAAGTTCAACAGAAGCAAGGCTAAGGCAACCATGCGAGAAACAGCCCAATCCTAGGAGGTGTGCCACTCACCTGAATGAACTCGCATACCCGTAGGAAACTCAAAACGGGAAAAAAGGAACTCTGCTGGGACATAGGGAAACTAGGGCAAGGAAGAAGACGAAAGAACTGCGCGTCTGAATCCGAGCTGGGACAAAACTACTGTGATACAACCATCCGGAAAAAGGGGTCCCACAATGTCAGCAGAAACATCTTGGAAACCAAGAAGGAACCCATACTCGTGAGGAGTAGGGGTAAGCTCACACTCCCCAAAGCGGAAAAGAGACAAGTCCGACTGCCAGAAAGAGATCACTGCCTCTATGAGTCCGGGAATAAGCCGCACTGATAAAAGCGAAGCTACTCGACCAAAGGACCGACGAAAGATATCCTGCCCATCTGGAGGGTAACTACTGTGCCAGGCTCTCAGAACCGTCATCACCCACATCTGCCATCCTGAAAAGGTAAACCAAGGTAAGAGATGTTAATATACTACCTGTGCAGTTTAAATAACAGTAAAATAAAATAAACAACTAACACAAACAAAACAAATAGGAGATTTCGAATGATAAGTCAAAACAAATTTCCTATATACACATCTTGATTTTCAAACTTTAAACCAAGTTTCAAGGTTTCTTTGCCTTTTTCCTTCAAAAAGATTTTATTTCTAAAACTTTAACCAATTCTTTCCATAATTTCTAAAAAAATTTCGACATGGTCCCATTTAAGAATGGCCCCTACAACGCCCATGACATCAACACAAAATGCAAAATGTGCACTTTCCAACAATCACATAACAATGGCACCCGTGCACACTTTTCAATTTTTTAAAATTTTCAAAACTCATGTTTTATTTTTCAAATAAATCAATGGTTTTCAAAAGGCTTCCAAAATTTTTCAAAATCACCTCAAATGTTTTCAAAATATTCCTACATTTTTCCAAATTTCAAACTTCAAAAATTTCATCAATTTCTTGAATTTTCTAATTTTTTCTAATTTTCTAAATATTTTTCTATTTTTCAAAAAATCAAAAATTCACCGGGTTTTCAAAAAATCACGAAACTTCATACGGTTGTTAAACACATTTTTCTAAGGCACATTGCACAAAAACATAGCCAGAAAACCCAATACCCATGCCTGTACGAACAAATCCCCTAGTCCAGCAGAAAGCCCTATTCACATAATCATGAAAAATCATTCGAATTCAATCAAACAACCATCAAAATGCAAAAACAACATCACCAAAGTGTTCAAAACATATCAAAACATTAATCTCCACTATTCACATTATTCAAACGAAGTTCTACACATCGAAATCAACAAAATTTGAAAACTCACCTTTTGGAAGTTCTCCGGCGAAATCTTCTCTTCCGGCGACGTGGACTCCTTCCGACAATCACCCGTGGTCTCCAAGAGGTGCCCCTTCAAGGTTCAAGTCAAGTCTCACGCAGAATCTCTCGGATTTGCAGAATTTCTCCAAAATGCCGTGGCTGTTTGAATCAGAAATTTTCTAGTTTTTAACCTTAAGTCTGGCGCCACTAGCAGAGGCGTTAGTTCTTTTTGGCCAAAGGCGCCACTACTAGTGGCGCCAGTTATAAATTCGGGGCAGTTTTGCCCTTTTTCCCGCCAAAACTCATTTTCGAAGGCCTTTTTGGCTCATTATCCGTTTTCGACCCCCGTTGTCGAAAGATTTCCAGTGTCCGTCCCTCCGACTGCCTCGCGGTCAACATGGGACACTTACTCTTATCACTTTTTGTCTTTGACAAGCAAAGACAGAAAAAGAGGGGCAGCTGTAAGTACCCCATTTTTGACCGCTCGGCAGTCTACACTCCGTCCAGACTTGTTTTCAAGTCATTGTGGGCATATTCCAATCGAAACCAATCCTCTAAGTCCAAATTCTGTCTTTCCATCGCTTCGCGGGCCTGTCAGGCCCAAATAGAGGCACAATGACCAAAATGCCCTTAGGGGCATTGTCCTTTCCTTCCCTTTCCAATCCCACTCTCGAGACAGTTTATTCCTCGAGATGGTTCCAATCCAGGCGCATCTCCTCGGAGACGATAAGACCCCTTTCCAATCCCACTCTCGAGATAGTTTATTCCTCGAGACGGTTTCACTCCAGGCGCGTCTCTTCGGAGACGATAAGTCCTCTTTCCAATCCCTCTCTCGAGACAGTTTATTCCTCAAGACGGTTCCAACCCAGGCACGTCTCTTTGGAGACGGTAAGACCCTTTTCCAACCCCACTCTCGAGACAGTTTATTCCTCGAGACGGTTCCAATCCAGGCGTGTCTCTTCGGAGACGATAAGTCCCCTTTCCAATCCCTCTCTCGAGACAGTTTATTCCTCGAGACGGTTCCAATCTAGGCGCGTCTCTTCGGAGACGATAAGTCCCCTTTCCAATCCCTCTCTCAAGACAGTTTATTCCTCGAGACGGTCCGAGTAGCGAAACTACTCACAAAACCGTTAGAGTAGCGAAAATACTCACAAATAGGTCGATATAGGGAATTGCCAACAAACCCTTGTATCACGACGACTGCCGTTAGAGTGGCGGAAACACTCAAAACCCAAGTCAATACTAGTGTCTGTTAACCCACTTTGGTGAAAAATGACCAAACTGTCCTTTGGACCTTTTCCGAGACTTTTCGGTCAAGATGACCATTTTGTCCCTAGGCATCCGAATGCCTCGGGAACCACACCAGCTCTGGGTATCAAACCGGTAATGTCCCGAGAATACTTTTTATAGTATTCTCAACCTTCCTTTACCTTTTCGGATCATTCCGAGTCAGTTCCGGCCAACCTGGTACAAAATGACCGTTTTGCCCCTAGAGGGCCGGTCTCCCTCTTCGACCACACTGGTTCTGGGTATCAAACCGGTAATGTCCCGAGAATACTTTTTATAGTGTTTTCAACCTTCCTTTACCTTTCCGGATCATTCCGAGTCAGTTCCGGCAAACCCGGCACTAAATGACCGTTTTGCCCCTGGTGAGCCGATCTCCTTTTCCGACCACGCCGGCTCTGGGAATCAAACCGACAACCTCTGGGAACATTCTAAATAATGTTTCCAGATCCCAAGTCTTCTTCCGAGACAATCCGAGTTTGCCCCGGCAGCTTCCTAGTCCGATTGACCGTTTTGCCCCTAAAGGCCCGGTCAACCTTTCCGACACATTTTGTCCTCACTTTTCAAGTCAAATACCTCCAAGACACTATTTTAAGTGTTCCTGCTCCTTTCTGGCCTTCCGGGTCATTCCCGGCTCCTCCAAATCATTCCTAGACTTTCCGGAGTCACTCCTAGTGAAGCCAAGCTAAAAGTTGCATGGTAGTCACTAGTACAGGCGCCCAAATCTAGTCAAAGATATGTTTCTTGCCGACTTATAAAGTTTCCTAACTGGCTGGCACCACTAGTAGTGGCGCCAAGCCAAGAATTGGCCTGGCGCCACTCCTAGTGGCGCCAAGAGCAATTTTGCCCTGGCGCCACTGCAATAGGCGCCACGTTTGTCCAACCTCTATAAATACAGAGCCTCATTCAACGTGGAAAAGGTCTGCAAACTTAACCTAAAAATCATATATTTCGATGTACAGAGCTCGAGCACCTCCAAAACCCTAGTTTCCTTTGGTTTTCCAAACCCTAGCCACCTTACACAAACCCTAGCCTCCTATACACTTATACACTCTCCCATACACTCCTACACTAGCCTTCAATCATTCTTTGAAGACTTGAAGAGCTGCAATCCAAAGATTGAAGACAACTCTTGAACACTGAAGACGAAGATCAAGACCGAAGACCAAAGAAAGCAAGGCGCGCAATATAACAAAACGTACGGTAGGCTCCCTATTTAAATTTCCGCACTTCCCTCCTCTCTCTTCTCTCTCCTAACCCACTTGGGTTTTCTCTATTTTAATCCCCCATCTCTTTCTCCCCCTTTCTTTGCATGCTTGAAATAAGGGGATTCTCGGTCCATGTGTAGGATTGGGCTATTGGAGAGTCACCGTGTCGGGGGCTTTCTTCTAGTCTAACCAGAGACCACGTGGATCCGGCCCCCTTGATTATGTGGTGAAGCCTTAGCCTTGTATGTTCACAATCCCAAATTGCATTGTGCATATCATAGTCTTGCATCTTCCAAAATTCGTTTTCGAACTCGTTTTCAAAATCGTTTTCAAACTCGTTTTCAAGATTGCATCAAAATCTCGTTTTCAAAAACTTGTTTTCAAAACCACAATCCTAGGGTGATTCTAGCCTTTCCATGGCTAGGGTTACTTTAGGAAAGTGTTACATTAAAAGTGACATTTTTGGTCTATATTTTCAAATCTTATTGTTTTTCAAAACCGCTTTCCCTAAGTGGTTCTAGCCCTCTTATGGTTAGAATTGCTTTAGGAAAGTGAGATGTTTTTACTCCTTCTAAAAACTCTCTTTTCAAAAAGTCTTTCTTCCTAAAAATCTCTTTTTCAACATACTTTTCTAAAACTCTCCTCTTCAAAATTGTTTTCAAAAACTCCCTTCCAAAATCTATTTTTCAAAACTCTCTTTTTCAACTCCTCTCCAAAATCTTTTTCTCAAAATTCACTTTCTAAAAACACTCCCTAAATTCACCTTCCTAAAAACTCTCTTTCTAAAAATCTTCTTTCTAGAAACTCCCCTCTAGATTTTTCCTCCCAAAACCTTCGTTTCTAAAAACGCACTTTCCAAAAACTCTTTCCTTAGAGCCTAAGTCAAGCCTTAGAGTCCACAATTAGGAAACCCTAATTTTCTTTCCAAAAACATGATTTTCAAACTTTGCCCCAAACCTAGGTTTCCAAAATCTCTTGTTTTCAAATCCAAACTATACATGTTTCCAAAACCTCTTTTTTTCAAAACTAGGGTTTCTAGAATCTCCTTTTCCAAATCCTTGCCAAATCCTACCTTCCCTTTAGGAAACCGAATCCAATCTCCCCGTTCAGGAAACTAAATCCAATCCTCTCTTTTTGGAAACAAATCCCAAACCTTTCCTAATTCAACTTCTTCCTAATTTCTTACCTTCCTAAACCATAAGTTTCCTAAACCTAAACCCTAAATCTCCCTTTAAATTTCAAAATCCAACTCTTTCCTAATTCAAATCCTTCTTAAACTTTCACTTTCCTAAACCTTAAGTTTCCAAAACTTGAACATAAAAATCTTTCCTAAAATTCTAAAATTCAACCCTTTCTAATTTAACCCCCTTTCTAAATCTTAACTTTCCAAATTCAAGTTTTCAAAACCTTTCCTAAATTCAAGCCTTTCCTAATTTCAAGACTTTCTAAAATCCAAACTCTAAAATTTTCTAAATCTTTAACTTTCCAAATTTTAAAACTTTCTAAACTCAAGATTTTCCAATTTTCAAAACTTCCCTTTTTCAAACTTTCCAAAATTCAAAACTTTCTTAATTTGAAACTTTTCAAATTCTAAGCCTTTCTTAAACTAAACTTTTCCTAATTCAAAACATTTCTAAATTCAATACTTTCCCATTTCAAAACTTTCCTAAACCTAAAACTTTCCTAAATTCAAAACTTTCTTAATTTGAAACCTTCCAAAAATGAAACTTTCCTAATTCGGAACTTTCCTAAATCGGACCTTTCCTAATTCGAACTTTTCCTAAATCTAATCTTTCTTAAACTCTTGAGTCTTTCTTAAGTCTCATCTTTCTTAAGTCTAGGTTTCTTAAACCTTCTCTTTCAAAAATAAGTCCAAATCTATCTTTTCAAAACAAAGTCCAATCTTCTCAATTTCAATTTTCAATCTCCTCTTCTAATCTCAAATCAAATCTAATTTTCAATTCAATCTCTCTCTTCAAATCAATCTATTTCAATCGGACTCTAGTCAGAACTACGACTGACCTGATTCCCCCAATGGGATACGTAGGCAACCTTCATAGGTGCGGTCACAACACTTTTCAAACTTTCAATTCCACCCTCATAGGTGCGGTTTCCAAAATCTTTCCAAATCTCAAATTCCAATCTACTTTCAAAATTTCAATTTCAAAATTTCTATTTTCAAATTTCTATTTTCAAATTTTCAAACTTTTCAATTTCAATTCCATCTCTTCAAATCTATTTTCAAATCAAATTCTTTTCAAATTTATTTCCAAATCTATTTTTCAATTCTCTTCTATTGCACTTGCATATCATGCATCATGTTAGTTTCTTTTTAAACATTGTTTTTCTAAAAATGGATAGGATTGGCCAATAGTTAGTTGAAGACTCTCATAGGTGAATCTAGGGTAGATTGACATGTAGGTACCGAAAGGGCGGGGTAGGGTGATGGCTTAGTGCGTCTTCCCTACACGTAACCAACCTCCGAACCTAGAATCACTGTTTTCAAAGACCAAAACGGAGTTATTTTTCAAAAAGGGCTAAATATTTTTCCAAGGTTGCCGAACAACCTGTTTTCTTAAAAACCCTCTCTTGAGGTGGTATTTTCAAAAATCGTTTTCCAAAAACCCTAACTGTAGTCTTCGGATTATTCTCAGTTTTTAGGTGACCTAACTCACCTTAATCAAGTTAGGTGGCAACTCCAAATCTTTTTCAAAAGCCCTTTATTCAAACCAATTTTTCAATTCAAACCTAGTGGCACTCATTCTTTTAGGAGGGTGAGTTCTAATGAGAGAGTACAATGTTTTTCCCACTTGTGTGTGTATTCCTAGAGTGTGAAAAATCTGGGCGCGACAGGCGCCTGCTAGCCCGCCAATGTAGAAATGTCTGTTTCGACACGCCTTTTGAGAAAGTTGATTCCTCAGGCGCTAAGTCCATTTAGCAGCTTCCCGAGATCAGGTTGTTTCGGGAATGATCGCGAACCTTCAAAGTAGCGGAAGTAGTTGTAAACATCGCAACCGTCAGAGTAGCGGAAATACTCGTAAACAGGTCGATATAGGAAATTGCCAGCAAACCACTATATCACGGGACCGCCGTCAAAGTGGTGAAAATACTCAAAACCCAAGTCAACACTAGTGCCTGCTAACCCAATCCAGTGAAAAATGATCAAACTGCCCTAGGGCCAATTTTTGGCACGTTTCTCGAGATAGTACCTAAGTCCTCAGAACGGTAAGTCCACCCTTCCAAGATCGTCCCAGAGATGATCCGGCATGATTAGGTGTCTTCCAGTCAGTTTCGGACCAATTTCGAGACTTTTCGGTCAAGATGACCATTTTGCCCCTAGGTATCCGAATGCCCCAAGGACCACACCGGTTCTGGGTATTAAATCGGTAACCTCCTGATAATGCTTTTTATAGTATTCCTAGCCTCTCATTATCTTTTTCAGATCATTCAGAGTCGATTCCAGCAAACCCGGTGCAAAATAACCGTTTTGCCCCTAGTGGGCTGTTCGTCTTTTCCGACTATACCGGCTCTGGGTATCAAACCAGTAACCTTTGGGAACATTCTAAACAATGTTTCCAAATCTTGAGTCTTTTTTCGGGATATTCTGAGTCCGTCCTGGCAGCTTTCCGACCCAGTTGACCGTTTTGCCCCTAATGGCCCAGTCAACGGCTCTAACAAACCCTGACATCCTTTTTCAAGTCCGATACCCCCCCAGAACACTATCCTAAGGGTTCCTGCCCTTTTCCGGCCTTCCGGGCCATTTTCAGTCCCTTAAATCCTTCTCAGACTTTCCGGAGTCACTCCTAGTGAAGCCAGACTCAAAATTGCATGGTGGTCACTAGAATAGGTGTCCAAATCTTCTGAAGATAAGTTGTTTGCCGACCTTAAAACTTTCCTAAGTGGCGCCAAGCCAAAATTTGGCCTAGTGCCACTGTAACAAGCGCCAGGACATTTTTTTCTTTATAAATACAGAGCCTCTTCTAGCATGAAAAAGGTCCACAAACTCAGTCTAAAAACCCTATTATTCGATATACAGAGCTCGTAGCCTCTCTAAACCCTAGTCTCCTTTTAAGTTTTCCAAACCCTAGCCTCTTATACACTCATACACACTCTCATACACTCATACACACACTCATACACTAGCCTCCAAAGCCTCCATTGAAGACTTGAAGTGCTGTAACTTCGAACCTCCCAAAGATCGAAGACAAGTTCTTGAAGCGAAGACCAAAGCAAAGCAAGAAAAATAAAGCACGTAAAGCAAAGCAAAATAAAGAAGACACAAATTAGGCTCTCTATTTAAGTTTACGCATCTCCCCCCTCTCTTCTCTCTCCAAACCCACTTGGGTTTTCTTCTATTTTAATCCCTCATCTTCTTCCCCCCCCCCCCCTTCCTTACATACTTGAAACAAGGGACTTCCCGGTTCATGTGTAGGATTAGGCTATTGGAGGTCACCGTGTCGGGGGCTTTCTTTTAGTCTAACCAGAGACCACGTGGGTTCGGCCCTCTTGATTATGTGGTGAAGTCTTAACCTTGTATGTTCACGACCCCAATTTGCATTGTGCATATCATGATCTTGTATTCCTCCAAAGTTTGTTTTAAACTTGTTTTCAAAAGCTTGCATCAAAATTATTTTCAAAACTTGCATCAAAACCTTCTTTTTCAAAACTTGTTTTCAAAATCACAATCCTAAGGTGATTCTAGCCTTTTCATGGTTAGGGTTGCTTTAAGAAAGTGTTATATTTAAAGTGACCATTATAGTCCATATTTTTAAACCCTTGTTGTTTTCAAAACCACAATCTTACAGTGTTTCTAGCCTTCTTATGGTTAGAATCGCTTTAGGAAAGTGAAATGTTTTTATGGACTTTCTAAAAACTCTCTTTTCAAATCTCTCTTTCTACAAAATCCATTTGTCAACATGCTTTCTAGAAACTCTCTTCAATCTCTTTTCCTAAATTATTTTCTAAAAACTCCCTACAAAAAGTCTATTTTTCAAAACTCTTTTTAAACTCCTTTCTAAAAAAGCTCTCTTTTCAAAATCACTTTCTAAAAACTCCTTTCTAGGATTTCCTTCCAAAAATCTCTCTTTCCTAAAAATTCCCTTTCCAAAATTTCTTTTCTTATAGCCTAAGTTAAACCCTAGAGCCAACAATTAGGAAGCCCTAATTTCCTTTCTTAAAACATTATTTCCAATCTTGTTCAAAACCTAGGTTTCCAAAATCTCCTTTTTTTTACATCTAAATCATAAGTTTCCAAAATTTATTTTCTACATCAAAACTATAGTCCTCAAAATCTAGGATTTTCAAAACTTCACCTTTCCAAATCCATGCCAAATCTAATCTCCCTTTAGGAAACCAAATCCAATCTCTCCGTTTAGGAAACTAGATCCCATCCTCCATTTTTCGAAACAAAATCAAACCATCTCTTTTTAGAAACAAAATCCAATCCTTTGTTTTAGGAAATAGGAATTTCAATCCTTCCAAATCTAAATCTTTCCTAATTCAAATCCATCCTAATCTCATACCTTCCTAAACCTTAAGTTTCCAAAACTTAAACATTTAAATCTTTCCTTAAATTTCAAACTTCCAAATCCTTCTTAGTCTAAACCTTTCCTAATTCCACACCTTTCCAAATCTTAACTTTCCAAATCTAACTTTTCAAATCTTTCTAAACTTCCAAACTTTCTAAATTCAAAACTTTCTTAAGTTAGAACTTTCTAAATTCTAGACTTTCCAAATTCCAAATCTTTCCTAAATCGAAACCTTTCCCATTTCAAAACCTTCCTAAAAAGATACTTTCCTAAAATGACATTTTCCTAAAATAAAACTTTCCTAATTTGAAATCTTTCCTAAAATGAAACTTTCCTAAAATGGAACTTTCCTATTTTGAAACTTTCCTAATTCGAGCATTTCCTAAATCCAATCTTTCCCTAATCTTTTAAGTCCAACATTCGAGTCGAATCTTTCTTAATCTCAAGTCCTTTCTAAATCCTATCTTTCCTAAGTCTAGGTTTCCCAAATCTCAGTCTTTTCAAAACAAGTCCAAGTCCTTCTTCCAAGTTCTATCCCTCCAAATCAAATTCTAATCTTTTCAATTCCAAATTCCAATTTCTAATCCTCTATTTTAAATTCAAATCTAATCTAAATTCCAATTCAATTCCTTTTTCAAATTAAATCTTCTATTTTTTATCAGACTCTTGTCCGAACTACAACTGGCATGATTCCTCAAAAAGGATACGTAGGCAATCCTCATGGGTGCGGTTACCACCTTTTTCAAATTTTCAATTCCACAACCTTTTTCAAACTTTCAATTCCAAAAATCTCTTTTCAAATCTCTATTTCTAATCTCCCAATCTTTTCTTCGAAGTCAAACCTATCTTTTCAAATCTTTCTTTCAAAATCAAATCAAGTCTTTTCAAATTTATTTCCAAATCTATTTTAAATCTTTATGTTGCATTTACATATCATGCATCACGTCTTTTCAAAAATTCTTTTCTAAAGTGGATAGTTTTAGACATTTGTTAGTTAAAAACTCTCATAGGTGAATCTAGGGTGAATAGACATGTAGGTACCGCAAGAGCGGGGTAGAATGATGGCTTAGTGCATATTCCCTACACGTAACCAACCTCCGAACCTAGGATCACTGTTTTGAAAAACCAAAATGGAGCTTATTTTCAAAAAAAAGGCTTAAATTTTTTCCAAAGGTTGGCAAACAACCTGTTTTCTTAAAAACCCTCTCTTGAGGAGATATTTTCAAAATCGTTTTCAAAAACCTTAAGTATAGTCTTCGAATTGTGCTTAGTTTTTAGGTGACCTAACTCATCTTAATCAAGTTAGGTGGTGACTCCAAATTTTTTTTTAAAAGCCCTTTATTCAAATCAATTTTCAATTCAAACCTAGTCACACTCATTCTTCTACAAGGATGAGTTCTAACGAGAGAGTACAGTATTTTTTCCGCTGGTGTGTGTATTCCTCGAGTGTGAAAAATTTGGGCGCGACACTGTCGAACTCAGTGTCTTTGGAATGGTAACTCCTTCCTTTGCGAGGGTTTGGCCTCTCCTTTGGCTCAACCTTACCTTGACTGGATGATAGCACTTCACACATTTCTCAACCTTTTGACCGCCTCCGATTCTCTACCTCGGGGTTAGTATATAGGACTATTGGGCTGAAACTCTCAACTCTCAGGACTTTAGTGACAACTTACTTGACCTTTCACAGAGCGATAAGTGGCTAATCTTTCAATCTAAGGAAATTTTGCTTTAGGACCGTAATATAGGCTAGGTTATGGGATTTTTGAAACAACGGGATATATAGGCTCAAATTTGATGTCGCTTCAGTAGGGTTTAGATCCATACCGTCCTCGACTATTTTTCCACTAGGGCTAGCATCCTTCTTTAATTTTGGCAGCGTGTCTAGCTCATTTAGATCAAGCAATCCATTTTCAATCAGAGTGGACTTCAGTAGAGTTGTATTATAGGCCATGGTTTCGGGTTTTTGCAAGAAAGGGTAAAGGCTCAAACCTATTGTTTCTACTGGGCTTCTTTATCACCTGGGATCACCTTTAAATTTCCTCCTTGCTTTTACTACATACTTCTCAGGGTGAAAATGACTCCTTTCTTTTGACCTTTCTATATGCTTTTCGAGATGAACATGACTCTTTACTTATTCGACCTTTCTATTACGGCTTTCAAGATGGCACAATCATGGCTTCCTTCAGGCTTTTTCTTGGATTCCTTTTTTTTTTTTTTTAGCCTCTTGCCCCTTTTCATTTCTTTTCTTTCCTTTTATGAAATGACCAATTCTACAACCCTTTTTTTCTTAGACCTTTTCCTTAACAACTTAATCTAACCCATTGCGAGCGGTGATCCCTAGGTTGGGGTTTTCTCAAAAAAGATAATTAGTTCAACGGGTTTTCCAAAGGGGTTACTTCTAACTGTATGGGAAATGAAATGAGGGCCTCTCTTCACTTCGAACTAGATTGCTTGATCCATAGAGCCTTCAATGTTGCCCTAGCACGATAGAGGATGGATATCATTCTTAGAGTTCTCGACTATTGTCTACCCCAGTGTGGGGGACGATCTTAGATCAAGGTTGACAAGAAATATTTCGCTTGCTGCGAGGCACTAGGGGCTAAGCAAAGGGAATACAAACACCTTTTATATATATATATATATATGGGGAAATGAAAGATGGCTTCTCTTCATCTTGATAGTCTGGCCGCACATCACTTAGTTTTGGTGTCTTGCAAGTGTTGCCTTTGCGTGATTTCCTCACTCATCTTTATCCTCTCTCTCTTCGAAAAACTGATCATTTGGTGAGTGGTTAACTCATGCTATCACCCCTTTAAGTTAAATCATTCCATTAGGTAAACTATGCCCCTTGCATAGGAAACATTCACCATTCACCATTCACAAGAGAAAATAAGATGACAGCAATGTAAGATAATAACATAAACTGATATTTTGCTATTTAATGAAAAACATGGAGTTCTTTTAGAATGAAAGTGCAAACATTTAACTTAAGGATAGAAAATAAAAGAGATAGAAAGAAAGTGAGTAAGAACACCCCTCTCTTGTACACCTTTGAACGAGAAACCGTCTAGTTAGGTTTTGGGATGATGCCCATATCCTCGATGCTCCATTCATAGTTGGGCTCCTTGACCACGACAAGACAGGTAGAGGTTTCTCCCATAGCTCTAAGTGAATTGGCAGTGATAATGCAATTGTCAGCTTCCTTGACCCTTTTGCCTTCCTTTGCTAGCTCCTTAGTTTCTTCAATAAACTAGTTGGGTGGCTTGTTTTCTTTCAACTTAATAGAGTTGACCTAAGCTCGGGGTTTTCTGCTCTGGCACCCAGCCATGCCCTAGTGTTCCTCAGGCGTGCATAGCAACGGGTTCCTATCATTGGGCTTGAATGGCTCCTAGTCAACCTTCTCGGCAGATTCATCTACAAGTTCATCTTTTAGGACCGGCACTTCATCGGGGTTGCACCATAACCAAGCATTACACTGTTCCACATCTTCCCATTCCATTTCCTCCCCATCCTCGTAATATATCTATTGGCATGTGGCGAACCAAACCTTGTCGTAACCAAACTCCGTAATGACATTGACAGTATGGTCTTGTAGAGGGTCTGTAGTGGCATATGGAGCAGGGTTCACTAGTCGTAAGCCAATGATCTTGTTATCTATCAAGTCTTAAATTCTATGTTTGAGGGTTAAACAATCTTCAGTGTCATATCCTTGCCCGCCTGAATGGTATTTACAGCTTGCTGCAGATTCAAAGTAATGAGGTAGAGGATTAGGCTGGGGTCGAGCAAGTATATGTTTCAAATATCCGGCCGCTAGGAGACCAAAATACACCGTGGTTTGTGAATAAGCGAGTTTAGTAAATGTCCGTTTTTTCCCTCTTGTTCATCTGGGCTGAGGAAATGTCACAGATGTTTTTGAAGATTGGGAAATGAGTTTTGGTGCGGTCACAACCGAGTTGGTGGTTTGGGAATTGAAAGGGCTTTGGTTTCTATGCTTTAAAGTGGGACAATTTTCGGTGTAAGGGCCAAATGGGTTGGGCTGGTATCCATAGGAGAGATTATATAATCCAGGGATTTAGTTAAAGGTCAGCTTGAAAGGTGTCGGAACAAGGCCCTTGGCCTGGGGAGGTCATTGGTAAGCAATGGTTGGGGCATAGTCTTGGTCTTCTTTCTTCATCCTTCTTTGTCCCTCATGGGTTCGGGCTTGCAAGGACTTTGCTTGCTCATGGGTTGTAATTCCTGCATGCGACAAGAATGAAGAGAGCATGCCCTCCATTTTAGTCATCCTACATCTGAGTCCTCTTGCTTTCGCTAGTATTAGAGTTAAGGCATCGAGTGTGAGTGACTCCATGAGTGTTCCTTAGCTTTCGGCCTGTAACGACGGGGATGAGGAAAGGAACCTAAAATCAGCAAAAGGAAAAAGTTAGTGTCTTGTTTTGACAAATCTTTATGCAATGCATGCTTTAAGGATGCCCCTACTCGAGAGGAAAACTAATCATGATGTATTGGCTCACTTTTGGAGATAGAGGACTTGCCCCTGTATGCAAGCACCTTACCATTGATCAAGCATCTATACTCATCCTTACATTCATTCATTCGCGGAAAAGGGGTATATTGAACTTCTAGATTTAAAATATAAAAGAGACAAAGTACACTTTAATAGGGAGAGGGAGAACATTTTTCTTCGGACTTCCACCTATCTAGTTTTACATATGAAATCCTAGTCTACTCTTGAGTCTTCGGATTCACCTTCTTTGGATTTGATGTCGAGGAGGTTGTTGAGAGACCTTGTTGATTGCCCCTTGTCTTCTTGACAACCCTATCTCCGTGAGCATAGAGTGATTAGGGCCCCTCTTATGGAATGACTTGAAATGCATGCCATGACTCATTAGAGTTATGTGGGAACCCTTAGGGTTTGAGTAGGTTTAATGCAAGGGAGAGTGACCTTGGTGTCACTCTCAATGGGTTGATCATATGCATGGGGATGCAGTGACTTGAGTTACTCTGGAACTCTCGTCTTGGGATGCAATATTACATGCATGAATATGGATGCAAAGAGTGTAAGGAGAGAGAATGCAATTAAAATAAATATGCATGCATGAACAGTTAAATAGACATTATAACAATAAGAGTACAATCATTATAACAACAGGAATAAACATGTATGGAAAGTAAAAGCAGTCGCCCTGTCCTCCCTGGTTTTGGAAAACGGTGTGCGTATCCGAAATCCGGCAGAGGTTCGGCTATGCATGGTGTCTATATGAGCATGAGGTTGGGGGTTTACTAATGCGTCCTAAAAAAGCTCGATTCCCGAATCTTCAAACCTAGGCCCACTCCCCGAGGTGATACCATGATCGGTTGGTGATCTGAACGGGGAAACCATCAAGAGGCCATAGGTGAAGAAACTGACATAGCATCTTGCCCACAACCAATATACCGTTCCCCCTTCTAACTAGAAGGGACATATCAGGGTAAAGAATGCAAGTGCACGTGCAGTGTGTGTGTGATTTTTGAAAGTACAGAAAAAAGGCCAACAACTCCTATCCATCCTGTTCATCACATTCATGCATAGTAGTTAATAAAATAATATTGTAAACAAAAAGCTCACCTACAAAACGAAGATGCAAGAGTTAGTATGCAAATGATAAACTTAATCCAAGATAATGTGAATGGAGTTAAATGCATGTTTTTTTTTTTTAAAACAACTTTGAAAATTGAAAGTGGATAGAATTGGACAAGTTAATTGAAGACTCTACATAGGTGAAGGGTGAAGAGAAATGACTATGGCCTAACCCTCTAAGTTTCCCCAGCGGAGTCGCCAGTTGTCGCGCTTAGATTTTTTGCACTCGAGGAATACACACACAAGAGGAAAAAATATTGTACTTTCTCGTTAGAACTCATCCTCCTAGAAGAATGAGTGCAACTAGGTTTGAATTGAAAATTGATTTGAATAAGGGCTTTTGAAAAACAATTTGCAGTTGCTACCTAACTTGATTAAGGTGACTTAGGTCACCTAAAACTAAGCACAATCTGAAGATTACACTTAGGGTTTTTGAAAAAGATTTTTCGAAAATATTTCCTTAAGAGAGGGATTTTAAGAAAACAAGTTGTTTGGCAACCTTTGAAAATATTTAAGCCCTTTTTGAAAACAACTTTGTTTTGGTCTTTGAAAACAGTGATCTAGGTTCGGAGGTTGGTTACGTGTAAGGAAAACGCACTAAGCCATCACCCTACCTCGCCTTTGCGGTACCTACATGTCTATTCACTCTAAGTTCACTCATTAGAGTCTTCGATTAATAAATGTCCAATACTATCCACTTTTGAAATGAATTTTGAAAAGATGTTTGACATGATGCATGATATGCAAGTGCAAGGATTTAATTTTGAAGTGGATTTGAAAACAACTTGATTTGATTTTAGAAATGGATTCGAAAAGACTTGATTTGAAAGAAAGATTTGATTTTAACAATTGATTTGAAAAGAAGAATTGAAGTTGGAAATTGGAAAGAAAGTTTTAGAAATTGAAATTAAAGATTTGAAAATAGATTTTTAGAATTGGAATTTTGAAAATAGTTATGGAATTAGAAACTTAAGAAGAGTTATGGAATTAGAGATTTGGAAAAAGGTTGTGGAATTAGAGATTTGAAAAAAGTTATGACCGCACCCATAAGGGCTGCCTACGTATCCCTTTTGAGAAATCAGGTCAGCCGTAGTTCGGACAAGAGTCCGATAGAAAATAAAAGATTTGATTTGAAAAAGAGATTTTGATTTGGAAAAGGGTTTGATTTGAACTTAAAATAGAATATTGGAAATTGGAATTTGGAATTGAAAAGATTGAACTTTGATTTAAAAAGATAGAACTTCGAAGAACGATTTGGACTTATTTTGGAAAGATTGAGATTTAGGAAACCTAGACTTAGGAAAGATTGGATTTAAGAAGGACTTGAGATTAAGAAGGATTTGATTGGGAAGTTTCATTCAGAAAACATGGAGAGTTAGAGTTTAAAAAAGATTGAATTTAGAAAATCTTGAAATTAAGAAATTTTCAAAATAGGAAAGTTCCATTTTAGGAAAGTTGCGAATTAGAAAAGTTTCATTTTTAAAAAGTTGTAAATTAGGAAAGTTTCATTTTAGGAAAGGTTTTGAAATTGGAAAGTTTTGAATTTAGAAAGTTTCGACTTAAAAAAGTTTTGAATTTAGAAAATTTTGGATTTGAAAAGATTTGAAATTTAGGAAAGTTTAGAATTTTAGAAGGATTCGAAGTTTGAGTTTTATAAATACTTGAAATTAGGAAAGGCTTGAATTTAAGAAAGATTTGAAAACTTAGAATTTGGAAAGTTGAATTCTGGAAAGGTATGGAATTAGGAAAGGTTGGAATTAGAAAATATTTGGATTTCTATTTCCTAAAACAAAAGATTGGATGTTGTTTCTAAAAAGAAATGATTTGATTTTGTTTTCCAAAAACGGAGGGTTAGATCTAATTTCCTAAATGGGGAGATTAGATTTGGTTTTCTAAAGGGAAGATTGGACTTGGTTTCCTAAAGGGAAGATTGGATTTGGCATAGAATTGGAAGGTGAAGTTTTTAGAAATCCTAGATTTAGAAGTTTATGATTTGATGCAGAAAATAAGTTTTGGAAATTGATGTTTTTGATATAAAAAATGAGGTTTTGGAAACCTAGGTTTTAAGACAAGATTGAAAATCATGTTTTAGGAAGGAAAACTAGGGTTTCCTAATCATTAGTTCTAGGGCTTGACTTGGGCTCCAAGGTAAAGAGTTTTTTAGAAAGTAAAACTTTTTTGGAAAGAAAGATTTCTGGAAGGAGATCCTAGCAAAAAGTTTTTAGAAAGTAAATTTGAGAAGAGTTTTAGAAAGGAGATTTTGGAAAGTAAAACTTTGAGAGAATTTTTGGAAAGAGAGGTTTTGAAATGAAGGCTTTTTAGGAAAGGAATTTTAAAGAGAGTTTTTGGGAAAGAAACTTAGGGGAGCGTTTTTAAAAAGTGAATTTTGAAGAGAGCTTTTTGGAAAGGAGTTTAAAAAGAAGTTTTGAAAATTTGATTTTTGAAGAGAGTTTTAGAAAGCAATTTTTAAAAAGCTACTTTGAAAACCAAATTGGAGAGGATTTTTAGAAAGCTTGTTAGACAAGAGATTTTTAGAAAGTGAGTTTAAAAAGAGATTTTGGAGAGGATTTGAATGTGGACTTTTGCAAGTCTCTAAAAAAAATATCTCATTTTCCTAAAACGATTTGAATCATAAGAAGATTATCATTCAAGGATTGTGGTTTTGAAAACAACAAGGATTTCAAAATATAGATTATATTGGTCACTTTAAATGTAACACTTTCCTAAAGCAATCCTAACCATGGGATGGCTAGAATCACCTTAGGATTATGATTTTGAAAATAAGTTTGAAAAAGGAAACTTAATACGAGTTTTGAAATGTGTTTCGATGCAAGTTTTGAAAATAGGTTTGAAAATGAATTTTGGAGAGATGCATAACCATGATATGCACAATGCAAGTTGGGGTCGTGAACATACAAGGTTAAAGGTTTCACCACATAATCAAGGGGGCCGAACCCACGTGGTCTTCGGTTAAACTAAAAGAAAGCCCCTGACACGGTGACCTTCAATAGCCTAATCCTACATATAGACCGAGGAGTCCCTTGTTTCAAGCATGCAAGAAATGGGGGTTAGAAGATGGGGAATTAAAATAGAAGAAAACTCAAATGGGTTCGGAAGGAGAAGAGAAATGGTGGAATTACGTAAACGTAAATATAGAGCCTACCTTGTATCTTCTTTATTTTGCTTGGTTATGCTTGCTTTCTTTACTTCAATCTTTGCTTTGCTTTGCGTCAGTCTTCGAGAGCTTGCTTTGATCTTCGGGAGCTTCGGAGTTATAGCACTTTAAGTCTTCAATGGAGGTTTTGGAGGCTAGTATATAAGTGTGTATGTGAATGTATGGGGGCTAGGGCTAGGGTTTGGTGTATAGAGGCTAGGGTTTGAAAAACCTAAATAGAACTAGGGTTTAGAGAGGTTTCGAGCTCTGTGTATTAAAGAGGAGAGTTTTTAAACAGAGTTTGCGGACCCTTTTCACGTTGGAGGAAGCTCTGTATTTATAGAAAAAGGAGCGTACTTGCGTCTACTGGAGTGGTGCTAGGCCATTTTTCAGCTTGGCACCACTAGCCATTTAAGAAATGTTTAAGGTTGGCAAGCAACGTATCTTCCAAAGATTTGGACGCATATACTAGTGACTACTATGCAATTTTTAGCCTAGCTTCACTAGGAGTACTTCGGAAGGCCCGATAATGATTTAAAGGGCCGGGAATGGCCTGGAGGGCCGAAAAAGGACAGGAACCCTTAGAATAGTGTGCCGGGGGGTAGTAGAGTTGATGAATGACGTCAAGATGTGTCGGAAGGGTTTACCAAGGCATTAGGGGTAAAACGGTTAATCGGATCGAAAAGCTGCCGGGATGGACTCGGAATGTCCCGGAAGAAGACTGGAAGCTTGGAAATATTAGGTAGAATGCTCCAGGAGGTTACCGGTTTGATACCCAGAGCCGGTGTAGTTGGAAGAGGCAACTTGCCCACTAGAGGCAAAACGGTCATTTTGCATCGGGCTTGCCGAAACTGACTCGGAATGACTCAAAAAAGTATCGGAAGGCCGGGGATACTATCAGAAACATCCCTAGGAGGTTTATCGGTTTGATACCCAAAGCCGATATGGTTCCTGGGGGACTCGGATGCCTAGGGGAAAAATGATCATTTTGACCGGAGGGTCTCGAAATTGGCCCGAAACTGACTGGAAGGCGCTTAAACATACCGGATCGTCGTTAGGACAATCTGGGAAGGGTAGACTTACCGTTATGAGGACTTAGGTATTTTCGCAAAAAACATGCCAAAAAATGGCCCTAAGGGCAGTTTGGTCATTTTTCACCAGAGTGGGCTAGCAGGCATTGGTATTGACCTGGGTTTTGAGTATTTCTGCCATTCTGACGGTGGTCCCATGACACAAGGGTTTGTTGACAATTCCCTATATCAACCAATTTATGAGTGTTTCTACCACTCTGACGGTTGCGATGTTTACGAGTATTTTCGTTACTCTAACAGGTCGCGATCATTCCAGAGACTGCCTGATCTCGGAAAGCTGCTTGGTGGAATTAGCGCCTGAGGAATCAACTTTCTCGAAAGGTATGCCGAAACAAACATTTCTTCATTGGCAGACTAGTAGGGGCCAAAGGTGGACTGTTCTACCATCTTGGGGACTTAGGGTCTCGTCTCGATCGACGAGTTTGAATGGACTTACCATTCCAAAGATTTTTCTCAAAAAATATGCCGCATTGGATGGTCTTAACACCTTGAGGAATTAACTTTTTTGAAAGGCGTGTCGAATTTAATTGGAATTGGAATTGAAATTGGATTTGGGATTAAAACGAGGACTTACCATATTCGAAAAAACATGCCCATTGAAATTGGACCGAATAATGCCCCCAAGGGCATTTTAGTCATTTGGCCTCTATTTGGGCCTAGCAGGCCTACAAAGCAATGGAGTGACTAATTTAAGTTTGGAAAACTAATTTAAATTGGAATATGTCTATATTAACTTGAACTCAGGTCTGAATGGACTGGAGACTATCGAGTGGGCAAAAATGGGGTGCTTACACCAGCTTTACCATTGTGCCAGAATCTGGCTGATTGAACGTGAGCGTGGAGTGCTGCACGTGCATGAAATGCGGGTCAACTCCGCATTAATAACTGCGAGCAGAGCATTAAATGCCAAAATGATAGCGGGTTGGGCTCGTTGCCTTTGGGCCTGAGCTGTGATCGACAATAGATCGGCAATAGGGCCCAGCCTCATTGCCGATCATTTGGGCTGTCTTGCAGCCTAGCCTTATTCGATTAATTTCATTGGGCCTATATCTCTTGACCCACAATTGTCCCCCAGCCCTTGTGCCTCTCTTGGCTCACCAGAAGGCCAAGGGTTGTGTCGGGTCACAATGGTGCCTCTTGGGCTTGCTACCATTTCGCGATTACTCTGCTAGGTGGATGGTGAGGATTTAGAGCCTTCAATGATGAGACACCAAGACACTGATAGCCAATGTAACGGTCCACTGTTCGACGTGACGGCTGTCGGTTTGCCGCGCATAAACCGCCTGTCATTCAAGCATAAAATGGGGACTACCCTCTCGGTGGTGGGCACTTGTTTGCTTCACCTCCTTGTTCGAGAGTGTCCACCACTAATCTTCCTTGCTATAAGGCTCTCTTAGCCCATCTCTTTCTTTGTTCATCTTCTTCGTCGTTCACTCTTTACTCCGATGGTTATCCCCTGATGGCGGCTCGTCTTAGGAAAATGCTTGAGGGTCCGGCGGTGATTGCCACCTTTAGGGCTAGATACGAGATCCCTGATGAGATCGACTTGGAGTTGGTTGACCACAACGATCATCATATGGGCGAGACCGAGACGGCCATGCCCTTTCTCGTTATCACCATCGTCGAAGGAGGCCTTAGGTTTCCCTTACACCCCTTGTTCCAAAAGTTTGTTGTCTGCAGCAAGGTTGCTCCACCCCAACTTTCCTCAAACATTTATAGGATAATTTTTGGGATGCTTGAGCTTAATCAACGCATGGGTGTGAACCTGGGGCTCGCCGAGCTTGAGTATTGTTATACATTTTGCAAAGTGGGGGGATGAGAGTATGAAGGCATTCCTTCGGGCCGTCAACGACAGTAAAGAGATAATGAAGTGTCTGCCATCTTCTGGGAAGAGCATAGATGATGTTAGGGTTTAGGTAACCAAGCCCTGGGAATTCGGCGACCTTCCACCGGGTGAGAGGCTGACACTACGGTGCCCTTAATCCGCTCATAAAATAGGTTTGACACTGACACTGTGGTTTAATTCTATCTATCTGACTTATCACATTTCTAAATTCAGCTTTGCCATTCTTGCAATTACGAAGAAAAGATCAAAAAAGGTCGACTAGGGAGTCAACTTTGCCGATCTTAAGAGAGTCTTGGACTATCCCTGGGAAGGCAGACTAAGGAATCTAGCGTGAACTCCCCACATCCTGCTCAACTACCCACTACGCATCCAGATGTTTACTGCTCAGACGAGGATTCCACAGAGTGTCCTCGCCAGATTAGCTGAGGAAGGTGCAAAAGGTGACTTTGAGGAACTCCCGGTAAGGGTTGCCATTGAAAGAGTACAAGCTGCCAGAGTGACGGTTGATGCACCATTTCATCAGAACTTGTCACCAAAAAACAACTTGTGCATGAGGTTTGTTTAGATTCAAATAGTTCAGCATCGACATCGACTCCATTATCCTTTCCTGACCGCCGAGTTAGGCCTATTCGGAGGAAGAAGCAGTTGAGCTCATCGCTAGATGAGGATGACGACATGGATTTGAGAGAATTGATGTTTGCAGCGGCTGGTCTATCATTGGATGGACTATATCAACCATTACCGTACCTTCGGTCATTGATTTAGAGACAATCCAAGTGGAGGATGTAGCGCTCGTTCAGCAGAGGCCGAGCACTCAGCAACAGAAAAAGAAGTCGTCAGAATCAGCTGACCCAACACCAGCTCTAAAGAAGGCGAAGATTGGCAAAGGCAAGGCTGTTGAAGATCAAACCCAAGGCGAGGTGGTAACGATAACGCCGGACATCCTCAGCCGGCCTATGACTACTACCGACTCGGTTATTGACAAGGCCGAGGTTGCTTTCAGCGCCATCAAGAGCATCTTGCAAAAGAAGGATGTCGCCAAGTTGGGGGAGGCGAACGCCGTGAGTGTCTTCATGGGGGCCTTCCATGACTCTCTGTTGGTAAGTCGGCATAACTCTATTTCATACTTTGATCTACTTTTCTTAGCTCACCTAACTAATGCAAACCCTTCGATGTAGGGTTGTTTGAATGCATTAGAACCTTGCCAATCAACACCAGAAACTCCTAGATACACACCTTGGCTTAAAGTAAGAGTGGATCGACGCCAACAAAGAGCAAATCATTCTGAGGAGGAAGGTTAATGAGGCCACTGCCAAGCTGACGTGTGTGATTTTCGACTATGAAAAGAAGGAAAAAGAGGCCAATGATTTGATAGAGAAAAACAAGGTGTTGTCCGTAGATCTGTATAAGGCCAAGGTCGAAGTCGAGGCACTTCAGGCTATTGTTGCCCAACAGAGGGAAGAGGAGGAGGTGATTATGATGAAGGGCGAGAAAACAGCGGCGAATAATCTTGCCATCTAGATGACCGACCTGTTTCGTTCCATTTTCCAAGAAGGCTGGAATGGCGCCCTCATCTTCACCAAGGTCGGGAAGTCCTCTGACATTTGGCGGTTATGCCTCGACTATTTCAATACAACCTCGGCAGGGGTTCTTGATCCAGTGAAGGTTGTGGCCAATGTTGAACACAAGAGGAGACTTGAACAAGAAGCTGCTACCGAAATGGCTAGAACAACTGCTGAACTTTAGCAAATCATAGACGACACTGCTTTAGACAAATCAGTTGGGCCGTCTGAAAAGTCGATGGAGAAGCCAGCCGAGGCTACCGAGCAATAGGTTATTTCTTTCTTTCCTTTCAACTTATGTAAACAATGATTTTTAAAGAAATACAGGTCTCTATTTTTGTCTTGACTTTACCTATTCAATTCTGCTTTCAATTAACGATCTTCTTTGTTCAAATAGAACGAATTTGAATCATGGTATATTTGGCCGTCTTAACTAAATTTTATAAAACTGCCAATCTTTTTTGCACTAGTGACTACCAAGTTTTTTATTTTTGTAACTGAATTTTAACATACCTGCTTGTTAAGAGTTTGAATACTCTTACCCTGCTTAGTCATAAATTGTGCTCTTTCGCTGGCGAAACTTCCATACTTCACCTTATAATTGTGGCTTGTTTTGCCGATCTGTCTAATTTAGACCAAGTTTTTAAACTTGATTTTTATGATCTTCATTAGCCGACCTGTCCAACTTGGACAAGACCAAGTTTTTACACTTGGTTTTTTATGACCTTCATTGACCGACCTGTCCATAAATGGTCCAGGACAAGATTTTTACACCTAATTTTTATGACCTTCATTGGCCGACCCATCCATATATGGTCTAGGGCCAGGTTTTTGCACTTGGTTTTATGAAATTCATTGGCCGACCTGTCCATAAATGGTCCAAGACCAAGTTTTTACACTTGGTTTTTATGACCGTCATTGGCCGACCTGTCCAACTTGGACAGGACCAAGTTTTTATACTTGGTTTTTATGACCTTCATTGGCCGACCTGTCCAACTTGGATAGGACCAAGTTTTTACACTTGGTTTTTTGTATTTTGGAGCATCAAACGAATGGATGACTTCAAATGACTTCAAATTTTATTAATCGCATGAAGCTTTCAGAAAAACTAGACATTGCTGGATGGTCACATCATATGGGAGTCAATTTTACTAATAAAATTTCTTCAGGTTATTGGCGTTCCATGGTCGGGATAGTTGTCTCCCATCTTCAACAGTTTCCAGTCGGTATACCCCCACGCAGGCTTGGGACCCCACTCGATAAGGACCCTCCTAGTTGGGGCCGAGCTTTCCATCTATTGGATTCTTTGTTGCCCCTAATACTTTTCGTAGTACCAAGTTGCTTTGCACAAAAGCTCTAGGATGTACCCATTTGTTATAGGAGCAACTTAACTATTGCTGATATTTAGTGAGTCTAATCAGGGCTGTCTCTCTGTTTTCTTCGGCGACATCAAGGTCTCCAGTCAGAGTCTGATCGTTTAGTCCAGTGTTAAATGCTGCTGATCTAATTGTTGGTAGTCTCACCTCCAATGGTATGACTGCCTCCAGCCCATAAGCTAAAGAGAAGGGAGATTCGCTAGTGGACCTTCTCGGGGTAGTTCTATAGGACCATAGAACGCTGGGCAGTTCTTCCACCCATTTGCCTTCTCAAGTCGTTTCTTGATTCCGTTCAACATAGTTTCGTTTGAAATTTCGGCTTGTCCATTGCACTGCGAATGGGCCGGTGTTAAATAGTAGTTCCTAATCCCAAGCTCGTCGCAAAAAGACCTGAAAATGTTGCCATCAAATTGGGTGTCGTTGTCTGAAACAAGCGCTCGAGGTACACCGAACCTTATTACGATGTTTCTCCAGACGAATCTTTTGGCGTCGACCTCTTTGATGGTAGATAGGAGTTCTGCTTCAACCCACTTGGTGAAGTAATTAGTTACCACAATGAGGAACCTTTTGTTTCCTGGAGCTTAGGGCAAAGGTCCGACTATGTCCAGTCCCCACTGGGTGAAAGGCCAAGGACTAGTTATGGTTGTGAGGTCCTCAGCGGGCTAGTGTATAATCAGGGAGTACCTTTGACACTTGTCGTATTTCAGTACATACTGGGCCACATCCTTCTGCATATAGGGTCATCAGTACCCCTATGAGATAGCTCAATGGGCCACTGATCTCCCGTCGACGTGACTTTCCCAAATACCTTCATGGATTTCAAACAGGATGTCTTGCACCTTGTCCGGGTGAACACAGTGTATGTAGGGGCATGTGAAGGATTTTCTATAGAGTTCCTTGGCTAGTGATAGCCAGTATCGGAGGGCTTTGTGCCTGACTCATCTGGCTTCATTTTTATCCTTGGGGAGTTCATCTTTGTCTATATAAGAAATGATTGGGTCCATCCAAGATGGTCCCAATTGTTCAATTGCCAAAGCTTGCTCTTCTTCTTGAAATATGCTTGGGTTAGCCAGTGTCTCCACATGGATTTTTCTCTTAAAGCCTGTCTTGAGGATTGTTGTAAGTGTTGCTAAGACATCGGCATGAGCGTTATTGTCGTGGCCGATCTAGTGGAGCTGATATTTGCCGAACTTTGATAACAACTCCTTTACTTTGAGAAGGTACTATGCTATTCTATCATTCTTGGCTACGTATTCTCCCGTGATCTGATTAACCACCAGTTGGGAATCTGACTAGATAATGATCTAGGCAATCTTGAGGTCAATAGATCAACAGAGTCCGATGAGCAAAGCCTCGTATTCTGACTCGTTATTGGAAGCGGTGAACTCCAGTTTGATGGCCTACTCTAGTGTCGTTCCATCTGGTGTAATAAGGACTATCCCCGTTCCTAGCCCCCGGTCATTAGAGGCTTCATCGACGAACAACTTCCAATGAGCAGAAGTGTTCCATGGGTCTAAGGGGAGGTCATTGTTTTGGAGATCGACAGATGATTCCAAGTTATTCTCTTATGGTAATTCAACAGAGAATTAGCAATAAAGTCAACTAATACCTGACCATTGATTGCCGATCTCAGATGGAATTTGATGTCGAATTCTCCTAGCTCAATGGCCCACTTGGCTATTCTGCCTGAGAATTCAGCCCTCCTCAAGAGTGGTTTCAGCTAGTGGTTCACGAGGACATTGATGGTGTGGGCCCTGAAGTAGTGCACCAACTTGAGTGATGCCACTACTAATACAAGAGCCAGTTTTTCGAGTGGTAAGTACCTGCTCTCTACCCCCAATAGAGTTCTGCTGACATAGTATACTGGTTTTTGCTATTGATCTTGCTACCGGAGCAGTACGACGCTGACTGCATGCTCTGACACAGCCAGGTAAAGGAAGAGCTCTTCATGCTTTAATGGGATAGAAAGTAAAGGAGGCTGGCTCAGGTATTTCTTCAAATTTGCAAGGGCTTGATCACATTCCTGAGTCCAGCTGAATCGCTCCTATTTTTTAAGAAGCTGAAAGAAAGGTCGGCACTTGTCTGAAGAATGACTGATGAATCTGTTAGGAGCCGCTGCCATGCCAGTCAACTTCTGTACTTCTTTGTTGTTCCTTGGGGCTTGGACATTCTGGATAGTACTAACCTGCTATGGATCTACCTCGATTCCCCAGTGCGTGACCGAGAAACCAAGGAACTTCCCTGAGCTCACCCCAAACACACACTAGGAGGCATTTAGCCTCATTTTATATTACCTAAGGATATCAAATATCTCAGTCAGGTTCCTCAAACGGTTACCGCCGACCTTACTTTTGACCACCATATCATATATGTAAACTTCGACGGTACTGCCGATGTGGTTTTTGAACATCTTGGTGACCAATCGCTGATAGGTGGCGCCGGCATTCTTCAAACCAAAGGGCATCACTTTGTAGCAGAAGATGCCCCTTGGAATGATGAAAGAAGTTTTCTCCTGATCATCTTCGTAAAGCGGAATCTGGTGATATCTGCGGTAAGTATCCAGGAAGCTCATCCTTTCGAAACCAGCTGTCGCATCCACAAGTTGGTCAATCTTTGGAAGGGGGAAGGGGTCCTTGGGGCATACTTTGTTCGAATCGGTGAAGTCAACACAGACCCTCTATTTGTCATCCTTCTTTTTCACCACAACGGTGTTTGAAAGCCATCATGGGTAGTAGACTTTTCTTATTGCTCCAGCATCAAGGAGCCTTTCAACCTCCTCTATGATGGTGTCCACATGTTGCGTGGCCACTCTCCTGTCTTTTGGACCACAGGTCGGTATTATAGGTCCACATTTAATTTATGGCAAGCAACGTTTACATTGATCCTCAGCATGTCGTAAGGAGTCCAGGCAAAGATCTCAATGTACTTCGTCAGGAGTTCACCCAACGAAATTTCATCAGTCTTGGACAGAGAAGCACTGACCACAAAGTACTTGTCCTTATGTCGATCTATGTAAACTTTCTTCAATTCCTCAATAGCCTTTTTCTCAGGTGTCTGCCTGACATCATCAATAATGGGCGTATCCTCGTGAATCTCCTTCGTCTGCACCTTGCCAATTTTAACCTTAGTAGCACATGCCGTTAGGAAGTAATGCTTGGCGGTCACTTGGTCCCCCCTTATTTCTCCCACACCTTCTGAATTTGGGAATCGGATTAGCTGGTGGTAGGTAGATGCGATAGCTTTCATAAAATGTAACCATGTCCGACCCATGATTAAATTATATGGGGAGGGAATGTTAACCATAAAAAACTCAGTTTGCAGCGTGATTCCTCCTACAGTTACTGGAATAGTCACCTTCCCTAATGGCCATACCGGGTCAGAGCTGAACCCGATCAAAGGGTTGAGCGAGGGCTGGAGGTCGGCATCATTCAGCTGCAATTTCTTAAATAAATATAGTACATAACTTCGGAGGAGCTACCCTGGTCAATGAGTAACCTTTTCACATCACACCTTGCCATTCGCAAGGTCATAACCAGCGCATCACTGTGGGGGGTCTAAACTCCTAATAGATCTTCATCAGTGAAAGTTATAGCTATTACATTACTACCGACCTTAGTTTTCTTTTGTGGAGGGCCTATCTATATTACCTCCCTTAAGTGTGCAGCCCTCTATATATTGGCCCGGTATCTATGCGGGTCGACAGGCTCTGGCTCTGCTAATCCATGCAACATGTTGATCACCTAGACTAGCTTTGTTCTATCTTCTTTCTGTGCGGCAGCCTCTAACCTTGGCTGCTCGGCTTCTCACTTTGTATTCTCCCAGTCAATGTACTGGTCGAGGTAGCCTACTTTGGCCAGATCTTCCAAATGGTTTTTCAGATGTCAGCAGTTCATCGTCTGGTGCCCCTTCTCCCAGTGAAAAGAGCACAATTTCCTTTGATCTCGGGTTGTAGGGTCTCCCCCCAACTTTGGTGGCCATTTGAAGAAGGGTTTGTCGCAAATCTAGGGTAAGATTTTATAAACAGGATCCTTGAATACGGTATAAACCACATTATTCTCCTTCGTGCCCTAGTTGCTGTTATCTTCTAGTCGAGGCTTCTTCGCATCCCTTTCATTCCTTTTCTTAGTAATAATGCCAACCTTCTCCGGGATCAGCTGTGGTACATCTTCATCCAATCAGGCATACTGCTCGATTCTTGACATTAACTCCTGTACCGTGAGGGCAGGTTTCTTCATTAATGACTCTCGTAGGTAGTGCCCCCTTGGCGGGCTGATTTTGAACTGAGTCACAGCCAGCTGCTCACTACACTAGTCAATCTCATTGTACGCTTCCCACTAGCGTCGTGCATATGCTCAGAATCCTTCCCCGTCATTCTTCTGTAAGGTAAGTAGGAATTCTACCTCTCTAGGTTGCTTGCTATTGGCCATGAAGCAAGCAGTGAACAATTCAGCAAGTTGCCTCCAGTTTGATACTGACTTAGACAGTAACTTATCGAACCACCGTAGGGCCACTTCTCCCAAGCTAGACAGAAAAACTAGGCACATTAATGATTGGTCTCCACTCCAGAAGGCCATCATCTGTTTATAATGCCGGACGTGACTGAGTGGATCTGCCTTCCCATCATATGGTGTAAATTTTGGTGGTGCAAACTTTCTTGGAGTTTGGCGTGACTCGATCTCCTCCATGAAAAGTGTGGATGCGATCTGATCTAGGGCTCTGCTAACCATATCCTGGGTGGTGCGTGCCTTGGGGTGATGCTCTCTGCTGTCAAGTTTCTCATTCAGCCACCTTTCCCAGTCTTTCTGTTGCTGATCGGCTCTAGGTCGATCTTCGTCTTGCAGTGTCCAGCTCCTTCTGTGTTGCCAATCTCCCTGCTCTTCTCTGTAGCGGCCGATGTTGGAGGCATGGCTCCTTACTATACACGCCGGTGTTGAACTTCTACTTCTGAAATGCTGATTTCTCCCATTATTTCTATGGGATGGTGATCCTCTCCTAACTTGGTCACCTCTTTCGGCGAATGCGTCCCTCATTGCTCTGACTTGGGAATTGAGTCTGGCGATCTCTTCATCGCATCAATGAAGTTCTCGTTTAGCACGTGGAGCGAATGGTCGCTGGGCACCAATCCACAGGAGAGGGAAGGGCCCAGGTCCCGGTGGTGATTTCTACGAAGGTTCGGCCCCCCGGCATAGTATGGGTTCCTTCGTAACCCATCTTGTTCTACTTAGAGACTCCCAGTAGGAGACTGGGTCTGTGATCTCCTCGGCCAACCTCTATTACTTCCTTCCGGAGTAGTTTGGCAGCCTATCGAATTGGTATTGTCATTGCCAGAGGGAATTTCGTTTCTTCGCCCAAGTGGGCAAACTCCTCTTCCCCCAAAGAAGCTAGTATTCATCTTTTCTTTAGACCTTCCCACAGACGGTGCAAATTGTAAGTGGGATTTCTGGGAAGGCCTGGCCCGATCACTCGAACCGATGTAAAAGAATACCAGCAAGCAGCAAGGAAGAAAAGAAGTGAGAAGGCATCAACCCTGTTTGGGCCGATCATACTCCAACGATTAAGTTAGCAATCTCAATCGATATTAAAGTGAGTAAAAGTTGTGTGTGCCTCAATCTAATTGTCCATACCTTGCTCTTTGGGGTTTCGGTATTTATAGCATGATCAATGGAGTGCTTTCTCTCGTGCCTACTTCAGGATCATCATAACCTGCATTGTAAGTTTCATCATTCATTGCCAACTGATCGGACATCAGTCCAGCTTTTTCATCATGCCAAAATCTAGCTGATCGGATGTGAGTGTGAAGAGCTGCACGCGCCTTAAATGCGGGTCAACTTCATATTAAATACTGCGAGCTGAACATTAAATGCCAAAATCGCTAGCGGTTTGGGCTCGTTGCCTTTGGGCCTGAGCTGTGATCAGTAATAGGTCAGCAATGGGGCTCGGCCTCATTGTCCATCATTTCAGCCATCCTACGGCCCAGCCTTATTCGATTAATTTCGTTGGGCTTGTCCAGACGAATTGGGCCTATATCTCTTGACCCACCAAAAGCAATTTCAAAATCATTTCAAACAATCAACTTCAATTCCAAAATCATTTCAAAGTCATGTTTTCAAAATTCCAAAATTAAAAAATCAAGACAATCCAGCTTTCAAACTCAAAATTCCACTCCAGTTTTCAAAAATTTCCAAAGTCCATCCCTCCGATTACCTCACAATCAACATAGGACTCTTACTTTATCGTTTTCTCTCTTTAACAAGTAAAGACAAAAAAAGACGGGCAGCTGTAAGCATCTTATTTTTGCCCGCTTGACAATCTCCAGTCCGTCCGGACTCACGTTTAAACTAATACGGACACATTCAAGTCCAAATCAATCTTTCAAACTCGATCCAATCAGTCAATCGCTTCGCAGGCCCACTAGGCCCAATAGAGGCAAAATGACCAAAATGCCCTTGTGGCATTGCCCGTTTCGATTCCAATTGGCACATCTTTATGAAGACGGTAGGTCCCTAATTCAACCTCAATTCCAATTCCAAGTCCAATCTAGATCAAAATCAATCGCCTAAGGGATCAACACCTATCGAGAAAGTTAATCCCTCAGGCGGTAAGACCATCCAGTCTGGCGCATTTTTTGATAAACTCATTGGAACAGTAAGTCCCTTCAAACTCGTCGACCAGGACAGAACCCAAGTCCCAGAGATGGTAGAATGGTTCACTTCTGGCACTTGCTAGCCCACCAATGTAGAATGTCGATTACCCGGCACGTCTTTCAAAAAAATTAATCCCTCAAACGACAAGTCCATTTAGCAACTTCCCGAAATTAGGATATCTCCGGAATGAACACACACCGTCAATGTGACGGAAACACTCACAAACATCACAACCATCAGAGTGGCAGAAACACTCGCAAATAGATTAACATTGGGAATTGCCAACAAAACCCCTATGTCATGGGACCGACCTCACCATTTGGCCGTGGCACGTTTACCGAAGGACAAGATAACTTTGGAAACCAACTCATCACACACCGTCAAGGTGACAAAAACACTCAAAACTCAGGTCAACACTAGTGTCTGCTAGCCAACTTTGATAAAAAAATGACCAAACTGCCATTTAGGCCTTTTTGACACGCATCTCAAGAAAGTGCCTAAGTCCTCAAAATGGTAAGTCCACCTTTCCAAGATTGTCCGAAAGACAATCCAGCATATTCAAATGCCTTCTAGTTGGTTTCGGATCAATTCCGAGACCATCTTGTCAAAATGACCATTTTGCTCCTGGGCATCCGTTCGCCTCCGGGAACCACTCTAGCTCTGGGTATCAAACCGGTAACCTCCCAGGAATACTTCTAATAGTATTCTTGACCTTCTAGCATATTTTTGGATCATTCCAAGTCTATTTCGGCAAGCACAGTGCAAAATGACCATTTGCCCCTGGTTGGCCGATCGCCTTTTTTAACCACACCGGCTGTGGGTATCAAACTGGTAGCCCCTCGGAACACTCTCAATAGTGTTTCCAATCTTCATACCTTCTCTCAGGCCTTTTTCAGTCCATTTCGGTATCTTCTCGGTATAAAATAATCGTTTTGCCCCTAATGGGCCGATCACCCTTTTCAAACATTCCAGCATTGTTTTCAAGCCTGTTACCTCCGGGACACTCTTCCAAGAATTTCTATCCATTCCTGGCCTTCTGGATCATTCCCGGCCTTCTAGATCATTCCTGAACTTTCAGAAGTCACTTCTAGTAGAGCTAAGCCAAAAATTGCATGCTAGTCACTAAGATAGGCACTCAAATCTTCTGCCTTGCATACCAAGGGTCAAAGATACATTTCTTGCCGCTCTAAAAATTTTCCTAAGTGGCTGGCAGCACTAGTAGTGGTGCCAAGCCAACATTTGGCCTGGGGCCACTCCTAATGGCGGCAGTATGTTTTTTAGCCTAGCGCCACTACAACAGGCGCCAAAGCGGTTTAAGTTGCCTATAAATACAGACCCTCTTCTTGCATGAAAAGGGTCTGCAAACTCAGTTAAAAAATGATGCCTCTCTGAAAACAAAGCTCAAGTGCTACAAACCCTAGCCTCCATACATTCAAACCCTAGCATGTACACACTCCATACACTCAAACATAAGCCTCCTGACAAGCCATTAAAGACTCAAGTACTGCAAGTCTGAAGCTCTCAAGGTTCATGGAAAGCAAAGCAATCAAAGCAAGAAGAATACGAGATTGGTTTTTTTATTTGTATTTATGTAATTTTCCCCTCTCTCTTCTCTCTCCTAACCCACTTGAGTTTTCTTCTATCTTAATCCCCTATCTTCTACCTCCCCTTCTTGCATGCTTAAAATAAGGAACTCTCCAATTCATGCCGAGAAAGAACTATTAAGGGTTACCGTGTCGGGGGCTTTCTTCTAGTTCAACCTTAGACAGTGTGGGTTCAACCCCCTTGATTATGTGTAAAGTCTAGCCTTGTATGTTTACGACCTTATTGCATTGTGCATATTATATTCATACATTCATTCAAAATTGTTTTCAAAGTTGTTTTTAAACTTGCATCAAAGTTTTTTTTTAAAAATTGTATTTAATTTCTTCTTTTTTTCAAACTTGTTTTCAAATTCACACTCCTAGCCATTCCATGGTTAGGGTCATCTTAGGAAAGTGTTACATTTAATGTGACCATTAAGGTCAAAATTTTGGGTATAAACCCTAAATTAGTTTTATCAAAATCACAATCTTAAGGTGATTCTAGCCATTCTATGGTTAGCGTTGTTTTAGAAAAGTGTTATATTCAATGTGATCATTATGATCCATATTTCAAATCCTTCTTGTTTTCAAAATCACAATCCTAGAATGGTTCTAATCTTCTCATGGTTAGAATCATTTTAGGAAAGTAAGATATTCAAGAGACTTGCAAAAGTCCATATTCCATCTCTTTCCAAATTGCTTTGCAAATCAACTTTTCAAATATCTACTTTCCAAAAGCTCCTCTCAAAGATTTACTTTCTAAAAAACTCTTTTTATTGGAGCACAAGTCAAGCCTTAGAATCCAATGGTTAGGAAACCCTAATTCCTTCCCTAAAATCATGATTTCCAACTTTGCCTCAAAGCATAGATTTCTAAAAACTCTATTTCCTACATCAAATCTTAGGTTTCTAATACCTCTTTTCTTACCAAATCATAGATTTCCAAATCTAAGATTTTTAAAACTCAACCTTTCTAATTTTATGTCAAATCAAATATTTCACTTTTGGAAATAAAATCAAATCATCTATTTTTTGAAACAAAATCAAATCTTTCCTAATTTAAATCTTTCTTAATCTCAAATCTTTCCTAAACTCAACATTTCCTAATTTCAAACTTTCAAACCTTTCATAATTTTAAACTTTCAAATCTTTCTAAATCTCAATCTTTTCAGATTCAAATCTTTCTTAATCTCTATCTTTCCAAATTTAAAACTTTTCAAATCTGAAACGTTCTAAATTCAAACCTTTCCAAAATCAACTCTTTCTTAAAAAGGTAACTTTCCTAATTTGAAACTTTCCTAACTTGAAAATTTTCCTAAAATAAAACTTTTCTATTTAGTCTATTTGTAACTAGGCCTTGAAGAATTAAAGTCTACACCAGTAACACTGCAGTTAGCCGATAGGTATGTCAAGATTCCTAAAGGTATCATTGAAGATGTCTTGATTCAGGTTAATAAGTTCTATTTTCCAGTTGACTTTATAGTCCTAGATACGCAACCTATTCAAAACTCTAAGGGGCAAATTCTTGTTATTTTAAAACGTCATTTCTTGGCTACCTCAAATGCACTAATTAATTATAGGAATGGTGTAATGAAGAATTCATTTGGAAATATGACTGTTGAGCTTAATATTTTCGATATTAATAAACAATTGCCGTATAAGAAGAGAGGGGTACAGTGTGTATGATTAACAGTCTTGTGCATGAGATATTTATTCGAACTAGTTATAAAGATCCTTTAAAGGCTTGCCTAGTTCATGTTGGGAGTGATTTTGATTGTGATGAGTGTATTAAGCAAGTTAATGCTTTGTTAGATTCAACTCTTGTGCTTGACACGAACAAATGGCGACCTAAAGTATTGCCTCTTGTACTTCCTTCCTCTCCACCAAACCCACTGGTAGTGGATGTGCCCAAATTAAAATTGAAATCCTTGCCTAATACTTTGAAATATGTTTTTCGTGGTTCTTCAGAGACACTACCAGTCATTATAGCAATTGATTTAGGTGAGTCTCAAGAAGAAAAATTATTGAAAATTCTTAAAAAGTATAAGGAAGCAATAGGTTGGTCTATTAATGATATTAAAAGAATTAGTTCATCGATAGCCATGCACAGAATTCATCTAGAGGACAATGCAAAAATTTCAAGAGAGCCACCAAGAAGCTTAAATTCTTCTATGCAAGAGGTAGTTAGAGCTAAAATTTTGAAACTTTTAGATGCTGGTATGATTTATCCCATCTCTGATAGTGAATGGGCGAGTCCTATTCAAATTGTACCAAAGAAGTCAGGAGTTACAGTTGTGAAAAACGAGGATAATGAATTAGTTCCAACTTGTATCCAAACAGGATGGCATGTTTGCATCGACTATCAAAAGTTGAATTCTATGACATGCAAAGATCATTTTCCTTTACCATTCATAGATCAAATGGTAGAAAGGTTGGCCAGACATAAGTATTATTGTTTTCTCAATGGTTATTCTGGTTATAATCAAATTCCTATTGCACTAAAAGATTAAGAGAAAACTACTTTTACTTGTCCGTTTGAAACATTTGCTTATAGACGCATGCCTTTTGGGTTATGCAATGCTCCAGCCACCTTCCAACGCTGCATGATTAGCATATTCTTGGATATGGTGGCACGTTTCCTAGAAGTATTCATGGATGATTTTTCTCAGTATTTGGATCTAGTTGTGATGATTGTTTATACCATTAGAATTGGTCTTAGTGTTGACTCCAAGCCTTGATTTTGATGATAACTAAACATTGTGTTAAGTTTACTAATGAATTCAATTAGTGTGCAGATCATGAGATATATACTTTAGACTTATATCTTGATCTAAAGTCTAATGCATGACAAAGAAGATGCACAACAATTCAAAGATTAAGCAATGCACCAAAGCAGAGCAATGACACCTATTCAAAAATCAAACTAATGATTTCCATTCGAAGAGATTGAAAGTGTTCAAAAAGAAGAGCTCATCAACCAAGTGAAGTCTCATTGAAGAATCCAAGTGAAGATTTAGAAGTCACCAAGAATGACCAAAGTTGGATCAACAATGAAGAATTCAATAAATGCACTTTCTCAGAAATCAAACAAATGAATTAAATTCAAAAAAAATTGAAGGTGCTCAAAGGAAAAGATTATCAAGTTTGTAAAGGCTCATTGAAGTTAACTGAATTCAAAGAGATTGAAGTTATTCAAAGGAAAAGATTATCAAGCTTTGGGAAGACTCATTGAAAAATTCAAGAAATGTTTTTAAAGTCACCAAATATGTTGAAGATTGATCAAACAATGAAGAATTCAATCCAAATTGAATTAAGAGCTACTTTGGAAGAACTACATTGGATTGAAGTGTCATTATACCCCAAAGAGAAGACCTCTTGAAGGTCTTGAAGTATTTGAAGAAAAGTAAGCCAAGCTAAGCCAAGAAGACCAATTCTAGGTAGAAGTGTCGACACATGAAATTGGAGTGTCGACACATGAGGACAGTGGACAATTTCTGATGATCGAAGTTGCAGTTGTCGACACATGAAGTTGAAGTATCGACAAATGTAGACAGTGGACAGGCTTGATGTGTCAACACATGGAAGTCAAGTATCGACACCTAGGGACTAACGGTTATATTTTTAAACATTATAACTGTCTGATCTCGCATTTAATGAAGGCTCAACCACCTCCAATGGGAAAATTAACTTCAGGGGTTTGTATACAAGCCTCCAAATGCATTTATAAAGATGAGATACAAGAGATATAAGATTTATCCAACATTTGATCATCAAGAGTTAAACATTCCTTACATCTCTGAAGATTCCCTTTGTCCTCAAGGGTCTAGCATTTAGTGAGCCATTCCACTCCTATCTACTCTTTATAAAGAGTTTGTATTTCATTTGTATATCTCATATATACTTGTAAGTGAGAGTTTGAGTATTCTCTTACAAAAGATAAACACTTGTAAGTTTGAGAAAGCTTGGACAAAATTCTTGTAGCATTGAAGCTTGGTTGTAAGCTTCAAGGAGAGTGAGCTAGGCACATCAACTAGCCTCTACTTTGTAATTGAAGATTGCATAGTGGAAGAAGACTTCAAGAAAATCTTGGGGTGAGGACATAGACTACAAGTTGTGGTTGAATCTCGATAATTCTTGGTGTCTCTATCTTTATGCTCTGCTTTTATTTCTAACTTGTTTATATTGCATTGCATAAACTTGTGTTACTATTTCATTACTTAGATTAATTTTAATTAGTCTTAAGTGCAATTATTTTTGAAAAACCTAATTCACCTCCCTCTTGGGTTGCCTTTTGAGCCAACACTTGGCTCGATGTAAAGAGAAAAACTTGGTACTTAACTGGGAAAAATGTCATTTTATGGTCAAATAAAGGATTGTCTTAGGACATATTATTTCGCATAAAGGTATTGAGGTAGATAAAGCTAAAGTGCAATTAATTTCTAATCTTCCACGCCCATGAACTATAAAAGAAATTTTATCTTTCTTCGGTCATGCAGGCTTCTATAGAAGATTCATTAAAGACTTTAGTGAGATAGCTAAACCTCTGTGCAATTTACTCGCCAAAGATGCACCATTTATATTCAATGATGAGTGTTGTCATGCTTTTAATGCATTAAAAAATGCGCTAACTTCCACACCTATCATCCAACCACCTGATTAGGGTTCATAGTTTGAAATCATGTGTAATGCCTCGAATTTTACAATAGGTGTTGTTTTAGGGTAGCGTGTTAATAAACTTCCTCATGTGATATATTACTTCAACAAGATGCTTAATGATGCACAACTCAATTACTCCACAACAAAAAAAGAGTTGTTGGCCGTAGTTTTTACCTTAAACAAGTTTCAATCTTACTTGTTAAGGTTTAAGGTCATAGTTTATTCAAATCATGCTGCATTAAAATATCTTTTGACTAAAAAGGATGCTAAAGCCCAGCTCATTCGATGGTTATTATTGCTACAGGAATTTGACATTGAAATTCAATATAAAAACGGATCTAAAAATGTTGTAGCTGATCATTTATCTC